>JAZKJV010005026.1:0-600000 GCA_037367405.1 Ottelia alismoides
TCGTCGAGCACCGGTGTGCTTGGGGGACCCCACCGCTATTTTATTTTCTCGCCTTTTCTTTTTATTTGATTTCACGTGGATTTCGGTGCTTGAGCCCCTAGACTTAGGTTTTTATTTTGTTAAGCCAGGTAGCCTTAGGTCCACAACCATAATAAGAATATTTGTTCTTATAGAGTATGTCTGGACTTAGGAAATAAATCAGTGCTTCCACGATAATAGGAGCTTCTGTTTTAGGACGGTTCTCGCATTTACATTCCATATAGATTATTTTTACATTTATGCACGGATATAATTGCATGTAGACTGCTGGAGTCAGATACGCCTTCTATCTCGTGCATGCATCATTGATTCTCTCGCGCATCGGCTTTTCCGCTTTCCTCCCCCTGATTTTCTGGACTTAGGAATAAAAGGAAATCGGAAAATGCGTTAGACATTTCTTGAAAAAATACATAAAAAGAGAAACAATAAAATCGGGACTGCTAATCACACTTGACCTAAAAGACACATCATTGAAAAATCTGTCTTGGAGAGAGTAACCCCCTCCTTGTTTGATTTGGATGAGCGAGAGAGTGACCCGCATCCTAGGCTAGAGCCATAACCTATTTCTTGATTGACTACCAGCCTTGTATTCGGGACAGTTGGTTGAGAATATTGTATTCCTATCAGCTCACGTAATCGCTCAGAAAGACTGACTTGATCACCTACAATAAAAGTGATAATATAATTGATCGATCTCTTACGGTCTTCAGCTCAGTGTGCGTAGGTGAATCGGGGGTTTGCTTTCTCATCCTGTGTGGTTCCAGATCCTTTCTGCCTTTCCCCCATCTATCTTCTCTCCACTCATTCTTTTCTCCCACCCACCCTCCCTTCAATCTTTTCCCCTTCTTCTCCTTTATCCCTAGATGATGGATCCCCCTCACTCCTGGCCGACTCTTGCGGTTTCTTCTTCACCTTCTGACCATCAGTCCAGTCCACCTTCGAGGGAGGTCGGATCTCCGACCAACCTCCTGCACCCTCCCTCCCATCCCTTTCACTACTCTGGGCATGCTGCGCTAGACGTCCGCAGATATCAGATAGAGCATATACGAGACCTGGACGATGACATTGCTGAGTTGAGAGTGTACCTCCGTTCGTGATCAGAGAGAGAAGATGAGATTGTCAGATAGATCCTATGTTAGATTGATGGAGGAGCAGATAGGACAGGGAGCTCAGTCAGCTTCTACACTAGGTCCATTTAGTCTGTATTGGGAGCTTCTTCAGAGAGTGTCGACATTTTCAGGGGAGGCGCACGAGGAGCCCAATCTTCACTTGTCTGAGTTCGAGGAGTTTTGCAGGACACGGATCTATTCAGATATCACTGCAGAGGAGACGATGATGAGGACCTTCCCATTCACACTTCAGGACAGAGCCATGAGATGGCACAGACGATTGGGGAGGAGATTCGCTAGATGGGGAGAGCTACGCCGAGAGTTTTTACAGAGATACTTTCCCCAGCATAGAGCAGAGTTGATGCGGTCTTTGATCACCGAGTTTTCAGTTGACCCCCAGGAGCCACTACATGAGGCATGGCCAAAGTTTCTTGACCTCTTGAGGAGATTTCCGGACCACGGACTTCCACTGACAAACATTATTGAGATCTCCATGCGGGGGATGACCGCAGAGCAGATAGCACTGGTGATTACCTCATGTGGCGGTTCACACCGCCGTTCCGACATTGACTTACTGGACACCATCTCGCGGTTACTTTCACAGAGACCATCTTTATGAGATGCCGTAGTCGGGACAGCACATGCGGACGTTGCAGCACCAGTGAGGTGTATTCACACTACATGATGATTCAGTTTCTACACACCGGCCCGAGGACTTGGATGCCCCAGCATCACAGAGTACAGAGGAGATGACTGTGATAGCAGAAATTCTGACCCAGAGTCTACTCGAGTTCCCGTTGGTCTTCCAGCTAGAGTTCGAGGCAGCCCCAGAGTTTTCAATTGACGATTCTTGGATATCAGATCTTCTGATATTCTAGGAGCAGGAGGAGCCCCCGCTTTTACAGCCATTGATTCAGACACTTCAGTGTCCAGTCCCGGAGGAGTCAGCTTCTTTTCTGCAGAGACACTTCTCGGAGTCCGACAGATATCATGACTCAGCCCAACAGCTACAGTTTGATATGGGACACCATTTTGAGAGACCAGACACAGATAGTCCCGTATTCGAGCCTTTTGTCCTCCACTTTGACAAGATAGACACACTTGCTGAGCACCAGTTGGCAGCCAGCATGGCCGCAAAGCGAGGATCAGCCGCAGACACACTTCCAACCTCTAAGATGTTGACCAGTACCTTCTCCTGCTTCCAGATTACCGAGAGACACACTTCAGATGATGATGCAGCCTGGTGCACAGAGTGGATACTTGACAGTGATGAATACCCATTCATCAATCTTTATTCTTTTATTTTAGCTACAAAACTTATGTAAAACACATGTATATTCCTGTAAATAGCAATAATTATCGTTCAACATGCATTGTGTAAAATACAATAATTACCATGTTTTGTGCATAAATAAAAGAATAAAGAAATAAAAGAAAAAGAGGGAGATATTTAGAATAAATATTGAGTGACCTAATCCCAAGGGAGGGCTCAGCATGGGCCTGACCGCAAAAAGAACCAAGTAGAGGGAGATAGGGAAACTCATGTGTTTATACATATACAAGTAAATAAAATAAAAATTATTTTACTCTTATTCAAATAAAAATGGGTGTGTATTTATATGTATATATTTGTGCATATAAAAGTAAAACAAAAATGAGAAAATTAAAAAGAAATTAAAAATCCCTTCATCATAGTATAAAAGCCATGTACATAGAACCCTTTATCTATTTATTTATCCTTATAAATAAATAAATATCCAATAAAATATGTACATATTCCACATTCCATAATGTAAATAAATAAAATAAAAATTACAAAAATAAAAATAAAATAAAAATAACTAAAAATAAAACCAAACCCAACCTTGTATATATATCATGTATATGTGTGTATATATCTATTTATTTACTCTATGTCAATAAATAATAATAATAAAATAAAAATACCAAATTATTCCAAATCTTATTATATAAATAAATAAAATTTAAAATTTGAATAAAATGTACAAAAATAAACAATTAAAAATTAAAAATCAAAAACACATATGTACAAACATGTATATAATAATAATATTTTGTAAATACCTCAATTATATTTCAGAAAAATAAAAATCACTAAAAAATAGTTCGAAAATAAATAAACATTTTTCATGTTTGGAGTTTTTCGAAAATAAGTCATTTACTATTTTTAAATGAATTTCCAAATAATTTAAAATCAGAATAATCTGATTGGTCCACGGGGGATGTTGACCCCCGGTCAACTCCCCCCGCGGACCTTCTTCCCCAGAGGATCCAGCACCGGACCCGATTTCGCCCTATTTTACTCGCTTGATCCGATCACTAAAACCCTAAACCACTGGTCCTAATCCTTCCTTGCAGATCCGAGACCCACGCCCGGGGTGGATCTTAGGGGTCCGTGCCTCGACGTTCGCGTCCGACTCCCATTCTTCTCGGACCCCTAGCACTATTTAGCTGAGCTCCGCCGCAGCTTTTCACTCATCTTTGGCGTTGCCCCTTCCACCCAGGACCTCCACCCGATTCCTCTGAGTGACAGCTGAGCGTCGGAGTGTTGCAGAGAGGCGGAGGAGCCCCGCGTCACTGATCCGACCGTGTTTTCGCTGCCTTGCGCCGCCCAGAGCTGCGCCAGAGACTCGGGCCATCGACGTCCCTCGAGGCGAAGACCAAGAGCTCCAGGAGCTCATTCCTGGTCGACCAAAGTCACCTGGTGAGCCTAGTTCTTTTTATCTTTCTTGAATTTCCAATTACGCCCAAATCCATCGTTCATCGTCGCTCGTCGATTCTGACCATCCCCGTCACCCTCCCGACCATCCTAGTCGATCATCATTATTGCCATCCTCCCCTGCACGTTCTACACCCATCCATTCAACCCAGTTCGCCCCAGAACTGGGAGTCGATCTCCCTCGCCGACGCATCGCTGGAGATCATCCGCCCCGACGCATCTTCCACCCACTTCACCTCTCATAGGGTCGAGGCAGTTTGCCCTTGACCCAGGAGTCTTCCTGTGGTGTTTTCCAGGTCCGAAGAGGCCCATATGAGGGTCGAAGCTTTCGAGCACAGGAGCTCCAGGCCACCGCCGTCGCCGAGCCACTCTGGTGGTCGCCGGCCTCATCGGAGAGGCGCATCAGCTGCGGGACGTTAAGGCGGATCCATTCCGCACCTTAGCAGCAGCAGAGGAGGCATCCAGCATGAGTATCGGGTCGGCGAAGTTCGTCGGCCACCTGTTCTTGGAGGACCTTCCTCAGCCGTCCATCGAGCCCCCTCGCCCAGTTTTGATCACGACCGTCCATTGGCGAGGGGATAGCAGTCGTCAGATAAAAGATAGGACCTCATCTGGAGCGTCCATCGCAGAGGAGAGGCGAGCCCATTCCATAGCCGTCCGATCATCCACGTGGCTCCTTCTCCGCCGTCAGATCAGAGCCCAGGTCTCTTCGTTGAGGAGCAGCGCCCTGCAGCCGTTGGATACCCCACGTGGCGCACTCTCAGCCCTCAGATAATAAAGGGTAATTTACCCTTAGGCCCTCTCTCTTTTTGTCTTTATTATTCAGTCCTGTAAATATTTTAGATATTTCATTTTATTTTGGTTAAATTGCACGTAGGACCTGGTTGTTCACTCTATTTGCATTTTTACCCCTGTATATGTGAGATACGTGCTTCGTCACGTGGTTTGTTGGTGAATTTGCATATTTTGGGATGATGTTTGGAATTGTTAATGGATGAAATATATTTCTGGTTATTTGCACTTATGCCCCTGTGAATGAGTTTATATGACATGTGTTGAATTTGTTGGGCATTTTACAACTTCGCCCCTGGACTTTTAGCACCTGTTGCTACTAAGTCCGGGGAAGTAAGTTATTTGCATATAGGTCCTCCTGTGCCCAGTACACGTGCCTGGCGCGTGCGATATTGGAGATTTTGCACGAGGACCCCCCGGATTTCTTAGCTTGTTACCATTTCAGCCCAGAACTTTATTTTTATTACAAACAGGTCCCTGTGCACTGTGGGCTCTTGTTTGTTTTAAATAAAATATCAATTTTTATCCAAATTGAGTGCAAATTGGACGTGGCTCCTGCCACTGTGTAAAATTTCCCTAATTTTTGGGTACATTTTTTAGCCCTTTTATTATTTTTAAAAATTCAAAAACATCCCTTTTTTCCTTTGTCTATATTGAAAATTCATAAAAAATACAAAAACCTTTTTAAAAATTACAAAAAAATTAAGTTTTGTGTGTTTGAGTGTTTTTTATTTTCTATCCATTTTTGGTTATTTGTAGATTTATAAAAAGCTTAAAAATTGAAAAACCTTGAAAAACTTAAAAAAAATCCAAACAAATGAAAGAAAATCCAAAAATTAATAAACTCTTCTCTTGAATTTTGTTTATTGTTTCTATTTTTCTAGAAAAATAACTACAAGCCTTGAAAAGACCATTTGATATTTTTAAATGGTCTTTGAAGCCTGATTATACAGTTTTTCATTGTTTCTGCCTTCTTTAAGTTTTAGAAAATTCTATAAAAATCATAAAATTATCAAGAACTCAACAAAAACAGTAAAAAATATATAAAACTTAAAAATATTTTTGTTTGAATTTTTGGACTATTTTTGAGTCATTAAATAATTGCTTGAAGTTGCTTGTTTTTATTGTTTTATTATTTTCCTTCATATTTAAAAATCCAAAAAATTATAAAAATATTAAAAATCCACCAAAAAATATTTGTTTATATTTTCTTCATTTTTAGATTACTTCGTAGGCCGCAAGGCCAATTCGTGCTCCCTGAGTCCGACCTTGGGTGCTACACCAGGCTAATCTCATAAACATGGCCACTATTTGTTTTTATTGATTTTTATCTCTGTTTGGGGTTTGTCCTTCATTTTTCTTGTTGATCCGATTGATCTGCAAGACTTTGGTCGCAACGACCCTAGCTTTATTTTATTTACCTGAGTCTTGGTCATTTTTTCGGGTCATCAGAATCGGCACACTGGTGCTCGGCGAAGCAGATTATCGAGAGCCACACTTCAGATGATGATGCAGCGTGGTGCACAGAGTGGATACTTGACAGCAGCACAGATGCCCTTCTAGATCCTGATCCTCTATTTCTCACCTCTAATCTAGCATTCCTCCCCGAGGGTTATCTGCAGGAGGATGCCACACTTGATGAGTACTCGGTTTCACCTTCTGAGAGTGTATCCGATCTGGCGGATCACGAAACCGAGTCTTCTGATCCTTCTGATTCTGAGTCATCTCACCTCGACGACCTTCGCGAGGATGAGCCCATATTGGAGATATTCGATGATCTGCCCGATTTGCTTTTACTTCATGCATCGGATATCAGTTTTCTTAGATAGTCTCCTGATCTTGACTGTCCACACCTTCTTGAGACACTGATCAACGTGGAGGATTCCATGACTGATCCATCCTTGTCCACGTTTGACTTTCTCGACTCTACTATTCCACTCCAGTCTGATTCTGAGCCGATGATTTCTTTTGTACTACCGGATACCGATCACTTACTTCCATATCCTTGGCCGGTAGTAGACACCCGCTTGATTGCGTACCTGGGTGTCATACTTTACACTTTTGAGTTCGTCGATGTTCTCATACCGAGACTACGACGACAGTATGGCATTCGCCTTACAGATGTCGTCCCAAACCTTGACACAGCATTATCCTAGCCTTTGTGCCCAGCTAGGGGCATAAAACCTAGCGCTTCTTGAGAGGCACCTCAACATTGTACCCTTTTGTATATATGTGCTTCATCTTAATTTGATCTTTCTTTCTTCCATGTTCGTTTTCACCCCAGGTCTCGCTTAGGATTATCTTTGCTATACTTAGAATATGCCTCATCCTAAGTATAGGGGGTGGAAACACCGGGTTGTTCTTTCATTCTGTTTCATCACTTCTGTTGTTGCCTATACTTAAGGATTCTTCACCTTAAGTATAGGGGGAGTGATGCCCCTCCTATCTTGTATATACGTGTTTCTTCGTGTCTTTCTACCTCTGTTTTGCTGCCTATACTTAGGGATATTTTACCCTAAGTATAGGGGGGTAGACCCTGTACATTCTTCACTCAGATTTCCCTTCGTGTACAGCCTGCTATACTTAGGATTATTTGATCCTAAGTATAGGGGGAAATGCCGAGATCCTCTTCATTCTATTCTTTGATTCATCATTGTATATAGCCATTCCTTTTCACTTCCTTGTACTAAGCACGAGTTATGTCTTCTTCATCGCTCTTGATCACTCTGAGGACATCGTTCGAGCTAAGTATAGGGGGTGTGTATATATTTCATATATACTTTAGACATAACTCGTACTTCGTGTAAGTGTGTTAATAAATAAAAATGGCTAAAAACCCAAAAAAATCAATAAAAATTAAAAAAACATCATTGTAAATAAACATTCTTTTATTGCACATACATAGCTATTGTAGAAATTATTTTTGTAAAAATATTTGTAAAAACTTTTCGTGTAAATAGTGTGTAAATATGTGCATATCAAAATTATGTATATAGTACAAAATTTTTCTAAAATGTTTTGAAAACAAAAGGTTTGCAAAAACCTTGTGTAAATTTTTGTAAATATTTTGCAAAACTTTGCATTCATGCATACATCCATGTTTTCAATCATTTTTCAAAATTTTGCACATTTGTAAACATTTGTGAAATAGCATATTTGTAAATAATTGTATAGTTTTTCCTGGATCATAGTTGACATTTAAACTAAGCCTGGAATTAAATTGACTAATGGAGCTTGGTTAAGATCTTAATCCACCTAATAATAAGAGGAACCTTATATGGCTTAGGTTTGAAGTTTTTCAGGTCCATTGGGACTTAATTCTTTGAGTCCACTAGGCTATGATCACATGTCATCTCAATGAGCCTAAGTAGAGCACTTAACAACACACGCATGACTCTCAGAGACAATGGCTTTACTTGCACCAGCACTTTGCACCTAGCTCTCCACGGATGAGGTAGTGAGGAGGCAGTTTCCTTTGGCTTGGGGTAGCATATGAGGGTAGTACTTCTAGGCGGAACCTCTCTTCTTCTTATAGTGAAGGAAGTGTGTCTCAACTTGGTCTGGTGGTTATGAAGTCTAAAGACAGAAGCCATGGGTTGCTATAAAGCTTCAAAAGAGGGATAGTCTACTGGCTCAAGAGGAAAAATTCCTTGTATATATGCTGCACCATGTAGATATTTTGTACAGATACACAAAAAAAAGAAAAAGAAAAGAACTCCAAAAAAGTGGTGGGTCGGATTGAAAATTTAATAATCCCACCGAAGTGTATATAGTCAAATAAAGCAAAAGCTTACGGTATACATGTTCCATCTCATGAAGCTTGCAGCGGGAGACTCAACTACACTGGTTAGAGCTCCCAAGGATACATGGCTACACTGGCCATGGTCCATTCTCTTCTTCCCCCTCTTCTTCAGCCGGTTGCACTTGAACTTAGAAGGGAATACCCCGCTTCTCGAGGAAAGAGTTGCTAGACTGAGGCAATAGAGCTACCAAGTTAAGGGAGGTTGTTTCTTTGTTACTTCTGAGGTGGGGAGCCACATATCACTTACACCGTACAAGGAAAGATTCATGGTCATTAAAGTTTGTGTATGTAGACTTGTTCTGATCTGGATTTTTGAGGAGTCTTGACTATAGATTAGTGGATCTTAGAGGCTGTTGAGTTTTAAACTTAAGTCTAAATAGAGTTCTGACAAATTAATAATACAAAGGTCTGACCGAGCTCCATATTTCAATTTAATGAAGGAAAGTTTAATAATCAACCTTGATTTCTCCTCTTTTTCTGTATTTTTCTTTTTCACTTCTTTTTCAAATAAGTGTTTGCTAAGGGACTAGCAAAGTTAAGTATAGGGGGTGATGAATACCCATTCATCACTCTTTATTCTTTTATTTTAGCTACAAAACCTATGCAAAACACATGTATATTCTTGTAAATAGCAATAATTATCATCTTGCATGCATTGTGTAAATATGCATAATTAGCATGTTTTTGTGCATAAATAAAAGAATAAAGAAATAAAATAAAAAGAGGGAGATATTTAGAATAAATATTGAGCAACCTAATCCCAAGGGAGGGCGCAGCATGGGCTTGACCGCAAAAACCCCAAGTAGAGAGAGATAGGGAAGCTCATATGTGTACATGTACCTATGTAAATAAATAAAAAAGTATTTTCTACTAAATAAAAATGTGTGTTCATTTATTTTTATTTATTTGTAAATATAAAATTAAAATAAAAATGGGAAAAATAAAAGAAAAATAAAAAGAAATAAAATTCCTTCATCATTGCATATACATACCATGTACATAGAACCACACATCTATTTATTTTCCCTTGTAAATAATTAATAAAAATCTAACAAAAGTATTTTCAAATTCCACATTCCATGATGTAAATAAATAAAATAAAAATTAGAAAAATATAAATAAAATCAAAAGGAATAAAATAAAAATCCAAATTCACCTTGTATATATACCATGTAAATATATGTATATACCTATTTATTTACTCTATGTAAATAATTAATAAAAATAAAATAAAATTACCCTATTATCCCACATTTTATTCTACAAATAAATAAAATATAAAATTGGAATAAATATATAAAAATAAATAATTAAAAATACATATGTATATACCTGTATATAATAATAATATTTTGTAAATACCTAAATTATATTTCAAAAAAATAAATAAAAATCACTTAAAAATTATTTGAAAATAAATAAACATTTTCGTGTTTTAAGTTTTTCGAAAATAAGTCATTTATTATTTTTAAATGAATTTCCAAGTATTTAATAAAAGCTGGCCTATGATTGGTCCACGGGGGATTGTTGACCCCCGGTCAACTCTCCCACGCGGACCCTCTTCCTCTCGAATCAGGCGACCGACCCGATTTCTCAGATTTTTCCTCATCTGACCCGACCACCAGCTCCTGAAACCCCGGGTCCAACTCACAGTCCCTGTATCCGAGACCCTCGCCCGACATTTTTCCTAGGGATCCGCGCTTCACCAAGCCGAACCCGTCGCCTTCTTCTCGGACCTGCAGGACTATTTAGCTCCACCTCCGCCGCACTATTCACGCTATCTTTGGCATTCCCCCTCAACGTCAGTGACCTCCTCTTCTTCGTCAGAGTGACAGCAGCACGGAGGAGGGTAGCAGCGAGGTCCGGGCAGCCGGGAACCATCGATCCGGCGATGACCACCGCCGTGCGCCGCCGCGAGGTGCGCTCAGCCTCGAGACTCGATGCCCCCTTGAGGCCATGACCCGCGGAGATCCCTGAGCTCCAGCACAGTCGACTTCAACCGCCAGGTAGCTTCTCTAACTTGTAGGATAGCTTAATTTTAGGTTTCCCCCAATTCCGCTCATTTCGCTCCGCCGCTGCCATTCACATTCTCCGACTACCCATTTGCCATCCCGACCACGCCACCACCTTCGCCATACTCCTCTCCACCTTCTTCACCCAGCCAACCCCCCTAACTCGCCCCGGAGCAGGTCCTCCACCCTCCTCCGCCATCGCATCGCCGGAGGGTGTCGCCCCGACCCATTTAGTCACCCATTTCACCTCTAACTGGGTCGAGGCAATTTTCCCTCGACCCGAGATTGCTTTGGTGACACTGTGCAGGTTAACGGACCCCATTTGGGAGATCGAGTCATTTGGGCACCCGAGCTCCGAGCCTCCTCGTCGTCGGAGCGTCTTCGACATCTCCAGCCTCATCGGAGGTATCCATTAGCTGCGGACCACAAAGGCGAAGCTCTTCCACATCTCAGCAACAGCAGAGGAGAACCGCAACGCGCACATTAGGCCGGTGAAACTCGCCGGCGTCGAGTTCTTGGAGCAACCTTCCTCACCGTCCGATCGTGCCCACTCGCCCAGTTTTGATCTCGAGCGTTCACTCGCGAGGAGCCAACCACCATCAGATCGTCCATGGGCTCGATTGTGACCGTTGATCCAGTGAAGGGTGCCCTCGCTTAGCAGTCGTTGATCATCCACGTGGCACCCCCTCAGCCGTCCATGTTAATAAAGAGTAACTTTCTTGTAGGCCCTTATCTGTTTTGCTATTTCGATTAGGTCCTGTAAATATTTTAGTCAATTGTTTTTAGTTTGGTTAAATTTCACTCTGGACTTGGATGTTTATCGTATTTGCATATCAGTCCCTGTGTGTGTAAACCACGTGCATCGACACGTGATGGTCTGGGTGTTTTGCACTTTCTGTCCTGTGTTTCTTGGATGTTAATGTTAGCATTTTTATAAATAGAATTTGCAATTATACCCCTCTGTGTCTGGATCACGTGTTTTGTGCGTGCACGTTGGGCTTTTTGCATGGTTGGCCCCTGAGCTTTCTACACGTGTTATGCGTTGGCCCCTGGAAATAATTTCTCTTGCGTTTAGGTCCCTGTATACTGTGACCATGTATTTGATTCAAATAAAATAGCAAATCTAACCCAAATTGCATGAAATTTGGATACGTGGCTCCTGCCATTGTGTAAAAATTTCCCTAATTTTTGGGTACACTTTTTAGGCTTTTTTATTTTTAAAAATTCAAAAACATCACTTTTTGTGTCTTTCCAGTTTAGAAAATTGTAAAAAAAATATAAAAAATTCTTTTAAAAATTCTAAAAAAAATAGGTTTTGTTAAATTTGGTGTTTTTGATTTTCTATGCAATTTTGGTTATTTTTGGACACAAAAAAACCTTAAAAGTTAAAAACCATCAAAATTTTATAAAAATTCTAAAAAACTATAGAAAAACCAAAAAAATACAAACTCTTTTTCTGAATTTTCTTTGTTGTTTATATTTGTCATAAAAATTACCTTCAGGCTTTTACAAATCAATTTGATAATTTAAATTGTTCTTTCAAGGCTGACTAGACAACAACCTTCTGTTTTTGTCTCGTTTGATTTTTAGAAAATTTTATAAAAATTATAAAAATCTCAAAATTCATCAAAACACTAAAAAAATCTAAAAAAACATAAAAATATTTTTTTGAATTTTTATGGAATTTTTGAGTGTTTAAATAATTCATTGAGTGTGCTTTCTTCTTGTCTTTCATTATTTCTGTTCATAATTAAAAATCTAAAAAAATATAAAAACAATTAAAAACCACCAAAAATACTTGTGTTTTCTTCTTTGACTACTTCGTAGGCCGCAAGGCCAATTTGTGCTCCCTAAGTCCGACCCTGGGTGCTACACCAGGCTAATCTCATAGCCTGGGCCACTATTTTTTATTTTATTGTTTTATCTTGTTGATTGGTGGTCTGCTCTTCATTTTTCTTCTTGACCGTATGTTGCTATTCGGGTCACAACGACTCTGAATTTTTATATCAGATCCAGATAGTGAGGTTTACGATCATCAGGCAGCCATGTTGGCTGCCCCCAGGGGGCAGCCCCATCAACCCCATATACATACATATATATATATATATATATATCTATATATATATATATATGGGAAAAATGGGGCTGCCCCCTAGGGGTAGCCAACATGGTTGCCCCCACCCTATTTTTTGCAAATTTTTTTTATTTTTTTGGAAAATATCACCATGTATATTCATCCCTATATCCCTCCTATATGCCATTCGAATTTCATCAGAAATAGAGACTCCTACGGCCTTCATCCAGACGTCATTTTTTAACGGTCGCAGGATTTTTTAAAACGACCCTGTCTGGATGGAGGCCGTAGGAGTCTATGTTTCTGATGAAATTCGAATGGCATATAGGAGGGATATAGGGATGAATATACATGACGATATTTTTCAAAAAAAATAAAAAAAATTGCATAAAAATGGGGCAGGGCAGCCATGTTGCCCCCATCAACCCCTATATATATATGGTTAAATGAGGCTACACCCTGGGTGTAGCCAATTGGCTACTCCCACCCTCATTTTTTCCCTCATTTTTTATTTGTTTGGAAAATAAAAAATATGTATATTAATCACTATATCCCTCTTACATGTCATTCAAATTTCGTCAGAAACAGAGACTCCTATGCCCTCCATCTGAAGGAGGTCGTTTTCAGCAATTCTGAGACCGTTAAAATTTGGCAGTCTTGATGGAGGGGATAGAAGTATCAAATTAAGTCGAAATTTGAAAGACATCAAGGTGACATATTGTGATCTAAATTCCAATAGGTTCATTTCAGAAAAATAAAAAAAATACAGGAGAAAAGAGGTGGGAGCATGTAAGTTAGCTACACCCAGTGAGCATACTCCTTTTTCCCATATATATATATATATATATATGGGGTTGATGGGGATCCCCTGAAGGATATTGGGAATCCTTAAGCGCATCACGGAAGCGTGTTGATCGCATCGTATGCAATCGGAGCAACTAGTCGCACTAGTCGCTAGATGCAGCGTAAATTAAAATTTTTAAATCTAAAGATGAAACCACATGATCACGAGAACACT
This sequence comes from Ottelia alismoides, assembly GCA_037367405.1. NCBI lineage: Eukaryota > Viridiplantae > Streptophyta > Magnoliopsida > Alismatales > Hydrocharitaceae > Ottelia > Ottelia alismoides. The sequence goes on from JAZKJV010005026.1 coordinate 13,587, forward strand.
TCTCGGATCATTTCATCAAACCACAAAGTATAAGGAATACCTCTTGAAGCGTGGTTATGATCGCGAGATCCCAAAGTAGAGATCCTCCTGTCTTAAGTCCGATCCACGAAGAACTCACTTGCGGGCGCAATGATGAGTCACGTTCCTTCCCACGATCCTCGATGAAGATCCAAGCGATGGCTCCCCCGATTTCGTCAAACGAAATCCGTCGTCTTTCTTTAGAGTATGAAACTCCAAAGAAGAAAGAGATCCTCGAGTCGTCGATGAAGAAGCCGAGAGTCTCTCCTTTCTCAACACAAAGTGGACGGCCACTTAATGGAGAAGAGAAAGAGAGAGGGCGAGAATGAGAAAGAGAGAGAGAGTTGTTACCTTGTACAACTCTTAATGATGTAACTTGGAAGGCTACCCTAGCCTTCCTTTTATATTAGTTTAGGAACCATTGGATCTCAATCCATGGACTCATAGATCCAACGGCTAGGCTTGGTCTATGTAAGATCATTGGTTATGATTGTTGTTGGTTAAAAACCAACAACATTTATTTATGATTAAATTAAATATATGTTGCAACATTATCAACACAATTTTAATTTAACATAAATAAATTATTTGAGAGATTAATCGTCATAATAAAATGGAGTCAATATAGCCTCCTAAAATTAAGGGGCGTCACCCATGACTCTTTCATGGGTGATGATGACGCGCCAAGCGACTAAGGTAAAGGTACTAAATGGTCGTCGCGACCTCAATCACTCGGCTGTGTCAATCAAGAAAAATAGACCACCAAACAAAATCAACTCGAAAGCACGATAGCGGTCTTGCTATTAATTTAACCCGGTATAGCGACCAGGGTCGAACACAAGGAGCACGAATTGGCATTGCGGCCTACGAAGTAGTCAAAAAGAATAAAAAAGAAGAAAAGGGTATTTTTGGTGGTTTTTAGGGTTTTTAAATTTTTTTGGATTTTTAATTAATTAAGAAACTAAGGAAAGCAAGGAAAGCAAGTAATCAATTATTTGTTTAATGTATCAAAACTCAAGCAAAAATTCCACAAAAATATTTTTGTGTGTTTTATAATTTTTACTGTTTTTAGTGAATTTTTGAGATTTTTCTGATGTTTATTTAATTTTCTAAAAATCAAATAGTGAATGAAAAAGAAGGTACTGTCCAGCCAAGCTTAAGGGGCCTAAATAAAATATCTAGAAATCCCTAATAAGCCTGGAGGTAATTTTCCTGTATAGAGAAGAAAACAAGGAAAATTTGAGCACCTAAATTATTATTTTTGGGTTTTTAATTTATTTACTAGAATTTTTATGAGATTTTAAGTTTTTTTCAATTTTTAGGTGTTTTAGATAATGAAAAATAGCCAAAATTGGCTAGAAAATAAAGCAAGCAAAGACAAACAGTAAGTAATTTTTTTGTAATTTTTAAATGAGTTTTAATATTTTTTTGTGGTTTTCAGCTTAGACAGTAATGAAAATTGATGTTTTTGAATTTTTTAAAATATCAAAACAAAACAAAATTGTCCCCAAAAATTCCAGAAAATTTTACACTATGGCAGGAGCCATGTCTCCAATTTTCGTTGGATTTGGAGATGATTTGCTATTTTATTCAAAACTAAAGAGGAGGTACTGTGCACAGGGACCAAAGTGCAAATACCAGGAGTTCTGGGGGGTCTGGTGCAAAATTCCCAGGTAAACACGTGTGTGGCGCGTGCCTGGGGCACTTAGGGACCCAAATGTAATAAAAACTACTTCCGAGGACTATTTGGTAACAGGTACCAAAAGTCCAGGGGGTAGACTACAAATAACCCACGAATATACGCACATGCACTAATAAATCACGCACAGGGGTATAAATGCAATATCCAAAAAGTATTCATTCAATCCATAACATTCAGAACTACAGGGTATAAGATACAAATACACCAGAAAACCACGTGACGAAGCACGTGTCACTCCATACACAGGGGCATATATGCAAAGAAAATAAAGAGCAGGGTCCTCTATGCAAATATCTCAAAAGCTAAACAACTACACTAAATATTTACAAGACTAAATGCGAAATAAAAGAAACGAGAGGGCCTAAGGGTAAATTACCCTTTATTAATGCGGGGTGCTGGTTGGACGCCACGTAGCAGATGAACGGTCCAGATGCGGGTGGCTCTCCAAGGCTCAGCTCCTCGCGATGATCGAACGGTGATGGCGTAGCCACGTGGAAGATCCGGCGGTGGCGGTGCGTAGCTGCTACGCCTCTCTGGATCGACGGCAGGGATCAGTCCTCGCTGATCGGACGCTAGCTGCAGCTCCGTGGATGAACGGTCAGGATGTGATCTGGAGCTCTGAGGCTGATCGGACGGTCGCTGAAGGTCTTCGAAGAACAGGCAGCTGGCGAACTTCGCCGGCCCAGTACGCTCGCTCCGAACCTCCTAGCGGGGCGCTGATGGTCGGAGAAGGTTCAACGTGGGCCTCCGCGTTAGATGGGGGTCTCCGATGACCCGACCGAGCCCTGGAGGGCTCCGGCGAGGTCGGCGGAGGAACGTCTCCTGGCTCGATGTAGGAGGACCTCAGATGGCCCTCATTGTACCTGCAAGATGGTCTAGAAGACTCGCGGGTCGAGGGGAAACTGCCTCGACCCGGTTAGGCGAGGTGAAGGTGGACGGTGGTGCGATATGGGCGAGCTCCGGCGAGGGTGGGGACGGAGGAGCTCGAACCCCAGCTCCTGTGCGAGCTGGGTTGGATGGGAGTATGGAGAACGTGCGCGGGAGGAAGGCGGAGGTGACGGTGGATTCCGATGATCGAATAGAGCTGTGAGGTGGTCGGAATCGGCGAAACACGGCGGCGGAGCGAAATGGGGGAAATTGGAAATTAGAGAAAAAGAAAGAACTACAGGTCTACCTGGGTAGCTGAATGGGCTGTGGTCGAGCTTGCGCAGCTCTGGGTCTTCGCCTCAAGGAGCGCCGACGTCCGAGGCTCGAGCTCCAGCTCAGGGCGGAGCACGGCGGTGATACTCGCCGGATCAATGGAATCTGCTCCCTCTCCTCGCTGCGACACCACGGGGGACGAGCTATCACTCTCGCCGATGCGATGGAGCTCACTGGGGGGTGGAATGAATGGCCAAAGATAGAGAAATCGTGCGGCGGAGCTGGGTATTTAAGTGGGTGCAGGTTCGGCTAGAGTTGGTCGGGTAGGGCTGTGTGAAGCGCGGATCCCGATGTGGATACCCCGGCGAGGGTCTCGGATGCAAGAAGAAGAGATAGGACCCGGGGTTTGCGGAGATGGCGAGCGGATCGAGCGCGGACAAAGAGGAGAAGTCGGGTCGGGCGAGAGATCCGCTGGAGAAGGAGGTCCGCGGAGGGAGTTGACCGGAGGTAAACATCTCCGTGGGCCAATGAGAAGCTGCCACGTGGAAAAGATTTGAAAAATCAATTATAAATAGTAAATGGCAGAATTATTAAAAAGTCAAAACATGAAATATTTTTATTTTAATTTTTTCTATTTTTTTGTGATTTTTAATTAATTTTTCCAAGTAAAATAAGGTATTTACATAGTAGGGATATATATATATATATAAGTATATATACAATATATAGGATTTTAATTTTGATTTTTAATTTGTTATTTTTATACAATTTTATATTTTATTTATTTATATCATAAAATTAGGAATAAAAGGATATTTCTATTTTATTTTTATTATTTATATACATAGGTGAAATAAATACATATGTACATTTATTTACATGGTATATTTACAATAGTATTTTTGATTTTTTTTATTTTATTCTTTTTATTTTGTTTTTGTTTTAATTGTTTTTATTTTATTTATTTACACCATATCACATAGGATATTTACAAAATTTTTGAAAATTACTTTTATTTATTTATAAGGCTAAATGAATAAAAGATGGATGTTTTATATACATGATGACTATATACAAGGGTGATGTTTTTGTTTTCTTTTTAATTTTTCTATTTTTATCTTGTTTTTATCTTTATAAATATATACAAATATTTACAAGCCAATTTGAGTCAATTTTTGTGAGGAAAATACTTTTATTTTATTTTCATAAATATTTACACACATGAGCTCCTATCTCCCTCTACTTTGGCTTTTATGCGGTCAGGCTCATGCTGAGCCCTCCCTTGGGTTAGGTTGCTCAATATTTATTCTAAATATTTCCCTCTTTTTCTTTTTACTCTTTATTCTTTTTTTTTGCACAAAACATGCTAATTATTAAACTTTATACAATGCATGCTTTTGATAATTATTTGTATTTACATGAATATACATGCATTTGCAAAGGTTTTTGTAGCTAAAATATAAGAATAAAGAGTGATGAATGGGTATTCATCAGGTGACGCCACCTCTAAATTTGGTGGCTCTATTTCTCCTTTTTATTATATTACATTATCTCTCAATCATCAAAAATATCCACCAAATTAATTCCAAATTAATTTGTGAATATTTCAATCATGCCATTGAAAAATATGTGAATCATATTCACATCCCAAGCTAATTTGTAAATTGCATTTCCAATTAATTAATAAATGTGAATCCAATTCACACTATTAATTAACAAATGCTATTTACATAAATTTATCTCTCTTCAATATATGTACTATAAATCATACTTATAATACACATATATCATGGATAGTATTATCCACATTCTCTAATCCTTGATAATTAAATCTCATTTAATTATCTTGGATAATAATATGAATCATACTCATATTATGCTTGATAATTAAATCTCATTTAATCATCAAGTCCTTCTTGCTTGGATATGCATTTCATCAAATGAATTATTCTTGAACCCTTCCAAGAATAATGTGCTTTCTCCGCAGATACTTGGAGATAAGGACAGGGCGATTGTATTATTCCACGTATAGTGACTTGGATGTTGAGATCTCGTCTCAAATCTAGATCGTACGAACCTCCTACAGATGCTTGATTAAATCAAGACCGCAAATCCAATCTTCTCATTGAATCTGAATCTCATTCAGATCGATGTCCAACACTTGGACTAAGATCAGATTGCTTCTCTACTGGAAGGAGTCACTAAAATCTAGACCTGTTTCATCACTCCCTCGGAATGGAAGCGTCATGGATATACAATCGTTTATGATCACATCACCCTCAGGTATTCCCAATACCTGTACATCCTGCATACTGGAAGACCCATGGTCAACCCGAAGATCAAGATCTATTTTACACTGTCTTCTTCAGGGTTTGATCACAAAGTTTCTCATTTGATCATTGGGATTTGGTATCGATCATATACTTTCCAAAAGCATATATCATACCTAGGTCTTGATCATGTACTTTCCAAAAGTATATATCAAACCTACAAATTCAGTCAAGCTTCCAAAGCGAGACGACCGTGCACGGAATTTGATTCTTCCCAATATCTCATGAGTGAGCTCATGTCTTCCGGTTCAGTAGTGAACCTGTATGATCCATTTGAGAGATCGTATTACTCATATGCCCTTATATGCACACCAACGCGCCGGTGTATAGACCTTGGTTAGGTCATCAACCTATTGGTCTGTCAAATGTACATACTCAGACATATAGCAATACATCTGTCTCCGGTCAGAGGATGCGTGCCTATGCTGTGACAGCATTCAACATAGGACTTAGGTTATCTCGATCTCGTTAAGTCAACTCTTTGACCTAACTAATCTAACACCTCCGAATCTCTATTCCTATGTAGAGGACCTGCATCAAGAGGTCGGTCAGATATCAGCCTATGTGAGAAAGGATTGCCATCTCCTACTCAGGCTGGAGATCACATCTTAACAATCATTTGACGGTGCTTGATGAGTCCTCAATCTAACTCTTTAGATATTCATCCAAGCACCAGCCTCTATGATTCAATTATTGAATCAATAGCTGTTTGATCATTAAGACAGCCATGGTACATAACCCTAATTGTACGGAGGGACCTATTATGCAAATTATTTATTCTTTATTTCAGATCAGGGAATGATATTCGCAATAACATTTATTGCATAATGGCTCGCCGTGGGCTCACATGTCCAACAATCTCCCACTAGCCCAAAGAGCCATTAATGTGCTAATCATTTAAACCCACACTCATGTGACAATCATAGGCTATTTAGAAATAGCTAGGTAAGCTGATCAGTCACTCTGTTCCCAAAAGACTATGCCAAGTCCTTTTACGGTACTTGCATATCCCTAGGTAACAGTGCTCGCATCCAATGCGAATGTTGCATCTTATGCAACCAATACTCAATCTAGTCAAAGCACTTATAGTGTCCTTGACACTACTGCTCAATTATTAGAACCAGTATTTCCATAATCCTTATCAGAATACCCTTATTTCGGGAGATCACTATCTCTTAAGGTATCCACAATTAAGACCTTTTAGATCTCTATCTATAAAGTCTTAAGCTTTTGAAGATATGACTTTGAGATCACCATCTCAAAAATCTTGTCATCTATGAAGACATTGTTATACTGCGATCAAGTGTTTTCTTTCCATAGTAGGATTAGCAACACTTTACTACTCCCACTGCATGGCAGATATCTGGCTTTTGTACACATCTAGCATACACTAAGCTTCTCGTAACTGATGCACAAGTGCAAGCAGTTCCAGCATTCACTTCCTCAACTCTTTTGAGGTGCTATCCCTTTAGATAGGTCAGTACCAAATCTTAAGGGAAGGAAGCCTTTCTTGGAATTTCCAAAAAAAAATGGAACATATCCAAGGTATACTACTAATGTGACAATCCCAATACCCTCTTCTCTTTGCTTCTGAACAACTTCAGAACTAAGATCTAAGAGGTATTCTTGAGATCGTATCTCAAGGTGTGGAATAGCCAGTCTATAAAACACTTATTATCATCCTTATATCATTCCAAATGATTAGGATATTATCTACATTTAGCATGATGAATACAATGGAACTCCCACTAAGCTTCATATGGTACATCAAGATTCTATCTGAAATCATAACATTTATAATTTCATCAAATCTTATGTTCCAACTTCAAGAAACTTATTTGAGTCCATAGATGGAGTTTCTTTAGCTTGCACACCTAGCTTTCCTCAACCATGAAATCCTGGGGCTACTTCATGTGAATATCCTCAGAGAGGTATTCTTAGAGGAATGCAATCTTGACTTACATCTTGAAGATGCAATAGTCAAGTTGTGTAGCTAAAGTTAGCAACATTCTGATGATTTTAAGCATGGTCACTGAAGAGCAAGTCTCATTGCAAGCAATGTCTTCTCTTCCGATGTGTAGCTTATGACTACGAACCGAGCTTTGAAGGTCTCTACCTTCTCATCAGGTTCCCTCTTCTCTTGAAGATCCATTTACACCTTTATGGGTCTTACCCATATAGGTGGATCCTCGAGGGTCCATATACAACATTTGTATATGAAGTCTACTTTAGACTTTATTGCCAATATCCATCTTTCCATGTCATGATCCTTAGGAGCTTCATCACATGAAGTCCGATCACTCTCAGATTTAACTGACACATGGAATACATCCTCAAACTCATTTGAAGAGGTTTAATGTTTCATCTTTAATTATCTTTTTAGTTTCCGATTTCAGGAGCCTCATTGTCATCTCAAGATTAAATGAGTTCCTTCACTTCATTTTCATCTTGATTCTCAAGAGTCTCAATCGTCCAAGAATCACATTCTCAGAAATGAGATCTTTTAAGAATCTCAAGGTCATAAAGTAGGTATCCAATACCATCCTTTACTATCCTAATGAAGTAGCATTCTCAAGTGCTAGATTCCAGCTTACTTGCATGGAATCTTATTAAGGATATATAGTGTAGTCTCTACTACATATATATACCTGGAAACTAAGAGGAAATTATGCTAAAAATTTATCATTGACCAAATCATGTCACACATGATCCAATTGTATCTCCCTACAACTCCATTGAGTTGAGGTGTATTAGGAGGATTGAGATAGAAATGATATTCATATCTCCATAAGGTATTCTTTGAATTATCTAACAGGTACAAGCTACCTAGGTTAGATAAAATTCATTTCATCTTTCTTCAAACTTTGGTTCTAAACCAAAATTGTGAAATCTTTGAACATTTCAAAGGTTTCTCAGGTGAAGAGAAGAAATCTCATATCATACATAATCACACATATCCATAATGTTTACTATGATATAGATGATCTACATACATCAGTATGTATGAGATCTTGAATACCTCGACATCTAACACCATTCCCAGAGAAGGGTGTATTGGACATTTTACTTTGAATACATTATTCACAAGTATGTAAGATTTGAAATTTTAGACATTCTAAAGTTTCATCTCTTACTAGTCTATTGATCAAATCAACAAACAAATGTCCAAGGCTTGATGCCAGATCATTGTCAAATGATCTTTCATCCTCCTATTGATCTTATAAGGTTTGGTTTTCAGTGTTAGAAATCTTAATGAACCATTCATTAATTTTCTAATTTTGTGGAGTCCACTAGATGTTAGATTACTATCTGAAATATTTCCATCATAACTCTTTATGATAGTTCTATCTCAGAATTCATGTTTATTTCCAACATTTAGAAATAAACAATGAGTGTACTCTACTATCTAGGTCATAGAGACATTCTCCAAGACTAAGAACTCTCCCACTGAGAATATGAAGTCTATCTATCCAACAGAGATTGATGCAACAATTACAGCAATATCCATGTAGATGATTACTAAACCTTTAGATCAAATTTCTAATATTCTAATATATATGCAACCAATTGCAAATGTCATTAGAAGATTGGGATACAATTGTCAGACTTTATCTTATGAAATAAGAAAGTCAGAGTCAATGATTATATGTAGATTATTCCGATGCTCTATCTGAGTCCTTCACTAAGGATTTTAGATAGACATGATAGTCATACTATCAACACATCAACTTATTGCAGTATTGGCATTCATCCAACTCTTTCGATGTCATATGGAAGTCACAGAAGTAGGTCAACTCTTTGACTTTCCTTCTTATTCGGGTCCGACCCATGCTTCCACTGCACTTTCTTCATCTATAAACAACCATTGTTCAAGACAAAGAATCTCTTATGTTGAATTCTAAGGATTTCAATAAAAGAGCATTTCAACATTTATACATGCTTCATTAAATTCATTCAAAATGATTATTGTGAAGCTTCATGAATGATTTGAGTATAGATTATAGAATGAGACACTCATCGTATCTACATACATCTTAACTCTTAGAGACTTAGGTTCAGGTAGGTATTCAAACATTTTGAATACATCATCTCTTTTGAGCCACCATTCTGCATAATGCAGAGAACCATATCTTTCATGATTAAATGTCTATAGCACATATGTATGCCAAAATATCTTCTTTTATTTTATAAGGATTATTTGACAATTACGATCACCATCGACATGTGACTTCTAAAGTACACTCGATGAAAGATCAAGACTATAGAGAATACAAACCCTAAGGTGATGTCTTATTGTCTTATTTAATTGTCAGTCCTCATTAGGTTGAGGAAACTTCCACATTGCAACCACATACATTATGTGTCCAATTGCAAGTATAATATCTGGATCATGAGTCCAATCCAAGATATTTTACTGGTTATCATTGAGTATAACATTGAGTGGGTTTAATGAAGGATTATCTGAAATAAGAAATTTGCATAAGTGTATATATATATTATATATACATGTTTTACTTTGATTTAGGAATTTTTATATCAAAGTTGTCTTGCCTTGTCAACACTGAAAGTTCATTCCCTTAATCACTTTCAATGTAAGAGATATTCTTACCATTATATCTCTAGCAAGATCTGGGATCTCCTTTCCTATCTTTGTCGCATCCCAATAATATGAGAACTTACGACTCCGATAAAAAGAAGCGGGAACTCATTCCGCCTTGCAAGTCCAACTTGCATTCCCAATTCGATCTTCAACACCCGGGCCCACCACCCCTAAGATGATGTTGACCCGTCATTAATTGAACCAACCGTCAACAAGATTAACACTCGCTATGCGCAATCCAATATCGCCCCAATAATATGAGGACTCGATATTGGGGTCACTACGCATACGGCCTTACTCTTTCGAGAAGCAAAGAGCCCGATCCAGATGCGCTTGCATACAGGAGCTGTCACTTCGGACAGGCATCTCCTACATACAATCCCTGGCGACGGAAACCCTTCGCCTTGACGGGAGACCATGGATGTCACTTATGTGATCCTCCACCTCGTATTCAAATTTTATAATTAATTATCGTGAATCACATTCACATAATTAATTCTTCCAAGGGAAATACACATCTATTCAAAATAGAGTGTTCATTGGATATAATTAATTTAATCATATTAAATTAATCATTAATCCAATCATCAACAAACATGTCCTTTACTTGAATAGTAGGTAAATTCTCAAAATACGTATTATTCGAATTTTAATAATTAGAAAAATACACATTGACTTTCTCCGGCATTATACAATCCCTACCCGCTGTCATGGCCAGTACCGACGAGAGTGGGACGGACCACATACGTTGCAACCTGCTACCCCAATGCTCTCTGACTAGGCACCACATCCGCCTCGGGAAAGGATAATACCAGATATATCATCATGTACTTTGAGATGCTCATCGATTTTTCAACCGAAATTATACCATATAATATACATCAAAACATTTTTGATTATATTATAAGGAGATTTGCTAGACAAATCCCCAATCCTATTCAAGCAAGAGGGTTTTTCATGTAAATGTTGTCCTACAACTATTGTAGGATAAACTATGGTTTTCATGAAATCAATGTTTGTTGATGAACCAATGATCAAGATTTAATATCTCATCATTGTGGTTTAGGCAAGTGTCATTCAATGAAATAATTATCTCTTTAAATATTTCACAAATATTTATCACTAATTATTCCAGAAAATTAACAATTAATTTTCATCATGATAATTGAATGACTTATCACAAGGTTCATGATCCAAGATGTCAATTTCCAGCAGTGACCCCCAATCACTAAAATTAACTTATCTTGATCAATTTAAATCCAAAAAATGCAAACTCAGTTTCCTAAGATTGCCTATTTGATTTATTAAATAATCCACGTAATAATTCACGCATTTCGAGGCGGATTAAAATCGTAATTATCTCATTAATCACGTTTAAATCCGCAGTTCCAGCAACAGTGAATATAGTCATATTCAACAAGCCATAACTTGAGCAAATGAAGTCCAAATTTAGTAAACTCAAGTCCTATGGTTTCCTTGTTTAATGGGGAACAAAATCCAATTGAAAATTTCGTGTTTAAACATTTTAAACAGTGCCGAAAAATTAAATTTTATAGAGGTGCGAAAATTGAAATGCAGCAAAAATTTCGCAAAAATATAATTGGAATACCACTTATTTAATTGGAATACCACTTATTTAAATCGCTTTGCATATTAATCTCCTTCCAAAAATAACATCCTTCGAAATAGGTAACCACTAAATTGGTAATACACGTGTATGGCCAACAAATGGTGCGCACCGAAACGCTAATGAGCCATGTGCGCATTGGATAAAAATCCTATATATATATAGGGAAATTATCCAATGAGCCCTGTGCCCATTTGAGATGAAATGAGCCCACTCATTTTTTACCATTATTTCCTACCTTTTTGTGCTTAATAGGTATTTGATTACAAGTGTTATATCATATTCTTACTATTAGTAACTATTTTCACGGAAAAAAACCTTAAAGTCATACAAAATGATTGTATTATTATTTGTATTACTAGTCTCATTTTTATTCTTACTAATGACCATTTCTTGTGAATCTAAGATTTTCTTTGTATGAAAATAGTTACTAATAGTAAGAATATGATATAACAACAATAAATAAATAAGCATTGAACTCAAAATGATGGAAAATATTGGTAAAATATGAGTGGGCTCATCTCATCTCAAATGGGCACAGGGGCCATTGGATAAGACCTCTCTCTCTCTCTCTCTCTCTCTATATATATATATATATATATATATATATATATATATATATGGGTTAAATGAGGCTACACCCTGGGTGTAGCCAATTGGCTACTCCCACCCTCATTTTTCTCCCATTTTTTTGTTTTTTTGGAAAATAAAAATATGTATGTTCATCACTATATCCCTCTAACATGTCATTCAAATTTCGTCAGAAACAGAGACTCCTATACCCTCCATCTGAAAGGGGTCATTTTCAGCAATTCTGAGACCGTTAAAATTTGACAGTCTTGATGGAGGGGATAGAAGTATCGAATTAAGTCGAATTTTGAATGACATCTTGGTGATATATTGTGATCTAAATTCCAATAGGTTTCATTTCAGAAAAATAAAAAAAATACAGGGGAAAAGAGGTGGGAGCATGTAAGTTAGCTACACCCAGGGAGCATACTCTTTTTTCCCTATAAATATAGGAAAAAATGGGGCTGCCCCCTGGGGGCAGCCAACATGGCTGCCCCCGCCCCATTTTTCGGCGTTTTTTTTTATTTTTTTTGAAAAATAAAACCATGTATATTCATCCATATACCCTCCTACATGCCATTCGAATTTCGTCAGAAACAGAGACTCCTACGGCCTCCATCTCGATGGTATCGATTTAAAAAAATCCTGTTACCGTTAAAAAATTACTGTCCGGATGATGGCACGAAAATCTGAGAGACTAAGGTGATCAGGTGTATCTAAGATGGTCGTTGCGACCTCGGTCACTCAGACGTGCCAATCAAGAAAAATGAACCACTAATAGAGATAAAACAGATAAAACACAAAATAGTGGTCCTGCTATTGGATTAACCTGGTATAGCGACCAGGGTCGAACTCAAGGTGCACGGGTTGGCCTCTCGGCCTACGAAGTAGTTAAAAAAGAGATAAAATAAAAGGAGAAAATATTTTTGGTGGTTTTTTAATTATTTTATATTTTTTTGGATTTTTAATGAAGTAAGAAAATAAGAAAAGTGAAGAAGCACACACTTCAATAATTTATTTAGAGCACTAAAAATCAACCAAAAATTCAAACAAAAATATTTTTATGTGTTTTATATTTTTTAGTATTTTTGGTGAATTTTTGAGAATTTTCTGATGTTTATTGAGTTTTCTAAAAATCAAACAATAGTTGAAATCAAAGGTACTGTCCAGCTGAGCTAAAGAGGCCTAGATAAAATATCTAAAAGCCCTAAATTAGTTGGGAGGTAATTTTCTTGTAAAGAGAATAAAACAAGGAAAATTCAGGCACCAATTTTATTATTTTTGGGTTTTTGGTTTAATTATTAAAATTTTTATAATTTTTAAGTGTTTTTCAATTTTTAGGGGTTTTTAGTAATGAAAAATAGCCAAAATTGGCTAGAAAATCAAACTAAGCAAGACAAACAGTGGGTAATTGTTATGGAATTTTTAAACACTATTTAATATTTTTTTGTGATTTTTGAAGTTAGACAGTGACAAAAATGAAGGTTTTTTATTTTTAAAAAATATCAAACAGTGACAAAAATGTCTCCAAAATTTTAGAAAATTTTACATCATGGCAGGAGCCATGTATCCAATTTTCATTAAATTTGGAGGTGATTTGCTATTTTATTCAAAAATAAAGAGGGGGCACTGTGCACAGGGACCAAAGTGCAAATACCCAAGAGTATGGGGGGGTCTGGTGCAATTAACCCAGCAAACACGTGCGATACGCATGTCTGGGGCACTCAGGGACCCAAATGTAATAAAAATAAGTCCCGAGGACTTATTGGTAACAGGTACCAAAAGTCCAGGGGCCTATTCGCAAAATACCCAAAATATCACGCACATGTTGAAATAAATCACGCACAGGGGTATAAATGCAAATAAACTAAAACATTCATTCCATTAATAACAACCAGAACTACAGGGGCTTATCTTGCAAATAAACCAGAAGAGCACGTGACGAAGCACGTGTCATACAACGCACAGGGGCATAAATACAAGGAAAATAAAGTATGGGGTCCACAGTGCAATTTTCACAAAAATAAAAGAACTACACTACGTATTTACAGGACTAAAACTAAATGCAGGAAAGGAAGGGGGCCTAAGGACAATTTACCCCTTTTATTAACGTCGATGGCCGGATGTGTGACGCGTGGCAGATCTGACGACGGAGAACGACGACGCCTTTGACCTTGAAAACGTTGGCATGATCGAACGTCTGAGGGCGTTCCACGTGGAGATCGGACGGCTCTGGTGCTCTGGAGTCGAAACGCTCGAGTAACCAACGGTCGAGATCGATCCTCCGAAGATCTGGCGGTGGCTGCAGCTCCACGAACGGACGGTCGTGATGCAATCTGGAGCGACGAGGTCGATCTGACGGCGAACGAAGATCCCGGAAGAACTGGACGCCGGCGGCTTTCGCCAGCCCTCTGTGCGCGTGGGGGACCTCGTCTGCCGCTCCTGAGGTGCGGGGAAGCTTCACCGTGGAGCTCCGCACCCGATGTGCTGCTCCGATGAAGACGAGGAGCTCCGAAGAGCTCCGACGGCGTGAAAGAGCTGGAGTCGATGTGCTCTGAAGACTCTACCTCCAGATGAGGTCGAATGGCCTGGATACCTGCACAGGAAAGAAGCTGGGTCGAGGGCAAACTGCCTCGACCCGTCAGAGCGGCAAAAGGGTGGCTGATGCGTCGTTATGGTGGGTCTCCGGTGAGCGGCGGAGGTGAAGACCCAAGGTCCTGCTCCGGGACGAGACAGGAGGAATGGCTGGGTGGAGAAGGTGGAGAGGAGTCAGGCGAAGGTGGTGGAGTGGTCGGACTAGTGGATGGGTGGTCGGAGACAACTGGCGAAGGAGGCGGAGCTACACTACCAGAAAGCGAAAAATCCTATTCTACGCTAAACTAGAGGCTAAAGCAGCTACCTGATGGGTGTATTCGACTGGGCTCGAGCTCAAGAAGCTCCCGGTTGTTGCCTGTAAGGGGCCGTCGAGTCCCCGAGGCTCAGCGCGCTCGCGGCGGCGCACGTCGGAGTTAACCACCGGATCAGTGGTTCCCTTGGTGCTCGTCCCTCGCTTCCACTCCAAAACACGCAGCTGTCACTCGGGCGCTCTGGAGGAGCTCCTTGGCGGCGAGCAAGGGGTCCAAAGATGGAAGAATTAGGTCGCCGGAGACGACATTAAATATGGTGCGGGGTCCGAGAAGATGATGGTCGGGCGAGTAGCGCGGAGCTCGGATCCTCCAAACCCACCCCGGGCGAGGGTCCTGGATATGCAGTGATCAATCGGAGCCCGGGGTTTGGGTCAATGGCGGTAGGGTCAGGTGGGTAGAAATTGGAGAAGACGGGTCAGTCGCCAGATCCGCAAAAGGGAAGGGTCCGCGGGGGAAGTTGACCGGGGTCAACAAACCCCCGTGGACCAATCAGGAGCCGCCAAGCATTGATTTTTTTATTTATTTATTTTGAGCTAGAAAATGCTCGAATTAACAAAAACTTAAAACATGAAAAGTATTTATTTTATTTTTTTTCTATTTTTAGTGATTTTTAATAATTTTTCGAAATAAAAATAAGGTATGTACATAGTATGTACTATATAGGTATATGTACACAATTAGGGTTTTTAATTTTTGATTTTTTTTAATTATTATTTTTATACACTTTTATTCCCATTTTATATTTTATTTATTTATATTATAAAATAAGGAATAAAAAGATGTTTTTATTTAATTTTTATTATTTATATACATAGGTAATATAAATACATATATACACTTATATACATGGTATATGTACAATGTATTTTTTTATTTTTAATTTTGCTATTTTTATTTTGTTTTTGTTTTGATTGTTCTTATTTTATTTATGTATATTATAGAACATAGAATATTTACAAAAATTTTGGGAATTAATTTTATTTATTTACAAGGTTAAATAAATATGTGGGTGAGTCTATGTACAATGTGAAAGTGATATTTTTGTTCTTTTTGATTTTCATATTTTTATCTTTTGTTTTTATGTTTATAAATATGTATAAGTATTTACAAGCCTATTTTTGGTGAGGAAAATATTTTTATTTATTTACATAAATATTTACACATGAGCCCCTATCTCCCTCTACTTTGGTTTTTATGCGGTCAGGCCCATGCTGAGCCCTCCCTTGGGTTAGGTTGCTCAATATTTATTCTAAATATTTCCCTCTTTTTCTTTTCAATCTTTATTCTTTTATTTTTGCACAAAAACATGCTAATTATAGGTTTTTACACAATGCATGCTTTTGGTAATTATTTGTATTTACACATATCTACATGCATTTGCAAAGGTTTTTGTAGCTAAAATATAAGAATAAAGAGTGATGAATGAGTATTCATCAGGAGGCCGTAGGAGTCTCTGTTTCTGACGAAATTCGAATGGTATATAGGAGGGATATATGGATGAATGTAAATGGTGTTATTTTTCAAAAAAAATAAAAAACTTTGCCCAAATAAGGCGGGGGCAGCCACATATGACCCATATATATATATATATATATATATATATATATATATATATATATAGGGTAAAATGGGGCTGCCCCCAGGGAGTAGCCAACTTGGCTACTCCCACCCCTATTTTTGCCTCATTTTTTTATTTTTTTGGAAAATAAAAATTTGTATATTCATCATTATATCCCTCTCACATTCTATTAAAATTTCGTCAGAAACAGAGACTCCTAAGCCCTCCATCCAGACGTCATTTTTTTAACGGTCGCAGGATTTTTTAAATCGACCATGTTTGGATGGAGGTCGTAGGAGTCTCTGTTTCTGACGAAATTTTAATAGACTGTGAGAGGGATATAATGATGAATATACAAATTTTTATTTTCCAAAAAAATAAAAAAATGAGAAAAAAATAGGGGTGGGAGTAGCCAAGTTGGCTACTCCCTGGGGGCAGCCCCATTTACCTCATATATATATATATATATATATATATATATAGGAAAATGGGGCTGCCCCCTAGGGGGAGCTAACTTAGCTCCCCCGCCCTATTTTCTTCAAAAAATTTTATTTTTTTTGAAAATTTTTTCCGTGAATATTCATCACTATATCCCTATATTATGTCATAAAAATTTCGTGAGAAACAGAGACTCCTACGGCCTCCATCCAGACAGTCATTTTTTTAACGGTAACAGGATTTTTTAAATCGACCCCGTTTGGATGGAGGTCGTACGAGTCTCTGTTTCGCATGAAATTTGAATGACATAATATATGGATTTAATAATGAATTTACACGGTTTTAGATTTCAAAAAAAATAAAAAAATTTTGTGAAAAAAGGGTGGGGGAGCTAAGTTAGCTCCCCTAGGGGGCATACACATTTTACCCATATATATATATATATATATATATATATATATATATATATATATATATATATATATATATATATATGCAAGTAGGTCTCTCAGAGCGTCTCCATGCATTAGGTGCCTGAAGCGAAGACGGTGGATTCCTGGAAATCTGGAATGTTTCCAAGACTAAACGCATCTGATCTATGCATCGACATCTACTTTGGAACATCCATAATTTGCCCGGCATTTTCAAATGATTATTCTACGGTTACCTTCCGAAGACGATTTCGTGTCCAGCGATCAAAATGTGCGTCCATGAACCCAACACAAGTACGGGGGCGTGGCATGTTTTAGTTCCTTTCCAAGGCACAAGGGAAGGGAGATGGATCAGAATCGGGAGTTGTAATAAAGCACGTAGATATGCAGAGCTTCACCTTTAGCCTCCGTAACCTCTTTTGGCTCCTTGTGCTCGTCTCCTTCTCACGACGCCACTCAGGTCCCTTTCACGTATGTCTCTTCCACAGATGAAAACCACCGAATATGCATGCCTTTTCCTCGCTTTCTCTCTTTTACCCCTCTGCCTTCCCAATGCTCAATGTCAGGAAGACAGTCGTAACGTCCACACTCACTCACAGCCTTCCAGATTTTGTTACTGCGTCGATTGACCTGTGCATAAAGGAGCTTTTGCCTTTGGGAAGGGGACGAAGGAGCAAGAGGGGTTCCTACACGTGCATGGCTTTGTCATTGGCGGGCTCGTTGATTTTCTTCACACCCCATGCTGCATTGCACCGCAGTGCTTCAATATAATCACGTTATCGGGCAGAAGTGGTATCTTAAGCAAGTTAATTATAATCATTTTATTGACGTCTTCCTTATCCATGGATTCTTCGTATTATATGCTCAATCAAGATGCGGACGTTATGAACTTACATAGTCTACTACTACAGCGCTTTAATTCGAACATGGTAACGTCCCAAACATCCAACGTTCACCTGTGAGGCCTCGTTTGGTAACCGGATTACTATCGGGTTATCTCAAGATAACTCGGTTTACCCCCTCTTTTGATGGGATGGAATTCTATCATAAATTATAGTGACATTACATCACATCCTTTATTCCAATCCTCTTCAACCCTCATAACCATCCCAAACAGGTACTATTCCAAGCAGGTTACCCCAACCCACTCCAACCCAGCAACCAAACGGGCCCTGAGGGTAATCTTGAGATGCATTGGTCTAGGAACCATCATCTTTAGATGCCTATCTTTACATGTGATCCATTGTTTAGTTTAGAAAAAAAAATATTTTGGCTCTATAACTATCAATATTCTTAATCATTAGATGAGAGAAAAGAAATTATTGTTAAATACTTAATGCTGCTTTGCTAGGGATGTAACAAGATATCGATATGTTGTATCTGTCAACTGTCATATATATATATATATATATATATATATATATATATATATATGAGGAAAATGGGGCTGCCCCCTAGGGGGAGCTAACTTAGCTCCCCCCGCCCCATTTTCTTCAAATTTTTTATTTTTTTTGAAAATTTTTTCCGTGAATATTCATCACTATATCCCTATATTATGTCATAAAAATTTCGTGTGAAATAGAGACTCCTACGGCCTCCATCCAGACAGTCATTTTTTTAACGGTAACAGGATTTTTTAAATCGACCCCGTTTGGATGGAGGTCGTAGGACTCTCGGTTTCGTATGAAATTTGAATAACATAATATAGAGATTTAATAATGAATTTACACGGTTTTAGATTTCAAAAAAGATAAAGAAATTTTGGGAAAAAGGGGCGGGGGGAGCTAAGTTAGCTCCCCCTAGGGGGCATACACATTTTACCCTATATATATATATAGGGATAAATGGGGCTGCCCCCTAGGGGGAGCTAACTTGGCTCCCCCCGCCCCATTTTCATCATTTTTTTATTTTTTTTTGAAAATTTCTTCCATAAAAATTCATCACTATATCCCTATATTATGCTATTAAAATTTCGTGTGAAACAGAGACTCCTACGGCCTCCATCCAGACAGTCATTTTTTAACGGTAACAGGATTTTTTAAATCGACCCCGTTTGGATGAAGGTCCTAGAAGTCTCTATTTCGTACGAAATTTTAATAGCATAATATAGGGATTTAATAATGAATTTACACGGTTTTAGATTTCAAAAAAAATAAAAAAATTATGTCAAAAAGGGGCGGGGGGAGCTAAGTTAGCTCCCCCTACTGTGATATCTTTCAAATGTGACATGGTCCTTCCATCCTCAAGGAATGCCAACTATTCCATGCATCCATATTTAATCTTTCAATTGTTATTAAAGGCATGCTGTAATTATTATTTAGTTAACTAAAAATTCATTTTGGTCATTAATTATTATCTAAATATAATATGTAACAATCTAATTTATCTCCTCATTAATGTCTTTCCTAATCTTTCCTTTCAATTTCGAAATCTCGCACAAAAAATGAGATGAAGATGACGTCGGACTTCGCTTGTCTTTCTGCTATTTCTTATCTTCGTCGTGCGCACATTGCAGATCTTGTCTCTGTCGTCATCACATGTATCGCCAACCTCCTCGCCACCTTCATCTCCGTCTTCACTGTCGACACAACCAACGTGAGGTTCCTCTTCCTCGAGGGAGGCATCCAAGTGATAATAACATATGTTCCTTTCACCTTCATTTTCAGCATCGATATGAAGATGATCATCCGCTATAAGAAATTAGACCTAAGGCAACGAATAATTTGAATATTCGCTATATCTTCCGATGTTAAAGATATAACAACAAATATTATTTGCTGCCAAAATAACTTTTATACTTGTAATTAAAATGAATATCATATTCATTGTTAAAGGTCCATATAACAACGATTTTTTCATTGAATTATTCGTTAAAATTCACATTAAACATTGCCATATTTAGCAATAACTAGAAGAAAACGGCAATGAATAATCATTGTCATGTGGTTCATTGCAAGGAATATAGTAACGAATACCATTATTCATTGCGAATTTAAAAGAAGTAAGCAACGGTTAGTATTCGATGTTATATATTTAACTACGGAAGATATGACAATGAATATTAAATTATTCATTGCCTTAGCTCAATTTTCTTGTAGTGATCAAATGCTCCTTGAAGCGATTTTTAGCATCATGCATGGCCTCATCGGCAAGGCAGATGTCGATGGCACGTGTACTTGCTAGGAATGATGCTGTGGCACTCCAGGAAGACCTCCATGCAAACGACAACAACACCACGTAGATCGGATGATGGTGCTGCAACCAGTCCTAGATGACGAATGATTCACAGTTTGATGCGATATTGATGTGTACTATACAATATTAATGTGTATTATACAATTTTGATATATATAATACATACAAGATGATATGTATTACACAATATTGATTCACAGTTTCAATTTTAGTTATCATGTTTGTTGTATTCGGGCAACAAAATTATTTGTATTTTAGATTGTAAGAATCACAATGGCTAGTTTAATATTGCTATTTGAAGCTACTGGTAATGTCAAAGAAAATAGAAAGAACATCCTCACATCTTGATTAGAAGCTAAAGCTTTACAAAAGAGAGATGCTAAGGTGTACAAGATTATCGATAAAGGGTATAAAGAATATTTGACACCAACTATGTAGATGGAATATGAGGGTAGCATATGGTAACATTGAATCTAGCAATGACAGATGAACAAGTCATAAAAAATAAATCTCTTGTGGATCAAGTGGAAAGGTCATCAAGAACTCCTATTTGGAAGTAACTCTCGACACCAAATGCACTTTTATTTTGTGTTATCTACTGTATTTCTATATAAGTGAAATGAGGCAACCTTTTATTCCTTTTGTATCTACACAATATAAATATGTGTAATTATGTTGCATGTAATAGATTGTTTATGACTTTGGTGCTTTAAAAAAAGCTTCGTAATTAGTGGATATTGCGACCACCAAATGTGGGTTATGTCACCTACCTGCAGTGATAATTTTCTGTCATTTAATCTTACTGTGATGGAAAATCCATCATCAAAGTCTCTGGTGATGTGAGCTTTGCTGACGTCATTATGACGGTAGAATTTCTGTCACATTAAGGATTTCCGTCGTAGAAAAGCTAGATTCCGACGCTCAAACTTTGTCGTCCAAAGCCTTTTTTGTTGTGATGCTTATTCATTATACGGATCTCTTGCACAATACACTCTTGTATTTCTATGAATCCTTAGTTTTGAATTGGTGTCCTTATACCCATAATTGTTTTGATGCCAGTTTGTCCTAGGTACCTTTAATTACTCTTGTTTCTTCTCAAAACTCGTAGCTAAAAGATATTAAATAGGCCGGTTTGATTTGAACCCTGCCCATATGAGAGAAGTGATAATTTCATATAGTCAGTAAAATTATATATGTTGCGATGAAGATTAGGTGAACATATTAACCATGATGTTGTTGTTGTAGGAAGAGATAGTGGATATTATGTGCATGTAGGTTGTATAAATTAGGTTGTATAAATTTGTTCGAATATATAACAAATGAATTATTAAATAATTATATGCAAGGGCTGTTAGATGTGCCATCTTAAGATGGGCTGGACAAACGTGATCATGGGTTTGAGTCGATATCCACCTATGCTTGACTTATTAGTGGGCTAAACTTTTATCCCAAATCCAATTAATTACAAAATGAGCTCAACCTTGGACTGGACTCGTGAGTTGGAAGACCGACCCACACCCACCTCAATTCTCATTCATACACGTGAATGCAAGTTGAAATTGTATGAAATCATAGAATGCAATGGCTGGGCTCCGGCTCCGTTTGGTTGCAGGGTTGGGCAGGGTTGGGTTGGCCCAACCCGGGGTACCCCTCCTTTTAAACATCCCAATCCTCTTCACAATTTACTATTTACAGGGGTAACCCAATCCAACCCAACCCTGCTCAACCCTGCAACCAAACGAACCCCTAATGTATTTGTGCATTATGGGCCATGAATGTGGCTTCTACAGACGTATATTGTTATTTTGACATCAAATGTTTCGACTAAAATGAAACCGTGATAAGTAAGATGATATTAAACCTAATCTGATCAGGGGCGGAACCGGGAATTTCATCAAGGAAACAATTATGAATGCTCAAAAATGAAAAATTCTATGTATTTTCTAACGATATTTTTAAATAGAATTATTATTTTAAAATGAAAATCTTTCAATCTTGATAAATGCAGAATTTAAATCTATTATTGATGTTAGAAATTCAAATAAATTAGTATTTTCAGTAGTTTTTTTTAAAATTAGATAAAAATAGTAACTTAAGCCTCTCTAAATCCATCCTAAAAAAGGCTAAATTATCAAGTGAAATTTTGAAACAAAAAAGTTCATGGGTAAAAGGAAATAATAAAAAATTATTTTAGTTACAAGGAGTAATAAAACAATGGGAGAGATAAATAAACTCAAACTACAGTTGTATATAAAATTATTTTCAGACTTTGGAAGTGATTGGATAAACCATATAAAAGAAAGAAAATTGATGGAGATAAGATTTGAACCTTGTCTCCAAAACAACAGCCATGCTACTCTACCACTTAAGCATTTAATGATTCTACAATCATTCTCTAATAACATTAATTATAATATAATTAAGAAGGGACCGTATTAAAAACTTAATACATTGTACAAGGGACGTATAATAATCATGGGAGGTCATGACCCTTCCTTAATATTTACTAGTTCTGCCCCTGATACAGATTGTTGTACAGTTCGGAAGCATCACTCTTTTTTTTACTTCTGGATCTCGATTCGAAGTTTGATCGCACGTCACGACTCTAAAAGCTAGCGGTCCAATTTGAATCTAAGGCATTAAACACCGATGTTCATATGTATCTTTTGGACGAAAGTATACGCGAGGAAAATTGAATTTGTTTGAACTTAATCTCAATTCTCAAGTAGGCTACGAACCCATCGGCAGACCGTATCGGCACTGCCATCACGATCCGACGGTGAAGGAAGTCTTGCCAACATGGCCGGATCGATACCAGTTGAAGCTTTCCATCCGTTGGATCGACATCAAGGCCCGAACGAGATCTATTGGACGGATTACGTGTCCATTCGTCGAAATGGCGAGTATTTAACTCGAAAAATCAAAGATTGTGTTCATGCAGAGAGAGAGAGAGAGAGAGAGAGAGGACAGGAACGGCGCCGCACTCGTCCACCTCGAAATCTCCACTTATTCCATAACGAACACGATCGAGATATCTTTGCAGGAGTAATATATCAATAAAGAGATTGGAGATGTTCATATTGGAATGGCTCTACGGGGTGCTGGCGATGCTGGGGCTGGCCATGAAGGAAGCCAAGATCCTGTTCCTCGGCCTCGACAACGCCGGCAAGACAACTCTGCTCCATATGCTCAAGGACGAGGTCCTCCCTGTTCCCTCTTAAATGTTGATTTCATAATGTGGGTATGCCTCGATCTGGGGCTGATCTGGTGTGTGTTGGACGTAGCGACTGGGGCAACACCAGCCGACGCAGCATCCAACCTCCGAGGAGCTCTGCATTGGGAAGATCAGATTCAAGGCGTTTGATTTGGGTGGCCATCTCATCGCCAGGAGGGTGTGGAAGGATTACTATGCTCAGGTATCGTGTTACCTAATTAGTTTTAACGTAAACCGTCTTATTCGTCAATATACCCGTAGAGAAAACTATATGCGGCCTTTTCGCATGCGTGACGATTGCGCTTTGCAATCGCGATTAGCTACATTTTAAATGTAATAATCGCTCCTAAGTCATTTTACAGGTTACTCAGCTGTTTGGATTGAGTGGGACCCAACACGGAATGTTGCCTCTTTTAACCTTCCCTATCTCTAAGATTTTTCACAAACAAAGGGGGCCTAAAAGAGTTCAAAATACGTTTTTTTCCTGGGATTTGTACAGCTCAGCTCCTGACAATGGTGGGAGATGATCATAGTTTTTTAAAGTAAAAGTTGAAATTTAAAATAGACATGTAGAATTCAGAGGTTGAAAAGTATTTCAACAGTATCCGATCTTTATTAATTCCTAGTGAACTATGCACTTTAGATATGGCCTTCTGAGTTTCAGAACCATTAAGGATGAGGGCGACAAAGTGTTTGAATCCAGCCTGAAGAATATGCTTGAAGAAACCGCATCATGGATCATCAACACGAACATATTATTTGTAGTTGTTAGTGGCCTTGAGTCTTGGTGCTACTGGACTATGACCTGGAAGAAATGGGTTCTGTCAGGATAAACTGAGGAATTCTGAACTTTACAGGAAAGACAACCATTCGATTTCTTAGAAAAATTTCTTCTGATAAAATCCTTC
The DNA here is from genome assembly GCA_037367405.1 of Ottelia alismoides. Taxonomy (NCBI): domain Eukaryota; kingdom Viridiplantae; phylum Streptophyta; class Magnoliopsida; order Alismatales; family Hydrocharitaceae; genus Ottelia; species Ottelia alismoides. The sequence continues at coordinate 38,224 of JAZKJV010005026.1, forward strand.
CATTTTTTTACATATTTTGAATCGCTGTTGCGGATACCTGTAGACAAACTTCTGTAATCTTCAGGCTGGATCTTAGGAAGATTATTGTACAAAAAGTAGAATGATAGTGTTTAATGAGTATTGCATGTAGCAGAAGTAGAACACAGATCAAACAATTAAACAGACAATCATGAAATATTTATGTCAAAAGATTAATGAGGTTTATTCTTAATTGGGCTACATCCTCGATGATATATAGCAGTGAATCTCTCTCAACAATGATAGTAGAACGGTATAGAGGATACATATTAACCCCATCCTAAGGGGATGTATATACAACATCCTTGTACAGATGGATCCGTTGAATGACAGCCACTAATCCGAATGTACATGTACTGTAAACTGAATGTTGCATTTTGTAATGGCGAGCTTCGCCGGTCGACCATGAAGGTAAGGTCACGCAATGGATTCTGCAATGTATCGGGCTAAACATACGAGGTAAGATTCAACGCATCTAAATTATCTCTACCTTGGATTTGATCTTTTAAAAGTAGAAAAAATGCAAGACTCCACCCCTGCCTCCCCTCTCCTACGATCTACTACCAACAATCAACATTTAGCAAGTCTAAGCAATATCCGAACTTGTTCAAAACAACTGTCCTTGACAATATATTGACTAGATTATCTACTATCCTAACTTTCTTTATCTTGATCCTCTTCTTAGAACTGGTGTAGTGAAACCTAGCATCATTATGCTTGATCATTTCATGATGTACTTAATCCTTGGCTAGACATATTATGCCAGAACTATTACAATATATGAAGTTAGATCCTATTGTACATCGATATCTAAAACCAACCTTCAAGTAGATGCTTTCCTATGTAGCTTCTCTCAAAGACATATGCTCTAATTTTCTTTCCATTTGATTGATGATATTTTCTTATTCATCACTGCATTCCAGAAGGCTAGGTCGTGTTTTCTTTGTGTCAGGGTTCCACTGTTGTTGGACTGGCACTGGCTTGTCCTCTACCCCGCACAACACCTCTCGCTTCGCACGATACCGCACACCTCAGAGCCTGCGTCGTGACCCCCCTACGAACTCCCTGGCCTTTCCCTCCCAACTATTATATAAAAGGAGGTACCTTTCCTCGAGGAAGTTTCCGGAGGTTTTTTTATAGAATCATTACCCGGTCTTTTCACTAATCTCGACAAATAGGGTGAAAAGAGGATGGAGAGGGTCGTTGAGAGGCAGTGTTGACCTTTAGGTCTTTTCCGGATTTCTCTTTGAATCTTCCTTTTTTTGCATGGTCTGACGCTTTTCTCGATAGTTGTGAAAATAAGTTGGACGGTGCTATGCATTGCTTCTACGGTTCCCTCAACTTCCAGCGAACTTCTATTCGATCGACTTCCTATTATATATGATGGGGGACTAGAAGATTATAGGTCCGGGGATCACTCGGTTCGTGTTATTTATTACGGGACGGAAAACTAGAAAGTATGCCCTAACCTATATCTCCTCATTCCCATTCGCACTAGCTGAGTAGTTGCTGAGAGAATCGCACTTCCGAAAAGAGCCTGATAGCCCTTCTAGCGAAGAAGATTCCTGATCGGTCGCCGCTCAAAGCCCCTCCTTTGTCTCGACCGCTTTTTTTGGACGTACCTTTCAATATAGAGCTATCGAGGATATTCTATGACCATGAACTAATTCTCAAGCAAGATCAAGTCAGCGAAAAGAGAAAGCACTTTTCCTGCGAGTGCAATAATCAGCTTACTGAAAATGAAGAGAGACCCCATTCCCACTAGCTGTGAGGACAGAGAGAGATCGAAAAATGAGATCAAGGATGTCGAGGCACATCATTCAAAGCTTTACAACATTCTCTCGCCTTGAGGATCGCTCAGGAATCTCAGACTCCGGATGAGATCCCGCCTCGCTTCCATTGTTGCTCATATATAACTTCCTAATGTTCGGGAGTCATCTTTTCCTGGAGTTTGGAGCTGGATGGAGGATGCTGGAATGGCTGTGAAGATAAGGATGTATATTTGCAAATTGAGTGCTCCAGGGCTTTATTACAGACATCGCAACTATTTCCAAGACTTTCATGATGTAGTCCATAAAATCTTCTTTGTTACACTAAGGTCTTTCATGTCAAACTCTAAACTAGGGAGCTTCTTTAGATTGACTATATCACTCTTCTTTTCAGTAACAATAAGTGTCTCGTCGACGTAAAGCAACATATATATGAAGGACTAATCTTCCACTTGTTATGTTAATAAAAATCATATGACCTCCTGTTAAGAACGCAAACAACAACAACAAAGTCTTTTCCCACACTTAAGTAGGTTTGATTACATGGATTTTTGCCTCCTTTCAGATATATTTTGGGTCATTCTCTAGCTTAAATCTAAATAACTAAGACCCCTTCGAATAGTCTCATTGCTGGACTTCTTGGGCCTTCACTGCCGTCTATTAATTGGCTCAACAACCCACATCTTGTTTCTTTTAACCGGTGCATCAATTGACCTCCTTTGCAAATGGCCAAACCATATTAAGCAATTTTCTCTCATCTTATCCTTTATCGGAGCTACACCAACTTTCCTTCTGATCGCATCATTCCAGATCCGATCTTTTCGTATATGACCACATCCACTCTACCTTAACATTTTCATTTTTGCTATTGTCATTCTTTGCACATGTCTATGGTTCACATGCTAAAAATTCTAAACCAGAAAACATAGCAGGTTTCGCAATTGCTTTGTAATACTTTCCTTTGAATTTTAAAAGTATTTTCTTATTACAAAGAATAGTAGAGCCTCCTCTCCACTTTAGCCAACCTGCATTTATTCTATGAGTAACTTCTCCATCAATTTTCACATCCTGTTGCAATATAGATCCCAATTATCTAATTGAATCTTTCTTCTTTTTGGCTCTATGAATCTCTATTGTTCTCCTCAACATGTGGATAGCTTCAATTGTTGAGCGACTTGACATGAGTCCGAATTGATGTTCAATTACTTTATAAACTTGCCACGACCTTCTTTTGATCGTTCATTCCCAAATTTTCATAGTGTGACTCGTCAGTTTGATACCTCTATAACTCAAACAATTTTGAATGTCTCCTTTATCCTTATAAAGAAGTACCACTTTGCTTGTCCTCTATTCTTCAGGAATTTTCTTGCTTCGTCAAATAATGTTGAATGAATTTGGGAGCCAAGTCAAATCCCATTCACCAATAACTCTCTAAACTTCTATAGGAATGTTATCGTGTCCTACCCCTTTTCCAAGTTTCATAACCTTTGAAACCTCCTCTACATCATTCCTTTGTATCCATTTATAACTTGCATGATTCATGTGACATTCACTGCTAGCAAGATATTCCCGAAGTAATCTCTTTATTCCCTTCCCCAAAGAAAACCTTATGGAAAATATTGCTTCCATCTGGTCTCTATATCCTTCTGAGTAACAAGCACATTCCCTTCCTCATCCTTGATGCATCTCACTTGACTTGAGAAAGATCGTTGGTCTTTCTTTCTCTTACTTTGACCAATCTGAATATATCTTTTGACCTTCCTTTGAGTCAAGCTTTTTTTAAAATTTCATAAGCTTTCGACTTAGCTTCTCTTACAATATTCTTTGCTTCCTTCTTCGCTATTTTCTAGTTTATGAGAGTTTCACATAGCTTTCAAGCAAGATCTTTTAGCTATAGGCTTCTCTTGCAACCTTTTACTCCACCACCAAGCTTCCTTTTAGCTTGGAACTCCTCCGTTAGACTCGACTAGCATCTTTTTGGCTACCCTTCAGATAGAAGATGCTACCTCATCTCTCATCTCGTTTGCACTTCTATTATAATCCTAAGATAAGTCGTTTAAAACCTTATCTTTGAAGCTTGGTTGCGTCAATTGCAGATTCCACCAATTAGTTTTAATGATCTTGAAAACCATACTCTTCTTTACCAACCCTTTTATTTGCACATTCATGACTAGCAAGTGATGTTGAGATGTCAAGCTCTCTTCTGGATTACTTTGCAGTCTTTGCAACACAACCTATCTTTTCTCCTCATCGCAAAGTAATATATTTATCTTTGAGTTGGGACACTCTTATAAGTAATTACATGCTCCTCTCTCTTCTTGAAGAAAATGTCTTATATGAAAAGCTCATAAGCCATTATAAAATACAGAATGACTTTTTCCTCTTTATTTCTATCCCGAAACCATGGCTCTGTCAATACTAGCATACCCTGAAGCATCATTTCCCACATGTCCATTAAGATCTCCACCTAGGAAAATCGTGAAAATCATCTCTCTTTGTAAGATGGCCTGCATAATCATATCTAAATCCTCCCGAAAAGCTTGTTTAATCCTTTCCTCTAAGACAACTTGCGATACATAAACTGAGATTATATTCATAACTTCCTTCAACATCAATTTTAGCGAAATAATACCATCCCCAAATTTTTGCACCTCAACCATTTGTACGTCAAATCCTTATGAATGACCACTCCAATGCCATTTCTACCCCTATTTACCTGAATATCATGATTTAAAGTCTCTAAATCTCCCTTACTTTCTCTCCAACTTATTTTGTCTCTTGGAGACATAGTAACTGAATCTTCCTTCTTCATCGTATATGCTATCTCCATCGATCTTCTAGTCGAAGTACCAATATCCTCAACTTCTTCTGTAACCTCTTTTGGACTAACTTCTTTTTTTGCATGCCTCCATCATGAGAGAACCCTTGCAATTTTTGAACTGCATCCGAACAATGATACTGTTGAGGGAAAAATTGAATTGAATATTATCTAACCCTAGAGCTCTCTTATATAGGAGAAAAACTCTATGGGTAAATGACATAGACCGGACAATAGAAATAAATAAAAAGAAATAATGACAAGATAACATGGACATCTTAACACTCCCCCTCAAGCTGGAGCATAGATATCTATCATGCTCAGCTTGGAACAACAACAGTTTGTTTCTTACTCTTCTATGAGACTAGTGAACTGCCAACAAACACAATAAAGCCTGAAGTAGATTTCCTGTTATTAGGACATCCAGCATAATCAGCATCTGCACACCCTGTAACTGAGAGAGACGTATCTCTCCTAAACAAAAGACCTGCACCTGGAGATGACTTCAAGTATCTCAGAATCATGAATACTGCATCCATGTGTGTCTGCCTGGGTTGCTCCATGAACTGACTTACTTTACTCACAACAAAGGATATATCAGGTCTAGTAATAATAACATACAATAACTTGCCTACCAGTTCTCTGTAGCGTCTCTTGTCCAACTCCTCAGATTCGTCATCATGAAGCTTCACATTAGGATCCATCGGGGTAGTAGTTGGTCTACATCCTGTCATTCCTGTCTCAGATAGAAGATCAGAATCATACTTCCTTTGTGTCATAACCATACCATGTTGATTTCTTGTAAATTCCAGTCCAAGGAAGTAACGAAGCGTACCCAGATCCTTAGTAACAAACTGATGTCCAAGGAAATCCTTAACTGCTTGAATTCCCTGTGCATCACTTCCAGTGACAACTATGTCATCAACATAAACCAAGATGACTACAGTACCTCGCTGGTCTCTCTTGACAAAGAGAGTATGATCTGCAGTGGATCTAACAAACCCCTTCTGTTCGATCAATTCTAGGAGCTTCTGAAACCAATCTTTCGGACTCTGCTCAAGGCCATATATAGACTTATGAAGATGGCACATCATACTGGACTCCCCCTCGGCAACAAACCCAGGTGGCTACTGCTTATAGACCTCTTCCTGTAAATCACCATACAGGAAAGCATTCGTCACATCTAACTGAAAAAGTTGTCTATCACGAACCACATCAACAGTATTAAGAATCCTCAAGGTAGAATGACGTACCACAGGAGAAAACGTGTCATGATAGTCCACCCCATACGTCTGGGTGATCCCACGAGCAACCAACCTGGCCTTGTAGCGGTCCACTGTACCATTAGCTTGCTGTTTCATAGTAAAAACCTATTTGCTACCAACAACAGATGCACATGGTAAAAGGTTCACGACACTCCACGTACCGCACGAGCGTAATGCCGCCATCTCTTCCTCCATAGCTAGACGTCACTGACTGCTCTGCAGGGCCTCCTAATACAACCATGGTATCTGTACGGCAGACAAGCCCACAATAAAGTGCTGAAACTCATTGGACAGACGCTCCAAGGACACATTCTCGTCTACCCCATATTTGGGGTGTACGTGCATGCTTCTGCCTACGAAGTGCAATAGGGACATCCTGATCATCAACAGTAGTAGTGGAGATAGTATCCGCACCCTGTACCTCATTCTGTGCATGCAAATCACCTGTGCCATCAGAAGAACTCAAATAGTCAGGACATACCTCAGGCATGCTGAATGATAGAGGAGGCGTATGAGGACGAGGCCGTTGCTGGTAGACCTGAGGGAAGAAAGTAGGAGACAGTGGTGGTGGGGGGGGGATAGAACATGGCAATGACGGAGGAGGAGGCATATAGATATCTTCTCCATCCTCTGAAGGAGCAAACCTGTTACCTGTGGGAGAAAAATATGTAATAGACTCAAAGAAGGTGACATCAACACTGACATAGTACCTTCGGCGAACCGGATCAGAACAACGATACCCTTTTTGGATTTTGGAATATCCAACAAATACGCATTTGACATATCTGGGAGAAAGCTTGTCAACACCAGGAGAGAGTTGATGAACAAATGCAACAGATCCAAAGACGCGAGGTGTAAGCGAGAAAAGATCCTTCTCGGGAAACACAATCAAGAACGGGATCTTTTCTCTTAACACCGAAGAAGGCATACGATTTACTAGATAACAAGCAGTTCGAACCGCATCTCCCCAATAGGAATGAGGAGCACGATCTGAATCAAGAGTATGCGTGTAACGTCCAAAAGATGGCGGTTTTTTCTTTCAGCTACCCCATTCCGTTGGGAGGTATATGGACACGATGTCTGATGCACAATGCCATAAGACGTAAGAAAGTGAGAAAGTTGAGCACTGCAGAATTCTAAAGCATTATCAGATCGTATGTACTTGATTCAGACAGGAAAAATGTTCTTCACTTCATTAATAAAAGACTGAATAACAGGACCATCATCAGACTTGTTCCTAAGATGGAAAACTCAAGATAACCTAAAAAACTCATCAACAGCAACAAGATAAAATCTGTGCTCCTGATGATCTGGGACACGACTAAGACTCCAAATATCGAAATGAAACAACTCAAACAGATTATGACCACTCGAACCCTGACGACTCTGGAAAGAGGATCGATGATGCTTCCCAAGCTGGCAAGCCTCGCACTGGAAAGTGGGGCGAGGAGAAATATGTGGAAGAACATGAACCATCTTCTACAGAGGAAGGTGACCAAATCCCAGATGCCACATATACTGAGAAACATACCCTGCGCGTAGAGAGGAAGAGGCTCAACATACGGAGACTGCACAAGTCGGTAAAGGCCCTCTTGCTCACGGCCAGTTCCAATCACTCTGCTCGTAAGTATATCCTGAAACACAAGAGCAGATGGATCAAATATGGCACTACAATATAAATATCTGGTGATTTGACTAATTAACAATAAATTCATAGAAAATTCAGGAGCATAGAAAACATTAGGAAGCCTCAAGGTAGGAGTCAACTGCACCTCCCCCTGACCAGTAATGGGGGAATGTGTACCATCTGCTATCACAACCGATCGTCCAGGCTGGACAGGACTAAAAGTACTAAACTGACTTCTGTCACCACAGAGATGGTGTGATGCACCTGAATCCATGATCCACTATTACAAGTCTGCCTTGTAACAAGTAGTGAAGGCATACACTGTACCTGGCATAGATGTTGACGCTGAGGCAACCACTTCTGAGGATCCTGAAGGAGACGTAGTCGAACTGGTAGTGGGCATAATTTCCCTGAGTCGAGCAACGAGCTCATCAAATCTATGATCATGAGCAGGTGAAGGAGTTCCAACTGGTTGTGTCTGCTCTGCAACCCGAGCTGAAGCTGGAAACCCATGCTTGGAATATCATGTATCCTCATAGTGGCTGGATCTATGGCAATAGGTGCACGACTGACGTGGTCAACCACCCCCTCCTCTGCCACGGATAGAACTCCCTCTACCACTATATGGTAAATGGCTCCCCCTACCACGAGAAGTAACCATGGCTGAAGATGTCTGGGACTGTAAAGTACCTCCTGAGGATATAGATAGTCTACTCAGTCTGCGATATGCCTCCTCCATTAGAGATATAGTAGCATCGGTAAGGATCTGGGTACGAGCAACATCATACTTAGAATCAAGAGCTGCTAGAAAGACTTCAGTCATAACAGGTATGCCTTGAGCTACTCTGGTGTAGTAGTCAAGGGAATGTAACCATGTAGCTTCTCAAACATACCCCTCAAGGAAGTATAGAGGGTATGAAGGGGACGAACATTCTGCTTGGATGTGAAGATATCGTGTTGGAGTTGTAATATCTTTGACTCTTTCTTCGCTGGTGAATATGTGGCTGCGAGAATGTCCATTTAGCCTTTGTCGTTGGCTGGCTCAGAATATCATTAGCTATCTCAGAAGACACAGTCCCAGAGAGCCATACTCGTGCGCAAGCATCATCTGCTTTCCGTGAGGTGTTTATCCCAGTCTTGTCACTTGGTTCCTCCATCATGAGGATGTGCTTCTTGCCATTGCATTGCATCAGACTCATGAACTGCATGGCCCACAGTTCAAAGTTCGTGCCATCCATTTTGACGATTGGGGCTGGACCTTTGAAGTCCCCCATGGATGAGCCATCTGCTTTGTTATCAACCATAATGACGACAATCACCAAGACTGGGACTTGCAACAAACAATACTTGTGTCTACACGAGCATAAGTTAAGATGCTTGTGAGTGTAGAGTTATACTACGACAACCTCTTCCATTCTTCGACGCTGCCTTTTGGTGGCGAGGATGTTTTTGGATGAACACGTCACACCCTAGAAGTCCAAAGGAGGATCTGACTCGAGATCAAGGGCGAGACGGAGGGCACACGGGCTGGTGGCAGCTCTAGAGGAGAAGCGGCATTACCCCACACGTGGGCGAGGGATGCACGAGAAGCCACGTGTGAGGAGCGACCTGCGCGGGGGAACGTTGGGGCTGCGCCGGCAGGAGGAGAGAGGCGGCACCGACAGGAGGGGGTCTTGGTGGGGAACGACTACGGTTAGGTTACAAGCTCCGGTCTAGGACCGTCGCTTTGATACCATATTGAGGGGAAAAACTGAATTGAATATTATCTAACCCTAGAGCTCTCTTATATAGGAGAAAAGCTCTATGGGTAAATTACATAGACCGGACAATAGAAATAAATAAAAAGAAATAATGACAAGATAACACGGACATCTTAACAGATACAATATTGTTAGAGCTTGCGTCCATTGTGTAGGTAGGTAATTGGATCCCTACAGGGTCCAACTACCACACCCTCTTATGTTTAGTCCCACATCGATTATTGATGGGACTTAGAGACTCAGTAAGGGCTATATAAGAAGCCCTACATCCATTGTTTCAGATGAGAAACTTCAGTAGAAGAGTCAACCCTTTGAGGTGTTCTCCTATAATTTCATCCCGCTCCTTAAAGAGTAGGGTTCCACGTAAAAATCTTGATGTTCTTCATTGTTCTTATTCTATTTCTCTGATATTACACTTCTGCATTCTCGGTTTCTCACATGGTATTAGAGCGGATCGATTTTGGTTTGATTTTTTTCGAGTTCCTATTTTATTTTTGAAGATTTAGTTTATTCATGATCAGTTCAAGTTCAAGAGTTCCCGGGTTTTTGAAGAAACCGTAATTTTTGCACAGCGATAAGTATCTCCAGCAACAATCATGCACCCTTCAGGCCGTGATAACGGGTCCCGCTGGCACATCCTTGAGATCTGGAACCCTAATTCTCAACATTCGATTGATATGGCTGATTCATCTCTCAACCAACGCATCTCCAGGCACAATCTACTTCTACCCAGGTCTAAAGATGTTTTCGCAGATCTGGAGAGATGCTCATACTATGCACGTGGTCTACCTTTGCCCAGATATGCATCTTCGACATACCATCGTCCAGGTCATCTCCAAGCATCGTTGCAAGTAGGCGTTAAAGCATCGCATTTTCAAGACATGCATCAATGGGTGAGAGGTCCCTCATCTCGATAAAACATGGTCTTCACGCACCGTTCTTGAACCCTAAGCCACCTTCGAGCATCACATGAAGGTGTTGGAGCGATGCATCTCCAGGCTCTGCCTCCTCTGTTTCCCTCAACGCACACGTGCAAGCTTTCTCAGAGACTTCCATGGACTGAGCGTATGACTGCATGGTGCAATGACATCTTTTCCAGCAGAGGACTTCCATGGACTTCCACAATGCTCCCCATCGCAGCCCCATCGCGCTCCAGTTCCAAGCGACCTCCCGACAACGCTTCCATGTTGCGGTACCGATCCTAGGCTACGACGACCATAATCGATTGAGAAGAGCCCTAGTCGAGGGCGACAGAGATGGAAAGGGTTCCCATCGGGGAAACCCTAAGTATATTTTTGGTGAGATTTGGCCCAGTGAACCCATTGCTGCAATAAAAAAGGGACTGCATATTTGGGCCCATATTTGGTCGAGACTTTTGAAAAAAAAGGTTGCGTACAAAAAGACCCATACGTAAAAGGAAAAAATGTAAAAATATTGTACTAACTAAAAAGATTTTACAAGAAAAAAAGCCTGATAAGATTGACTTATGTGATTTGTTGGTTTTTGCTTGCACCCTATTTCCATGTCTTCTCTCAATTTTGTTAATGCCATTATTTTCCGACAAGTATCGTAGAAAGGGGGATGCTGTGTAGAGTTCTATGGCATATATTCACATACTCCACTTCTGATGCCATGACAATTGTCAGACTCTATAGTTCAGGTTCATACTTGATATCCAGATTTATTCCGACTCTATAGGTTGATGCGCATATGCATGCGATCATTATTTGTGTGGTCTCCGTCTTTGTTTTTGGACTCAGAGTTTCATGTGATCCATAGAGACCTCATAGTAGAGATCCCATTCTCTACGGCATTGTGGACTAGGGTTTTCATGTAGTTTCATAGTTACTTCAGAGCAGAGATCCCATTTTCTTAGCCAGTATGGGAGAGACCCAGTTCTCCTATGAGGAGACTTTCAAACTCCATTCTCCAGCGACCGTGGACTTAGACGAAATGTTTCTACATATTTTACAGTTCGACCCTTCAAAGATGGAGCATTTGTATACATGATGCACATTCTTCTACATGTAACGGGCCAAAGTACTCCGACATGGATACTCATTTTAGTTTTAGTGATTCTGGCTGACGCGACACATAGCACATGTTCTTCGACGAGGAGACCAGTTGAACTCACACTCCAACCCTGTTGTTGCTCCTCACCTACACGACATGAGAAGCAACATCCTCGACAACAACCGACAATAGAGTATGCGTTGATTTGATATTGTCCGTAGTACCTTGTATTATGAGTTTGAGATTTCATTCTATGTGTCCAAGCTGAGCACTGCATGCTCCAGCTTGGGGGGAATGCTGGAGTATGCGTCCATTATGTAGGTACCACACCCTCTTATGTTTAATCCCACATCGATTATTGGTAGGTTGAAGACTCAATGAGAGCTATATAAAAAGCCCCACACCCATTGTATCATATGATAAAATTGAATAGAAAACACAAGCCCTTCGAGGTGTTCTCATGTGCTTTCATCCCGCTCCTCACGTAGTAGGGTTCCACGTAAATATCTCGATGTTCTTCCTTATTTATTCTTTATCTTTGATATTACGCTTCCACATTCTAGTTTTCCATAAGTAGAACTAGCTTATTTACTCGCATGAATTCCTTAAGCAAGAACCCATGCAAATTTTGAACTATAGTGGACAACGATGTAACAACTCTTATCAATTTCTCATTGCATTGGAACGATGCAATGCCTCACTGGTAGGGAACACCCCAAATGAAATCCAAATGTTTGCTTAAATTCATGTTGAAAATTTTGACTGTCATGAGGCAATTTCCTAAATTGCATTCTTAATTGATAACACTATTTATGAACTTGTCTCTCACGGTTTTATGCTAGTTGTCAACAACCTAAGGAAACCCACCTCATTTACTCGGTCTTGGTACCGACCATGGCTGAATCTTTTTAAGAGTACAAACAGTTGGTATAAATATTGATATATGCATTACCATCTCCTTATCCATATTAAATTATGGATATATATACCAAAATGAATACATCGCATATATTGAAAATAGTAAATTATATCCTTTGATATGGATACAAATATAAAAAAAATCATAATTCGGATATAAATTATTAACATTTATATTAACACACGGTTACCGATTATCCTATGAATTAATAGTTGATTAAATCACACACACAAACACAACAACACGTACACACATGCACCCAAGAGATGGGCGGAGATTGGTTTACTATACCATGGGCGGAAGCTGGTTTGTCATGCTTCAGTCATGGCCTCTACTTGTGGAGAGTCCTCAATTACAAGATGCAGCCAAGGTTGAAGGCGTTTGTGGGGGTAATAGTATGAACGCTGATCCTACTATGCATGCTATTAGCCACCTCTAATGGAGTTATAATGGTGATCGTTAGGATTTGAGAGCGAATTGTATCGTATATGTTCGGATTACGCTCGACCATGAATATTCTAACTATGTGCGTATTCTTATATGTCTTATGTTCTGTACACTTGCACAGTGGAAGATAGCTATAGAGTTTTACGAATTTGCCCTTCAAGACAGAGTATAGGAATGACCTCATATTTTTGACAATTTGAGGTAGCACTAGTTTTGCAATCACACCCACCATCTCCAGGTCAACTTCTATGCCTCACTTGGAAACGACGTGGCCCAACACAATACCTTCTATAATCTTGAAGTGGCTTTTTCTCATTATAATATAAAATTCACTTAACGAGTTTTCTGTAGTACTCTATCTTCGTGCACGGTACAAGAATCAAAATTATCACCAGAGAGTGAGAAATCATCCGTGAAAACTTCGAGAAAAATCCTGACCATATCAGCATAGGCTACTAGCATCCACCTTTGAAATTTGTTTGAGGCATTGCACAATCCAAAGGGTATTTTTTGAAAGGCATATGTGTCGAATGGGTATGTTTTTGTCACTTTCTCTTGGTCCTCAGGGGTAATTTCCACTTTGTTGTACCTGTAGTACCCATCTAAGAAATAGAAGAACTTTCCCGTCTAATGTTTTAATCACTTGATCAATGAATGGAAATGGGAAGTGAACCTTCTTTGTAGATGAATTCAAGTGGTGGTAATCAACACAAATGCGCCAAAATGTTGGTACCCGAGTAGGAATCTCCTATCCTTGGTCATTCTTAACTACATTAAGCCCTGATTTCATTGGAAAAACATGCAGGGGACACACCCATTTTGAGTTGGAGATGGGATAGATGAATCATGCTTCACAACATTTTGTGATTTCATTCATAACTACCTCCCGCAGGTTAGGATTCAACCTTCTCTGTAATTCACAAGATTGCTTGCAATCATCTTCAAGATAAATATGGGGTAAACACAATGTTGGATTTATCCCTCGGAGATCCAAACTTTCCAACCAAGTGCTTCATAATTTTTCTCTAGAACCTCAAGCAGTTGAGATTCATGATATAGAGTCAGCTTCCTACTGATGATAACTGGATACATGTTCTCTTCACCTGCAAGGAAGGCATACTTTAGCCCTATTGTGAGCTGTCTTAATTTAGATAATTGTTGATTATACTCCGCGGATACTTCTGATACCGCACTAGTTGGTGAATGGTTTTGTGAATTCAATGAGGTACTATCCACCTTTGTCATTATTGGCTCTGTTAAAAATGTACCGAACATATCTACAATGAATTCTTCATGTTTTGTTTTGCATGGATTCTCTTCAAACAAGATGATCAGTGATTTAGAATCTATCTCGCAGTTGATATTTGAGCATGGATCAACTGTGTTTTCCACGTCCTCTGAAGAGAGGATTTCTTGTATTAGAATATGATTCAAAGAAGTTTGTTGATCATCGATATCAACAATGTCACAGTCTTCAGTTGGTTCTTGCTTGCCTTCATTAGGTGTAGATTTCAGCTCGACGATCTTGGCCATCGTGGCCTTGTCACTGTAGGAGCAAAATGAAATCTTCCCAGTCCTATAGTTTGTGGCTGCTTCGGCAGTTCGAAGGAATGGCATACCACGAATGATGGGATTCTAGAGTAGCAGTGCATGAGAGTCCATATATATGTGAAAAAATCCATTGGAAAGTGCATGTCATATAAAGTTATAATAACATCCTCTAGTAAACCTCTTGATTGCTCGATGAATCTATCAGCAAACCGAAGGATCATACAAGTGGGATTAAGTGATCCCAACCCAAATTCTTCAAGCAATGAGGAGGGCACGAGGTTTATATAAGATAAACTATCAAACAGAGTTCGCTCAAAAGTCTGATTAAATATTTGGCATCTGATTAAGGGTGCTCCTTGTTTTTCTTTTTCTGTGGGAAATCAATGATAGCATTCACAGTAGTCGTGCTTAGGATGTGTTTTTCTCCTCGAGTGTGTCTATTCTTATGGTTTTAATACTTAGAGGTACATGCCTCTTTCGAACCTTTTCTACTGTTGGCATGCATTCCATGACCTTCATCAATGGCATATTTAAAATAAGATTTTCAATGCTTTCCGCAACACTAAGGTCAGACAATGCATTTTTAATTTTTATGATTTTTTGATATTTTCATTTCATTTGGAAATGGAATATTCACAGAAGAAAATGCAATGCTCTTAATTACATCATTATTTATAAATGACTGGTCAGAAGGAGGGCTACCATGCAAAATATGAAAAGATATGTCAACAAGAGCTTGGGCATCACCAGTCGACTCTAGAGTTGTTGCTAGCTCTTTCTGGGTTGGTTATGCTTGGCTTCGACTCTTAAATTATTTTTGGAGATTTTATTTTTTTCTTATTTTTTGTAATTTTTGCTCTTGATGGTGGTGGTGGTGGATGGTTGTTTCCACTCCATCATCATCTTCCTCACCCAACTCTGCCATTGGACCGGTTGATGTAGAAGATGACTCGCCAGATGTTGCTTTATTCTTCCCTTTTGTATGGCAGACGAATACAATGCTATGCCACTCCTAAGAGTCAACACATGAGACAATATAAAATATTAAATACTTGACTTTGAGGGCCGAATGGGATATCACAAACTACTTGATCTTTCTTTTTGAAGTTTTTGGGGTTGTCCTCGGCCTGCATTGAATTGGGATTTTTTGTTGAAGTGAGATCATAAAGCTCCTCTCTCATCTCTACTAGGCCTTTGACTAGTTGGGCTATGAAATCAAAAGCGAGGTTCATAGGAGTTGCCTCAGGATCAACATGTTGACCATGCTAGGAATGATACTACTGTGGAGGCTGTTGGTGGGAAAACTGATTGTTGTACTGAGGAGGAGGTTATTGCTGATGAAATTGAGGAGGATGAGGATGGTACTGATTTTGATGAACAACCACATAATTACGATGCGACTGATACAAGCAATACACCAGCTACTGATAATTCCAATTCTGTCTCTAGGTATTCTGATATGGCGGATTTGGTTCTACAGAGGCTATTTGTTCTGGACAAACCTCCCACCAGATGGTTGGTGATACATCCTCATTACAGAGGATTGGCCATGTTGTTGTTCGCTTGGATGAATCAATTATGCATCATTATTCTAGATGTTTTTCACGTCTTGGATTTTGCATGGTGGTGGGAAAAATGGATCAAAATATTATGGGAGTTAGGGCTCTGGCTAGTAAACTATGAGCTGCTTCAGCAGCTGTTGTGGTGCCTGGTCAGGTACCTGTACGTAATATACATGCTGGACTCGAGGTTGACCTGAACTCGGTTGAGATTGTTATGGAAGTGATGTCTCTTTCGGCTCAACAAGAGTTGTGGCTGCTAGACTCGCTGATTACACGTCATTGATGGTGCTGACCAACAACTCTAGCTGCTTGGTGATCTGATCAATCTTGTCTAGGTGTTGGGTTCTCTATTCGATCGTGGATAATTTCTCCAGGTCATGTGATCGTTTCTCAATTATATCAACCTTGAATAAGTAGTTGTTGGTAATGATGAGTGTGGAGCTCTCTTCCATGTCTGCTTCGTGGGATGTCGTCATGTTCACCGGCTTGTGGTGGATCTACAGTTGTCGTCGGTAAGCTCATGATGAAGACAAGGTAGCCTGTCCTTCGACCGTTTATTCAAATATTTGTCAGACAACGTTTTCGTCCTTGTTAAAATGAGATTCATCGTATGCGACGTCCACAAACATCTATCTCTTATGTGTGAGGTCCCCAAAGAAGTGTTGGACAAAGCTGGTCTGAGGAATATCGTAGTGGGGGCACTGATGAATCTCCATTTCATTACCTTTATTCTATCATTTTGGCCTAAAAAACCCTAATAAATGCGTGTAAATACCCTTAATTCATGCATTTTAGCATTCATGAATTAGCGTAAATAGTGTATAAAATATTGTTTTTAATGTCAAAATTATAGAATAAAGAAAAGAAAAAGAATAAAATATCATAGATATTTTATGGCCCTAAACCCCAAGACCTAGGCTGACTAGGTTGGTAGGGAATAAAGTAGGAGGAGATAAGGGTCCAAAATATAATAAAAATTCCCATTTATTTATTCATTCTTTAATAATTGAGACTTATTTTTAGTTCCATTTTTGATACCTTAAATAAATAAACTTTGATCATAAAAGTTGTAGATAATAAAATATAGAAAAATACAAAATTGAGTTTACACAAAAATAATATAGAGTGTACAAAATACAATCTAAATAAGATTCCAAAATCCCAACTTCTCGTACCCATTTCTCTCAAATAAAAACTCAAAATATATCAAAATCACTTTAATTGTATAATAAATTTTAATAATCTATTTATTGAAGGTGGTTTCATATTTTTTGGAGTTAAGGTGTGAAAGTTAGGTTTTGGACCCCTATTGCATAGTTCACCCTATTAAAATATTCAATTTATTTATTATTCATTATTTTAATAATTTTATTTTTTAATTTCGTAAATATTACTTTTAATATATGTACATATTAAAACACGAATAAAAACATAAAAAATATTAAAATAAAATATATAGAAAACTACATAGATGAGTTAGATATACTTGTACCTATATAATTAATACATATTTTTAATCAAGTGTATATATTATATCAGAAAAACATAATAAAAATATATTTATGTATCTTAAAATAACTTATAAATATATAAAATAGTAAATTAGATTAATAAAATCAAAAATATAAAATAAAATAAAAAGACCAAAATACATAGATGAATATACCTATATATAACCTCTAAAAAGTAACTTGTAGTTATAAAGCTCTAACAAATAAATAAATAACATAAAAAATAACTTAGAAAATAATAAACATCTTTATTATATATTTCAAAATCAATAAAATCATTTATTATTTTTTTATTGATTTTCTAAATAAATTCTAGGAGGTTTTTTCCTGGTTGGCCTACATGGACCAACCAGGTTGTTCGGACGGTTGACCGCAGGTCAACTATCTCAACCGCCTGTATATCCTGTCAGAACCTCATTTTTGCCTCAATTCACAATTTTTTGGAGCCCTCTCGTTTCATCCTTTTGCGTTGAAATATTCACGACTTTTGTTCCTCGATTATTGTAGATACACACCTAGTGCTTCTCCTCGGGTTGTGGATCGCTGCAACACCCACATCTCTTCGATCTTCTTGCCACTTCGTCCATTTGTACATAAGCCTCCTCCATCCTCCTCTCCCATTTTGAGTCTCTTTTGGCCACTTTTATCTCTCCTCTTGCACCGAAATAATCAAGGGTGGTGGCAACACCCACACGAGGCATTGAGGTAGAACGAAAGAGGCATTTGGAGGTGAATCCACATCTCCGGCATCTCTGTCGCCATCAAGGTTTGATTCGTGGCTTCAGGCCACTAAGGATCGATTTTCTTAGCCCTTTAGTTAGTTGCGGCCCTTAGCTTTAATTTTGTGCTTTTTATTGCGTGTTTGATCCGCTATTTTAGCTTAGATTAGGGGTTTAATCCTTCACCAGATCTCTCGAGCTCCGACCACCTTCCTTTTAGCCAAAACAACCATATCTCCTCCATGAATCGCTAATAAAAACCTAGACTTGTCCATTGTACCTCGCCTTTCTTGCCATCCTTGTTTCAGGTCTGGAAGACCCCTGTCTGGGGGATTTTTTAGGTTTGAATGGTGCTCCTGGAACTCCTATGCTCTAGGCCCCCATCAATGGGGCCCATACCAACTTGATACCTCTCGGAGATGCGGACTGATGTGAGCCACTCTGAGTACTTCAGCAGCATCTGAGAGTGCCGAAGTGGGGAGACACAACCGATCGAGCGAGCTCCGACAAAGCCTTCATCCATTCTTGCTGACGTCGATCTCGGTCCCGTACATCCATGGAAGCAGCAACTGTTGGATTTGTCAAGCAGAAACCATCAGATCTAGCATTGGGATTTAATCCCAGCCATTCAACAGCCAACCGGTATCGTAAAACGAGAGCAGAACACGTGGCTAAGTGAGAAGCATCGCAACCGTTCGCTAGCGGAAAGGCTTTGGGGATTTTGTATTTAACCCCAACATGTTTTTTATTTTATTTATTAGCATACAAACTTTCATCTGGTATTGTTTAAACTTTGTAATATTTGCAATTTAGACCCTGCATTCGCACTTTAGTCCTTGTATACGTCGACTGACAAAACTTGGACCATTTACAACTAAGCCCTTGCGCCTTTAGTCATTTATTGTTTGTTCGAATATTTTTCTTGTAGTTGTAATTTTTCTGAAAATTGCTTATTTGCCCTTGAAATTTCTGGTAATTGCATAAAGGTCCTTGCTAGCTCACCTCACGTGGTCGCCTACGTGAGGTGGGCATTTTGTAGGCAATGCCCTAAAGATTTTTGTATTTCGTCTAGGCCCAAAACTTTTTGTTGATGTTTAATATTTTTTAGAAAAATTGCAAAGTGACCCTGATAATTTTATGTATTTACAAAAATGCCCGTACTAGTAATGTAGTTTCTCTTTGTTTCTTGTACTTATTTAACATCACTAAATTACTCTAAAAGTATCAAAAAATAGGTGTTTTCTCCTGATTTTCTCTACTTTCATGCCGTGTTTTTAGTTTTTAATTTAGGATCTTCAAATATTCATAAAATATCAAAAGGAGTCCTTTTTATCCTTGTTTGCAATATAATACCCATAAAATTACAAAAACATTTTCAAAAATTCCCAAAATAATATATTTTGGTGTATTTATGTATTTTTAAACTTCAGAACAAAAATCACTAAAATTTATAAAAGAAAATTAAAAATAGAAAACCCCTAAAAATCTTTATAAACATTTATAAAATCTCCAAAAAGTCCAAAAATTATATTTTATGGTTCTGAATTTTCCTTATATTATTATTATTTTAAAATTAATTTAGAGTAATTTTATACTATTTGGTATTTTCCCCATCCATTTTAATTCGACTTATTAAATCAAACCCTGATTTAAGGTATTTTTAAATATATAAAATTATCAATTTTTCCTTAAAAATCACAAAAACTAAAACAAATTATTTAAACCCCCAAAATATTTTATTTTTCTCGCTTGGACCAACTTTACTTTACTTTATATTTATATTAGTCTATATTGCATATATATCCTATATATAGATCTATATATATTAAAAGAAAAAGAAAATATAACAACATAAAAATAGAGAAAAGAAATATAAAAACAAAAAAATTAAAAATCACAATACAAAAATATAAATTAAAATAAAAAAATCAAAAATAAAAAACCCACAAAAAAGAACATATAGGCAAATACTTCACAATCGCATTTTGTGCATTTTTGCTGGATCTATCCTTCTTGTTCCATTTGTTCGACCTCTACATGCTTGCACACTATACACATCCATTGTAGAGTTATAATAAATTTTAACTCCACATTCACATATCATTAATTGATTTATTTGTCGTGGGTTAATTGATGATTAATAAGGGTTTCTCGAGGGTCACCACATCAACTGTGTCTCCACCTTGTATGAGACATATTTAGACCCCCGAAAAATCTTGATTATCATGCACTTCTCTTGTAAATCTTTAAACCTCTTACAGTATTCATGAATGGACTCATGCGGTCCATGGGAGAAGTTGGAAATCATGGCTGACATCTGGTTGAGACAACCCAGATGATAGAATTTATGAAGGAACACAAACTTTAATTCCTCCCAAATCGTCACCGCCTTCCCCAAGTAACTAATCCAATACAATGCCTTGTCCTGAAGGTTGAAGTAGAATACATTCATTTAAAATATAACTGATGGGATGTTAGGGTAGTGAGTGGTGCAAAAAATGCGACAAAATTGTTGGAGATGGATAGAGGATTCTTCATTGGTCTGGGTTTTTCTTCTGTTACTAATCTTTCTGTTAAATTCGGGCAGCATGTCTTCTTTCAACCCGTGTTCCCAATGTGATCTCCATTGAAATTCATTGATCTTTTTTCAATGTGAGAAATCCTTTATTCCTCAGTAGTTTAGTGCCTTCAACTTCACAAAAATGGTTCGCACGTGCACAGGTCATGCAGTTAGGCTTAGGGATTTCAACTTGGGTCGATCTATTGGGTACCAACCCGAACCTCCTCCTTTAAGGACCTGAAACCTACATTTATTCTTAGACGGGTTTGGTTTTTAAGATTACTACCAATGTGGGTATGATTTTGTGTTTGGGTTTTTATAGTGAATATCTGAATCTCCTTAAACCAATTTATAAATATAGATATAACGAGCATTTCCAATGAGCGCATGGCTCATTAGTGAATTAATAAACACTTAATCTCGACCGTTTGATTTCTTATCTTTCATTATTGTCAATTAAACAAATATTACTGTTAATATGCCTTGAATCATAACCATTTATTTTGTTAAGAGTATCTGTATTTTGTATACGTTATGAATTGCGAGCTTCATTGTTACTTCAACTTATTTATTCACGCTAAAACACCTAAATTTCAAATACGTACCTTACATAGTACTCATAGCAGCCTGTGTGGTGCAATACGATGTCAATCTCGTACAAAACTTGTATCTAGAACTATTTTTGAGCAAATATGTGTATGTTTCTATTTTATTTATTTAATTATTTATTAAAGCACATTGGATGCCTTTATTTTCAGACTAGACTAATTTTGCAGCCATTTCAATGAATTTGGGTGATTCTAACATGTCGACGGCTTGTAAATTTTCGTGGCTGGTAACATGAAACCGAAATTGATTTTTGACGGCATGCTCATGATCATGAATTCCTCGAATACTAGTAGGGTCTCTTCCTTTCCCTCAAGGTCATACAAAATATTTATGGTGCCGTACTTGTCATCCTCAATCTCTGAAACCGTCTTTGGCCATTTGATGTTTTCCTTAGTATGTGTACTTAGGGAGACAAGGAGGGGTATATAGGTGTTGGATTGCAATATGAGAATAAACATGAGGGAGAAACTCAATCATGTAGTCTTCCTTCAGAAGTCACATCGATACTTACCAACAAAAAATGCATAACCTGCTCATGAGATGGTTCCAACCATTGTGAAATCGACGTGATAGGTATCACATTTGACAATAGGGAGGTCCTCCTTTGTTTTACTACAGGATGAATAAGGAAAGCTTGATTATCCTGACCTCAAACTGACTCGATCTTCAAAGGTGGCAACTGAGAACCAAATATCGAAGTTAAGTTCTTCCTTATCGGATATATGGAAGAACTCATTAGGACAATACTTGTTCATGTGATGATCATCAAGGATGATCTTGAAATAAAAAAAATCAGAAGAGGAATGTGCAACAATACGATCAATCATATGGTTTTCTCCTTTGCCGCAACCAATAGTGTATCATTCACCCTATTATGATGTTTCCTTGAATACAGAAACTGCAAAGTAGAGGCTAGGTCGCTCTTGAACAACTCAACACAAGGCAAGTCCCCATCTTACGGGTTGGCTCAAATAGTGGTGAACACTTGGGGCTCGTCGGAAGGTTTGATAGACTCAATTTTAATTTGAACATGCATGGTTGTCCTCAAAGCAATGAAATTGAAAATTTACTCAATGTTGAAGGGATCGGGTATATACACATGATATAAAAAAATTAGAAGTCTGATAACAAGGGAGGCTACTCTTGCTTAAAAGCAGATGGGACTGGCTATGGTTCAAGCATGATTATTTCATTTCCTAGAGTTATCGGGATGAAATGGAAATGGGAGTGGAGTGTATGGGTTCATCCCTGTGAAAGTCAGTAGGGAGGACTTCTAACTTGTGGTCGGAGGTGAAATGACATTCTCCTTGGTCAATCGACAACTACTTGAACTTAAGAAAATCACTATAGTGGTCTGTCAGGGTGATGGACACGTACCTCTCAACAAGGAGCTTGCATTTCTCCATGCTCTTATGTGGTTCGGTCTAGAAAACAACTAGAGAGTTGTACTTACTTTCTTATAGACAACAATGTGGAACCCCTTTAACTTGAAGGGAAAAACTACGGGGAGAAACTTCTTATCCATCGTGGATTACTATGTTTTTCTTTTTCTTTTTTCTTTTCTATCTCCAAAAGGATGGAGTATTATATATATAAATCACATTGTTGGATGGATCCTCTCTCAAGATCCATCTTCTTGTTTAACACAATACTCAACATTCCCCCTTAAGCTGGGCACAAAGATTATACATGCCCAACTTGCCAACTTTCTTCTCAAACTTGGTTGTGGGTATCCCCTTGGTGATGGCTTAACAACTTGTTCTTCAGTTTTTATATACAGCATCACCAATTTAGTGGGGTTAATTCTCTCTCGGATGACGTAAAAATCGATCTTCATAAGCTTTTGTTATATCATGCAAGGCATGATTATTGGAAAGATTTATGATGTATTTGTTATCACGGAATAAGCTTCAAAGGTAGCTCTAGATTGACTCCAATATTTATCAAAATAATCTTAAGCCACAACATCTCAGCAACATCCTTTGCCACAGCTCTGTACTCGTCTTCAACTCTTGACATTACACCGACAAACTGTTATTTGCTACTCAAAATTACAAGATTATCTCTTGGATATATGCAATATCCTATAGAAGATATGCTTGTATCAGTGCACTATGCCTAATGAGAATCAATGTAACCTTCAGTCTCAATATTCCTACCTTTAGTAAGTCTTTCTAATTCTTTTCTATGAAACATAGCATATAATCTACTGCCTTCATTTGCACATCAGTATGCGCATTCATAAATTGGCTCACTAAATTCACAATATGGGAGATCTCAAGTCTAGTAAGAGTGAGATAAATTAACTTCCCCACATCTCTCTAGTCCACGTTCTTGGAATCTTTATCAAGTTGATTCCCATCCTTAATACTCGACTTGTGGTTTTCATCAATAGGAGAGTGACAGGTTTATATTTCAGCTTTTCAATTTCCTTTAATAAATATAGGATATACTTTCTCTAACCTTTATTTGTTCTTTGTCATTTTAATTCCCACGAAATACTTCATATTACCAAGGTCTTTCAAATCAAATGTCACAACAAACTCTCCTTCAGATGTATAATCTCATTTTCATCACCCCCTATGATGAACATGTCATCAACGTAAATGAGAAGAAGAGTCACTATATTCGTCCTCCTCTTAAAAAGAGGGTATGATCTTCATTGTGTTGATGATACCCTTTCTGATTATCACCATTCTAAGCTTTTTGAATCATGCTCTTGGTGATTGTTTTAGTCCGTATAAAGCTCGTTCTTTTATTTAAAACATTTTTATGTCTTCTCATAACCATGTGGCATATGCATGTAAACTTCTTGTCAACGATCTCCATTCAAAAATACATTCTTTACATCCATATGATAAAATTTCCATTCCTTAAGAACAACTTTTGGAAAGAACAACTCGAACAATGTTCATTTTGCCCATAGGGGTAAAAGTATCCAAATAGTCAAAACCATACTTTTAACTGAATCCCTATACAACAAGTCTGACCTTGTATATCTCTACATGTTAATTTGTGGTGTATTTTACGCTGTAAACCCACTTTGAACTGTCCAAATGCATACCATCAGGAATGCCCTTAATGTTCTAGGACAAAATTTTCAAGAGCTTCCATTTCCTCTTACGTAACGTGAATCCACCTAGGATCAACAACAACCTCTGCATCATTCTTAGAAATCATGGAAGCACATCGTGAAGAGATGAATCATTATGATTTTTACTAAATTTATAGTAATCAATATGTCTATCAAAAGAATATTAACGCACTCTACATATCTTAGGGGGATTTATCTCTCTCCGTCTACACCTCTGTGCAATGGAATCTCCTCCATTGATTATATGCTCATCAACATCGGTACTTTCACCATAGCTAACACCATTATTTATAAAGTCATTTTCCATAGCATAACTTGAACTATGATTCATGGTAGGGGGACTTGGATCATCCATGGATTGACCAAGATTAAAACTAGTTTCTCGCTCACTTGTTTGCAATTCTCTCTTACTGATGAAGTTCACGTGGCCCACTCCGTTGTCCTAGCATCAAACCTAAGTAGATGTACTTGAAGAGTCCATGGATCCATCAGCAACATCCAAGAAAGAAATTTATTGGACATTTACTTCTATAACATCCAAGTAATAAATTTCTTGGACATTTCTTTCACCATTATTCTCGATCTCCTCTTAAGGGAATACTCTTTAAAGTAAGATTCATGTTCAATTAAAGTGAAATCTTTAGTCATATACACTATTTTATTTTTTGATTGAAGTATTTATATCTACATTGATCAGGTGAGTATCCCAAAAAATTCTATCGATTGCCCGTACATTAAGTTCCTTCGGTTATATATTCTTTATACTTATCAATACCCACAATATTGCCTTTCTTCTAAGTAGCGTTAACATGGGCATTGTTAGTAGTGCAGGCTTCGTCAGAGTTTTCTCTCTATGTGCTTATGATTCTGATATAAGCATGAAGTTTCTGAATCTAATCAGGAATAAATTTCTTCCTCTCGCTGATAACCTATTTAGGTACACTGACAACAACATTCATGGTTTTCTAATCATACCATCCACTCAGAATGTGGATCAAGTTCCCATCAAAAATCGTTAGTATGACTATATCTTTTATAGTAGGTACACTTTCTGTTTTGCTTCCCTTTGTTATTCTGTCATGATATGAGGGAAAAACATTCACTATTCATGACTTCTACAGTAGAGCCACTCATCATCAACCTTCTCTGTTTTGCCAACTCAACCTGGTGGTAAGAATCTCGAATAATATGAATAGTTGTCGTTCAATATCTGGCTCTTGATATTCTCAAAATCTGAGTTTAGACCACCCAAGTTGATGAAGGTTCTATTATTCCACTCTATACCAAAGGATCTTCTGATTAGTAATGCGCTTCTAGGATTCCTCATAATGATAATCAAATCTTCCTATTTAGAGATCATGGCTCCATACTATATAGCAACAGATTGCTCCTATAGTGAAGGTTATAAATATCTCGTCAATTGGTAAATCCGTAAAAACTTCTTCCTTTGATTATACATGCTTTTAAGAACTGTTGATATGTGGTTTCGAAAAATAAGAACTGACAATGTTCTATTTGGTTTGGCATTCATAGTCCTTTCTTTAGGATTTGAAGTTGTATTTCTTTTGGTATTCAAAGTCCTATTTGCTTTAGGATTTAAAGTGCTATTTGTTTTAGGATTTTTTATGGGAGGAGGTACTATATAAACCTCCATAGAGTTAGTGTTTTTGAATCATCGTCTGTACTTTCTTCTTTCTTCACCTAGTGAAAATCGATTGCCGTCATCCAAGGATGTAGCCCAATTACAGGCGAATCCTGTAAATTTACGTGTATTTATGCTTGCATGATTGATCATTTTTATGTGTTCCGCTTCCGCGATTCACAACAAATTAGTACCAGAGCATCTAGTTCCATCGAAATCATTAAGCAAGATGAGTTTGTACAATTTGGACATTGAAAAGTTAATAGGGAGGAACATATTCAATCTATGACAGATTAAGATGTGTGCCCTTCTAAGGCAACATGGCATCTGGACATCATTGGATCAAGGGAGGGCAAAAATGTTCGAACTCTTTGAGTTGATGGTTCATGAAGAGAAAGCACACTCAACAATCATGTTGTGTTATGAGATTATCGTAGAGGTCATCTATGCGGATTCCACCGCTTGTCTATGTACATGACGAAGTCTCTAACCAACAAGTTGCTGTTATAACAATATATATTTTTTCTCCGCATGTAGGAAGGTACATCTCTTAAAGAACATCTAGACCACTTAAATACATAATTGATGGATTTAAGAAATGTGGATATTAAATTGAAGATTAAGATGCTACTTTGATTTTGTTTGTTTCTCTTCTCCTATCGTATGAGAATTTTGTCCAACTATTTATTGTGGGAAGAGAAGAGATAACCCTAAAGGAGTTTACACGAGTCTACATACGCATGAGCTTTGACATATGACTACTGAGAATTAAGACTTTGACGTTGCAGGTTTGGTTATGACTCATGAAAAGAGTTATGTTGGTTCTAGCTATACAAAACAAAAGCCCAAGTCGAAGAATCACGATTCTAGGGACATCTGTAATTTACTACAGGGAACTTGGACATTGGAAGAAAGACTGCCTGAAGAAGGCCACATTTGCTGTAGTGGTTCTAGGCATGGAAGGCCGTATCGATATCGATATCGTTTCGATATCGTATCGATATGATATTTCGACGATATATCGACGATATGTCGCCAAAATATCGTCCATATCGACGAGCCTTTGTGAAGAAAATGCATGGAAATCGGGATATATCGCCATATCGGTACCCATACGGTCCCATGTCGATATCGGATATTTCCTTCCATGGTTCTAGGAGGTTGAGATTCAAAAGACGATTTAATCCTCACTATCACAAGTCAGAAGGTACCGACACATAGATTCTTGATTCATGTTGTTCTTACCATATTACTTTCAATGAAGATTGGTTCTGCATTAAGATTGTAGGAATCGGCTCTGTGAAGATCAAGATTCATAATGGAATTGTGAGGACAATGCTAGAAATTTGCCATATTCCTGATATGAGAAAGAACCTGATATCCCTTGGAAGCTTTAACTCTAAAGGATATACGTATAGCGATGAAGGTGGAGGTATGCAGGTTGCCAAAGCTGGGGTCATTGTCATCAAGGGCAACAATTAGAAGACTATGTGTGCCATGCAAGGGTCTGCATTTCCTGTGAGTAAGTCCAAACATTTTTTGGACTTAGTCAACGTCGATTGTTGGCAATAGTCCCAAGGAGGAGCCAGTGGTGGCACGATGAAGCTTAGCAAAGCTTCTTAGAGGATTCAATTAAAGGTGGAGATTGTTGATGTACCTTGAATCCTATTTAAGCCTATATACAAAGTCCTATTTGGTTTGGGATCTAAAGTCCTATCTGTTTTAAGATTTGAAGTCCTATTTGTCTGGTGATTGAAAGTTCTATTTGCTTTAAGATTTTGAAATCCTATTTGTTATAGGATTTATTTGTATGGGATGATGTACTATATAAACCTCCATAGGATTAGTATCTTTGAATCATCCTATGTACGTGCTTCTTTCTCCACATAGTGGAAATCGATCACCACCACCTTAGGACGTAGCCCAGTTATTAATGAACCTTGTAAATCCATATGTCTTCGTGCTTTCTTGATCGATTATTTTGTGTATTCTGCTTCCACGATTTTTTTACAAGAATTGTCCCCGAGTCTTGGGATGGTATCTTCCGAAGGATGAGATTCTTGAATATCATTAGAGACAGGGTAGACATTCCAAGCCTTTACTCGGTTTTCTTTGTGTTTCCATGTCTCCTACAATGGATCTTTATCATCTGGCTTAGGATTAAGGTCATCGACTTACCCGATCCGATACTGACCCACAATTGTCATCTCCATAGCGATTAACCATACTAGGTAGTTATATTTGGTTAACTTGAAAGTAAGATATGCATAGTGTTAGTAGTACATTCTATAATTAGACTTATTGTTAGTAATACATTCTATAATTAGATTTGTAACCACCCTGCTAAGGGTATTTATGTATTTCTCATCTTAGAGCTCTCTAGGGTTTTGTCCTATATAAGGACCCCTAGACCCCTTGAATAAACATGCAATTCCATTCTTTCATTCTTCTTCACACGGTATCAGAGCAGCGGTCCTAGACCGGTAATCTGGCCTAATCCCACCGCCGCCGCTAGCCCCCCCCCCCCCCGTTCTCTCCTCCTCTGTGCGCCGGCTCTTGGCATCTTCCTTCCCCTCTCCCACAACCCTTCTCACCTCCATGGGCCAGTTCTAGGGGCGCAACGGTGCCTCTCCGTGCCCAGCAGTGCCCCCAGTGGCCTCTCTTGCTCTCCTGCGAGCCCTAGAGGCCTAGCGTGCTCCCAGTGACACCTTCGTGCTCATGTGGCACTCGTTCCCTCTCACAGCAGCGTCAGTGCTCCCTCCATGCGGTGAAAATACTCTAGCATCTAGGAAGTCCCTCCCCTACGTTGATCCCTGTTAGGCGCTGCCTGTATCAGACCTCCTGTCGATGTATTGCTAGGTCTACATGATACGTAAGCCTACTCAACTATTCTAGGTCGCTTTTTTCTTGACCTCTACGGCCACCATGGCATCTGTAGGGCTGGCTATGAAGCCCATCGAGCCGAGCCAACCCCTAGCTCGGGCTCGGGCTCGTTCGAGCCTAGCCGAGCTGGCTCGAGCTCGAACTCGATGAGCTCGAGCCCTTATCGTGTTGGCTCATGCTCGATAAGGCTCGAGTCGAGCCCCTTATCGAGCTTGAACTCCTTATCGAGCCTGGTCTGGGCTCGAGCCCAAGTCGAGCTCGTTAAGGAAAATGGGTACTTTTTGGTGGAAAAGTGTTTTGTGTGGGTTTGAACTCGAGACCTGCTCTATAAAAAACTATGTTCCTTACCACTAGACCACTATACAAGTTGTATATAAAATCTTAATTATAATATATATTGTAACATTATATTTGATTATAAAAAATACTAGTTTTCTAATGCGTAGGCACGGGCCAAATGTGTGGGGGGAATGAGATTTGAGAATTGGGTCATGACTCGTGACTCTTTGGAGGAGTTAGTGAAGGGAAAATTGCAAAGGGCTAATTTTATTTTGTTTGTATTATATATAATTATATAAATAATATATGTGTATATATATTCCCTATCGAGCCCCTTATTGAGTTATCGAGCCGAGCAAGGCTCGGCTCGAGCTTGGCTCGTTAAGCTAACAAGCCCAAAATTCTGGCTCGGGCTCGGCTCAATAGCCTAATGAGCCGGGCTCACGAGCCCTTATCGAGCCGAGCCCTAACCTGGCTCATCGAGCCGTGACTCAATAGCCAGCCTTAGGGATCTGCATCTACAGAACCCAAGTCCCTATACCCGACTTCCTCAGTGATGGTCCATGGCACGTCTATCAAACTCAAAGTATCCGAGAACTATGTACTATGGTCTCGATCTATCAAGATATTTATTGGTGGTCAATGTAAGAACTATGTTCTTACTAAAGTTCCGCCTGTGGAGACGGAAAAGGGTTACGACACATGGTATGTAGACAACTACCAGGTGATTACTTGGATGACTAATAGTGTTGAACCAAATATTGCTTCTAATCTTCTATACAAGGAAAATGCGAAAGCAATGTGGGAGAGTCTTGAGAAAACCTACTCCCAGAAAACAACTAAGTCCGTGCTCTCATATATCTATACACATATCTGGTCTTCCAATCAAGGGGATACATCCTTGACTGAATACTACAAGTTTCTCACAGGTCTTTTTGAGGAGCTTCTTATCTTCCAATCTACTTGCTGTGACAAACAGATAGGCGAACGTGCGAAATGACAAGTGTATCATTTCTTATTAGGTCTACATCTACGGTACAAGCCTGTGAAGGACCAATTTTTGACTGTTGCTCTGCCTTCTCTTGAGATCATCTTCGGTCGGCTACAGGAACCAGAGTCTCCTTCACCCCTCATTCTGCTGAAACTTCAACCCATCTTGCTAGAGGACGCTCAACTTACCAAGGAGGATGTGGTCGTGATTTTGGTCGTGGACGTGGCCGTGATTTTAGACGAGGACGTGACTCAGGTCGCGGCCGTGGTTGTGACTCTACTGCCCGCTACCCTGCATGCACTCACAGTAGACACCTGAACCATCTGTTCAATTGTTGTTGGGCTAAGTTTGGCATGCCTACAAGTGCCAACAGTGTCTATGAAACTGTTCCTTATGATGGCAACTATGATACTACAGAGACATCCCATGTTCAGTCTTCTAATGATACTCAGACTCCCTTCACTGCATCTGAGTATGCTCATCTTCGCCAACTATTACAGAATTCTGCAAATGGCACTCCTGTCCCTAATCTTTCTGCTAACTTAGCCGCTACATAAGGTACTATTGCCTGTTCCGCCTCCACTTCTGCACCTGCATAGATAATAGACTCAGGGGCATCAACTCATCTGACGGGAGAAGGTAGTCTTTGTTGGACATGTGAGCCCAGGGCCAACCATTCTTACAATAAATGTTATTGTAATATATATATATGTTTTATCAATAAAAGTTATTGATTGTTTCACTCCCTTTCTGAAATTAAATGAATGAATGCACTATAAGGTCCCTTTGTACAATTAGGGTTATATACCATGGCCATCTTTATGATCATATAGCTGTTGATTCATTAAATGAATCATAGAGGCTGGTGTTTGGATGAATATCTAAGGAGTTAGATAGAGGACCCATCAAGCATCGTCAAATGATTATTAAGAGATGATCTCCAGCCCGAGTAGGAGATGGCAATCCTTTCTCACAAAGGCTGATATCTGACCGATCTCTTGCATGTCCTCTGCATGGGAATAGTGATTCTGAGGTGTCAAATTAGTAAGCTCAAAGGGTTGACTTAGCGAGGTCGAGGTAACCTAAGTCCTATGTTGAATGTTGTCACAGCATAGGCATACATCCTCTGACCAGAGACAGATGTGTTACTATATATCTGAGTGTGTACATTTGGAAGACCAATAGGTTGATGACCTAACCAAGGTCTATACAGCGACGAGTTGGTGTGCATGTAAGGACATATGAGTAATACGATCTCTCAAAGGGATCATACAGGTTCTCTTATGAACCGGAAGACATGAGCCCACTCATGAGGTATTGGGACCGATCAAATTCTATGCATGGTCATCGTGCTTTGGAAGCATGCCAAGAATTTGAAGGTATGATATATGCTTTGGGAAAGCATATGATCGATATCGATCCCCAATGACCAAGATTGAGAAACTTGGTGATCAAACCTTGAAGATGATAGTGTAAAATTGATCTACATCTTCAAGTTGATCATGTCTTCCAGTATGCAGGATGTATAGTATTGGGAATACCTGAGGGTGATGTGATCATAAACGATTGTATAATCATGATGCTTCCATTCCGAGGGAGTGATGAAACAGGTCTGGATTTTAATGACTCCTCTCAGTAGAGAAGTAACTTGATCTTAGTCCAAGTGTTGGACATTGATCTGAATGAGATTCAGATGCAATGAGAAGATTAAGTATACGGATTTGATTTAATCAAGCATCTATAGGTTGTCCGTGAGATCTGGATTTGAAATGAGATCTCAACATCTAAGTCACTATACGTGGAACAATACAGTCGCCCTGTCCTTATCTCCAAGTATCTGCGGAGAAAGCACATTATTCTTGAAGGAATTCAAGAATAATTCCTTTGATGAATTGTGTATCCAAGAAACAAGATGTTGATAATTAAATGAGATTTAATTATCAAGTATAGTATGAATAAGATTCATATTGTGAGAATGATTATCCAAGATAATTAAATGAGATTTAATTATCAAGGAAATACGGATTGTGGATAGTGCTATCCATGTTATCCATAGTATATGTGTATATTATAAATATGATTTATAATATATTAGAGAGATCACTTTTGTAAATGACATTTATTAATTGTTAATGTGAATTGGATTCACATTAAGCAATTAATTGGAAATGTAATTTACAATTTTGTTTGGGTTGTGAATATGATTCAAATATTTTCAATTGCATGGTTGAAATATTCACTAATTAATTTGGGATTAATTTAGTGGATAATTTTGCAATAAATGTTGTTGCAAATAATTAAGAGATAATGAGATAAAATAAAAAGGAGATAATCCACCACCAAAATGAAGTGGCATCACCCATGAATTGGTCATGGTGACGCCCCATAATTTTAGGGGTGGATTATTATCTTCTTTTAATTATTATCTTATTATCTTATGATAATTGATTTTATTGAATTAAATTATGTTGATGATAATGCAACATGTATTTAATTTAATATAAATTAATAAGTTGTTGTTTTTGAATAACAATGATCATGGCCATTGATTAAAGACACATATCAATCTAACCATTGATTTTGTGAATGATTGTGATCCATGGACTCCCAAACTAGTATATAAAGGGGGCAACACTAGCCCTTTGTAATATATGTATTGTACACGTCTACTCTCTCTCTTTCTTAATTATCATTCTCGCTCATCTCTCTCTCTCTCTCTCTCAAAAGGTGGCCGTCCACCTTGTGATCTTGAGGGAATAGCAATCGCATCTTCGCCATCATGTTGTCGCTTCGATTGCTCGTGGATCTCCATCTTCTTTAGAGCTTCTTGCTCTAGAAGAAGACGTTGGATTTCGTTGGACGAAATCAGGAGGCTTGGATCTTCATCGAGGATTGCGGGAAGCACGCGTCTCATCATCGCGCCCGCAAGTGTTATCTTCGTAGATCGGACTGAGTCAGGAGGATCTCTTGCTTTAGAGATATAGTGATCGCAACCACACTTCGAGAGGTATTTCTAATACTTTGTGGTTAGATGAAACGATCCAAGAAACGTTCTTGTGATCATGTTGTTTCATCTCATGATTTAAAATTTTTAAATTCCACTGCACCAGGTGACTAGTGCAACTAGCCACCCCGATCGCATAAGATGCGATCGTCACACTTCGGTGATGCGCTTGAGGATTCTCCATATCCTTCAAGTGGTATCAGAACCTTAGGTCGGAAAGGTTTTGGATACGATCCGTAAACCTAGGACGACTTGAGTTTGTAAGGGATTGCGAAAGTTTTATCGCATTTCAATTTTCGCACCTCTGTTTAATTGGATTTTTTCGACAATGTTTTCTTGTTTAAACACAAAATATTCAATTGGATTTTGTTCTCCATTAAATAAGGAAATCATAGGATCTGAGTTTATGTAATTTGGATTCCATTTGCTCAAGATATGGCCCTTTGAATAAACATGTATTCACTGTTGCGGGAACTGCGAATACAAACATGATTAATGAGTTAATTACTGTTTGTTGCGCCTAGAAATGCGAGAATTATCATTGGGTTATGTCATAACTCAAATTAGCAATCTTAGGAAACTGATTTTGCGTAATTTGGATTTAAATTTATCAAGATATGTTGATTTTAGTGAGTAGGGGTCACTGCTGGAAATTAACAAATTTGATCATGAACCTTGAAGTAAATTGATGAAAATTAATTGTTAATTTTCTGAAATGATTATTGATAAATATTTGTAAAATGTTTAAAGATGATAATTATTTCCTTGAATGACATTTCACTAACCAAAATGAGAAGATAGTTGATCTTGATCATAATTGGTTGACATGAAATCATCAACAAACATAGTTTTCATGCAAACATCTATTTTATCCTACAATAGTTGTAGGACAACTTTTACATGCAAAACCCTCTTGCTTGAATAGGATTGGAGATTTGCTTAGCAAATCTCCTTATAATATTATTGAAATGGTTTTGGTGAATATTATATGGTATAATTTCGGTTGAAAAACCGATGAGCATCTCAAAGTACACAATGATCTATTTGGCATTATCCTTTCCTGAGGTGGATATGGTAGCTAGTTGGGGAGCGTTGGGGTAGCGGGTCGCATCGGTTGCGTTCCGTCCCACTCCCGTCAGTACTGGCCATGACAGCGGGTAGGAACTCGATAATGCTGGAGAAATCAAGGTGTATTTTTCTAATTATTAGAATTCGAATAATACGTACTTTGAGATTATACCTTCTATTCAAGTAATAATTAAGTTTGTTGACTAAGATTGGATATATAATTAATTTAATATGATTAAATTGATTATATCCAATTGATACACTCTATTATGAATAGATGTGTATTTCCCTTGAAAGAATTAATTATATGAATGTGATTCATGATAATTAATTAATGAATTTGAATAAGAGGTGGAGGATCACATAAGTGACATCCATGGTCTCCCGTCAAGGCGAAGGGTTCCGTCGCCAGGGATTGTATGTAGGAGACGTCTCTCCGAAGTGATAGCTCCGGTATACAAGCGCATTTGGATCATGCTCTTTGCTTCTCGAAAGAGTAAGGTTGTATGCGTAGTGACCCCAATATCGAGTTCTCATATTATTGTGGCGATATTGGATTGCGCATAGCGAGTTCTAATCATGTTGACGGTTGTTTCAATTAACAACGAGCCAACATCGCCTTAGGAGTGGTGGGCTCGGGTGTTAAAGACCGAATTGGGAAATGCAAGTTGGACTTGCAAGGCGGAATGCATTCCCGCTTCTCTTTATTCGAGTCGCAAGTTCTCATACTATTGGGATGTGATAAAGATAGAGGAGTTCCCAGATCTTGCTTGAGATATAGCAGTAAGTATATCTCTTACTTTGAAAGACAATAAGGGAATAATTTTCAAAGTTGACATAGCAAGACAAATTCTATTTAAAATGCCTTAATCAAATGTTTTAAAAATAAATATATAATTATTTATATATTCTAATATAGTGCATTCTTAATTTCAGAAAATGAAGTCCATGAACCCACTGAGCAGGTTCCTGGAGGTCAATCAGTTGACCGGACCAAATTATTCGGATTGGATCCGAAATTTGGATCTTGTCCTTTCTGCGGAGCGCATTTCATATGTGCTATCCAAGGGCAAGATTGCAGACCCAACGATTGCGGAAGATATCAAATTTAATGAAAAATATGATGAAGATCATAATCTAGCAAGATGTTATAATCTGGGTTCATTAAGCCAATGTGCTGCAAAAGCAACATGTGGAAATGACATATTGCTATGATATTATGACGAATCTGAGGGAAATATTCGGTGACGTAAACCGCACACAGCGTTATAATATAATGAGAGAGCTTATTCGCTGCAAGATGCATGAGGGTACCTCTGTCAGAGAGCATGTACTCAAAACGTTTGGGTACCTTTCTGAATTGGAAACCCTAGGAGCTTACATAGATGCAGACATG
Source organism: Ottelia alismoides (assembly GCA_037367405.1). NCBI lineage: Eukaryota > Viridiplantae > Streptophyta > Magnoliopsida > Alismatales > Hydrocharitaceae > Ottelia > Ottelia alismoides. The sequence goes on from JAZKJV010005026.1 coordinate 73,729, forward strand.
CAAGCTGACTTCATTCTGTTGTCGTTCCCTAAGTCTTTCAACAACTTTGTTGTCACGTTCCACATGAGCAAAGTTGATTTTACTAACGTTGGGCTATTAACTGCATTAAAGTCTGCTGAAGACGTAATGAGGAAGGATGGCCCCTCTGCTAGTGCAATGGTTGCACAAGTGAAAGGAAAGCATTGTCGGAAGTAAGGTTTTCAGAAGGGCTCGCCCAAGAAGAGAAAGAAGAAGAGTCAAGGAGTTATCTCATCTTCCTATGCATCCACTTGTTTAGCATCGAAGAAAACTGACGTTTGTCACCACTGCAAAAGGCTGGGGCACTGAAGGCGTAATTGTCCAGACTACCTGAAGTCGGTTGACAAAGGTAAAGCTCCTACAGGTATGAAATCTCTTTCATCATTGAAACTAGTTTTCTCGTTGGACGAGAAGGAAGTTGGGTTGTAGATTCTGGTGCTTCTGTTCATGTATGCAATTCGTTGCATTTGTTTAAGGAAACTAGGAATTTGGAGTAAGGGGAGATAGTCATCAAGATGGGATCTGATGCAAGTGTAGCAGCAGTCGTCATCAGGACCTGCCGACTATCATTATCTAGTGGTCGAGTCTTAGTACTTAAAGAGTGTCTTTATTTACTTGAATTCAGAAGGAATCTGATATCTGTATTTAAGCTTGTTAGAAATGGATATTCCTAATAAGTTAATAATAAACCGTTATGATAAATATATTGCGGATGGTATTTTGACTTCTGGTGGACTCTATGAATTGTGCATCGATGAATGTGTCATGAATGTTACTACCACTAATAATGAAAACCCTAAAAGATCCAGAGAGGATGGAAATCATTCGAATATGATTTGGCATCAAAGGCTTGGTCATTTATCTTTTGATAGGATCAATAGATTGATAAAGGATGGACCTTTAGATTTTCTACAGGTTCAATCTTTACCTATATGTGAACATTGCATTCAAGGTAAAATGACTAGACCACCTTTCCTAACAAGGTTACAAGATGCGAAGGTATTCTTGACCTAATACATACCGATGTATATGGTCCCTTCAGTGTCGCGACTCGAAATGGATATCGATATTATTTGACGTTTATTGATGACCATTCGCGATACGGGTTTATCTTCCTACTACGTCATAAATCTGAAACCTTTGAAAAGTTCAAAGAGTTTAAGGTTTTGGTTGAAAACCAAACCGATAGGAAGATTAAACAGATTCTATATGACTGAGGTGGTGAGTACCTCTCAGATGAATTCAAGGAATGTCTTAAAGAGAATGGAATTGTCTCCAATCTCACTCTTCCTGAACCCCCCAACTTAATGGTATTGCCGAAAGACGCAACAGGACCATCATGGACATGGTCCGTTCGATGATGAGCAAAGCACATTTACCTCTTAGTTTCTGGGGATATGCAGTAGCGACTACAATTTATATCCTGAATAAGATTCCTAGCAAATCTATACCTAAGACTCCTCACGAGCTCTGGTATGAAAATAAACCTAGCGTTAAACACTTGAGGGTTTGGGGTTGCTTGGTCCGTGCGAAGAATGTGGACGCAAGTAAGCTGGAATCTCGCTCTCACGAGTGTTACTTCATTAAGTATGTTAAAGATGTTATTAGATATCAACTTTATGACCCTGAGACCCGAAAGGTTTTTGTCTCTAGAGATGTGAAATTTCTGGCGGATGATTTCCTTAAAGGTCAAGATAGAAATGAAGTAGAGGAACTCATTGAATCCCCTGAGGATTCTGAGCTTTCTGAACCGGAAACTGAAGAAATAAATAAAGATGAAACACACATACCTCTTCGAAGAAGTTCGAGGGTGGTTGTACCACCTGAAATGTATGGATTCCATGTGTCAGGTGAGACTGATAATGATCCTTCTTCATTCGATGAAGCTCTTGCGGATCATGACATGAATAAATGGATGCTAGCAATGAAGTTAGAAATTGACTCCATGCTTAAGAATGGTGTATGGACCCTAGATGATCCACCTAAAGGCGTAAAACTCATTGGGTGTAAATGGATCTTCAAGAGGAAAAGGGGACCTGATGGGAAAGTAGAGACTTTTAAAGCACGGCTCGTGACCAAGGGCTACACACAGAGAGAAGGCATCGACTACGATGAGACGTTATCTCCTGTGGCTATGCTTAAGTCCATCAGGATACTGCTAGCTATAGTTGCATCTCTTGATTACGACATCTGGCAGATGGACGTCAATAGTCAATACAACTTTCCTCAATAGATACCTCAAGGAGGATATCTATATGGAGCAACTCCGGGGCTTCATAGTTGAGGATGGAAAAGTATGCAAGCTAAAGAAATCCATCTATGGGCTCAAACAAGCTTCTCGTAGCTGGAACATCAGATTTGACGAAACCATAAAGAGTTATGATTTTGTGCAGAATCCTGATGAACCCTGTGTGTACAAGAAGCTTAGTGGGAGCGCCATTGTGTTCATCGTGCTTTACATAGATGATATCCTTATCATCGGGAATGATACAGGAATGATGACCAGTGTGAAGATTTGGCTATCTCATACCTTCGAGATGAAAGATCTTGGAGAAGCCTCTTACATCTTAGGCCTGAAGTTGTTCAGCCGAGAAAAGAGGATATTGGGATTATCACAACATGGGTACATTAAGAAGATTCTTGAACGATTCCGTATGGATAGTTCCAAGAAAGGATTCCTCCCCTTAAGACATGGTATCCATCTGTCTAAAGGGATGGCTCCTCAAAGTGTTGAGGAAAAGAAGGCCATGGCTGGATGCCCCTATGCATTAGCTGTAGGAAGCTTAATGTATGCCATGATGTGTACTAGGTCGGACATCTGTCATGCAGTGGGAGTGGTAAGTCATTACCAATCCTGCTATGGAGAGCAACACTGGAATGCAGGAAAGAACATATTCAAATATCTAAGACGGACGCAAGATTACATCTTGGTCTATGGAGATGGTGATCTCCAGGTCTTGGGATATACAGATTCAGACTTCCAGTCGGATATTGATGATCGAAAGTCGACATCAGGGTTTGTATTCCTGTTGAACGGTGGTGCTGTGAGCTGGAGAAGCAAGAAGCAAGACCCTACGGTGGATTCAACAACATAAACCGAATACATTGCCGCATCGGATGCTGCAAAGGAGGCGACATGGTTGCGCAAGTTTATCTTAGAGCTTGGCGTCGTTTCCTCTGATACTCCCATCCCGTTACTCTGCGATAACATGGGAGCCATTGCCCAGGCAAAGGAACCTAGATTGCATCAAAAGAGCAAGCACGTGGAAAGGAAATACCACATCATTCAGAAGATTCAAAAGCATGGTGATATCATCATCACCAAGGTGGCCTCTACTGACAACGTTGTTGATCCTCTTACCAAACCTCTGACACAGAAGGTTTTCGACCAACATGTAATGAGTATGGGTTTACAGATTGTACCTGAATGGTTCTGAGGGCTAGTGGGGATTGTTGGACATGTGAGCCCCGGGCGAACCATTCTTACAATAAATATTATTGTAAAATATATATATTTTATCAATAAAAATTATTGATTGTTTCACTCCCTTTCTGAAATTAAATGAATGAATGCACTATAAGGTCCCTCTGTACAATTAGGATTATGTAGAGGCTGGTGTTTGGATGAATATCTAAGGAGTTAGATAGAGAACTCATCAAGCACCGTCAAATGATTATTAAGAGATGATCTCCAACCTGAGTAGGAGATGGCAATCCTTTCTCACAAAGGCTGATATCTGGCCGACCTCTTGATGCAGGTCCTCTGCATGAGAATAGTGATTCGGAGGTGTCAGATTAGTTAAGTCAAAGGGTTGACTTAGCGAGATCGAGATAACCTAAGTCCTATATTGAATGCTGTCACAGCATAGTCAAACATCCCCTGACCAAAGACAGATGTGTTACTATATGTCTGAGTGTGTACATTTGACATACCAATAGGTTGATGACCTAACCAAGGTCTATACACCAACGAGCTGGTATGCATGTAAGGGCATATGACTAATATGATCTCTCAAAGGGATCATACATGTTCACTTATGAACCGGAAGACATGAGCCCACTCATGAGGTATTGGGACCGATCAAATTCCATGCATGGTCGTCGTGCTTTGGAAGCATGTCAAGAATTTGAAGGTATGATATATGCTTTGGGAAAGCATATGATCGATACTGATCCCCAATGACCAAGATTGAGAAACTTGGTGATCAAACCCTGAAGATGACAGTGTAAAATTGATCTACATCTTCAAGTTGATCATAGGACTTCCAGTATGCAGGATGTACATGTATTGGGAATACCTGAGGGTGATGTGATCATAAACGATTGTATAACCTTGATGCTTCCATTCCGAGGGAGTGATGAAACAGGTCTGGATTTTAGTGACTCCGCTCAGTAGAGAAGTAATTTGATCTTAGTCCAAGTGTTGGACATTGATCTGAATGAGATTCAGATGCAGTTGGAAGATTAAGTATACGGACTTGATTTAATCAAGCATATATGGAAGGTCCGCGAGATCTGGATTTGAGATGGGATCTCAACATCCAAGTCACTGTATGTGGAATAATACAATCGCTATGTCCTTATCTCCAAGTATCTACGGAGAACGCACATTATTCTTGAAGGAGTTCAAGAATAATTTGATGAATTGTGTATCCAAGCAACAAGATGTTGATGATTAAATGATATTTAATTATCAAGTATAATATGAATAAGATTCATATTGTGAGAATGATTATCAAGATAATTAAATGAGATTTAATTATTAAGGAAATACAGATTGTGGATAGTTCTATCCATGCTATCCATAGTATCTGTGTATATTATAAATACGATTATAATATATTAGAGAGAGCACTTTTGTAAATGATATTTATTAATTGTTAATGTGAATTGGTTTCGCATTAAGAAATTAATTGGAAATGTAATTTACAATTTGTTTGGGTTGTGAATATGATTCACATATTTTCAATGTCATGATTGAAATATTCACTAATTAATTTGGGATTAATTTAGTGGATAATTTTACAATAAATGTTGTTGCAAATAATTAAGAGATAATGAGATAAAATAAAAAGGAGATAATACACCTCCAAAATGAGGTGGCGTCACCCATGAATTGATCGTGGGCGATGCCCCATAATTTTAGGGGTGGATTATTATCTTCTTTTAATTATTATCTTATTATCTTGTGATAATTGATTTTATTGAATTAAATTATGTTGATGATAACGCAACATGTATTTAATATAATATAAATTAATAAGTTGTTGTTTTTGAACAACAATTATCATGGCCATTGATTAAAGACACATATCAATCTAACCATTGATTTTGTGTATCCCATGGATTGTGATCCATGGACTCCTAAACTAGTATATAAAGAGGGCAACCTTAGTCCTTTGGAATATATGTATTGTACATGTCTACTCTCTCTCTTTCTCAATTCTCATTCTCACCCATCTCTCTCTCTTAAAAGGTGGTCGTCCACCTTGTGATCTTGAGGGAATAGCAATCGCATCTTCGTCGTCGTGCTATCGCTTCGACTGCTCGTAGATCTCCATTTTCTTTAGAGCTTCTTGCTCTAGAAGAAGACGTCGGATTTCGTTGGACGAAATTAGGAGATTAAAGGCTTGGATCTTCATCGAGGATTGAGGGAAGCATGCGTCTCATCATCGCGTCCGCAAGGGCCATCTTCGTAGATCAGACTTGAGTCAGGAGGATCTCTTGCTTTAGAGATCTAGTAATTGCAACCCCGCTTCGAGAGGTATTTCTAATACTTTGTGGTTAGATGAAACGATCCAAGAAATATTGATGAACGTCATTTTCACCACTTTAATTGTCGTATTTTATCGTAGTACAGGTGGTGAAAATGGTTCAGCAAAAACCACAATCTTTGAATGTTGTGGAGTATTTATACTTGGCAAGTCTACCAAGGTCGAACACAAGGACACAAGTACTTAATTTATTTATCGAATTTTGATCAATGAAGCACATGTATGAATAAATTCTCAATTTCATGTCTACAAAATGCACTATGCTAATTACAATGCAATACTATGATGCATGCAATTTTTAGTTGATTTTTATGCAATTATAAAGGATGCACGATAGAAATGCAAGAGAACTTATATGTAGATAAAAGTTTACAAATATACCCTAAAAATATGAGCAACATGATAGAAAATGAAAATTAGGGTCATTTTAATCTCAACATTAAGAACAATCATCAAATCAGAGCAAGAACAAGGAGAGCTGGGTCATCATCTATCACAAAAATTCATTTCATTTAAAACAGTGGCAGATGAGAAAATTAAACATGCTATGACGTAGAGGAAGAGACAAGGATCAAAACAACACTAAAATCATGCAATTTGGATCTACGATGCTCCAGTTATGCTAAAAACAATGCATGGGCATAATTGTAATAAAAATACAAGAAAATAAAAGGAAAAATATTACATTTAGGTCCTTCGAGGGACCTAAATGCAAATACCAAAAACCGCAGGGGTCGAATGTAATTTGTCCTGCGCAGGGACCTTTATACAAATTTTGAAAACTTTGAGGGCCTTCCTGTAAATTACCCAAGCACACACGTGAGACACGTGCATGGGGACCACTGCAATTTTCAATACTTCCGGGGTCCTTCGTGCAAATTACCCAGGACCTCACGCATGCACGTGAGGAGCCTAGGCTCGGGAGCCGTCTTAGGTCCGGGCCACGTGGCAGCAACTTGTGGCTTGGGCCGAGGTTCGGGGGGTCCGAGCCTGTAGGTTTGGAGAAGAGGCTTGGATGCCACGTGCCTTCATCATAGCCGTCCGATCCGGATGATCGAATGGTACCTGTGTCTCGTGCTCCTCCGCAAGTCACCGGAGAAGGCGGGGCTCCGGCGACCTGCCGTTGGCTCCGCCGGGCTCCAAGCCCGCATCTGAAGGTCGGGGAAGCTTACTGGTTGGCTGGCGAAGATCCTGGATGCGCGGCGAGCGATCGGTGCTGATCAGGGCTTGAGTTCAGTGGAGCCTCGCCAGAGGAGACCAGCGTGAAGGAGCTCCGATATGATCTCCGGCCAATGACGATGGGAGCACCTGCAACTGTTAGTATAGCCGAAGATCAGGGTGTGTGGGTGCTTGTGAGGTGAGTGGACGATCGTGGAGATGGCGGGAGTGAAGGCCACTGCTCCTTCTCCGGCGAAGTGGAGAAGGAGATGGGTCGGCGCGGGGGAGGTTATGAGGAAGAGAGAGGTGGTCGGCGAGGATAAAGGTGGTGTGGCGAAGGTGCTGGGATAATCAGATGGAAGTGGAAGATGGTGGAATTGACAGGAAAAATAGGGGAAAAGGTAGTGAAAAATAGCCGAGATGACCTGGAGGTCGGAGGAGATCCGGTGGGGGAGGTGGCTTGGGCTGAGGGCCAAGAAGGTCCTCGGGTCGTCGTCCGGCGAGAGGTCAACCGAGTCCTTGGAGCTCAGCGGTGGCAGAGCCAGCCGCGACACGGCGGAGCAGCCGTGGGTCAACACCGGGGCAGGAGTCGTCGTTGCCTCGTTGATCTGCCCCTCCGCTGTCACCGGAGGGGTGTAGGGATGAGCATTGGGCTGGGCCGGCCCAGCCCAGCCCGAAGCCCATCCCAAAAAGCTCGGCCCGGCTCAGGCCCAAAGGAATATCGGCCGGGCTTGGACCCAATATTTAGGCCCAAAATATTTTTAGGCTTGGCTCGGTCCAGCCCGATCCGGCCCAAGGGCTCGGCCCGAAAAGGGCTCGAATCCTTTCTCACATCCTACATGTATGAAAATTCCCACCTATTTCATGTGCACTCTCTTCCTATATCATGTCTTCATACAATGTTTATAAATCAAGAAAGTCAAGCGTGTGACATGAGTTGATGATCAATATATTTTAATTAAGAATTAATTTTCCTTAATTAGTATTTGGTTGGTTTAGATTCTTTTGGTTATTCTTGAATTTGTTAATATTTATTTTTTTCAATCAAAACATTTTCTATTACTGTACATTTATCCAATATGGGTCTTATACCCATTTTTAACATGTACGATCTGGTGCATCTGTTATTGTTAACTGGGTAAGTTTGGTTCACTCTTTCAATTTCTATAAATGAGGGACATTCATGGTATCTAGCATTGAGTGCATGTGTAAATTCGGATTTGGTATAATTGAATTTTAGTTGTTTCACAAGTATTATGGTACATGTTTTAATCAAATTTGGCTTGTGTAACTTGAGTTGAGATTAACTTGAAATAAAAGAGTCAAAGTTAATAATATTTAATTGGGAGATGGGTCGGCTCGGCCCAAGCCTGACCCAAAAGAATTGGGCCTGGCCTGGGCTTGGGCCGAACAAAAAAAATTTTTGCGGGCCTAAGCCCGGCCCAAGGCCCGAATTTTTAAGCGGGCTTGGGCTTGGGCCCTTCAAAGCCTGACCCAACCTGGCCCATGCTCATCCCTAGAGGGGTGGGTGAAGTTGGGCTAATGCCTGGAATGGTGGACAGGGTGACAGAAGCGATCGGCGAGCTTTTATAGGGAGAGGAAGTCCGGCGGTTACGTAGTCATCGTGGGTTTTTGAAGGGGATTTTAATGGTGAAGGAGTGATGGCGAGTGGTCCTGGGGGTTATGCGAGGAAGAAGGAAGACGGGGCTACGAGGGAGAGGCGTTGAGATCTAGAGGTGCTCGGGAGGAGATGCTAAAAATGGAAGGGAACGGGTGGCGCGCGAGGTGAAACGACTGGGGAAGGGGGTTATGGAGGTAGAAGACGACCTCCCAGCCATTTGATCTTGCGATCCGACGACTAGGATGGAAGCGTGGGCGACGGGTGGAGATCAGATCATGAGATCTGATTGGTCGGCTGGAAGCGACGCGAGAGTGAACGGCGGGGATTAGATCATAGGGCTGATCTGATGGTTGAGATGGAAGCATCTGCAGGAGGATCAGACGGCTGAGGTCAGAGTGCTGACGAGCGGCTAAGATGGAAGAGTGAGGAAGATCCAACGGCCTGGTTTTTAGGATGACGTGGATGCGAGATAGGCGTAGGATGAGGAGGGGATCGAGCGGTTGAGATTTAGGCGGATACGTGCGGTTAGGATTAGATCTGGCAGTCGGATTTAATGGTAAGGAGCGGAGCGGCAGTGGACGGTCGAGATGAAGGCGGAGTGGAGGGGATCGGACGACACCAGAAGGGGTCGGGTGACGGAATGGGAGGCGAGCCACGTGGGCGGCCCAGAGGGCGCCACGTGGCCCAATCAGAAAATTCAGAAGAATAAATACAAAGAAAAATACAAAAGAAATAGTTAAAGGCAAAATTAAGAAAAAGTCAAAACATGAAAGTTGCTTGTCTCGATGAGATCTACAAGTTTCATGTTGGACAAAAAGCTAAAAGAGGTCATTTGTATAAAAAGTATTTTTGGAGGTATTTTTTAAGGGAGATAAAAATACCGGCTTTTTGGTTTTGAGATGTTTTTGCATTTTTTTAGTCTTTTTAATGGTCAGTGAATTATGGACAATTACTCTACCTAATTTTAGGGTTTTTGATGATAAAATAATTTCAAGAACGTTAAGGGAAATTAAATACAATTAGTTAAGATTAATTATACACAATATATTACAAGATAATAATAAGAAATTGATGATGATTTTTATTGGTATGGTTAAGCCAGAGGTTTAATTTACGGCTTTTAGCATGATGAATATGAGATTCATCAAACGTTCTTGTGATCATGTGGTTTCATCTCATGATTTAAAATTTTTAAATTCCACTGCACCAGGCGACTATTGCGACTAGCCACCCCAATCGCATAAGATGCGATCGTCACGCTTCCGTGATGTGCTTGAGGATTCCCCATTTCCTTCTGTCTTCTCACCTCTTCACATCCATCTTCCATTGTGAAGACTGTTCGTGTTGCAAATGGTGCTCATTGTCCTATTACTAATGTGGGGACCATGGAGTTCTCCTCTAAACTTCGGCTTACTGGTGTTTACTGTGCACCTAATTTTCCTCTTAGTCTCTTATCGATTCATAAACTGTGCACTAAACTTCACCATCGAGTTATTTTTGATGAACGGTGCTGTTATTTTCAGGGCATCCGGACGAGACATATCTTTGGTGGGGGACATGAGAAGAACGATTTTTATTATCTTGACATTCCTTCAGACTCTGACTTTGCTGGCGCATCTTCTATCTTTGATGATCCCCTTCTCTGGCATCTTCGTCTTGGTCATCCATCTGCCAAGGCACTCTCCTTGATGTTCCCAGAACTGTCCATGTTCAAACCCTTCAAGTGCGATGCATGCCTGTTTGGGAAGCATCATCGAGCGTCGTTTTCTGCTCAAACTAATTCTCGACGTACTCTTCCTTTCTCCTTAGTCCATTGTGACGTTTGGGGACCCTGTCCGGTCGTACTCTGTGTGGACAAAAATATTTCATTGTTTTTGTTGATGATTACAACATGTCGTCTTGGCCCACAGTTGGCCCAAATGTATCAGAATTTTTTTATTTTAAGTTTTTATTTTACTTGGCAAGAAACCAAGGTCAAACTCAGGGACACGAGCCTCTCTCGTGATTATCTAGATTTTTATCTATTTAACTAAGTGTTGAGTTAAATATCAATAGGTCGAAGTATGCATGAAATCAAGACAATGCATTACCACAAAAGTAAACATGCATTTTTTTTAAATTTTATTTTATCATGCAATTAAATGCAGTGTAATGCAACACGAGTAATATGCCCTAAATCAGAGTAATGAGCCAAATACATAATGAATCAATTTCAGATTTAATTGAGATGACAAACTTGATTTGATCAAGGCATAATTTAAGTAATAAAAGACACATGGCGATCAACATAATACATCAAAATTTAATGTGTCCATCATATAAAATAAACATGCCATTGGAAAGTTTATCAAACAAGCTTTAAAATGAATCTGAAATCAACTCAATCGGAAATACGAAGCTCAAGATATGCACGAAAGAAAGCAATGACATAACTGAAAGAAAACATGAAAAGATAACTACAAATAGGTACCTGGGAGGGACTAAAAGGCAAATATGAAAAAGATTGGGACCTTCCCTGTAAATGACCCAGCGCACGTGATCCAGGACCTGGTTGCAAAATGGAGAAGTCGGCAGGGCCTCTGTGCAAATTACCCAAATGGCCCGTGCTATGCACGCGCCATCCAGACTCGGAGAGACATTCAGGCTCAGCAGAGGCTCGATACAGCTTCGGATCATCTTCTGGCTCGGTCAGGCTCGGAAGCAGCTCGGGAGCTCCAAGCCTGATGATTCGGCTTCCAAGGATCGGAAAGGTTTTGGCTCTGACACGTGTCCCATTGTAGACCATTGGATGTTGAAAATCCAACGGCGTCTAGAGAGTACGTTCACGGATGACGTGGATTCATCTGGGTCGTCGGATGGTCGCTGAGAGAAGACCAACCAACGTCAGTTGCTTCTCTCTTTCTCCTCTTTAGCTGGCGGCGGATTCAGAGCTCCTGCGAAGGAACTTCTCCTCCGTCGCTCCATCTCGGAAACAACAGACCTCCCCGGAGCTCCTTGAAATGTCGTCGAGGTAGCTGGGAGCTCGGGGAAGGTCCAGGAGCTTCTGGAGCGGTTCATCGGAGCTCTGGTGACTGCTGCATGGTCGACGAAGTTGGGTCCGACGGGGCTCCGGCCATTGCGAGCTTTGAGAACATGCATCGTTAGGAACATAGCCGAAGCGTATGGGAGAGGTGTGCGTGAGTGGAATGGAAGCTCGGCAAGCGAAGAAGGCGGGAGCTCGGAGCTCCTCCGCCGGAGCGGCGGAGGAGAGGGGTCGGACGCGATCTGGGGAACTGGAGGAAGGAGAGGGTGATCTGAAGTGGGCGCGTGAGTGGTGGATGAAGGACGAAGCTCGAGAACTGAGTGATGAGGGTCGAGAAGGAGGAGAACGACCTAATTAATTAAGAAAAAAAATCAAAGAAAATGCAAATGAGGCAAAGGAGACTTACCTGATCGGAGATGGTGGTCGGAAGCGTGGGCTGGGGCTTGATTTGAGCCCTGGGTCGTCGCTGGACCTCCGCAGCCAATGGAGGCAGCTCGCGCGGATGCGAGGCGCTGCGACTCCGCCATGATAGGTGGAGGGTCTCACCGGGAAGGGAAGTCGTCATCGCTCTATCCTCGCTCCTCCCCCTGTCACAGGGAGGAGGAGGGCTGGGCCTCCTACCGCGTAAAGGTGGACACCGAGATAAGGGGAGGAGGCGGAGTATTTAAGGGTTTGGTTATTGAGGTTCTGATCATGGCAATGGTGACTTTAGTGGGAGATATGGAGTGATTGAGACGATTTCGTGGGTTGAGGGACGACTCGCGAGGATGCAGGTTGATGGGGGTTCGTGGTGCAGCGGTTAGCGAGAGGAGAGGTAGTCGGAGGAGGTGGAGATAATGGGAAGGGGCAAGTGCACACGCGATATGGAGAACGTGGGCTAGAGGCCTGACCGGAGGTAGAGGATGAAGTCCTGGCCTTTGGATCGTGAGATCCAACGGCTAGGGTTTGGGCGTTAAAGGGCGGTCGGGATGTAATCTGAGGTTGCTCGATCAGATGGCGCACGTAGCGCCACGTGGCGAGCTCATAAGCAGGCGGCAGCGGGCGGTTCAGATCAGATCTGGACCGTAATCGGAAGGCTAAAAAGTGGCTGCAGGGTTAGCGGCTGAGATGGATGGATGAAGGCGAGATCGAAGGGCGCAAAAATGTGCCACGTGGCAGCCTCTGGATAAGGCGCGATCGAGCGGTAAGGATAAGAGATGGGAATGATCTAACGGTTGTTGATTTCAAGCGGTGTGGCGTGAGTGGAGCCGTTGGATCAGAAGGAGATCCAACGGCTGGGAGGACGGGCGGATAATGCAAGGGAGACTGGCCATGTGGCTCACCCAGAAAAGGCCACGTGGCTCAATCAGATTATTCCGAGAAAGAAGTTGATTTTTAAAGGGTCAAATGGTCGAATTTGAGAAAACTTAAAACATGAAAGTTGTAGATCTCAATGAGATATACAAGTTTCATGTTGACCAAAAGTGGAGATGAGGTCATCTGAAAATACAAAATATTTTTGAGGGTATTTTTAAGGCTAAAAAAATACCACGAATTTTTCTTTTGTCATTTTTTTGTGATTTTAATTTATTCAAGACTCTAATAATTACATGACTTTATCTGGATTTTATTGACATATATTTAAGCAAGGGGGTTAATAATGGGAAATTATGATGATGAAATCGGGTTTCATCACCCCCCTATACTTAAACTATGCTCGTCCTCGAGCACCAAAGAAAATGAATAAGCTGGATTAACCCCCTTGTGCATGTGAGTATAGAATCCAATTTGTTCAAGTCTACTCAACTTTAGATGTCCACAATTCTAGAGTTCAACCCAGCCTTAATCAAGAGGCACCCAATTCCTCTAATTTTCCAGACTCTCTCTGATGTACATATACACTAAGGATATGAAATTTAGTGTTTGACTGCAATTCCGAGAGTAGAGTCAAATCGTCACCCAAAGTCTTGGTCTAAGAAATTCTCCTAAGGACCCAATCCTTTACACTAGGGAATAAATCAAATCTTGCGTCCAGTCCACCATCTCTTTAGTTGCCAGACTAAGAAAATGTAGATGGAAGGCCAGTAATGGAGGGCATGGGATTGTGTCATTTCTTCTCTCCCTCTCATTGGAACAAGGATTCTCTCTAGTGCCTTTTTACGCAACACATTTTTTTGTTGTTGATCAGTGTGTCCGTCAAGAAAAGTTGGAGCCGTCTGCACTTGTTTTCCTGGGAATACACTGGGGTGTGTCTTTTTTGAGTACCTATCGTACCTTCGACACCCAGACTTGTAGCATTTACGATGCAGAGCCCTTTTTTAGTGCAAGCCCGACTCCTGATCCTAATAGCGGTGGTCCAAGTGGACACTTTGAAATGGTTTGGAGCGCTCGCCTTTGGTGGAAGCTTTTTGATATTTGACTTTGTGGAATGAGCTTTTCTTTGGAATTTCATTGCTTTGTACTATTTTTGGCTAGCTCCTCTGCTTTTACCAAGAGTTGGCGCACAATGATCAACATTTTTTTATTTAATTCACACCCATGCACTTAGTACTGGCTAAAATTGCTGACACTCAGGTTTCATGAAGCCTTCAAAGATTTTATCCCATCCTCGAGCATCATTAGATCAAGTCCAGACTCAAATCCCTCATCGCAATCCCTCAGGTGAAAAGTCAACTCATCTCATCAAAACCGTAGTCGTGCATGTGATGTGCTGATCATATTCTTATTGATATGAGACTAAGCATGAAATATAGCATGCAAATCTAGAGAACTGGGGGAATATGGGTTATTAAGTCCAAGACCCTGATGGCTAAGGTTGGTTAACCTAAAATCTGAAGACCTCACAAATCAAGCTTCCTTGAACATTTCAGATCATGGGTGGATGTGTGAAAGTAGAGAATTAATCCAGCTCCTTCATTTGAAAACACTTTTTTTAAGCTTCAAGAGATATTAGGACTGCCTAATCTCAATTAAATAGATGCAACTGCATTCAGCCAGTATGGATGTAAGTACAGGTCAGAGACCGTTGCTTGAGGATGGGGCCTTACGCGATGTCATCTAAGCCATCCAATCTGCTAAGGGCGATCCCTCACTGAACGTGGCTATTTAATTGGGCTTAGTAGTCACTAATGACTCCTAAAGGATTTTTGAATTTTTCTCATTTTTATGGGTTTTAATGTAAAGGTTAAAACAATGGTTGACTCATCTTTCCTTGAAAAGAGAATTTTCAAAACCATGTCACACAAATAAACATTTTCAAAAGATTTTTCAAAAGAATTTTCAAAACAAGAAAAACTCATTTTTTTCAAATCATTTTCGAAAATATTTTTTTCAAAATAGTGTAACATAGTATAGAAAAGTCGTGAAAACAATTGAGTCCACTTAATTTAAAGGATTTTACTTTAGCCAAAATTATTAACTTTTTCAGATTTTTACTAAAGTAAGTATGCTGTATATACGGTATACCCCCCTATCCTTAAACTTTGTTATGTCCTCATAGCACTAGATGATACAAGTCCATAGGTCCATTTAAGTATAAAGAAATATACAGGAGCTAAGAGGGGCTCTCCCTATACTTTTAGAAATAACCTAAGTATAAAGGCAAGGAAAGATGAGTGGAGAAAATCACAGGGACTCGGGTCCCCCCTATACTTAGGCTAAGATTAGCCTAAGTATAAAGATGAGTTTTGATGTTGGGAGAGACCGAGGTGCACGAAGAAGATGGATGTATGTAGAGATGAGCGGATGAATCTGCGGAGATGAATGGAGTGTTTTACGGCTCTGGGGAGTGTATCGAAGCAAACATAGCTCAATCAAGCATACAAGATCCTCAATTTCACCAGCTCACACATGAAACCAACCGCAGTTGGTTTATTATCTTGTCAGTTTTATTGGTGATTAAAACATTAGAAGTTTACATTGAGAAAATGTTAAGTGAAAATCAAAGCGTAAACGAGGGTGTTGCTCTACCAAAATAAAGTTTTACTCCATTTTTTTGGTTGACTTGCAATTAACAGTCCTAGTTATTCTTTAAGGTTATCACTGAATTAAGATCAGCACAAAATCAAGAAATCATCGTCTATCGTTCATTCCCATTTTCCATTAACCTAGGTGATCAAACTAGGAGGGAAAACCGAGAAAAACCGCGTATTCGATAAAACCATGATCTAAGCTAAGCGATAAAACATGCAGTGACGTGGCGAAAAAAATCGTGAAAATTTGGACTGTTTGAAAATCAACATGATATGTATGCAAGCATGATATGTATGCAGTGACATGCAGTGAAATGGCGAAAAAAATTGTGAAAATTTGGACTGTTTGAAAATCGTGTTTTTATTTTACTTGGCAAGAAACCAAGGTCGAACTCAGGGACACGAGCCTCTCTCGTGATTATCTAGATTTTTATCTATTTAACTAAGTGTTGAGTTAAATATCAATAGGTCGA
Organism: Ottelia alismoides; assembly: GCA_037367405.1. NCBI lineage: Eukaryota > Viridiplantae > Streptophyta > Magnoliopsida > Alismatales > Hydrocharitaceae > Ottelia > Ottelia alismoides. The sequence continues at coordinate 89,745 of JAZKJV010005026.1, forward strand.
AGTATGAAATCAAGACAATGCATTACCACAAAAGTAAACATGCATTTTTTTTAAATTTTATTTTATCATGCAATTAAATGCAGTGTAATGCAACACGAGTAATATGCCCTAAATCAGAGTAATGAGTCAAATACATAATGAATCAATTTCAGATTTAATTGAGATGACAAACTTGATTTGATCAAGGCATAAGTTAAGTAATAAAAGACACATGGCGATCAACATAATACATCAAAATTTAATGTGTCCATCATATAAAATAAACATGTCATTGGAAAGTTTATCAAACAAGCTTTAAAATGAAACTGAAATCAACTCAATCGGAAATACGAAGCTCAAACTATGCATGAAAGAAAGCAAGGGCATAACTGAAAGAAAACATGAAAAAATAACTACAAATAGGTCCCTGGGAGGGACTAAAATGCAAATATAGAAAAGATCGGGACCTTCCCTGTAAATGACCCACACACACAGGGGCATTTTTACAATTTTGAAAACCCGCGAGATTATCAATGCAAAATACCCACAGCGCACGTGGACTGCACGTGATCCAGGACCTGGTTGCAAAATGGAGAAGTCGGCAGGGACTCTGCGCAAATTACCCAGATGGCCCGTGCTATGCACGTGCCATCCAGGCTCGGAGAGACGTTCAGGCTCGGCAGAGACTCGATACAGCTTCGGATCATCTTCTGGCTCGGTCAGGCTCGGAAGCAGCTCGGGAGCTCCAAGCCTGATGATTCGGCTCCCAAGGCTCGGAAAGGTTTTGGCTCTAATACATGTCCCATTATAGACCATTGGATGTTTGAAATCCAATGGCATGTGGAGAGTACGTTCACGGATGACGTGGATTCATCTGGGCCGTCGGATGGTCGCTGAGAGAAGACCATCCAACGTCAGCTGCTTCTCTCTTCCTCCTCTTTAGCTGGCGGCAGATTCAGAGCTCCGACGAAGGAGCTTCTCCTCTGCCGCTCCATCTCGGAAACAGCAGACCTCCCCGGAGCTCCTTGAAATGTCGTCGAGGTAGCTGGGAGCTCGGGGAAGGTCCAGGAGCTTCTGGAGCGGTTCATCGGAGCTCTGGTGACTGCTGCATGGTCGACGGAGTTGGCTCCGACGGGGCTCCGACCATTGCGAGCTTTGAGAACCTGCATCGTTTGGAACATAGCCGAAGCATATGGGAGAAGTGTGCGTGAGTTGAATGGAAGCTCGGCAAGCGAAGAAGGCAGGAGCTCGGAGCTCCTCCGCCGGAGCGGTGGAGGAGAGGGGTCGGATGCGATCTGGGGAACTGGAGGAAGGAGAGGGTGATCTGAAGTGGGCGCGTGAGTGGTGGATGAAGGACGAAACTCGAGAAGTGAGTGATGAGGGTCGAGAAGGAGGAGAACGACCTAATTAATTAAGAAAAAATCAAAGAAAATGCAAATGAGGCAAAAGAGACTTACCTGATCGGAGATGGTGGTCGGAAGCTTGGGCTGGGGCTCGATTCGAGCCCCGGGTCGTCGCTGGACCTCCGCAGCCAATGGAGGCAGCTCGAGCGGACGCGAGGCACCGTGACTCCGTCATGATAGGCAGAGGGTCTCACCGGGAAGGGAAGTCGTCATCGCTCTATCCTCGCTCCTCCCCCTGTCACAGGGAGGAGGAGGAGGGCTGGGCCTCCTACCGCGTAAAGGTAAACACCGAGATAAGGGGAGGAGGCAGAGTATTTAAGGGTTTGGTTATTGAGGTTCTGATCATGGCGATGGTGGCTTTAGTGGGAGATATGGAGTGATTGAGACGATTTCGTGGGTTGAGGGACGACTCGCGAGGATGCAGGCTGATGGGGGTTCGTGGTGCGGCGGTTAGCGAGAGGAGAGGTAGTCGGAGGAGGTGGAGATAATGGGAAGGGGCAAGTGCATGCGCGATATGGAGAACGTGGGATAGAGGCCTGACCAGAGGTAGATGATGAAGCCCTGGCCGTTGGATCGTGAGATCCAACGGCTAGGGTTTGGGCGTTAAAGGGCGGTCAGGATGTAATCTGAGGTTGCTCGATCAGATGGCGCATGAAGCGCCACGTGGCGAGCTCATAAGAAGGCGACAACGGGCGGTTCAGATCAGATCTGGACCGTAATCGGAAGGCTAAAAAGTGGCTGCGGGTTAGCGACTGAGATGGATGGATGAAGGCGAGATCGAAGGGCACAAAAATGTGCCACGTGGCAGCTTCTGGATAAGGCGCGATCGGGCGATAAGGATAAGAGATGGGAATGATCTAACGACTGTTGATTTCAAGCGGTGTGGCATGAGTGGAGCCGTTGGATTAGGAGATCCAACGGCTAGGAGGACGGGCGGATAATGCAAAGGGAGACTGGCCACGTCGCTCACCCAGAACAGGCCACGTGGCCCAATCAGATTATTCTGAGAAAGAAGTTGATTTTTAAAGGGTCAAATGGCCGAATTTGAGAAAACTCAAAACATGAAAGTTGTAGATCTCAATGAGATCTATAAGTTTCATGTTGACCAAAAGTGGAGATGAGGTCATCTGTAGATACAAAAAATTTTTGAGGGTATTTTTAAGGCTAAAAAAATACCACGAATTTTGCTTTTGCCATTTTTTTGTGGTTTTAATTTATTCAAGACTCTAATAATTACAGGACTTTATCTGGATTTTATTGACATATATTTAAGCAAGGAGGTTAATAATGGGAAATTATGATGATGAAACCGGGTTTCATCAGGCTCCTTATATAGCATCCACTGAGTCTCCACATCTCCAAACTAGTAGATGTGGGACTAAACTGTGGATGGGGTAAATGCATCATGCCCATCTCCCTCATAGATGACGCATACAACTTATACTCTAACATTGCACATGTGGAATATTTGCTGAGACGAGATCTTGCAAAATTGGAATGAGAGAGCCACCTTCTCATTATAGATGATGCTTACTCTCTTTTCATTCATTCCACATGTTGATTGATTTAATTCAAATTAAATTCTACTGAAGATTCTTTAAATATTTTATTTAATTTATTTTAAATTAATTATTTTTTAGTGCAAATTTATGTAATAAAATCATGGGCATTGATTTGAATTAGGAGTGCATCTCCACCATCTGATTTGTTATAAAAGAAAGGATAGACATAACTCTTTCTGTTACAAGAAAAAAATCAACAAGTCTCTCTCTCTACTTCTCGTACACACCCATATTATCTCTCTCTCTCTTTCTCTCAATATTGTGGTCATCCACTTTATTGTTATTGAGAGCATCGTTGTCGTCCCATCATTGTTGTGTTTCCCGATCGACTGCTCGTGGATCTCTGCCTTTTTTGTGCTCCATGCTTTTAAGGGCGCGAATTTCATGAGCTGAAATCAGGGGGTTCTACGCTCGGATCTTCAACTCGGATTGCAGGAAGGATGTGTCTCATCCATGCGCTCGCAAGTACATCCTTCGGCGGATCGGACTTGGGACGGGAGGTATCTTCATTTAGATACACACGATTAACATTCTTCAAGAGGTAATCCTTTGACTCGTTTGTGATCTTGATGAAATAATATGAGAATGGTTCTCATATCATGTGGTTCATCTAATTAAAATTTTTAGTTTCTGTCGCACCGAACAACTATTATGATTAGTCGCTCTTGATCGCATGTGATGTAATCTTCACGCTTCCGTGGTGCACTAGGTCCTAAACCCTAGCCTTCATCCGTCTTCTCATTCCCTCCTCCTCCTTTGCTCCATCCTCCTCCTTTGACTTCCCCTCCACCTCCAATCCCTCCTCCTCTGTCACATCTTCTTCCTCCGCTCCATCCTCATCTGACCGCCCTTTCCTTCCTACCCCTCCTCCTCCTTCTCCCAAATGATGCAGAGATCTCTTGTGTCTCACCTCCTTTGCCTTCGCCAAGAGAGGGCCTTTGCGACGCAGCTAGCTGCAACGACAAAGGACGTCGCACCGAGAATGTTTCCGTTAGACTACTTGTCGTCGTAGTGTGATGAGATGAGGGCAAATGACATCCTCAGTATTGGTTAAGGTTTAACGCATCCCATCGAGCTTGTCATCACTGTCGACGAGGATGGGACAGTGGAGAAGGATGGACTGAAGAAGGAGGTAGGGTTTTCTTTCATGTTATGCCCCTCTTAACTACACTATGGTTTGAATAAACCATGGCAACCAATTGACAACTAGACAAATGAAAGGGCACAAATGATCATTATGGAAGAAGTGAGGGGAAGAACTGATATTCTAAAAAATAGAGGAGCATAAATGGTATTGCAATATCTCATAGGAGCACAACTGAGAAAAATCCAAGAGAAAAATTACGTTGGTCTAATCGCTATCCGAGCCACAAAGGCATACGAACCTAAGCTCCTCCTTTAAATATTCGGGCACTCTTTGCTAAGATAATTATAAATGAGGGGGGATGAGCACAATATATGGAGAGATGGTAAATGGTCCCTCATCCAAATATCCTATCCAAGAACATAAACTCAATAATAATTATTTTCTTCTATATATATTTTTATTTTGTATCTCTACGAGTTATGCGCTCTGCAATTCGTATCAATCAATAGTTTCCTAACCAGCTCCTCATCTTCAGCTTACTCAAGTGTTCACTCTAGTCAATTCAGGATCTTATCAATATTCCCTTATGTTTTAGAAGAGGTTCCATTGCCATGAACAATTGATGTTTTATATGTAATACATTTCCGATAATATTAGAGAATTATAATTCATTTATAATAACTAAGTACCAAGATACAAGTGGTTTTCTGCATTTGAAATGTATACTTTCTTATGTTGATGACCTAAACACAATACTTTAACTTGCCCTGTCTCCAATCATTACGATGTAAGCCCTGAATTTCTCAACTAAGGATTATCTTTAGTGTCTTTGGATCTTGTTGCATGATGTAGTTCTGGAAGTTATGCAATGTAGGTCATGTCCAACAGAGCTTAAATATGGATAAAATGTAGCCTCACCCTTAAACTTCGAAATTGCATTCTATTGTTCTGCATGTCTCGTTTTATAGCTATTCAATGACTCGGACAATTGTCAAATATGCATAAAAAACAATTTTGCAACAGCCCAACACACATTTCAAATTCGAACAAAGCAACAATGTCGTTCCTTCCATTTTCAAGAGATATGCATCAGCAGGTTTTAGCAGTCGTCATAGACTGGTTTTCTTGCAAAATGAAGACGTGCACGCTCTATGTTACCCGGAACCCTAACAAACTACAAAATAATAGCTATGTTTGTATTCTGTGATATAAATTTTCTTAGGCGCTATATTTGTATCTTGGAAATGCAGGTTGACGCGGTTGTCTATTTGGTGGACGCAGCGGACAGAGAGCGCTTCCCTGAATCAAAACATGAGCTTGATGCACTTTTGTCGGATGATACCTTAGCCAATGTGCCTTTCTTAATACTTGGAAACAAGATAGACATCCCAATTGCTGCTTCGGAAGAGGAACTCCGACACTGTCTTGGAGTGGCTAATTGCACATCTGGTAAAGGAAAGGTGAATCTTGATAGCACTAATGTCCGCCCTATCGAGCTCTTCATGTGCAGCATTGCCCGTAAAAGTGGCTTTGGGGATGGTTTCAGGTGGTTATCACAGTACATCAAGTGAAAAAACACGGATCTTTTTTGCGTATATTTCTTTTATGTGATCAGCTTAACTAGATTTAGACTTTAAACCTCCATATAGGCCAGTTCTTGTATGAAAAGCATTTTCTAGACCTTCTAGTTTGTCATAGATAAACTAACTATTATTTCGTTAAAGGCATTTTTCATTATTGTACATCCTTTATTTGCATAATCTTTTCTCTATCTTCTGCTTCAGATTATGCATTGTATCGTAGTGGTAATGTCTGGAAACGACCTGCACATAGCAGTCTAAGAAACAGTTACCATAGGACAGACATTTGTATGAAAAAACCCCTAAACCACTGACGGAGAGATTTGCCAAGTAGAAAAAGGAGTACATGACACGGAACTTTAGGAGATAGCAGTCTCTCATAAGAACATGCAATTGGACCTCATGCCTAAGCAGATCAAAAAATATGTATCATGGGCCGGCCAAGATCCGTTTCGAATGATTCGGATGGTAATTTGGATATGAATGTCCGAAGGCATGAATCAGCAAGTACCAACTGGGAGTTGCACGGTTGGGGAAGACCCCTCTTTGGAATCAGAAATTTCATAAAGGAGGGGATGAGTATACAACTATTATATATGCTCAAAAATAGAAAAATCTATGTATGTTTGAACGATATTTTTAAATAGAATTAATATTTTTAAAATGAACCTCTTTCAATCTTGATAAACATAGAATTTAAATCTATTATTACTGTTAGAATTTCAAATAGATTGTAATTTCCGTGGCTATTTTTAAAATTAGATAAATATCCTCTCCAAATTCATCCTATTATCAAGCGAAATTTTGAAACAAAACATTTCATGGTTAAAAGGAATCAATAAACGTTATTTTATTTATAAAGAGCAATAAAAATAATGGAAGAGATAAATAAACTCGAATACAATTTTATATCAAATTATTTTAATACTTTGGAAGTGATTGGATAAATCATATAAAAGGAAATAAAATTGATGGTGATAAGATTCGAACCTTAGTCTCCAAAATAATAACCTTTCCACTCTACCACTTAACAATTTAATAATTCTACAACACCTCTCTAACAACATTAATTATAATACAATTAAAGATGGGCAATATTAAAAACTTAATACATTGTGTAAGTGATGTATAATAATTATGGGGGGGTATAATGTATACTAGTTGCTCCCATGACTCGAATACAAGTTTATATCAAATTATTTCAATACTTTGGAATTGATTGGATAAATCATATAAAAAAAGTAAAATAGATGGAGATAAGATTCGAACCTTGGTCTCCAAAATAATAACCTTGCCACTCTACCACTTGACCATTTAATAATTTAATAAAATTTCTCTAACAACATTTATTATAATACAATTAAAGAGGAGCCGTATTAAAAACTTAATACATTATATAAGTGACGTATAATAATCATGAGGGTGGCATGCCCCTCCCCATAATGTATACTAGTTCCGTCCCTACTCTTTGGTTGATGATGTACACCGGGTACACAGGCATACCCTTGGCTCCAACCCTCCCAATCTGGGTTGAGATTACTTGTATTGATCCTAAAATTTCTTTGGTATACAATTTTTTAACTATATTTAACTAAAATTATTAATATAAAAACATATTATAATCACTAAAAAAGTTAATATAACACAATCATTGTCACATCACATCATAATTATCTTTTCAATCCTCCCAACCCTCTAAATTGCTACTATTCACAGGGGAACCTTAACCCAACCCAACTCAGTTACCAAACATGCCCTTTATTACCCAACTAAAAATTCTCATCCATTGTGAATTACACATCCTAAGTAGGGATGCAAACGGTTACGGATATATCCGTATCCGATCCGTCACCATATCTGTTTTATATAGATTTTGACATCCGTATCCGTATTCGTTTAAAATGGATATAGATATGGATATCATTTTGATATCCTAGACATTTGTATCCGTATCCGTATATCCGTTTTCGTATATAAATATAGTCATAGATTTACTTTTAACCATATATAATATAATTCTATACATTTTTTACCATATTTGTATAATTTTTATGATACAAATACATTTAATAAATTTATATCATGTATTTCTATCCAATTCATATATATTGAAGTTGATTCTATAGAGTATTTCTGACATTACTTGTATACGATCAAATATCTATTTTACATCCGTGTCTGTTTTTTAAGGATATGATAAGATAGTTTTGACATCCGTCAATATTCGTATCCGCATCCGTATTCGTATTCAAAAACGGATAAGGATATGGTAATACTTATATCTTATCTGTATATGTATCCGTCCGTTTGCATCCCAATCCTTAGTGTAATTGCAAGGTTATTTTATTGGAAAATGCATCTTAATATATTGTCCTAGTAAATCAGACTTTAGATGGAGTAACAAAAACTTAAGAATTGGAAATGGTACTATAAACGCAATATGATTCCTAACCTTTTTTTATAACAGATGAATATATAAAATGTAAGCTCAGTTCAATGGTAGAGATGGAGATGGTGCTGAATACATAACTCCATATTAACGCAGAGTGTTTGAGAAATGGGGACCTTTGATATGCTCCTTGACAAGAAGATACTTTTGGAATCAAAAGAGACATCGGAGTATTGGGTTTCTAACTACGGATGTGTGTTAATTTTGGACCGCCCATTTTAGATGCATATATATTGTTTGTGGCAGAAAAAAAATGCTAGAGCATGCGTTGATATACCTTGAATTATAACCATCTGAATCATGAAGAATCATCATATGCATCCCCTCCTGTCGTACCATACCTCAACATGACACCGTCACATGTGATTTTTTATTAACAATACTATTTATATTCGGGTATTTGGATCCATTTTTTATTATCAACATGACATGATTTCCTTATTTTATGTTTTTCGTCTTCTCCACATGGTGAAAATCGATTGCTGTCGTTCAAAAGACATAGCCCAATTACATGTGAACCTTGTAAATTCGTACTTCATTCTTGCGCAATTGATCTTATTTGTACGTGCTTCCACGATTGGGATAAGCGTGCAATCGTAAAGAAACGATTGAAATATTTACAATGAAATCGGCAAACAAAATTGGTGTGGATCTAATATAAGATAAGATGATGAAATTTATAGTGTAGGTCAACTTATGTGCCATGTAAATTGTTAGATACGAGAAGTTAGGGGTGTTGTGGACGGATCCGATCAAGCACCACACGATTAGAACCACAATCGAAGAAGAAAGCACACACAATCGCACAAGACAAGGATTTATAGTGGTTCGACAATGTGCCTACTTCACTTGCTCACACCAGACTCTCTCTATTATTTCTTGAATGATGTTGGGATACAATATGTGGTGCCATAGAGCTCCTTTTATACTACAATAAAAGAATACCAAGCATTTAGCAATCCTCACCATAAGCTCTCAGCCAATCAGGATACAGGATGTGGATCAAGCATCTCAGCAATCCAATCCAACACGTCTCAGTCAATCAGAATGTAGGAGGCGGATCAGACACCTCAACAATCCAACCAAAGAGCTCTCAGCCAATCAGAAGCAGGAGGGTGATCAGCCACATCAGTAATGCTCTCCACTTGTATTCAACTAATCAATCTTCACAAAAGAAATCTCAACAATCTCCCACTTGAAGACAGATTTGTGGCACACACACATCTTCAATAGTCCTAATGCGAGCTTTCCCTTGTCTTCTATGTTTGAAGACCAATAGAAGCTAAATATGTCTTCAACTTCTCCATTGTTACAGACTTTGTGAATATATCTGCATGATTTTCTAATGTATGGATCTTCATCAACTTAAATTGTCTATCTTCTAGCTGTGTCTGAATGAAGTGGTGGATCACATCAATGTGCTTAGTCCTCGAGTGAAAGACGGAATTCTTTACAAGATGAATTGCACTTTGACTGTCGTCAGACAATTGACAATCTTCATATTCTTTATTCAATTCTTTCATCAGACCTTTCAACCATATCATTTCCTTGCAAGCTTTTGTTAATGCCACATATTCTGCTTCTGTGGTCGAGATGGTCACTATCTTCTAGAGTCTAGATATCCAACTAATGGCTCAACTCTCAAGGTTAAAGATATATCCTGTTGTGCTTTTACTGCCATCGATATCTCCTGCAAAATCTGAGTCCACAAAACCTTGAATGGAAATGTCAGTGTTCCCATAACACAATGCCACATTAGAGGTACCTCTCAAATAACGTAGAATCTACTTCATAGCTTCCCAAAGTTCCTTGTCAGGATTGCCATGAATCTGCTTACTCTCACTGCATGTTAGATGTCCGGTCTTGTGCAAACTATTGTGTACACCAAACTACCAACAACAAACTAATAGGGTACTTTTGACATGTACTCATTCTCCTCCTTCGTAGCAGGTTCTTTTTCCTTTGAAAGTTTGAAGTGGCTCCCTAAAGGTGTTAGAGTGGATTTTACATTTTTCATATTAAATCTCTCAAGTACCTTCTCGATGTAATCTAGTTGAGACAATCTCAGCTTCTTGATCTTCATGTCTCTGCTAATATGCATTCCAAGGATTTTCTTTGCAGGATTTAGATCCTTCATTTCAAACTCCTTCGACAACATTACCTTCAGATGTGCTAATTGTTTCTTGTAGGAGCCTGCAACAAGCATGTCATCTACATACAATAATAAAATGATGTAATACATACCGAACTTCTTGAAGTAGCAATAATGGTCAGCATGATATTTGGAGAATCTTGTATTTGCCATGAAATTATCAAGCCTTTTGTACCATTGTCTTGGTGCCTGCTTCAAGCCATAAAAGACTTTTTCAGAGCTTGCATATCATGTTTTCCTTTCTAGTACCTACATAGTCATCTGGTTGTTACATGTATATGTCCTCCTCAAGATCTTTATGGAGAAATACTGTCTTAACATCCAACTGTTCTAAATGTAGGTTCTCAACTGCAATAATGCTCAATACTGCTTTTATAGGTGAGATCTTTACAACATGTGCAATGTTCTATGTGAAATTGACTTCTACTTTCTGCTGAAAGCCCTTCGCCACTAGTTGAGCCTTGTTTTTAATGGAACCATCAACTTCCTCCTTCACCCTGTACACTCACTTGTTGTGCAGAGTCTTATTTCCCTTCAGCAGTGGGACTAAATCCTAAGTTTTGTTTCTTGAGAAAGAGTTCATCTCCTCATCCATGGCTAACTCCAACCGATTTCTTGTCTCATCTTGTATAGCTTCATCCAAGCATCCAAGTTCAGCATTATCAGTCAACAATAAATAATTCAAGGAAGGTGAATACTTTGCAGTTGGTTTGCTGATTCAGGAAGGTTTTTGTAACACCGGAGTTTCCGGATTATTCTGTGGGATGGATTGAACATTCTCATCACTTGGTTGTGATGTGCTATGTTCAGAAGTTTCATCGAACTCCATAAAGTCTGGTTCTTCAGTTGTCTTTCCTTTTATCAATTCATCCTTCTATAAGGAAGACTCATTGAATGTGACATCAATGCTTCTGATTGTCTTCTTGTTCTCCAAATCACATAATCTATATTTATAGTTAGTTGTACCATAGCCAACAAAGGTACACTTTGTTGCTTTGGGGTCAGGCTTTCCACTGTCTTCCTACTCAATTTGAACATAAGCTATGCATCCAAAGATATGTAAATGAGATAGTGTTACCTCCTTTCCTGTCCACGTTTCTTCTAGAAGATCCCCATGTTGGACATGTGAGTCCCGGGCAAACCATTATTACAATAAATGTTATTGTAACATATATGTTTATCAATAAAAGTTATTGATGTTTCATTCCCTTTCTGAAATTAAATGAATGAATGCACTATAAGGACACTCTGTATAATTAGGGTTATATACCATAACAATCTTGATGATCATATAGCTGTTTATTCATTAAATGAATCATAGAGGTTGGTGTTTGGATGAATATCTAAGGAGTTAGATAGAGGACTCATCAAGCACCCTCAAATGATTGTTAAGAGATGATCTCCAGCCTGAGTAGAAGATGGCCATATTTTCTCACATACGTTGATATCTGACTGACCTCTTGATGTAGGTCCTCTGCATGGGAATAATGATTCAGAGGTGTTAGATTAGTTAGGTCAATGGGTTGACTTAACAAGATCGAGATAACCTAAGTCCTATGTTGAATGCTGTCACAACATAGGCACGCATCCTCTGACCGGAGACAAATGTGTTACTATATGTCTGAGTGTGTACATTTGGCAGATCAATAGGTTGATGACCTAACCAATGTCTATACACCGGCGTGCTGGTGTGCATGTAAAGGCATATGAGTAATACGATCTCTCAAAGGGATCATATAGGTTCACTTATGAATCAGAAGACATGAGCTCACTCATGAGGTATTGGGACTGATCAAATTCCATGCATGGTCGTCGTGCTTTGGAAGCATGGCATGAATTTGAAGGTATGATATATGCTTTGGGAAAGCATATGATCGATACCGATTCCCAATGACCAAGATTGAGAAACTTGATGATCAAACCCTAAAGAAGATAGTGTAAAATTGATCTTGATCTTCAGGTTGATCATAGGTCTTCCAGTATGCAGGATGTACATGTATTCGGAATACCTTAGGGTGATGAGATCTTAAACGATTATATAATCATGACTCTTCCATTCCGAGGGAGTGATGAAACAGGTCTGGATTTTAGTGACTCCTCTCAATAGAGAAGCAATCTGATCTGGGTCCAAGTGTTGGACATTGGTCTGAATGAGATTTAGATTCAATGAGAAGATTAGATTTACGGTCATGATTTAATCAAGCATCTATGAGAGGTCCGTAAGATCTTGATTCGAGATTAGATCTCAACATCCAAGTCACTATACGTGGAACAATACAATCGCCCTGTCCTTATCTCCAAGTATCTACGAAGAAAGCACATTATTCTTGAAGGAGTTCAAGAATAATTCCTATGATGAATTCTGTATCCAAGAAGGTCTTGATGATTAAATGGGATTTAATTATCAAGTATAATATGAATGAGATTCATATTGTGAGAATGATCATCCAAGATAATTAAATATGATTTAATTATCATGGATTGTAGAATATGGATAGTACTATCCACAATATCTGTGTATTATAAATGTGATTTATAATATATGTCAGAGAGAGAGGAACTTTGTAAATAAAATTTGTTAATTATTAATGTGGATTGGATTCACATTAGTTAATAATTGGAAATGTAATTTACAAATTAGTTTGGGTTGTGAATATGATTCACATATTTATCAATGACATGATTGAAATATTCACAAATTAGTTTGGAATTAATTTGGTGGATATTTTGTGATAATAGTTATTACAAATTTATTAAAAAATAATAGATAAAAATAAAAAGGAAATTAACCACCACAACTATAGTTGGCGTCAACCATGGGTGACGCCCCCTATTTTTGGGGTGGTTTATTATCTCCCTTTTTTTATCTTGTTATCTCTTAATGATTAATTTATGTTAAATTAAATTATGTTGATGATGATAAAACATATGTTTAATTTAAATATAAATTAATGTTGTTGGTTTTTTAGCCATCAATCATGACCATTGATTAATACATAGATCAACTTGGTCGTTGGATCTATGTGTCCCATGTATTGAGATCCATTGGATCCCAAACTAATATGTAAGGAGGGCTAACCTAGCCTTTCAAAGGTACATAATAATAGTTGTACAAGGTTACTACTCTCTCTCTCATTCTCGCCAACTCTCTCTCTCTCTCTTCATCAAGGTGGCCGTCCATCTTGTGCATTGAGAAAGGGAGACTCTTGCCTTCGCCTTCGACGACTCGAGGATCTCCATCCTCTTTGGGGCTGTTTGCTCTAGAGGAATATGACGGATTTCATTGGACGAAATCAGGAGACTCGAGGCTTGGATCTTCATTGAGGATTGCGAGAGGAACACATCTCATCAACACGCCCGCAAGTGCCATCTTTGTGGATCGGACTTGAGACGGGATGATCTCTTATTTTAGAGATCTCGTGATCGCAACCACGCTTTAAGAGGTATTTCTAATACTTTGTGGTTTGATGAAACGATTTAAGAAATGTTCTTGTGATCATGTGGTTTCATCACTTGATTAAAAAATTTTAATTTCCGCTGCATCTAGCGACTAGTGCGACTAGTCGCCCCGATCGCATGATGCAATCAACACGCTTCCGTGATGCACTTGAGGATTCTAAATATCCTTCAAGTGGTATCAGAGCCTTAGGTCTAATAAATTTTTGGATATGATCCGTAAACCTAGGACGACTTGGGTTTGAAAAGGTTGCGAATTTTTTGTCGCATTTCAATTTTTGCACCTCTGTCTAATTAGAAATCTTCGGTACTGTTTAAATTATTTAAACACGAAATTTGCAAATGGATTTTGTTTCTCATTAAATAAGAAACCATAGGATCTGATTTTATGTAATTTGGATTTCATTTGCTCAAGATATTGCCCTTTGAATAAACATGCATTCACTGTTGCGGGAACAACAGATCTGAACGTGATTAATGAGTTAATTACTGTTTTGATCCGTCTCGAAATAAGTAAAATATCACTTGCGTTCTGTCATAAATCAAGTTGGCAAACTTAGGAAACTGATATTGCGAATTTGAATTTAAATTAATCAAGATAAGTTAATTTTAGTGATTAGGAGTCACTGCTAAAAATTGACAATTTTAATCATGAACCTTGTGATAGTCATTCAAATATTATGATGAAAATTAATTGTTAATTTTCTGAAATAATTAGTGATAAATATTTGTGAAATATTTAAAGAGATAATTATTTCTTTGAATGATATTTGCCTAAACCAAGATGATAAGATAGTTGATTTTGATCATTAATTGGTTGATATAAAATCATCAACAAACTTTTTCATGAAGAACTTTATCCTACAATGGTTGTAGGACAACTTTTACATGAAAAACCCTCTTGCTTGAATAGTATTGGGGATTTCTTTAGCAAATCTTCTTATAACATTATCAAAATTGTTTTGATGTATATTATATGGTATAGTTTCGGTTGAAAACCCGATGAGCATATCAAAGTACATGATGATATATCTAGCATTATCCTTTCCTGAGGTGGATATGGTGCCTAGTCAGAGAGCAGTGGGGTTGCGGGTTGCAACGTATGTAGTCCGTCCCACTCTCGTCGGTACTGGCCATGACATCGGGTAGGGACTCGATAATGCCGGAGAAGTTAGAGTGTATTTTTATAATTATAAAATTCGAATAATACGTACTTTGATATTATACCTACTATTCAAGTAATAATCAAGTTTGTTTATTGATAATTAGATTGATGATTAATTTAATATGATTACATTAATTGTATCCAATAAACACTCTATTATGAATAAATGTGTATTTCCCTTGGAAGAGTTAATTACGTGAATATGATTCACGATAATTAATTATTACAATTTGAATATGAGATGGAGGATCACATAAGTGACATCAATGGTCTCCCGTCAAGGCGAAGGGTTTCGTCGCCAGGGATTGTATGCAGGAGACGCATGTCCAAAATGACAGCTCATGTATGCTAGCGCATCTGGATCGACTTCTTTGCTTCTCGAAAGAGTAAGACCATATGCGTAGTGACCCCAATGTCGAGTCCTCATATCATTGGGGCGATACTGGATTGCGCATAGCAAGTTCTAATCCTGTTGACGGTTGGTTCAATTAACAACGGGTCAACATTATCTTAGGAGTGGTGGACCCATGTGTTAAAGATCGAATTGAGAAATGCAAGTTGGACTTGCAAGGCAGAATGAGTTCCCGCTTCTTTTTTATTGGAGTCGCAAGTTCTCATATTATTGGGATGTGACAAAGATAGGAAAGGAGATCCCATATCTTGCTTGAGATATAGCGGTAAGTATATCTCTTACTTTGAAAGATGATAAGGGAATAATCTTTCAAAGTTGACATAGCAAGCCAATTTGATTTAAAATGCCTTAATCAAATATCTTAAAATGAATATATAATTATTTATGTATTCTGATATAGTGCATTCTTAATTTCAGAAAATAAAGTCCATGAACCCACTTAGCAGGCTCCTGGAGGTCAACCAGTTGACCGGACCAAATTATTCGGATTGGATCCGAAATTTGGATCTTGTCCTATCTGCGGAGCGCGTCTAATATTGTTGGAAATGCGAGCCCACGGCGAGCCATTATGCAATAAATGTTATTGCACATATCATTCCCTGATCTGAAATGAAGAATGAATAATTTGTATAATAGGTCCCTTAGTACAATTAGGGTTATGTACCATGGCCATCTTAATAATCATACAGCTGTTGATTCAACTATTGAATCATAGAGGCTGGTGCTTGGATGAATATCTAAAGAGTTAGATTGAGGACTCATCAAGCACCGTCAAATGATTGTTAAGAGATGATCTCCAGCCTGAGTAGGAGATGGCAATCCTTATCTCTGAAGGCTGATATCTGACCGACCTCTTGATGCAGGTCCTCTGCATAGGAATAGAGATTCGGAGGTGTCAGATTAGTTAGGTCAAAGAGTTGACTTAACGAGATCGAGATAACCAAAGTCCTATATCATATGCTGTCATGATATAGGCACGCATCCTCTGACCGGAGACAGATGTGTTGCTATATGTCCAAGTATGTACATTTGGCAGACCAATAGGTTGATGACCTAATCAAGGTCTATACACCGGCGCGCTGGTGTGCATATAAGGGCATATGAGTAATACGATCTCTCAAAGGGATCATACAGGTTCAGTTACTGAACCGGAAGACATGAGCTCACTCATGAGATATTGGGAAGAATCAAATTCCATGCGCATGGTCGTCTCGCTTTGGAAGCTTGACTGAATTTGTAGGTTTGATATATACTTTTAGTATATGATCAAGACCTAGGTATGATGTACACTTTTGGAAAGTGTATGATCGATACCAACTCCCAATGATCGAATGAGAAACTTACTGATAAAACCATGAAGTAGACAGTATAAAGTTGATCCGATACTTCGGGTTTAGTCTAAGTCTTCCAGTATGCAGGATGTACAGGTATTGGGAATACCTGAGGGTGATTTGATCATAAACGATTGTATAACCATGACGCTTCCATTCCTAGGGAGTGATGAAACGGGTATGGATTTTAGTGACTCCTCTCAGTAGAGAAGTGATCTGATCTTGGTCCAAGTGTTGGACATTGATCTGAATGTGATTCAGATACAATGAGAAGATTAGATTTACGGTCTTGATTTAATCAAGCATCTATGGGAGGCCCGCGATCTGGATTTGAGATATGATCTCAATATCCATGTCACTATACGTGGAACAATACAATCGCCCTGTCCTTATCTCCAAGTATCTGCGGAGAGATTGCATTATTCTTGAAGGGTTCAAGAATAATTCCATACGATCTAAGCAATGAAGAAATAATGATTAAATGTGATTTAATCATCTTGAATGTGTGAAGAAATTATCCAATTTAATTAAATGTGATTTAATTAATGTGGATAAGAATAATGTGGATAGAAATATCCAATTATTCATAATATATTATAAATGTGATTTATAATGTATTAGAGAGAGCTAATTATAATTTATATGTGTTGATTAATTATTATGTGTATTGGATACACATTGTGTAATTAATTAACAATATGAATTATGTGTTGTTTTGGGTTGTGAATATGATTCACAATTTTTTCCATGGCAAGAATGCAATATTCTCAAAGATAATTGTGAATTATTTTTTGGAGAATAAAACCCAATAAATTTGTTGCAAATAAATAAGAGAGAATATCAAGGAGATATGCAATCTCATGGGAATCCATGAGATTGCCTCCATGGACTCCCATAGTGGGCGGCACACCACTCCTATATGCAATGGGTGGCCGTCCAACATGGAAGGTGCATGGAGATGAAATCTCCATGCACATTCTCTCCTTATACACTGTTGCGGGAACTGTAGATCTGAACGTGATTAAAATGTTAATTACTGTTTAGACTTGCCTCGAAATGCGTGTAACATCACTTGTATTCTGTCCTAAATCAAATTAGCAATCTATGAAAATTGATTTTGTCTAATTTGGATTTAATATGATTGAGATATGCTAATTTTAGTAAGAAGGGGTCACTGCTGAAATTACAGTCCTAATCAAGAACCAAGTGATTGTCAATTAGTGAAGTTAATTGTTAATTTCGTGAAATAATCATGAAAAATATTTTTGAAATATTTGAAGATGATTATTTACATAATTGACTTGGCCTCATCCAATTAATTGATTAGATTTGATCTAAATCTTAATTGGAAACACATTCATCAAACTTAATGTTTGATTGGTGATTGTCATTTAATCATTTAGTGAAATTAAATTGTTTAATTTCCTAGAATAATTGTGCATAAATATTTGTGAAATATTTGATGATAATTATTCCCTTAAATGACATTGCCTTAACCAATAATTGATTAAGATGTGATCTAAATCATAATTGGAAACCACAATCTTTCAAACTTGATGCTTGAATAGGATTTGGGAATTTGTCTAGCAAATTTCCTTATAATCAAAAATGTTTTGATTATTACTATATGGTACAATTTCGGTTGAAGAACCGATGATCATATCAAGTACAAATTAATCAATTTGGCATTATCCTTTCCCGAGGCGGATATTGTGCCTAGTCGGAGAGCATTGGGGTTGCGGGTTGCAACGTATGTGGTCCGTCCCACTCTCGTCGGTATTGGCCATGACAGCGGGTAGGGCCGGGATAATGTCCGAGGGATTAAGATGTATTTTTCTAATTATTAAAATTCGAATTAATACGTATTTTGAGATATTACCATATATGTATTCAAGTAAAATAATCAAGTTTGATTGATTGAATTGGATTGATAATTAATTTAATATGATTAAATTGATTATGTCCAATTGAAATACTCTAATATGATTAGAGTTAATAATTCCCTTGGAAGAATTAATTATGTGAATGTGATTCACGATAATTAATTAAAATTTGAATATGATATGGAGGATCACATAAGTGACATCCATGGTCTCCCGTCAAGGCGGAGGGTTCCGTCGCCAGGGATTGCATGTGGGAGACGCCTGTCCGAAGTGACAGCTCCTGTATGCAAGCGCATCTGGATCGGGCTCGTCGCTTCTCGAAAGAGTAAGGACGTATGCGTAGTGACCCCAGTATCGGGTCCTCATATTATTGGGGCGATATTGGATTGCGCATAGCGAGTTGTATTCCTGTTGACGGTTGGTTCAATTAATGACGGGTCAACATCGCCTTAGGGGTGGTGGGCCCGGGTGTTAAAGACCGAATTGGGAGATGCAAGTTGGACTTGCAAGGCGGAATGTGTTCCCGCTTCTTTTTATCCGAGTTGTAGGTTCTCATATTATTGGGATGCAACAAAGATAAGGAAGGAGATCCCAGATCTTGCTTGAGATATAATGGTAAGTATATCTCTTACATTGAAAGTGATTAAGGGAATGAACTTTCAATGTTGACATGGCAAGACAACTTTGATATAAAAATTCCTAAATCAAAGTAAAATATAAATTTATATATTTATGCAAATTTCTTATTTCAGATAATCCTTCATTAAAACCCACTCAATGATATACTCAATAATAACCAGTAAAATATCATGGATTGGACACATGATCCAGATATTGTGCTTGCAATTGGACACATAATGTATGTGGTTGCAATGTGCAAGTTTCCTCATAATATTGAGGAATGACAATTAAATAGATGATAGGACTGCAACCCTAGGGTTTGTATGTCTCTATAGTCTTGGTATCATCAAATGTACTTTGGAAGTGACATGCTGATGATGATCATAATTGTCATATAATCCTTATAAAATCTAAGAAGATATTATGGCATACATATGTGCTCTTGACATTTATCATGAATGACATGGTTCACTGCATCATGTAGAATGGTAGCTCTATAAAGAGATGATGTATTCAAATTGTTTGAGTACCTACCTGAACCTATGTTTTATGAGTTTAGATGGATGTAGATGATGAGTGTCATTACTCTACTGTCTATACTCTAGTCATTCATGAAGCTTCATAGTATTCATATTGTGTGAATCTAATGAAGCATAAATAAATGTTGAAATACTCTTATTTTGAATTCTTTTTGAATTTATTGTAAGAGATCCTTAGTCTTAAGCAATGGTTGCTTATAGATAAAGGGAGCGCAATGGAAGCATGGGTTGGACCCAAGAAAGAAGGAAAGTCAAAGAGTTGACTGGACTTCTATGACTTCCATATGACATCCAAAGAGTTGGATGAATGCCAATACTGCAATAAGTTGATGTGTTGATAGTATGACTATCAAGTCTGTTTAGAATCCTTAGAAAAGGACTCGGATGGAGCATCAGAGTAATCTACATAAATCATTGATATTGACTTACTTATTGAATAAGATAAAGTCAAATAA
This sequence comes from Ottelia alismoides, assembly GCA_037367405.1. Taxonomy (NCBI): domain Eukaryota; kingdom Viridiplantae; phylum Streptophyta; class Magnoliopsida; order Alismatales; family Hydrocharitaceae; genus Ottelia; species Ottelia alismoides. Next base: position 109,819 of record JAZKJV010005026.1, read on the forward strand.
TTGTATCTCAATCTTCTTATGACATTTGCAATGGGTTGCATATGTTTTAGAAGACTGGAAAATTTGATCTTAAAGGTTTATAGTTATCCACGTGAGTATTGATGCAACTGTTGCAACAATCTCTGTTGGATTAATAGACTTGTTAATTTCAGTGGGAGAGCCCTTAGTCTTAGAGAATGTCTCTGTGACCTAGATATTAGAATACACTCATTGTTTATTTCTAAATGTTGGAAATAAACATGAATTCTGAGATAGAACTATCATAAAGAGTTATGATGGATATATTTCAGATAGTAATCTAAAATCTGGTGGACTCCACTAAATTAGAAAAATTAATGAATGGTTCATTAATATTTCTAAATACTGAATTAAAGCCTCTGTAAGATCAATAGGAGGATGAAGATCGTTTGACAATGATCTAGCATCGAGCCTTGGACATTTGTTTATTGATTTGATCAATAGACTAGTAAGAGATGAAACTTTAGAATGTCTAAAATTTCAAAAGTTACATACTTATGAATATTGTATTCAAAGTAAAAATGTCCAATACACCCTTCTTCGGGAATGGTGTAAGATGCCAAGGTATTCAGGATCTCATACATATTGATGTATGCGGATCAACTATATCATAGTAAACATTGTGGATATGTGATATCTATTGATGATTATGTATGATATGAGATTTCTTCTCTTCATCTAAGAAACCTTTGAAATGTTCAAAGATTTCATTAATTTTGGTTTAGAACCAAAGTTTGAAGGAAGATAAAATGAATTTGATCTAATCTAGGTAGCAAGTACCTACTAGATAAATTCGAAGAATACCTTATGGAGATATGAATATCATTTCTATCTCAATCCTCCTAACACACCTTAACTCAAAAGAGTTATAGGTAGATACAATTGGATCATGTGTGACATGATCTTATCAATGTTGAATTTTAGCATAATTATCCCTTAGTTTCCAGGTATATATGTGTAGTAGAGACTACAATGTATATCCTTAATAAGGTTCCATGTATGTTGGAATCTAGCACTTGAGAGTGTTGCTTCATTAGGAAAATAAAGGATGGTATTGGATACCTACTTTATGACATTGAGATTCTTAAAATATCTCATCTCCGAGAATGTGATTCTTAGAGGTTGAGACTCTTGAGAATCAAGATGAAAATGAAGTGTAGGAACTCATTTATAATGAGACTCCTGAAATTGGAAACTAAAAGGACAATTAAAGATGAAACATTAATACCTCTTCAAATGAGTTTGAGGATGGATTCCATGTGTTAGAGAAATCTGACAATGATCGAACTTCATGTGATGAAGTTTCTGAAGATCATAGCATGGATAGATGGATAGCAATAAAAGTCTAATGTAGACTTCATATACAAGTGTTGTATATGGACCCTCGAGGATCCACCTATATGGGTAAGACCTGTAAAGGTGTAAATGGATCTTCAAGAGACAGGGAACCTGATGAGAAGGTAGAGATCTTCAAAGCACGGTTCGTAGCCATAAGCTACACACTGGAAGAGAAGACATTGCTTGCAATGAGACTTGCTCTTCGGTGACCATGCTTAAAACCGTCAGAATATTACTAACCTTAGCTACATAACTTGACTATTGCATCTTCAAGATGTAAGTCAATATTGCATTCCTCTGCGAATGCCTCTTTGAGGATATTCCTATGAAGTAGCCCCAGGGCTTCATGGTTGAGGAAAGCAAGGTGTGCAAGCTAAGGAATCCATCTATGGACTCAATTAAGCTTCTTGAAGTTGGATCATAAGATTTGATGAAATTATAAATGTTATGATTTCAGATAGAATCTTGATGAACCATATGAAGCTTAGTGGGAGTGCTTTTGTGTTCATCGTGCTAAATGTAGATAATATCCTAATCATTTAGAATGATATAAGGATGATAATAAGTGTTTTATTATCTGGTTGTTCCATAACTTGAGATATAATCTCAAGGATACCTCAGATCTTGGTTCTGAAGTTGTTCAGAAGCAAAGAGAAGGGGATAATGGGACTGTCACATTTGTAGTACACCTTGGACATATTCTATTCATAGAAATTCCAAGAAAGGCTTCTAACCCTTAAGATATGGTACATACCTATCTAAAGGGATAACACCTCAAAGAGTTGAGAAAGTGAATGCTGGAACTTCTTGCCCTTGGGCATCAGTTCTGAGAAGCCAAGTGTGTGCCAGATGTGTACAAAAGCCAGGTGGGTGCCATGCAGTGGGAGTAGTAAATTGTTACTAGTCCTACTGTGGAAATAAAACACTTGATTGCAGTAACAACAAAATCTTCATAGATGACAAGATTTTTTGAGATAGTGATCTCAAAGTCTTATCTTCAAAAAGTTTAAGACTTTATAGATAGTGATCTAAAAGGTCTTAACTAAAGATACCTTAGGAGATAGAGATCTCCAGAAATAAGGATATTCTTATAAGGATTATGGAAATACTGGTTATGATAATTGTTAAGCTGTAGTGTCAAAGACACTGTAACTAACTAGATTGAGTATTGGTTGCATAAGATGCAACATTCGCATTGGATGCGAGCACTGTTACTGGGGATATGCATGTACCGTAAAAGGACTTGGCGTAGTCTCGCGGGAACAGAGTGACTGATCAGCTTACCTAGCTATTTTCCAAATAGTCTATGATTGTCACATGAGTGCGGGTTTAAATGATTAGCCCATTAATGGCTCTTTGGGCTAGTGGGAGATTGTTGGAAATGCGAGCCCACGGCGAGCCATTATGCAATAAATGTTATTGCACATATCATTCCCTGATCTGAAATGAAGAATGAATAATTTGTATAATAGGTCCCTTAGTACAATTAGGGTTATGTACCATGGCCATCTTAATAATCATACAGCTGTTGATTCAACTATTGAATCATAGAGGCTGGTGCTTGGATGAATATCTAAAGAGTTAGATTGAGGACTCATCAAGCACCGTCAAATGATTGTTAAGAGATGATCTCCAGCCTGAGTAGGAGATGGCAATCCTTATCTCTGAAGGCTGATATCTGACCGACCTCTTGATGCAGGTCCTCTGCATAGGAATAGAGATTCGGAGGTGTCAGATTAGTTAGGTCAAAGAGTTGACTTAACGAGATCGAGATAACCAAAGTCCTATATCATATGCTGTCATGATATAGGCACGCATCCTCTGACCGGAGACAGATGTGTTGCTATATGTCCAAGTATGTACATTTGGCAGACCAATAGGTTGATGACCTAATCAAGGTCTATACACCGGCGCGCTGGTGTGCATATAAGGGCATATGAGTAATACGATCTCTCAAAGGGATCATACAGGTTCAGTTACTGAACCGGAAGACATGAGCTCACTCATGAGATATTGGGAAGAATCAAATTCCATGCGCATGGTCGTCTCGCTTTGGAAGCTTGACTGAATTTGTAGGTTTGATATATACTTTTAGTATATGATCAAGACCTAGGTATGATGTACACTTTTGGAAAGTGTATGATCGATACCAACTCCCAATGATCGAATGAGAAACTTACTGATAAAACCATGAAGTAGACAGTATAAAGTTGATCCGATACTTCGGGTTTAGTCTAAGTCTTCCAGTATGCAGGATGTACAGGTATTGGGAATACCTGAGGGTGATTTGATCATAAACGATTGTATAACCATGACGCTTCCATTCCTAGGGAGTGATGAAACGGGTATGGATTTTAGTGATTCCTCTCAGTAGAGAAGTGATCTGATCTTGGTCCAAGTGTTGGACATTGATCTGAATGTGATTCAGATACAATGAGAAGATTAGATTTACGGTCTTGATTTAATCAAGCATCTATGGGAGGCCCGCGATCTGGATTTGAGATATGATCTCAATATCCATGTCACTATACGTGGAACAATACAATCGCCCTGTCCTTATCTCCAAGTATCTGCGGAGAGATTGCATTATTCTTGAAGGGTTCAAGAATAATTCCATACGATCTAAGCAATGAAGAAATAATGATTAAATGTGATTTAATCATCTTGAATGTGTGAAGAAATTATCCAATTTAATTAAATGTGATTTAATTAATGTGGATAAGAATAATGTGGATAGAAATATCCAATTATTCATAATATATTATAAATGTGATTTATAATGTATTAGAGAGAGCTAATTATAATTTATATGTGTTGATTAATTATTATGTGTATTGGATACACATTGTGTAATTAATTAACAATATGAATTATGTGTTGTTTTGGGTTGTGAATATGATTCACAATTTTTTCCATGGCAAGAATGCAATATTCTCAAAGATAATTGTGAATTATTTTTTGGAGAATAAAACCCAATAAATTTGTTGCAAATAAATAAGAGAGAATATCAAGGAGATATGCAATCTCATGGGAATCCATGAGATTGCCTCCATGGACTCCCATAGTGGGCGGCACACCACTCCTATATGGAATGGGTGGCCGTCCAACATGGAAGGTGCATGGAGATGAAATCTCCATGCACATTCTCTCCTTATTTGTTGGGTTTATTTAGGACTAAATTATATTTGATTTTTTCAAATATATTTTAACCTAAATTTGTTGCTTTTGACAACAACAATCTTGGCCATTGGATTGACACAAATCAATCTCATCCATTGATTTTATGTGTCCCATGGATTGAGATCCATGGATCCCAAAACCCTATAAATAGAGAGGCATTCTATGCTCTCTAAGGACTTGCAATATTGGAGCTCTCTCTCTCTCTTTCTTCTCTACACACGTCAGCCCTCTCTCCCTCTAATTGGTGGCCGACCACCAAACCCTAGAGGAGAGAACCGTCGTCGCCTTCGCCACCGCGCCGCCGCTTCGACGTTCTTCGGTTCTCCGTCTTCTTGGAGAGTTCCTCTCACGAAGGAGACGTTTGATCTCGTGCGACGAGATCAGGAGCAACCATGCTTGGATCATCTTCTTGGATTGCGAGGACAACGCGGTTCATCCCCGCGCTCGCAAGCGGTCTCGCCGACGATCGGACTTGAGACAGGAGGTCTCTTTCTTTAGAGACTTGATCAACCACTCTTCAAGAGGTATTGCATTATACTTGTTGTGGTTATAGATGAAACGATCTGAGAATGGTTCTCGGATCATGTGGTTTCATCGAATAAAATTTTTAAATTCCGCTGCACCGAACAACTAGTACGACTAGTCGTTCCTCGTCGTATCCGATACGACGATCACGCTTCCGTGATGCGCTTGAGGATTTATCCATATCCTTCAAATATGTGCTAACCAAGAACAAGATAGCGAACCCTAAGATTGCGGAAGATAAATCATATAATGAGAAATATGATGAAGACCATAATCTGGCAAGGTGTTATATCCTTGGGTCATTGTCCAATGTGCTTCAGAAGCAGCATGTGGAAATGAACCATTGCCAAGAGATTATGCTGAATCTGAAGGAAATGTTCGATGACATAAACCGCACATAGCGTTACAACGTGATGAAAGAACTTATTCGCTGCAAGATACAGGAAGGGAACTCTATCAGAGAACACGTACTCAAATTATTTGGGTACCTCTCTGAGTTGGAAACCCTGGGAGCCTACATGGATTCTGACATGCCGGCTGGTTTTATTCTCCTGTCGCTCCCTAAGTCTTTCAACAACTTTGTCGTGTCTTACCACATGAGCAAAGACGATTTCACTAACAATGGGTTGTTAGCTGCATTGAGGTCCGTAGAAGACGCGATGAGGAACGATGACCCCTCTGCTAGTGCAATCGTTGAACAAGTGAGAGGAAAGTACGGGCGGAAGCAAGGTTCTCGGAAGGGCCCGACCCAGAAGAGAAATAAGAAGAATCAAGGAGTTGGTTCATCTTTTAGTGCTTCCACACTGATGACATCGAAAAAGTTTGATGTCTGTCACTACTGCAAGAAGCCGGGGCACTGGCGGCGTAACTACCCAGATTACCTGAAGTCTGCTGACAAAGGTAAAGCCCCAGCAGGTATGAAATCTACTTTCATCATTGAAACTGACTTTCTCGTTGGATGGCAAGGAAGTTGGGTTGCAGATTCTGGTGCTTCTGTTCATGTATGCAATTAGTTGCATTTGTTTCAGGAAACTAGGAATATGGAGCAAGGGGAGATAGTCATCCAGATGGGATCTGATGCAAGTGTTGCAGCAGTTGTCGTCGGGACCTGCAAACTATCATTATCTAGTGGTCGAGTCATAGTACTTAAAGAGTGTCTTTATGTACCTGAAGTTAGAAGGAATCTGATATCTATATCTAAGTTAGTTAGAAATGGATATTCCTTCACTTTCTGTAATAGATTAATCATAAACCGTGATGATAAATATATTGCGGATGATATTTTGACTTCTGGTGGACTCAATGAATTGTGCATTGATGAATATGTCATGAATGTTACTACCACTAATAATGTAAACCCCAAGAGATCCAAAGAGGATGGAAATCATTCGAATATGATTTGGCATCAAAGGCTTGGTCATTTATCTGTTGATAGGATCAATAGATTGATAAAGGATGTACCTTTAGATTTTCTACAGGTTCAATCTTTACCTACCTGCGAACATTGCATTCGAGGTAAAATGACTAGAACACCTTTCCGTAACAAGGTTACGAGATGCGAAGGTATTCTCGACCTAATATATACTGATGTATGTGGTCCCTTTTCAAGGATATTGAGTATCCTTAAGCGCATCACGGAAGCGTGTCGATCGCATCGTATGCAATCGGAGCAACTAGTCGTACTAAATGCTAGATGCAGCGGAAATTAAAAAATTTTAACTTTAAAGATGAAACCACATGATCACGAGAACACTTCTCGGATCGTTTCATCAAACCACAAAGTACAAGGAATACCTCTTGAAGCGTGGTTGTGATCGCGAGATCCCAAAGTAGAGATCCTCCTATCTTAAGTCCGATCCACAAAGAACGCACTTGCGGGCGCGATGATGAGTCACGTTCCTTCCCGCAATCCTCGATGAAGATCCAAGCGATGGCTCCCCGATTTCGTCAAACGAAATCCGTCGTCTTCCTTTAGAGTAAGAAACTCCAAAGAAGATGGAGATTCACGAGTCGTCGAAGAAGAAGCCGAGAGTCTCTCCTTTCTCAACACAAAGTGGACGGCCACTTAATGGAGAAGAGAAAGAGAGAGAGGGCGAGAATGAGAAAGAGAGAGAGAGAGTTGTCACCTTGTACAACTCTTAATGATGTACCATGGAAGGCTACCCTAGCCCTCTATTTATATTAGTTTAGGATCCAATGGATCTCAATCCACGGACTCATAGATCCAACGGCTAGGCTTGGTCTATGTAAGATCAATGGTTATGATTGTTGTTGGTTAAAACCAACAACATTTATTTATGATTAAATTAAATATATGTTGCAACATTATCAACACATTTTTAATTCAACATAAATAAATTAGTTGAGAGATTAATCATCATAATAAAATGGAGTCAATATAGCCTCCTAAAATTAAGGGGCGTCACCCATGACTTTTTCATGGGTGACGTCACCTCTAAATTTGGTGGCTTTATTTCTCCTTTTATTATATTATTTTATCTCTCAATTATTGCAAAAATATCCACCAAATTAATTCCAAATTAATTTGTGAATATTTCAATCATGCCATTGAACATTATGTGAATCATATTCACAACCCAAACTAATTTGTAAATTGCATTTCCAATTAATTAACAAATGTGAATCCAATTCACACTATTAATTAACAAATGCTATTTACATAAATTCTCTCTCTTATATATACATATTATAAATCACATTTATAATACACATATATCATGGATAGTATTATCCACATTCTCTAATCCTTGATAATTAAATCTCATTTAATTATCTTGGATAATCATTTTCACAATATGAATCATATTCATATTTAAGCTTGATAATTAAATCTCATTTAATCATCAAGTCCTTGCTTGGATATTTCATCAAAAGAATTATTCTTGAACTCTTTCAAGAATAATGTGCTTTCTCCGCAGATACTTGGAGATAAGGACAGGGCGATTGTATTATTCCATGTATAGTGACTTGGATATTGAGATATTATCTCAAATCCAGATCGAACGAACCTCCCATAGATGCTTGATTAAATCAAGACCGCAAATCCAATCTTCTCATTGAATCTGAATCCCATTCAGACCAATGTCCAACACTTGGACTAAAATCGGATTGCTTCTCTACTGAAAGGAGTCACTAAAATCCAGACCTGTTTCATCACTCCCTCGGAATGGAAGCGTCATAGATATACAATCGTTTATGATCACATCACCCTTCAGGTATTCCCAATACCTGTACATCCTGCATACTGGAAGACCCATGGTCAACCCGAAGATCAAGATCAATTTTACACTGTCTTCTTCAGGGTTTGATCACTAAGTTTCTCATTTGATCATTGGGATTTAGTATCGATCATATACTTTCCAAAAGCATATATCATACCTAGGTCTTGATCATATACTTTCCAAAAGTATATATCAAACCTACAAATTCAGTCAAGCTTCCAAAGCGAGACGACCGTGCACGGAATTTGATTCTTCCCAATATCTCATGAGTGAGCTCATGTCTTCTGGTTCAGTAGTGAACCTGTATGATCCCTTTGAGAGATCGTATTACTCACATGCCCTTATATGCACACCAACGCGCCGATGTATAGACCTTGGTTAGGTCATCAACCTATTGGTCTGTCAAATGTACATACTCAGACATATAGCAATACATCTGTCTCCGGTCAGAGGATGCGTGCCTATGCTGTGACAGCATTCAACATAGGACTTAGGTTATCTCGATCTCGTTAAGTCAACTCTTCGACCTAACTAATCTGACACCTCCGAATCTCTATTCCTATGCAGAGAACCTGCATCAAGAGGTCGGTCAGATATCAGCCTATGTGAGAAAGGATTGCCATCTCCTACTCAGGCTGGAGATCACATCTTAACAATCATTTGACGGTGCTTGATGAGTCCTCAATCTAACCCTTTAGATATTCATCCAAGCACCAGCCTCTATGATTCAATAATTGAATCAACAGCTGTATGATCATTAAGACAGCCATGGTACATAACCCTAATTGTACAGAGGGACCTATTATGCAAATTATTTATTCTTCATTTCAGATCAGGGAATGATATTTGTAATAACATTTATTGCATAATGGCTCGCCGTGGGCTCACATGTCCAACAATCTCCCACTAGCCCAAAGAGCCATTAATGGGCTAATCATTTAAACTCACACTCATGTGACAATCATAGGCTATTTAGAAATAGCTAGGTAAGCTGATCAGTCACTCTGTTCCCACAAGATTATGCCAAGTCCTTTTACGACACTTGCATATCCCTAGGTTACAGTGCTCGCATCCAATGCGAATGTTGCATCTAATGCAACCAATACTCAATCTAGTCAAAGCAGTTATAGTGTCTTTGACACTATTGCTTAATAACTATTATAACCAGTATTTCCATAATCCTTATCAGAATGCCCTTATTCCTGGAGATCACTATCTCCTACGGTATTTGCAGTTAAGACCTTTTAGATTTCCATCTAAAAATCTTAATTTCTTGAAGATATTGTTATTACTGCAATCAAGTGTTTTCTCTGTAGGATTAGTAACAGTTTACTACTCCCACTGCATGGTAGATATCTGGCTTTTGTACACATCAAGCATACACTAAGCTTCTCGTAACTGATGCACAAGTGCAAGCAGTTCTAGCATTCACTTCCTCAACTCTTTGAGGTGCTATTCCTTTAGATAGGTCAGTACCAAATCTCAAGGAAGGAAGCCTTTCTTGGAATTTCCAGGAATGGAATATGTCCAAGGTGTACTACAAATGTGACAGTCCCAATACCCTCTTTTCTTTGCTTCTGAACAACTTCAGAACTAAGATCTAAGAGGTATTCTTGAGATCATATCTCAAGGTATGGAATAGCCAGTCTATAAAACACTTATTATCATCCTTATATTATTCCAAATGATTAGGATATTATCTACATTTAGCATGATGAACACAATGGCACTCCCACTAAGCTTCACATGGTACATCAAGATTCTATCTGAAATCATAACACTTATGATTTCATCAAATCTGATGTTCCAACTACAAAAAGCTTATTTGAGTCCATAGATGGATTTCGTTAGCTTTCACATTGCTTTCCTCAACCATGAAGCCCTGGGGCTACTTCATGTGAATATCCTCAGAGAGGTATTCTTAGAGGAATGCAATCTTGAATTACATCCTGAAGATGCAATAGTCAAGTTGTGTAGCTAAGGTTAGCAATATTCTGATGAGTTTAAGCATGGTTACCGAAGAGCAAGTCTCTTTGCAAGCAATGTCTTCTCTTCCGATGTGTAGCTTATGGCTACGAACCGAGCTTTGAAGGTCTCTACCTTCTCATCAGGTTTCCTTTCTCTTGAAGATCCATTTACACCTTAATGGGTCTAACCCTTATAGGTGGATCCTCGAGGGTCCATATACAACACTTGTATATGAAGTCTACTTTAGACTTTATTGCTAATATCCATCATTCCATGTCATGATCCTTAGGAGCTTCATCACATGAAGTTCGATCATTGTCAGACTTGGCTGACACATGGAATACATCCTCAAACTCATTTGAAGAGGTATTAATGTTTCATCTTTAATTGTCCTTTTAGTTTCCTATTTCAGGAGCCTCATTATCTTCTCAAGATTAAATGAGTTCCTTTACTTCATTTTCATCTTGATTCTCAAGAGAGTCTCAATCTACTAAGAATCACATTCTCAGAAATGATATCTTTTAAGAATCTCAAGGTCATAAAGTAGGTATCCAATACCATCCTTTATTTTCCTAATGAAGTAGCACTCTCAAGTGCTAGATTCCAGCTTACATGCATGGAACCTTATTAAGGATATATATTGTAGTCTCTACCACACATATATACCAGGAAACTAAGAGGATAATTATGCTAAAATTCATCATTGATCAAATCATGTCACACATGATCCAATTGTATCTCCCTACAACTCTATTGAGTTCAGGTTTATCTGGAGGAGTGAGATAGAAATGATATTCATATCTCCATAAGGTATTCTTTGAATTTTATCTAATAGGTACAAGCTACCTAGGTTAGATCAAATTCATTTCATCTTTCTTCAAACTTTGGTTCTAAACCAAAATTGTGAAATCTTTGAACATTTCAAAGGTTTCTCAGGTGAAGAGAAGAAATCTCATATCATACGTAATCATCAATAGATATCACATATTCATAATGTTTACTATGATATAGATGATCTACATACATCAATATGTATGAGATCTTGAATACCTTGACATCTTGCACCTTTCCTAAGAGAAGGGTGTATTGGACATTTTTACTTTGAATACAATGTTCACAGGTATGTAAGATTTGAAATTTTAGACATTCTAAAGTTTCATATCTTACTAGTCTATTGATCAAATCAACAGACAAATGTCCAAGGCTTGATGCCAGATCATTGTCAAATGATCTTCATCCTCCTATTGATCTTATAAGGTTTAATTTTCAGTATTAGAAATCTTAATGAACCATTCATTAATTTTCTAATTTTGTGGAGTCCACTAGATGTTAGATTACTATCTGAAATATTTCCATCATAACTCTTTATGACAGTTCTATCTCAGAATTCATGTTTATTTCCAACATTTAGAAACAAACAATGGGGTTATTCTAATATCTAGGTCATAGAGACATTCTCTAAGACTAAGGGCTCTCCCACTGAGAATATGAAGTCTATCTATCCAATAGAGATTGCTGCAACAATTACATCAATATCCATGTAGATGACTACTAAACCTTAAGATCAAATTTCTAATCTTCTAATATATATATGCAACCAATTGCAAATGTCATTAGAAGATTGGGATACAATTGTCAGACTTTATCTTATGAAATAATAAAGTCAGAGTCAATGATTATATGTAGATTATTCTGATGCTCTATCTGAGTCCTTCACTAAGGATTTTAGACAGACTTGATAGTCATACTATTAACACATCAACATATTGCAGTATTGGCATTCATCCAACTCTTTGGATGTCATATGGAAGTCACAGAAGTAGGTCAACTCTTTGACTTTCCTTCTTACTCGGGTCCGACCCATGCTTCCACTGCACTCTCTTAATCTATAAACAACCATTGCTTAAGACTAAGGATCTCTTATGTTAAATTCAAAGATTTCAATACAAGAGCATTTCAACATTTATACATGCTTCATTAAATTCATACAATACGAATATCATAAAGCTTCATGAATGACTTGAGTATAGATAGTAGAATGATGACACTCATCATATCTACATTCATCTTAACTCTTGGAGATTTAGGTTCAGGTAGGTATTCAAACATTTTGAATACATCATCTCTTTCGAGCCACCATTCTGCATAATACAGAGAACCAAGTCATTCATGATTAAATGTCTAGAGCACATACGTATGCCAAAATATCTTCTTTTATTTTATAAGGATTATTCGACAATTACGATCACCATCGACATGTCACTTCCAAAGCACACTCGATGAAAGATCAAGACTATAGAGACATACAAACCCTAAGGTGATGTCTTATTGTCTTATTTAATTGCCCTTCCTCATTATGTTGAGGTGACTTGCACACTGCAACCACATACATTATGTGTCCAATTGCAAGTACAATATCTGGATCATGAGTCCAATCCAAGATATTTTTACTGGTTATCATTGAGTATAACATTGAGTGGGTTTAATGAAGGATTATCTGAAATAAGAAATTTGCATAAGTGTATATATATTATATATACATTTTTTGCTTTGATTTAGGAATTTTTATATCAAAGTTGTCTTGCCTTGTCAATACTGAAAGTTCATTCCCTTAATCACTTTCAATGTAAGAGATATTCTTACCATTATATCTCTAGCAAGATCTGGGATCTCCTTTCCTATCTTTGTTGCATCCCAATAATATGAGAACCTACAACTCGGATAAAAAGAAGCGGGAACACATTCCGCCTTGCAAGTCCAACTTGCATCTCCCAATTCGGTCTTTAACACCCGGGCCCACCACCCCTAAGATGATGTTGACCCGTCATTAATTGAACCAACCGTCAACAGGCTTAATACTCGCTATACGCAATCCAATATCGCCCCAATAATATGAGGACCCGATATTGGGGTCACTACGTATACGGCCTTACTCTTTCGAGAAGCAAAGAACCCGATCCAATTAAATCATATATAGGATCTGTCACTTCGGACAGGCATCTCCTATATACAACAACTGGCGACGGAATCCTTTGCCTTGACGGGAGACCATGGATGTCACTTATGTGATCCTCCACCTCATATTCAAATTATAATTAATTATCGTGAATCATATTCACATAATTAATTCTTCCAAGGGAAATACACATCTATTCATAATAGAGTGTTATTGGATATAATTAATTTAATCATATTAAATTAATCATTAATCCAATCATCAATCAACAAGCATGTCTTTTACTTGAATAGTAGATATTATCTCAAAATACGTATTATTCGAATTTTAATAATTAGAAAAATACATATTGTCTGTCTCCGGTATTATACAGTCCCTACCCGCTGTCATGGCCAGTACCGACGAGAGTGGGACGGACCACATACGTTGCAACCCGCGACCCCAATGCTCTTCGACTAGGCACCACATCCGCCTCGGGAAAGGATAATACCAGATAGACCATCATGTATTTTGAGATGTTCATCGGTTTTTCAACCGAAATTATACCATATAATATAAATCAAAACATTTTTGATTATAAGGAGATTTGCTAGACAAATCCCCAATCCTATTCAAGCAAAAGGGTTTTCATGTAAAAGTTGTCCTACAACAATTGTAGGATAAACTATAGTTTTCATGAAAGCAATGTTTGTTGATGAAACAATGATCAAGATCTAATATCTCATCATTGTAGTTTAGGCAAGTGTCATTCAATGAAATAATTATTTATTTAAATATTTCACAAATATTTATCACTAATTATTCCAGAAAATTAACAATTAATTTTCATCATGATAATTGAATGACATATCACAAGGTTCAAGATCAAAATTGTTAATTTCCAGCAGTGACCCCCAATCACTAAAATTAACTTATCTTGATCAATTTAAATCCAAAAAATGCAAACTCAGTTTCCAAAGATTGCCTATTTGATTTATTAAAGAACCCAAGTGATAATTCACGCATTTCAAGGCGTATTAAAACCGTAATTATCTCATTAATCACGTTCAAATCCGCAGTTCCCGCAACAGTGAATATAGTCATATTCAAAAAGCCATATCTTGAGCAAATGAAGTCCAAATTTAGTAAACTCAAGTCCTATGGTTTCCTTGTTTAATGGGGAACAAAATCCAATTGAAAATTTCGTGTTTAAACATTTTAAACAGAGCCGAAAAATTCAATTTTACAGAGGTGCGAAAAATTGAAATGCAGTAAAATTTCGCAACCCTTTCAAGAACCAAATCGTCTAAGGTCTATGGATCATATCCAAAACCTTATTCAACCTATGGCTCTGATACCACTTGAAGGATATTGAGTATCCTTAAGCGCATCACGGAAGCGTGTCGATCGCATCGTATGCAATCGGAGCAACTAGTCGTACTAAATGATAGATGCAGCGGAAATTAAAAATTTTTAACTTTAAAGATGAAACCACATGATCACGAGAACACTTCTCGGATCGTTTCAACAAACCACAAAGTACAAGGAATACCTCTTGAAGCGTGGTTGTGATCGCGAGATCCCAAAGTAGAGATCCTCCTATCTTAAGTCCGATCCACGAAGAACGCACTTGCGGGCGCGATGATGAGTCACGTTCCTTCCCGCAATCCTCGATGAAGATCCAAGCGATGGCTCCCCGATTTCGTCAAACGAAATCCGTCGTCTTCCTTTAGAGTAAGAAACTCCAAAGAAGATGGAGATTCACGAGTCGTCGAAGAAGAAGCCGAGAGTCTCTCCTTTCTCAACACAAAGTGGACGGCCACTTAATGGAGAAGAGAAAGAGAGAGAGGGCGAGAATGAGAAAGAGAGAGAGAGAGTTGTCACCTTGTACAACTCTTAATGATGTACCATGGAAGGCTACCCTAGCCCTCTATTTATATTAGTTTAGGATCCAATGGATCTCAATCCACGGACTCATAGATCCAACGGTTAGGCTTGGTCTATGTAAGATCAATGGTTATGATTGTTGTTGGTTAAAACCAACAACATTTATTTATGATTAAATTAAATATATGTTGCAACATTATCAACACATTTTTAATTCAACATAAATAAATTAGTTGAGAGATTAATCATCATAATAAAATGGAGTCAATATAGCCTCCTAAAATTAAGGGGCGTCACCCATGACTTTTTCATGGGTGACGTCACCTCTAAATTTGGTGGCTTTATTTCTCCTTTTATTATATTATTTTATCTCTCAATTATTGCAAAAATATCCACCAAATTAATTCCAAATTAATTTGTGAATATTTCAATCATGCCATTGAACATTATGTGAATCATATTCACAACCCAAACTAATTTGTAAATTGCATTTCCAATTAATTAACAAATGTGAATCCAATTCACACTATTAATTAACAAATGCTATTTACATAAATTCTCTCTCTTATATATACATATTATAAATCACATTTATAATACACATATATCATGGATAGTATTATCCACATTCTCTAATCCTTGATAATTAAATCTCATTTAATTATCTTGGATAATCATTTTCACAATATGAATCATATTCATATTTAAGCTTGATAATTAAATCTCATTTAATCATCAAGTCCTTGCTTGGATATTTCATCAAAAGAATTATTCTTGAACTCTTTCAAGAATAATGTGCTTTCTCCGCAGATACTTGGAGATAAGGACAGGGCGATTGTATTATTCCATGTATAGTGACTTGGATATTGAGATATTATCTCAAATCCAGATCGAACGAACCTCCCATAGATGCTTGATTAAATCAAGACCGCAAATCCAATCTTCTCATTGAATCTGAATCCCATTCAGACCAATGTCCAACACTTGGACTAAAATCGGATTGCTTCTCTACTGAAAGGAGTCACTAAAATCCAGACCTGTTTCATCACTCCCTCGGAATGGAAGCGTCATAGATATACAATCGTTTATGATCACATCACCCTTCAGGTATTCCCAATACCTGTACATACTGCATACTGGAAGACCCATGGTCAACCCGAAGATCAAGATCAATTTTACACTGTCTTCTTCAGGGTTTGATCACTAAGTTTCTCATTTGATCATTGGGATTTAGTATCGATCATATACTTTCCAAAAGCATATATCATACCTAGGTCTTGATCATATACTTTCCAAAAGTATATATCAAACCTACAAATTCAGTCAAGCTTCCAAAGCGAGACGACCGTGCACGGAATTTGATTCTTCCCAATATCTCATGAGTGAGCTCATGTCTTCTGGTTCAGTAGTGAACCTGTATGATCCCTTTGAGAGATCGTATTACTCACATGCCCTTATATGCACACCAACGCGCCGGTGTATAGACCTTGGTTAGGTCATCAACCTATTGGTCTGTCAAATGTACATACTCAGACATATAGCAATACATCTGTCTCCGGTCAGAGGATGCGTGCCTATGCTGTGACAGCATTCAACATAGGACTTAGGTTATCTCGATCTCGTTAAGTCAACTCTTCGACCTAATTAATCTGACACCTCCGAATCTCTATTCCTATGCAGAGAACCTGCATCAAGAGTTCGGTCAGATATCAGCCTATGTGAGAAAGGATTGCCATCTCCTACTCAGGCTGGAGATCACATCTTAACAATCATTTGACGGTGCTTGATGAGTCCTCAATCTAACCCTTTAGATATTCATCCAAGCACCAGCCTCTATGATTCAATAATTGAATCAACAGCTGTATGATCATTAAGACAGCCATGGTACATAACCCTAATTGTACAGAGGGACCTATTATGCAAATTATTTATTCTTCATTTCAGATCAGGGAATGATATTTGTAATAACATTTATTGCATAATGGCTCGCCGTGGGCTCACATGTCCAACACCTTTAGTACCACGATTAGAAATGGATATCAATATTATTTGACTTTATTGATGGCCATCCGCGATATGGGTTTATCTTCCTACTACGTCATAAATCTGAAACCTTTGAAAAGTTCAAAGAGTTTAAGGCTTTGGTTGAGAACCAAACCGATAGGAAGATCAAACAGATTCGATCTGACCCAGGTAGTGAGTAACTCTCAGATGAATTCAAGGAATACCTTAAGAGAACAGAATTGTCTCCAATCTCACTCCTCCTGGAACTCCCCAACTTAATGGTGTTGCTGAAAGACGCAACATGACCATCATGGATATGGTCCGTTCAATGATGAGCAAAACATGTTTACCTCTTAGTTTCTGGGGATATGCAGTAGAGACTGTAATATATATCCTAAACATCATTCCTAGCAAATCCGTACCCAAGACTCCTCACGAGCTCTGGTATGGTACCAAGCCTAGTGTTAAACACTTGAGGGTTTGGGGATGCTTGGTCCATGCGAAGAACGTGGATGCAAGTAAGCTAGAATCTCACACTCGTGAGAGCTACTTAATTTGGTATGTTAAAGATGGCATTGGATACCAGCTTTATGACCTTGAGACCCAAAAGATTTTTGTCTCTAGGGATGTGAAATTTCTAGAGGATGATTTCCTTAAAGGTCAAGACAGAAACGAAGTGGAGAAACTCATTGAATTCTCTGAGGATTATGAGATTACTGAACCAGAAACTGAAGAGATAAATAAAGATGAAACACCCATACCTCTTCGAATGAGTTCGAGGGTGGTTGCACCAACTGAAAGGTATGGATTCTATGTATCAAGTGAGGCTGACAATGATCCTTCTTCATTTAATGAAGCACTCGCGGATCATGACATGGATAGATGGATGCTAGCAATGAAGTCAGAAATTGACTCCATGCATAAGAATGGTGTATGGACCCTAGAGGATCCACCTAAAGAGGTAAAACCCATTGGGTGTAAATGGATCTTCAGGAGAAAGAGGGGACCTGATGGGAAAGTGGAGACTTTCAAGGCACGACTCGTAGCCAAGGGCTACACATAGAGAGAAGGCATCAACTACGATGAGACGTTCTATCCTGTGACCATACTTAAGTCCATCAGGACATTGCTAGCTATAGTTGCATCTCTTGATTACGACATCTGATAGATGGACGTCAAGACAACCTTCCTTAATGGATACCTTGAGGAGGATATTTATATGGAGAAGCCCCAAGGCTTCATAGTTGAGGATGGTAAAAGTATGCAAGCTGAAGAAATCCATATATGTGCTCAAACAAGCTTCTCGTAGATGGAACATCAGATTTGACGAAACCATAAAGAGTTATGATTTTGTGCACAATCCTGATAAACCTTGTGTGTACAAGAAGCTTAGTGGGAGCTCCATCGTGTTCATCATGCTTTACGTAGATGATATCCTTATCATTGGGAATAATACATGAATGATGATCAGTGTGAAGATTTGGCTATCCCATACCTTCGAGATGAAAGATCGTGGAGAAGCATCTTACATCTTAGGACTGAAGTTGTTTAGAAATCGAGAAAAGAGGATATTAGGATTATCACAACATGGATACATTAAGAAGATTCTTGAACGATTCCGTATGGATAGTTCCAAGAAAGGATTCCTCCCCTTAAGACATGGTATCCATCCTGTCTAAAAGGATGGCTCCTCAATGTGTTGAGGAAAAGAAGGCCATGGTTGGATGTCCCTATGCATCAGTTGTAGGAAGCTTAATGTATGCCATGATGTGTACTAGGCCAGACATCTGCAATGCAATGGAAGTGGTAAGTCGTTACCAATCCTGTTATGGAATCACTGAAGAATATATTCAAATATCTAAGAAGGACGCAAGATCACATCTTGGTCTATGGGGATGGTGATCTCCAAGTCTTTGGATATACAGATTCAGACTTCCATTCGGATATTGATGATCAAAAGTCGACATCGGGGTTTGTATTTCTGTTGAACGGTGGTGCTGTGAGCTGGAGAAGCAAGAAGTAGGACACTACGGCAGATCCAACAACAGAAGCCGAATACATTGCCGCATCGGATGCTGCAAAGGAGACGGTGTGATTGCGCAAGTTCATCTTGGAGCTTGGCGTAGTTTCCTCTGATACTCTCATCCTGTTACTCTGTGATAACATGGGAGCCATTGCTCAGGCAAAAGAACCCAGATGGCATCAAAAGAGCAAGCACGTGGAAAGGAAATACCACATCATTTGAGAGATTCAAAAGCGTGGTGATATCATCATCACCAAGGTGACCTCTGCCGACAATGTTGCTGATCCTCTTACCAAACCTCTGACACAGAAGGTTTTCGACCAGCATGTAATGAGTATGGGTTTACGGATTGTACCTGAATGGTTCTGAGGGCTAGTGGGAGATTGTTGGACATGTGAGCCCCGGGCGAACCATTCTTACAATAAATGTTATTGTAATATATATGTTTATCAATAAAAATTATTGATGTTTCACTCCCTTTCTGAAATAAAATGAATAAATGCACTATAAGGTCCCTCTGTACAATTAGAGTTATATACCATGGGCATCTTGATGATCATATAGCTGTTGATTCATTAAATGAATCATAGAGGCTGGTGTTTGGATGAATATCTACGGAGTTAGATAGATGACTCATCAAGCACCGCCAAATGATTGTTAAGAGATGATCTCCAGCCTGAGTAGGAGATGGCAATCCTTTCTCACATAGGTTGATATCTGATCGACCTCTTGACGTAGATCCTCTGCATGTGAATAATGATTCAGAGGTGTTAAATTAGTTAGGTCAATGGGTTGACTTAACGAGATCGAGATAACCTAAAGCCTATGTTGAATGCTGTCACAGCATAGGCACGCATCCTCTGACCGGAGACAGATGTGTTACTATATGTCTGAGTGTGTACATTTGACAGACCAATAGGTTGATGACCTAACCAAGGTCTATACACCGGCGCGCTGGTGTGCATGTAAGGGCATATGAGTAATACGATCTCTCAAAGGGATCATACAGGTTCACTTATGAGCCGGAAAACATGAGCTCACTCATGAGGTATTGGGATCGATCAAATTCTATGCATGGTCGTCGTGCTTTGGAAGCATGACATGAATTTGAAGGTATGATATATGCTTTGGGAAAGCATATGATCGATACCGATTCCCAATAACCAAGATTGAGAAACTTGTTGATCAAACCCTAAAGTAGACAGTGTAAAATTGATCTTGATCTTCAAGTTGATCATAGGTCTTCCAGTATGCAGGATGTACATATATTGGGAATACCTTAGGGTGATGTGATTATAAATGATTGTATAACCATGACGCTTCCATTCCGAGGGTGTGATGAAACAGGTCTGGATTTTCGTGACTCCTCTCAATAGAGAAGCAATCTGATCTTTGTCCAAGTGTTGGACATTGGTCTGAATGAGATTCAGATTCAATGAGAAGATTAGATTTGCGGTTTTGATTTAATCAAACATCTATGAGAGGTCCGTAAGATCTAGATTTGAGATGAGATCTCAACATACAAGTCACTATATGTGGAACAATACAATCGCCCTGTCCTTATCTCCAAGTATCTACGGAGAAAGCACATTATTCTTCAAGGAGTTCAAGAATAATTCCTACGATGAATTTTGTATCCAAGAAGGTCTTGATAATTAAATGGGATTTAATTATCAAGTATAATATGAATGACATTCATAATGTGAGGATGATCATCCAAGATATTTAAATAGGATTTAATTATCATGGATTGCAGAATATGGATAGTACTATCCATAATATCTGTGTATTATAAATGTGATTTATAATATATGTCAGAGAGAGAGAAACTTTGTAAATAACATTTGTTAATTATTAATGTGGATTGGATTCACATTAGTTATTTAATTGGAAATGTAATTTACAAATTAGTTTGGGTTGTGAATATGATTCACATATTTATCAATGGTATGATTGAAATATTCACAAATTAATTTGGTGGATATTTTGTGATAATAGTTATTACAAAATTATTAAGAAATAATAGATAAAAATAAAAATGAAATTAACCACCACAAATATAGGTGGCGTCAACCATGGGTGACGCCCCCTATTTTTGGGGGTGGTTTATTATCTCCTTTTTTTATCTTGTTATCTCTTATTGATTAATTTATGTTAAATTAAATTATGTTGATGATAATGCAATATATGTCTAATTTAAATATAAATTAATGTTGTTGGTTTTTTAGCCAACAACAATCATGACCATTGATTAATACATAGATCAACTTGGCCGTTGGATCTATGTGTCCCATGGATTGAGATTCATTGGACCCCAAACTAATATATAAGGAGAACTAACCTAGCCTTTCAAAGGTACATAATAAGAGTTGTACAAGGTTACTACTCTCTCTCTCTCTCATTCTCGCCTACTCTCTCTCTTCATCAAGGTGGCCGTCCATCTTGTGCATTGATAAAGGGAGACTCTCGCTTTCGCCTTCGACGACTCGAGGATCTCCATCTTCTTTGGGGTTGTTTGCTCTAGAGGAAGACGAGAGATTTCTTTGGACGAAATCAGGAGACTCGAGGCTTGTATCTTCATCGAGGATTGCGGGAGGAACGCGTCTCATCAACACGCCCACAAGTGCCCTCTTCGTGGATCGGACTTGAGACAGAAGGATCTCTTGTTTTAGAGATCTCGTGATCGCAACCACGCTTCAAGAGGTATTTCTAATACTTTGTGGTTTGATGAAACGATCCAAGAAATATTCTTGTGATCATGTGGTTTCATCACTTGATTAAAAAATTTTAATTTCCGCTGAATCTAGCGACTAGTGCGACGATCACATACGATGTGATCGACACGCTTCCGTGATGCGCTTGAGGATTCAAAATACCCTTCACCCCATCTAAAAGCAGTAGACAGATCTCGATTTATTAAGTATTTAGTTGTATTCACCGCATTAGCCAAATGTCGCTTAGATAGACCTGCATGTATTCTCATACTTCTCATAAGTTCTAGAAGAATCTTATGTATGCGTTCAGCAACACCGTTCTGTGTGGGCTTCCTTGGGATTGTTTTCAATCTCCTGATCACATTCTTAGTACAATAGGATTCAAATTCCTCACTGCAGTATTCTTCCCCATTGTCCGACGTGAGACAGTTCAACTTGAAACCTGTCTCAGTCTCAACTAAGGCCTTCCACATTTTGAAAGTCTCAAACACATTGCATTTATGTTTGATAAAATAAACCCATAGTTTTCTAGTTGCATCATCAGTGAAAGTAATAAAATAATGAGCATTGCCAAGGGAAGGTATCTGAGATGGATCCCATACGTCTATATGAACCAGTTCTAGTCTTTCAGTGTTTTGTACTCTTGCAGTCTTTGTGAAACTGACTTTCTTCTGTTTTCTCAAGATACAATCTTCACAGAAGTTCAGATCAACAGTCTGCAATCCTATCAACTTTCCCTTCTTCTGCATGATCTTCATTCTCTGTTCACTCATGTGACCGAGTCGTCTATGCTAAGTGTAAGCATCACACCCAGATGATGCAACATTTATCCTATCATATGAGCCTGATGCAATATACAAGGTTCCTTCTTTCTTACCTCGAGAAAGGATCAATGATTCCTTTGACATCTTTCACGAATCTATATTGAATGATGTTACCACGTCGCTTTCTGATAGCTGTCCAACAGATATGAGATTTCTTTTTAGACTAGGTACATGTCTAACATTCATTAATCTCAAGAGGCCACCATTGGGTTGGGATATGTCAATGTATTCCTTTCCAATTATGCTGCATCATTCATCATCTTCCAGATATACCTTTTCAAAATCACCTTTCACATAATTTTTGAGGATATCGCTTTGTGGAGTGGTATGAAATGAAGCACCTGAGTCCACAATCCAAGATTCACTTCGAGCATCTGCAACACATATCAAGGCATCACTATCCTCATCTTTAGTAAGATTTACAGTGTTCTTACCTTTGTCATTTTCTCCTCTCTACTTTCTTGGGGCCTTACATTATGTCTCGTAATGTCCCTTTTTTATTATAGTTCCAGCATGGACTTCGGATTTCTGGATTTGGATCTTCCTCTAACCATATTTCCCTTGTAATGTTTTTGGTTCATGTAGCTTTTCCCATTTTTTCCTTCTGTATTCAATGCAGAACCAGACAAGTGTTCTTCTCCAGACATCTTCCGTCGTGCCTCTTCTCCAAGAAGAAGACCAGCAATATCTTCCAACTTCAACTTTGCAGAACTAGAGGAGTTGCTAACCGCCATAACTAAAGCATTCCAACTATCAAGTAAACTAGAAAGAAGTAGAAGAGCTTTTACCTCATCATCAAACACGATCTTCACAGACTTCAACTGATTGATGATACTATTCAGATCATTCAAGTGTGAAGCCACTATGGAGTTCTCACTCATCTTTAAATTGAAAAGCTTCTTCATCAAATATACCTTATTTGATGCAGATGGCTTGTTGTACATCTTTTCAAGAGCTTTAAAAAGATCCATCGTCGTTGTCTCCTTTTCAATATTTGAAGCAACCGATAGAGCAAGGTTGAGCCTTACCGTTGCTAGAGCCTTTCGATGTAGGACTTTCCACTCCTCATCTTTCATGGCTTCGGACTTTTTTCCTTCTATAGGAAAATAGAGATCCTTCTGATATAGAACATCTTCAATCTGCATCTTCCAGAACATGAAGTTCAATCCATTGAACTTCTCGATCTTGACCTTCGATTCTTCCACCGACAGTATAGATGTTGATCTCTGATTCTTGCTCCTGATACCAGTTGTTGTGGACGGATTCGATCAAGCACCACATGATTAGAACCACAACCGAAGAAGAAAGCATATGCACAATCGCACAAGACAAGAATTTATAGTGGTTCAGCAATGTACCTACTCCACTTGCTCTCACTAGACCCTCTTTATTATTTCTTGAATGATGTTGGGATACAATATGTGGTGCCATAGGGCTCCTTTTATATCGCAACAAACGAATACCAATCATTCAACAATCTCCGCCATAAGCTCTCAGCCAATCAGGATGCAGGATATGGAGTAAGTATCTCAACAATCCAACCCAACATCTCTCAATCAATTAGAATGCAGGGAGTGGATCAGATACCTCAGCAATCCATCCCAAGAGCTCTCAGCCAATTAGAAGGTAGGAGGGTGATCAGCGACATCAGCAATACTCTCCATTTGTATTTAACTAATCGATCTTCACAAAAGACATCTCAACAAGGGGGCGAGCCTTGTAAGATGGAACGGAAAACAAGGATAATAGATAATCTTTTTAGCATTAGCTGGGATATAGTATTTCTAATTAGATCAGTCTAGAAGCAAAGAAGTGATATAGCCGACTCTACGCAGGAAAATACTTGGTTATTATGTTCCATGTTCGAGTGTGAGTAAGTCGATGAATCTTCCACGAAGAATTAAAGAAAATTAAAGAAGCTTGGGATAGAGAGTATCATGATTTATGGATGCTTGTTGGGGTCGGGGATCACTGATCACAACAATTGTACCAGTTGGTTTTGGCATCTTAGCCATAAAGTCTTTCATTTCGTTGGTCAGGCTTTGCTGTCTGCTCTTGATGATCGGTAGGAAGGCAGTGCGATCATCTGTGAAGACAAAATTAGTTATTTAATAAGCGTGCTAATTAATATGCAGCACCTGTGAGGATTGAGAAATTCTCTCCACTGTGCATATTGCAACGAATGGAGGAAGGAATGATACAGAGGAGCATATGTATGGATATCTGGTCTTTTTCTTTGCGATTAAGGGTAATATATAGAGCATCCTGTTCTTTTCTTATTCTTGTTCCTTAAGATTGGGTCATTTAGAAATCCTGGCGTTAATTACCGTGTTCAGAGTTTGATTTTATAACCACTTGCACCGTTGCACGTTTGGTGGCAGCATATTGGATAGATATTTCCGTCCATCTGTTGACTTCAAAGCTTCTCTGCTCCTCTAGCTGTTAGAATAACGAGCATTCCGTGCCGTCCCGTGGTCGGTTTTTTTCTCAAACTTCGGAAATCGATATCTCTAGTGGTGTCACGGCAACATAAAAGCGGTGCAAGCTTCCAATATAGCTGCTGCGAGCACAAGAAGACATCACCGAGGAAAATTCGCGTGGGGGGTAAGTTGTTAATCAAATTCGCCCTATGCGGTCGGAATTATTTTTTTTATTAACTACCGTAGATAAGCCGCCTCTTGAAGAGGCGGCTTTGGTTAAGTAAGAGCCGCCTCTTCAAGAGGCGGCTTTAGACCAAAGCCGCCTCTTGAAGAGGCGGCTTTATCGGGCAATAAACCCCAGCGGGCGGCCACTGCCTCCCCCACGCGAACAGAACCCATTCCCACAGCGAGCCCTTCCTCCGCCCAAACCCCCCTGCGATCTCCAAGCGGCCTTCGGCTCCCCCTCCCGCCGCCGTACGCTCTCCGGTCATTTTGCCAACGTCCGTTGGCCGCATTTCCGCTATTCATCTCCTTCTCCACCTCAAGGAAGGTATGATTTGTCTATGGTTTAGGGTTTTGGCACATGTTTAGGGTTTAAATAATTGTTTGAAATATTTTCTTCACTCTAATACATTGATGTCGACGTAATGGTATGTAGGATGTCTCGAGAAGTTCGTTGTTTCTGTCACTGTTGGGGTACAATATCGAAGTCTAGTAAGGACGTGACCTACGTAGGAGGTCGTATGAAAACCATCAAAATCGGTCACGAAATGTCATATTTGGGACTGATTGAGCACATTAAGTCCGTATTCAGGTTGGATTTAGCTCAAGGACTTGAGTTACAGGTCTTTCATAACATGTCCCAAGATGGAGCAAGTTTTTATATTGGCTGTATCGAGTATGATGATGATGTCCGAGAGATTGTTGAATATGCTGAGGAGATGGGTGCTACATATCGGCCCGTGATATTTACTGTCGCTGTCTCTATACCCGGATCTGCACCTCCAGTTTCTGTACCACAATGTGGATCCGCACCTCCAGTTTCTGTACCACAATGTGGATCCGTACCTCCAGTTTCTGTACCACAATGTGGATCCGTACCTCCAGTGGTAGACATGGATCCATTTAATGATCCGGAACTGGACAGGTTAATGGAACCCTCACCACAGAATACGGATGATAAGATGGAAAATGATGACAATGAGGAGGAGGATCATCATGTTGGAAACCGTATTGTTTCTGATATTCCATTTTTGAACACGAGAGGTGGTGATGGCTATATTCTGAATGGTGAAGATTGCATGAATACCGATGATGGATCAGTTTGTCTAACGAGTTGAAAAATGGCATGCTTTTCAAATGCAAAGCCGATTTGGTGTTCGCCGTGAAAGTTTTCCACATTAAACGTCATTACAACTTCACGGTACTGGAATCTGATAAGAAGGTGTGGGATATACACTGCAGCGAACGAGCTAGAGGTTGTTCTTGGAGATTGCGTGGTCATCGTAGACCAATAGATGAACAGTTTGTTGTCTCAATGGTTGAGAAGCCGCATACTTGCTTGAACCGTGCTGTTAATCAAGACCATCCTCAGTTGGATTGCAACTTCATGGCTGTAAGATTCTTGAATCAAATTAAGATTTCTCCTTCAGTCAAGGTTTCTTATCTTCAGACATCTATTCAAGATGATTTTGGCTTCCATGTGAGTAGAAGAAGGGTCTGGGACGCACGAAGGAAAGGCATTGAGATGGTGTACGACGATTGGAAGAAATCTTACAATGAACTTCCCTATCTTTTTAGGGCCTTTGAGCAGGCTATTCCTGGTTCGGTTACAGATATTGACACAACAACAGTTGACCAAGGAGAGCTATTTGAGAGGGCCTTCTGGGCATTTGGTCCTTGTATTGAGGCTTTCAGGCACTGCAGGCCTATTGTTAGTGTTGATGGTACACACATGTATGGAAGGTATAAACAGAAGATCCTTATTGCTTGCTCAAGCGATGCAGCTAACCACATTTTACCATTGGCTTTTGCTTTTGTCAACGAGGAGGATGGCCCTAGTTGGGCGTGGTTTCTGGAGAGGCTACGTTTGCATGTTTTCCGTGATCGTGCTGGACCAATATGTTTGTTATCTGACCGTACTCCGGGGTTACGTGCTGCACTCAGTTACCCAGAGGTTCTATTTGTTCCACCATACGTTCACTGGCGCTTCTGTCTCCGGCATGTGGGTAGTAATTTCAATGATGCCCACAAAAATCAAACTCTAAAGCGTATGGTCATGAGGGCCGGAAAAGTGTATTCCCAAGCAAAATGACAATCTTACATGGACAAGGTGAAGGAATGCGACGAGAATGCTGCAAAGTGGTTTGACACACATGATTGTCCAAAGGAACGTTGGACAATTGCATTCGATGGTGGCTATAGATTTGGTTACACAACCACAAATTTTTCTGAGAGCTACAATGCTGTTCTTAAGGATGCAAGAAGTCTACCAGTTGCGGCATTGGTTTTGAAGACGTACTACAACTGCATTAGCTACTTCTGTGACCGTCACGACGAGGCGCGTAATTGTATTTTACGGGGTGAGAAATATACCAAATACGCGCATGACATGTTGAAGCGTTGGATCGATAGAAGTAATGGCCACCGTTGTTTTCGCATACAAGGAGCACCCGTGCACATGTATGAGGTTGTCACAGGACAACGCATGACACAGTTCGGTCTTAAAGGTGGAAAGAAACAAACTGTCTTGGTTAGTGATGCATCGTGTACATGTCAAAAATGGCAAACTCACAGAATCCCTTTTTCTCATGCATGTGCCGTTCTATCTCACTTGAACACAGATGTAGAAGAATATGTTGGGCCATGGTATACTTGGCAAGCTCAGTCGAGCATTTATGAGGGGTTGTTTTACCCCATTGGTGACAGAGAGAAGTGGCCCAGTTTCGACCATCCATTAGTTATTCCAGATGATAGCAGGATAAGGCAAAAGGGGCGACCAAAAAGTAAGAGGATTCACAATGAGATGGACATGAGGGAGAATACCGTGCATTCTCAATGCGGCACATGTGGTGTTGAAGGTCATAATAGGCGGAACGTGACGCATGATAGGACGCAAAATAAATGTGGCATTTGTGGGGGCTTGGGTCATAACAAAAGAAGATGTCCCAACAGAGCTAGTATGTGAATGAATCATTTAAATTTTTTGTAATATCATTGTTTAAATTAATAAAATATGAAGTCATTGTTTATTAATTTGTATTGTTGTTTATGAACAGATGGAGCCGGGCCCAGTTGACCGTTCTCTTTTACGCCAGCAGAGGGAGCACCGTTCTACTGTTGTTTGGGCAGGGGATGTACGTACTTTTTTAAACTGATATTTCCTTCAATAATGTTAATAATCTTAGTGTTTGTTTTTCTAGGTGTCGAGATGCCTACGGTGCCGACGACGTGAGAGTACACTGAGGCATGTCCCCTTGGACGAGCGCGTAGTTGAGCACATTTGCGTAGCGGGTTTTTTAGGCGTACTGCAGATGGATTTCATATCCTTGGACTGGCACCTGATTACAGCTCTTGTTGAGAGATGGCGTCCCGAGACGCACACATTTCACATGCGCCACGGGGAGATGACAGTTACATTACAGGATGTGGCGTACATATTTGGGTTGCAGATTGATGGTCAGGCAGTGATTGGTCCTACTACTTCTCCCAGTTGGGCAGGCTTGTGCGAGCGATTACTTGGGGTCCGGCCTGAACGGCCCAACATTGATGGTGCTCGAGTCCGCATGACATGGCTATTAGAGCACTTCTCAGTTCTGCCCGAGGACGCCGATGATGATACCATTCTGCGATACACACGGGCGTACATTCTACAGCTTTTTGGTGGTGTGATCTTTCCGGACAAGTCCGGAAACGAGGTATCCCTGATCTACCTACCTTTTTTGGAGGACCTGGAGAGTTGTGGGAGGTACAATTGGGGCTCAGCTTGTTTGGCGTACTTGTACAGGCAGTTGTGTGTTGCATCGAAGGCTGACGCAGTAGAGATTGGGGGTCCATTGATACTGTTGCAGTTGTGGGCTTGGGAGCGATTCCCCCATATCGCTCCGGTAGTTCACCACCGACCTCTTTGTCAAGGGAAGCCCTTGGGGGCAAGGTGGCATGCAGAGTTTGACATCTCAGCGGAATCTACACATGTGGTTCGGCCATATAGGGATGCACTTGACCTACAGCTAGATGAGCAGGTATTCAGTTATCACGTTATTACATTTTATTTTCAATTATAACGGGTTTTATAATATTTCTAATTTAACGCAGGTGATATGGAGGCCATATACAGAGGACGTGTTGTCCCAGTTGCCATTGTATTGCCGTGGCAATGAGTATTTACATGTGGCTCGTGTCCTCCTCATTCATTTTTGTATTGTTGAGCTACACATACCGGACAGAGTCCTTCGACAGTTTGGGGGCATTCAGGGGGTTCCAAGGGCTTGCGACACTTCATCTCAATTGCATGCAATCGATCTCCGAGGAAAGAGCAATGTGGATTGGACGGAGTTCCATGCAGTCTATATTAGACTATGGAACATCCGTAGAGACTACGTGGTGTCGATGACTCCCATTTCATTGGGAGGACCAGATACGATCGCCGAGTACATGCCATGGTATCGTCGAATAACAAGACGTTTCATTGGACGACATGGATGCACACTCGATTACGCGGTAAGATAGCATTTACTTGATTTACATTTTCTAGTATGATTTTACATGTTTTAACAAGATTTGATCATATTGCAGGTGTCTCAATTCGAGGAGATTGTTCGACTTTGCGATGATGGTTCACCACGTATTAGAGAACTTGCTGCTGAAGCAAGTTCTAGGATACGTGACTCTATACAACGACAGTTCCGAGATGGACCTACAGATGAGCATTCACAGGAAGACGCCGATGCAGAAGGTACATCTCATCCCCGTTCACGTGTTCGAGGACGTGGACGGGGACGTGGTAAACAACAAATGGGAGAGAGGCCTTCTGGCGAGGGAGATGTCACAGTGGATACACAACCCCCTCAGTCTGGCGTAGAATTTGAGACCCCAATTCCTGAGTGTGGGACATCTACACAGCCTACAACGCCGCCTGCACCACGGAGGGATCGAGCGGAGCACAATGCAGGACCTTCACATCATTCACCCCTCCCGTTGTCCTTTGGAGTTGAAGGACCCGAGATGACCAACATCGACGACATAGATCGCAACAGTCAATCGCATGGATTTGACCCAAGACCACCGGAGACCATCATGGCGGATGAAAGACCTGTCAAATTACAATACAAAAAGAGGAGGGAGCGTAGACCATAGAATGTGATGTTGCCATTTTTTTGTAATGTAAACCAAGCCTGTAAATGTGTTTGCAACTATGATTAAGTTACTTTCTATGAATCTCACTATTGTCTTCACTTCACTATTGTCTATGAATCTTATCTTTAAAAGTTGTTATAATATCATATTTGCTATTACATACTGTGCAAGACGTTCACTTCGCCAACGTATAAATTCCATAAAAAAAGAGGGGAAGCAGCAGCTCTGCGAGCAGCAGAGCTGCTGCTTCCCCCCTTTTTTTTAAGGTTCTGCCGCAAAGCCGCCTCTTCAAGAGGCGGCTTTTGCTAAGAGCCGCTTCTTTAAGAGGCGGCTTTGGTCTAAAGCCGCCTCTTGAAGAGGCGGCTCTTACTTAACCAAAGCCGCCTCTTCAAGAGGCGGCTTATCTACGGTACTTAATAAAAAAAATAATACATACCGCATAGGATGAATTTGATTACAAACTTACCCCCACACGAATTTTCCTCAGACATCACCCTCATTGAATGAATTTTCTTATTCCTATTGCAAGAGATTAACGTGTTAAGTTTGTGGAATTGTGGAACAACCTCAAAGGTTGGCCAACATCACGGAATGGCATAAACAAAGGAAATGATAAAGAATATGCAAATGGAAATCATAGATGATGTATGCCATGACGTCAATGAGAGGTTTAAGATCATAGGGCATGCCAAAAAATATGGCAAGTGGCTGTACGGGAGTTGATCTGCTAAGACCAACAAACGGGATTTGCATCAAGTTTCTTATTTTCAGCAAAGCCATCAGATTTTGACCAAGTCACAAGTCAAATTGAAAGTTTCTCCGCAGGGTTTAGTGAGACTTATGTGTCATGGACGTGTGCCAAGCACGCAAACATGACTCGACTCTGTTGGACATTCTGGGAAGAACCAAAATAGGAGTTCCACCAATATAAAAATTACACAGCAACCCCCTCTACTTCGTATCTCGAACCCGATAATCTGTGTTGGGGATATGCACAAACTCATGAGTATCCCCTAAAATTGGTGTAAATAAGAGCAACTATGCATATATTAAACAGTAATCATACGGATTCTAATGGATTGACAGAACAACATTACAGATTATCAAGATTAATAACGTGCAATTCCAATCCATTATCCGATTACAAATAGCAAACATGAACCGATTAACCACACAGAAACAAACAATCGGACGAGTTCCAGAAAAGGCTAAGCAATAAATAAATTGCGGCAAATAATAGATAAGAAAGATTAGGTCAGAGATCACCGAAGCGTCCATGAAATGGACTGTCCTTAGAGAGGATTTCGCCTCCACAATACCGGTGCGAAGGGTACTGGCGATCCGCTTCCAGGATACGACGGTCCACGATCCTCGTCCGTGCACACCGACGAGACCGTCCTCGAAAGCACCTCCGAGATTTTGCAGCCGAGAAGAACATGGTCGTTGGCGTGAGAAGAGAGAGCAATAGCGACGACGAGTGGAGTTTCTTGCGAGTGAAGAAAAACGGCGTCGATGAGGGGTATAAAAAGACAAGTTCACATGCCCTAGCGCGGTCCCTTCGGTTTCCAAAAACGCCCCTCAACAGGTGTATCCCTTCGGATTCCAAAACCGCGGCTAAGTCAAGCCGTTTGAACCGAGTCAGATTCCCAATGTGATCGAAATCAAATTAATCTTCCTGATTAATTTAATCGATCAGCCAATTGAAACTCGCAGCAAAAGTATCGAGATCCGAATTGACTCTCCTGAAAGCCGGAGCCGGAGCCGGAGACAGAGCGGAGCGCGCGCGCGCGTGTGGTCCTCCGTTTCTCCCCTCAACTATTGCTACAAGAGCTTGGGGTGTGAACTCATATATAAGTCCACCAAAAGTTTAGAACTCCAAGGTATGGTACTAAACTTCAATCCAAACTTATCCGTGTTTGAAATTTGGGAATTCCCAACTTTCCCTCCAAACCATTTGGTTTCCCACTTGAAACCAAATTAACTCCAATTCTAATTACATAAATTTTCCAATTAAAATCTAAATACAAATTTTAATACAACACAATCCCCCACGAATTCACCAATTTGAAAAAGAGATTCAAAAAGACTTAAGAGACTTCTTTCGGCTGCTACACTTTGCTTTTAGTAAAGGTACCTTCCGGTTTAAACCTCTATCTGAGTTTACTACTTTCACTTTAAAAGGAACGAAGTGAACTTCGTCTTTAACTTCAGACCTTGGTGTTAAAGTATACGGTAGAAACAACAAAGCATTGTTCTTGGTGCAATCTTCAGGGTTGGTGATCTTAAAGGCCATGCATCCTTATCCTGTTTCATGAGTGTGTTCAGGAAAGACCCTCTTCCTTTAACTGCGGCCCACAGTAACACTCACATATGTGGCGTTCTCCAAGGATGCACTGCTAACATCCTGCCCAAAGGCTTGAACCCATTCAGAGCCTACGCTCTTCCTAAACTTGCAGAATAAACGACACTCAGGCTTCCAAGGATAAGACACTCATGCTTATGCACTAAGATTAGAGTGCCAATCAGTTCTCCAAACAGCTTGTTATTACCACATTGAACCTACTTTGTGGGATCTACACTCAGATAGGTTGGGTTGCTACTGTAGAGGAACTCTCAATGGGTCTCAGTCCCATCCCAAGCCTAGACTTTAGGACTAAAGATCTATCAAGTCCCTTAGTCAACGGATCTGTCGTGTTGTCTTTGTATCCAACAAAATCCACAGCCAACACTCCTCGAGACATCAAATCCTTTGACGTCTTAAGTCTGATTTGTATGTATCTCCTTGTTTTCTGATTGAACTTTAAACTCTTGATCTTGGCAATTGTGGTCATATTATCACAATGTACCGAGATCGTAGGAACAAGCTAACCTACCATGGGAATTTCAGACAGAAGTTCCCTTAGCCATTCAACCTCAATTCCAGTTGTGTCCAAAGCACACAGCTCGGCCTCAAAAGTGTATCGAGCTAGAATGATCTGCTTTACAAACCTCCAGGAGACTGCACCGTCTCCAAGGGTAAATACATACCCTGTAACACCATTACTCCTAGACTCCTCTATTTTCCCTATCCAGCTTGCATCACTGTATCCTTCTAGTACAGATAGATGTCTACCATAATGCAAACTAAGAGAAATAGTTCCCTTCAAGTACTTCAGTATTCGATCCAGAGCCTTCCAGTGAGTACGGTCAGGATAGCTAGTGTATCTACTCAGCTTTGCAACCGAGAATGAAATATCAGGTCTCGTGCAATTTGCAAGATACATTAAACTTCCTATCACTTGTGAAAACCTTAGCTGAGCTACAGATACTCCACTTTTATTCTTAAATAGCGTTTTGGATGAATCAAAAGGAATGCTTACAGCTTTGCAATCTTGTTATCCAAATTTCTCAAGTACCTTCTCAACATAGTAAGATTGAGAAATTACAATCCCATCAACTGACCTTGTCAGTTTGAGACCCAAGATCACATCAGCAACACCCATGTTCTTCATCTCAAACTTGCTACTTAAGAATGCCTTAGTCTCATTAATAATCCTTATATGTGATCCAAACAATAATATGTCATCAACATATAGGCACAAGACAATACACTCATCACCATTCACCTTGGAGTAGATACACTTATCGGATTCATGAACCTTAAAGCTACATGACAAAATAGTTTTGTCAGATTTATCATGCCACTGCTTTGGTGCTTGTTTCAATCCGTAAAGGGATTTGACCAACTTGCAAACCTTTCCCTCATTCCCAGGAGTCACAAGCCCATCAGGTTGAACCATATAGATCTCTTCCTCACGATCTCCATGCAGAAAGGCGGTCTTCACATCCATTTGGTGGATGAAGAGATCATATACGGATGCCAATGCTATGAGCATCCGGATTGTGGTCATCCTAGTCACAGGGGAATAGGTATCAAAATAATCGATACCTTCCTTTTGCCTAAAGCCCTTGGCAATTAATCTGGCTTTGTACTTTTCAATTGATCCGTCAGGTCTAAGCTTTTTCTTAAACACCCACTTGCACCAGTGATAGAGCACCATTTGGGTAAATCAACCATCTCCCAAGTTCAATTAGCCATAATGGAATCCATCTCAGATTTGATGGCTTCCTTCCATTGTTTCGCTTCGGATGAAGCCATGGCTTCCTTGTAACTTGGTGGATCACCCTCGATCTGGTAGACAACAAAGTCGCTACCCAGATCCATGGCTATCCGAGGTATTTTGCTCCTCCTTGGCTCAATCTCTTCAGAAAGATCATTGGGTTCAGGTTGAGTCTCAACCCCCACATTCGTTATCCTTTCCACTTGATCTGGAATAGATCCTGATGTAGAGGCGCCTTCAATGGTTAGATTCTGAGGAATCCCAGTTTTCAACGGGAAGACATCCTCAAAAAATGTAGCATCACGGAGTTCAATAATGGTGTTGACTTCTATGCCTGTTATCTTGGACCGAATTACCAAGAACCTATATGCATAGCTATTTTCCAGGTAACCTAAGAAGACCGCATCAATAGTTTTAGGACCAAGTTTCTTTCTCTTGTGTTCTAGGACTAAAACCTGAAAAACGAGAAAGCGAGAGCCGCTAAATAGCGGTCTGACAAATCAGACTCACTATCGCTGAGGCGACTACTCAAGCCTTCCCGTTTGTCAACAATTAGCCCACACAATTAATCAAACAATCGAGAGCAAGGATTAAAAATTTATTATTCCCTACTAAAAATGTACAATGGCAAGCAAGTAGGGGTCGAACACAGGAAACAAGGGTGTAGAGTATAGACAAAAAGTCAAAGCCTAGGTCTAATCAACTACTTAGCCAATCTGGAATTTTTTTGTGAGTTTTTAATTCTATATTATTTTTTATATTTTTTATTTAATTTTTAATTTTGTATTTTGATTTTTAATTTTTTGATTTTATATTTTCTTTTTATATTTTATATTTTTTTATTTTCTTTCTAAATATAGGAATATATACGCAATATAGGGAATGAGAGGATAAAGTATTTATAAAAATAGGTAAAAATACTCAAAAATCAGGGAAACAAATGTTTTTGGACTTTTTAAGATTTTTTTACAAGTTTTGTAATTTTTGGGTGTTTTTCAAAATCTTTTTGGTTTTTTTTAAATATCAAAACAAGAGAAAACAATGAACTGGAATTCTGGCCGAAATCAAAATGGGAATGAAAAATATCAAACAGTAACAAAATTTTCCCAAATTAATTTTAAGACAATAGAATAGAAAAGCTACAGAACCTGAGTTTATATTTTTAGGAATTTTCTAGGATGTTTTAGTTTTTTTTTTGAAGTTTTTAGGTTTTTTCTAATTTTTAAGGTTTTTATTTTGAAATTTTTAGTAGTTTTTGGACTGACACTAAAATACAACAAAATAGACCTTAGGTATTTTTTTTGGAATTTTTCAAAACATGTTGCTAATTTTTATGGGTTTTCTAATGAAAACAGTAAGAAAAAGGCTTGTTTTTTATTTTTAATAAATATTAAAATGCAACAAAAATGTAATACAAAAATATGCATAAATGTGCAAGTCAACAGGAAGCTATGTTGATTTTTGTGGAATTTTTGGGGTTTTAATGATGCATGAAATAAATATAGAAAGCAAGCAAAAGTACACAACCTGGTAGAGGTATATTTGTAAATAGGAAAGTATCCAGGGCACGCATGCAATTTTTCAAAAAAAATTATAACTGAAATATAAAACTTCTGCACTAAATCTAAATTTAAAAAGTCGCAAGGGTGCCCTTGCAAAATCTCCCAGACACACGTGCGTTACACGCACGCCTGACAGGGGCACGGATGCAATATCACAAAGTTCGAGGGCTGACGTGCAAAAAGGCCAAGACTTTTCTACTCCAGCTGAAAGTTTAGGTACTAAAAGTGAACACCCAAACAACCCCTGGGTCCCCTTGCAAAATCGCCAGGGGCATGTGCGTAGCGCACGTGACCTGGCGGGGGCCTATATCTAATTTTACAAAAACGGGGGAAGCTTTACGCAATTTGTCCAAAACTTTAAAACAGCTGATGAACGTTTAAATATTAGGTGGTAAATACAAAAAGCGGCCGGGTATAAGTTGCAAAATTCCCAGACCTTGGCACGAGCGAACGGTGGATGATCGCCCACTTAAACACGTGGCGTCGCCATAAGAGTTGATGACGCTTTGCGAACGGATGGACACGATTAGATCTCGGTTGATGATCCGACGGTGTGGCGTGGCCAAGATCTAACGGTGGTTGTGCTCCACGAAGAACAGGGCATGATCGGACGGTACTGGAGATGATAGGATGAACGCGTGAAGAACATGCAGCCAACGAGGTTTGGATTGCTGATGCGGGCGTCTCCGACGACCAATAGCTCCTCCGATGGTCTCCGCGGCCGCCTGGAAGGTTCCTCTGACGTCTGGAGGCTTCAAAATGCTCAGGCGAAGGCCAGGGCCCTCCCACCGCGAAGGCGGAGCTTGGTGGTTCCAGGCTTCCTCCGGCGAGGCACAAAATCCCCCCAGACGCGTGATTGGGCTTCAGACCTGCAAGGAAAGACGTGAAGGAGTCGAGGGCAAGTTGCCTCGACTCCGCGGAGGGTGGAAAGGCTCTCGTTGGTGTATGGGACAAGTCGAGGTCGGCCGGAGAGACTCGGAGCCAGCCAACGTGATGTCAAGGCGATGAGGGGATGATAACGAAGGGAAAAAACGAAGTGCGAGAAACAGGGAGGCTTCCTAACTATTCTAGAGCAACAGAAAAGGGTCAAGAGAGGGAAAGAAATGCCTTTCCAAAGCGCATGGGCAAGGTGCTCCGGCGACCACTTCGGCAAGGGGATCCGCCTCAATTCGATGCCGCCTTGGTCCAATGAGAAGCCCGACGAGCTCCTGCTGTCACCAGGAGTATCTTCAAGGACTTAGGTTAGGATTTCGTTGGTGAAAGAGGGATCAAAAGAGAGAGGAAAGTCGGGGGGGTGCATATTTGAAGGTTTGACTGCCTGCCCGACCAGCTCCAAAGAACGAGGATTATCTTGCGAATCGACGACCCACGCCCCTAGGAAACGATAGGGCGTGAATCACCAATCCTCGAGGACAAAAAGTCATGAAGACTCCATCGCCAAAGGATGAAAGGTGGCGTCTGGAAAATCCTCGAAGATCGATAAAAAATACAAAGATCTGACATAATCGGAAGGGTCAGACAGTTGACCGGAGGTCAACTGTCAGACCTCCCTGGTTGGTCCACGTGGACCAACCAGAAAATTCCCGCAAAAAATGTTTGATAAATTCAATTTAAAATAGTAAATGAAATTATTATTTTTAGGTTATTAAATAAAAAATATTTCTAATTTTATAAATTATTTTATGGTAATTTTTATTTATTTTTTAAAGGTCTGAATTGACAAATTGTCTTTTATACCCTTTATAGGTACATTACCTATATATTTTAGTATTTTATTTTTATTTTATGTATTTAATTTATTTATCTATGTTTATTATTTTGTAAATTTATAAAATATTTCTAGACACTTAAATATATTTTTATTTTATTTTTCTGATGTAATTTTTATAGTTAATAAAATAGAAGTATACATTATGCATGTATGTATATAGGTATTTTACCTATATCTTTTATATACAAGTATTTTATTTTGTAATTTCTTTGGTTTTTAGTCTGATTTTAATTCACATATTTATTATAAATAATATTTACAAAATTGTAAAAATATAAAATTATAAAAATAATGAATAAATAATAAAATGGATATTTTAATCTGTACAAGTATACTACAAGGGTCCAAAACTCAACTTTCAAACCGTAACTCCAAAAAATACGAAACCACCTCGATTAAATAGATTATTTTATGCTATATAAATTAAAGTGAGTTTGGTATATAACGAGTTTTTATTTGCAAGATACATGTCTGGGAAGTTGGAGTTTTGGAATCTTATTCAGACCATAACTTTTTATCTGTACATTAATTTTTAGTGAAATCAATTTTGTATTTTTATCTATTTACTTATCCACAACTTTCATGTACAAAGTTTCTTTATTTGAGGTATAAAAAGTGGAACCAAAAATAGGTCTCAAAATGAATAAAGAATGAAGGAATTTCATTGTATTTTTACCCTTATCTCCCCCTACTTTATTCCTTGTCGACCTATTCATCAAGATGCCTAGGTCTCGGAGTTTCGGGTCATAAAGTATTTACAATATTTTATTATTTTTCTTTTCTTTTTTTATTCTATAATTTTGGCATTAAAAACCGCATTTCATACACTATTTACATGTACATGCATGAATGCTAAGATGCTCTAATTAAGGGTTTTTTACACGTATTTGCTAGGGGTTTTGATGCCAAAATGATAGAATAAAGATGATGAAATGTGGCTTCATCACCCCTCTATACTTTACCTTTGCTAGTCCCTAGCAAACACTTATGCAATGAGTGCATAAATAAAAAGAAAGAAAAGAAAAAGAAGAAAGATGGATGAAGTTTAATTATCAAACTCGTCTTCACAAAATCAAAGTTTGGAGCTTAAGTTAGACCTTTGGAATTTTAGTGCGGGCGGAACCTTAATGAGAACCGGATTTAAAATCCAACAGCCTCTGAGTATCCCAAAACTCTGTTCAAGTCTCCTCAATAGCCAGGTCAGAAATACTTCAACTCATACGCAAACCCTTACGACTATGAATCTGACTCGTACAGTGTAAGTGATGGTGGCTCTCCTCAACTGAAATGACAAAGAGACTGACTTCTCCAATATGACAACCCAATGATTCCCCATACCAACAACTCATCCTTCAAGGAGCAGGGTATTCCCTTCTAAGTTCAAGTGGCAACCAGCTCAAGAGGAGGGGGTGAAGAGAAGAATGGACGGTAGCCAGTGTAGCTACCTATCCTAGGATGCAAGACGAGTGTAGTCAAGTCATCCAGCTGCAGGCTCACATGTTTTTACTTTGAAGCACAATCTTGCTTATTTGACTTTACATATATGTACACTCTGGCAGGAATTTTTATTTTTGTACATGCCTGTCCACTTTTTTGGAGTTTTTTCTTTTGCATTTTTTTGAATACTATATACAACAGCATTTACATAGGGAGTTTTTCCTATTGAGCCAGTAGAATATTCCTCTTTTGAAGCTTTATTGCAACTCACGATCTCATATCCTCGAAACTCATCATAAACGGACGGGTTGGGGCGTACTTCCCTCCCTAGAGGAGGACAAATGTTTCCACCTGTGTGCGTCTCATACCGGCAAATCCAACCCCC
The DNA here is from genome assembly GCA_037367405.1 of Ottelia alismoides. NCBI lineage: Eukaryota > Viridiplantae > Streptophyta > Magnoliopsida > Alismatales > Hydrocharitaceae > Ottelia > Ottelia alismoides. The sequence goes on from JAZKJV010005026.1 coordinate 149,507, forward strand.
TCACCACTCCAACTGAGTTGAGCCATGTGAAAGGTGCAAGTGTCCAAGTTAGGTCATTATCAACAAGAGTCGTGCGTGTGCTCGGAAATACTCTACTTAGGCAGTCAAGAATCCATTGAACCAAGTCCCGTGATCCTCAAAGAATTAAGTCAACTAGACCTGAAGTACCTCAATCCCAATTCCTATAAGGTTCCTGTTAATTAGGTCGATTTTAAGGTCCAACAAGGCTCCAATCTTCGGATTTTACTTAGACTTGTTCAACCATTAAACTCAATCCGGAAAATGCTCATGCTATGCAATGCTATGCAGAAAATATTTTTGTGATGCAATTTTCACAGATTTTGAACTTTTTATGGATTTTTGAAAAGATGATGCATATGCATTTTTAGATTTTTCAAAAAGGTTTTCAAATGTTTTTGAATTTTAATTTTGCAAATGTTTTTGGGCTTTTTGAAAACACAATGTTTTGGCTAAAAATTAGGTACAAAGATTTACACGGAAGTGCTTCTTATATACACAAGAAGTGGATTTCAAGAATTTACAGGGTAAGTGGTCAATTTTATAGGTTGTATATATAGTGGATTTTTGGTGTGATGTATATATTCCTCAAACTTATTTGACACAGGTTTTTCAAACGATTTTGAAAACTATAGTCCAAAATAATTTTTACAAACATTTTACAAACATGTACACACATTTGAAAATCATTTTGCAAATGTTTTCCAAACAGTATATATAGATTTTTCAAATATTTTTGCAACCATTTTTCAAACCATTTGCAAATCATTTTTCAAACATTTTATTTCACACAAAGAAAATAAACTTTACAATCAAAATATTTTTACAAAGGTTGAAAACATGTAACAAAACATTTTCAAAATAGTTTTCAATAGATTTTCACAAAGATTCTCAAACTATTTTTCAAACATTTTGCAAAAAATATTTTCACCTGCTTTATTAATAAGTAAATACAGAAAGAGTTTTGAGGAATGAAACACATCTTTTTATTAGGGTTTTTAATGAATTTTAAAGAATAATTAGCCATATTTATTAAGAAAGTACGAGTTATGGCTAAAGTATATACGTAGTATATACGACCCCCTATACATAGCTTGAGCTATGTCCTCATAGATCGGAGAGAAAAGAGAAGACATAACTCGTACTGAGTATAGGCAAGTCTAAAGAACAAACAACTAAGAGATGAATAAACAAACCAATGAGAAGTTGACCGTCCCCCTATACTTAGGATCAAATAATCCTAAGTATAGCAGACTGTACACAAGGGAGGGAGGGACAAGGGTGGGAATGAACAGATCGTACTCAGATTGTCTCCCCCTATACTTAGGGTAAGATATCCCTAAGTATAGACAAGAAGAGGAGACAATGGAGAGGATCGAAAAGAATAGAACGAGAACTCGGTGTGCACACCCCCTATACTTAGGACAAAGTACGTCCTAAGTATAGAAGACTGTCTACAAGAGGGTGACACATGTTTGATAGATACAGAAGATAGAAAAGGAAAAGAAGAAAAGAAGAAAAGAGATGAAAGCGGATATGAACAACTCGGGATGCGCATCCCCCCTATACTTAGGATAAAGTACATCCTAAGTGTGGCAAAGATGAAAGGGATGACATCATGTCGGTAGAAGAGGATAAAAGAGATTGAAAAGAAGAAAAGAAGAAAAAAAGAAAAGTTATTCAAAAATGTTTCGCTCTGCTGGGCCTTCCTCTACCTCTTGGGAGGTATCCGGCTCATCCTTGTAGATTACTTGAATCAAGTCAACGACAGCCATGAATGTATCATGTTCTAGGTATGGCTTCAGAAGCTGTCCATTGACTACAAATGGTTGTGCGTCAGCTGACAGATTGGATATCAATACACTTCTATTGTCACGCACCTGCCTAACCATAAACGGCCCAGTCCATTTACTCTTCAATTTGCCTGGAAAGATCTTTAATTTCGCATCAAACAACCATACCTTCTGACCTGGATCGAAGGACTTGCGACGGATATGCTTGTCATGCCATGTTTTGACCTTCTCCTTGTACATCAGGCTGTTGTCATATGCATAATCTCTAAATTCTAGTAATCTGTTCAGATCCACTTTCCTGTTCTTTCCTGCTTGCTTGGAGTCCAAATTACAGATGTTAATGGCCCATAAAGATTTGTGAATGAGTTCAACGGGCAAATGACATGGCTTGCCATACACAAGGCAGTAGGGAGACATTCCCAAGGGTGACTTGTATTGTTCTATAAGCCCAAAGAACGGAATCAAGCAGCTGAGACCAGTTCTTGCGTTCCGGTCGCACAAGCTTCTGTAAAATTTTCTTGATCTCCCTATTTGAACATTCAGCTAAGCCATTGGACCACGGGTGGTAAGGTGAAGCAACACGATGTTCAATACAGAATTCTTGGGTCAGCTTCTTCACCTCTTTGTTTATGAAATGACTACCCCCGTCAGATATGAGAATTTAGGGAATCCCGAACCATGCTATGATGTGATCTCTCAAGAATCGACAGACAGTCCTACTATCGGCGGTTCGGGCAGGAATAGCCTCCACCCAGTGACTTACATAATCGGCAGCAAGCAGAATATATTCATAGCCCTGACTGTTGGGAAACAGGCCCATAAAGTCGATGCCCCATGCGTCGAAGACGTCTGAGATCTGAATGTATTTTAGAGGCATCATGTCTCTCATTCCTATGGTTCCACCCATCTTCTGACAGTCAGTGCATCATTTGACATAATCATCTGCATCTTTGAATAATGAAGGCCACCAGAGGCCACTTTGAAGAACTTTTGCTATCGTACATTTGCCTGAATGATGTCCTCCAGAATCTTGGTCATGACATAAAGCGAGGACACTTGTAACTTCCTCCTGAGGAATGCACCTTCTCCAGATACAATCTGCTCCCTCACAAAACAAATACGGATCCTCACACTGGTAGAAATGGATTTTAGACAAGAATCTGTCTATTTTCAACTTAGGCCAATACTGTGGGATTTTCTTGGTCACCAGATAATTCACAATGTCTGCATACCAAGGAAGCGAGGTGACAGACATAATTGCCTCGTCTGGAAAGGTCTCTGTGATCGGCTGCAGGTTCAGCTCAGGAGATTCCGGCTCAGGAAGCCTTGACAGATGGTCGGCCACCACATTCTTTACCCAAGGTTTATCTTTGATTTCCAAGTCAAATTCCCGGAGGAGAAGGATCCACCGAATGAGACGTGGTTTGGCGTCCTTCTTCTACTGTAAATATCGGATGGCCGAATGATCAGTGTAAATGATTACTTTGGACCCAAGGAGGTAGGATCCGAACTTTTCCAGGGCAAAGACTACCACTAGCAGCTCCTTTTCAGTGACAGTGTAGTTTCTCTGGGCTTCTTCGAGCGTTCGGCTAGCGTAGTGAATCGCAAATGGTACATTATCTTTCCTCTATCCAAGTACAGCTCCGATGGCATAATCTGACGCGTCGGTCATTATCTCGAAGGGTTGAGTCCAAATCGGTGGCTGTAAGAAAGGGCTTGTGTGATGAGTTCTTTCAACTGATTAAAGGCAAGGAGCACACGGTCATCTACAATAAATTCATTCTCCTTGTCGAGCAACTCAGTCAACGGTCTGACCAGTTTGCTAAAATCTTTGATGAATCGTCGGTAAAAACCGACATGGCCCAGGAATGAACTGACTTGCTTGATGGTTGTAGGTGGCTCAAGTTTGGAAATCACGTCCACCTTGGTTGGGTCAACCTCCATACCATGTTTAGAAACAACGTGACCCAGCACGATTCCTTCGGTCACCATGAAGTTGTTCTTCTCCCACGAGAGCACAAGATTGACTTCGCAGCACCTCCATAAGACTCGGTCTAAATAATCAAGACATTGATCAAATGAATCCCCGTAGACCGAAAAATCGTCCATAAAGACCTCGAGAAAGTTGCCCACCATATTAGCAAAAATTGCAAGCATACACCTATGAAATGTGGCTGGGGCGTTGCACAGCCCGAACGTCATCCGTCTAATGGCATATGTACCAAAAGGACAGGTGAACATGATCTTCTCTTGATCTTCAGGAGCAATGGCAACTTGATTATACCCAGAGTATCCATCCAAGAAGCAGAAATATTCCTTCGCGGCCAATCTCTCCAAGATCTGGTCGATGAAGGGTAAAGGGAAGTGGTCCTTCTTGGTAGCGAGGTTAAGTCTTCTGTAGTCCACGCACACTCACCAAGAAGTGGGTACTCTGGTTGCGATCTCCTCTCCTTTGTCATTCTTCACAATGGTGATCCCTGATTTCTTCGGCACAACATGCATAGGGCTCACCCATTTGCTGTCGGAGATGGGATAAATAAATCCCGCATCATACCACTTCTGGATCTCTTTCATAACAACCTCCCGTAGATTTGGATTTAATCTTCTCTGAAGTTCTCGAGAGGTCCTGCAATCTTCTTCCAGAAAGATGCGATGCGAGCATAGTAAGGATTGATCCCATGGAGATCAGAAGTTCGCCAGCCTATCGCCTTGCGGTTGCGTTCAAGAACCTCCATCAGACGAGATTCTTGGTCTTCGGTCAGATGTGCATTGATAATGACCGGGTACATATTCGGTTCTCCCGCAAGGAAGGCATATTTCATGTTGGAGGGCAAAGGTTTCAGCTCTGGCGGGGTCTAAGCTGCTTGAGAATTGACCTCAGCTATCAGCGTAGGTGGCGATTCTTTCAACTGTTCGGTGTCCACCATACTCGGTTTTGCCTCTTCTCTCAAATCCTGACAGAATTCCTCGATGATGTCCTCTTCATCAAAAGATTCTACAAAAATTTGTTCTTGGTTTTGAAGGCACATCACCCCCACGGCAGTCTCTTGCAGCACACCAGCGAGTTCCTCATCCTGATTGATAAGGGGAAATTCGATTGCGGTCTCCACTCCCTCCTCGGGGCAGAGGAGTTCATGGATCTCATTGTCATCCAAAAATAAGTTGGTATCTTGAATTTCTGCTAGAAAGTCGCAGTCGTCAGCATACTCAATCGCTCTTGCACATGATACAGATGTCTGTTTGGCTGGTGTTCCCTCAGGCAGGTCTCTACGCTGATTGTTTCATTGCCAATGCCAAAAGTGATTTCTCCCGTCCCATAATTCACTACTGCGTTTGATGTCCGCAGAAATGGTCGTCCCAATATGATTGGGGTAAGGAGAAATGGAGCGGGGACGTCGATATCTAAGACCACAAAATCGGCCGGGAACGGCTTTCCCTGAACCGTGACTATCACATCCTCCAACAGGCCCCTAGGCCGCTTAACTGACTTGTCTGCAAACTGCAGAATCATCTTTGTAGGCTTGAGCGGTCTCAGCCTGAATTCCGTAAGTAGCGAAGCTGGCATCAAGTTGACAGAAGACCCGCTGTCGAGAAGTGTTCGTTCAAACTCCTGATTGAATATCTGACAACGCACAAGAGGTGCTCCCATATCTGGCTTTTTATCCGGGAGATTGCTGATGGCATTAACGGTGTCCATTGTAAGGACATGCTTTTCGGACTTGCCACATTTGCTTCTGGAGTTGTGAGGATGCGACCAACGCTTGGTTGTGCATGCCTCTTTCAATCCTTTCTTTACAGCTGGCATGTACTCAAGAGCTTTCATTAATGGCATATTCAACACCAAATTCTGGATGATTTCTATAATGGTAGGATCAGACAAAGCATTTTTCAAATGTTTCATTTTTTTTTGTGTTTTTTCATTGCTTCTGGAAAAGGAATATTTACAATATCTTCACCGATTTCATTCAAAATAGTGTCCATATTATTGTGTACAGGTAGATGGCAAAAAGGAATAGAATCATCTACAAGATGTGGACCAAAAATGGCAGGCTCGGCTTCAGGTGCTGGCGTTGGACTCGCTGCAGGTGCAAAATCCCTTCTATCCGTGGCTGGCTCTGTAGCAGGTGCAATCGTCTCCAATGCTGGCCTATCTCCACCGAGGCTGCTGTATCTTTTTGTGTTTTCCTGTTTTCTTCATTTTTTGGTGATTTTCTAAATGATGGTGCTGCTCCCAAAATGCTACTTGGCCCTGGTGTTGGCTGGACTGACGATTCCCTGTCAGATGCAAGATGCTTTCCCTTCGCCGTCGCTGATGGCTGGAGTATCCTACCGCTCATGAGAGTAACGGCATTAGATAAAAAATAATTTAATTTCACCTGATTCGGGTTGGACACTGCCGGCTACCTGCTCCTTGCTCGGAAGTTATTTGGATTGGCTTCGACCTGGGCTGGTATGATGGTCTTAGCAGCTGTCAGATCGTCGATCTTCTGGGTCATCTCAACCATGTTCTTCATTAATTATTCAAGACAGGCCAGGGCTAGATTAACCGGCACAATCTCAGAGGAATCCCCCTGCTGGGGCCTAGAATGCTGATATGATGATTGAGACTGTGACTGGTAACCCTGAGAAAAATGGTGAGGAGGAAGGTTGGAGGGATACTGTGAATTCTGTTGGTTGTGTGGAGCAGCCAGTTGCTGATGGTATCCTTGTCCGCGATATCCGGACCGCTGAGGACCTGTTAAAGCGAGAAAATAGAGGGTCGTACGGTTTCACAAGGTGAAACCGCAGTCGATGCGGTGACCGCTCAAAAATCCGAGCTTCGAACAACAATTAACCCATGACGATCAAATAAGGAAATGAAGGTGAATGTGGAGTTAAAATTTATTATAACTCTACAACAAGATGAGTATAGGTGCAAGTATGTGTAGAGGTCGAACACAGGGAGCAGATAGGATAGATCGGGGCACTAAGGCACAAAAGTGTAATTGTGATCAAGATGTCTATTAATGCTATTTTTTGTGGGTTTTTAATTTTATATTTTTTATTTAATTTTTAATTTTATATTTTTTTATTTTGATTTTTAATTTTCTGATTTTATATTTTCTTTTTATATTTTATATTTTTTTATATTTCCTTTTTCAATAATAGAATATGTATACAATATAGGAAAAGAGATGACAAACTATTTATAAAAATAAGGAAAAAAACTCAAAAATTAAGAAATGAATTTTTTTGGTATTTTTATACTTTTCTACTATTTTTGGGATTTTTGGGTAATTTTCAGAATATTTTTGGTATTTTTAAAGTCAAAAACACTGAAAACAGTGGATAAAATACAAGGCTGAAACTAAAATGGACAAATAAAATAGAAAACAGTAAAAAAAATTCTCCAAATTAATTTTCAATGAAATATAATAAAATAAGGAAAATTTAGACACCAATATTATATTTTTAAGATTTGTGTAGAATTTTTAATATTTTTATAGAGGTTTTTGGGATTTTGTGTTTTTTGGAGTTTTCTTTTATATTTTTTTATGATTTTTTATCTGAAATTAAAACACAGTAAAATATGAAAGATGTATTTTTTTTGGGATTTTTCTGAAGTGTTTTTATATTTTTTTTATGGATTTTATAAGCTAGACAATGCACAAAATGGATGTTTTTGATTTTTAATAAATAATAAAATGCAAGAAATATGGAAAATAAAAATAGGCCGTTGAACTACTATGCAACAGGACGATATTGTGATTTTTGGGGATTTTTTAGGGTTTAATAGACACATGCAAAAATTAGAGCAACATAAGGAAAATGCATGTTCGCAGGGGCATTTATGGAAATATGACAAAGTTGAGGGGCCTAGGCGCAAATATTCCACAAAATATACACTGCAAATGAACTTTTAAGGACTAAATGTAAAACACAAAAACCGAAGGGATACCAGTACAAAAATCCCTCAAAGCACATGCTACACACACGCTTGTCGGGGGTAAACTCGCAATTATCAAAAATGGCGAGGGCTTAATTGATAATTATCCAGAAACATACACCTGCATTAAAAGATTAGTGTAGTGAACATGCATCTTAAAACTTTTCAAGCCCTTTCCTGCAAAAGACCACCCACGCGTGCGATGCACGCGCCTGGGGAGGACGAATATGTGATATTTAAAAAGGTCGGGGCTATTATGCAGAGTTTACAAAGTGTAAATAAAGGCAGATGAAAGATTCATGTCCTAATATAAAATACACAAAAAACTGGGTTGGTCTTGCAAAATACCCAGTAGAGGGGCGGATCGGACGGCGTTTGGGCTTTAGTGAAGCCACGTGTCGACACAGTAGGGCCCGATGCCCCTTCGCTTCCTACGACCACGATTAGAACTTCATTAGCGATCGAACGACAGGGGCCATATCTGATCTGACGGTGGTTGTACGCAACTAAGAACAGGTCGAGATCAACGGCGCTGGGGCGTGGAGGACGAACACGGCAGGGACACGACCCGAATGACGTTGAAGCTTCAAAAACTCTACGCACGCAGCGTCTCGTTCCCCTTCGACGGCACCACGAGCCTCCTGGGAGCTTCCTCAAGGGGCAGCGGCTTCAAAATGGACTAAGATGGCCAGAGCTTCGCTGCGGAGTGGCGAGGGAGGACGGCCCCCAGGAGCTTTGAGCGGCAACAAAATCGACCCCCAGGAGGGTCTTTGCGCACCTGGCACCTGCAGATAAAACATGAGACGAGAGAGGGTGGTTACAGGGGCGAAAACGAGGGTATTTTGAGGGAATGGGCGGCGTAAGTGAAACTCGCCGGAGAAGCTCCGGCGAGGGTGTGATGGGCGGTTGATTAATCGTAAAGCACGCAAATGAAGAGATGGAGTTAATCCGAGGACTACAACGAACCTACAGCATGGAAAAGATAAAGAAAAACAATAGAAAACCACCTCGATTGGTTGGAAAACCAAGAGGAAGGACCTCGACGGCCAAGCGTGGCCGGAGGTGATGGAAGCTCCTCCGCCGCCCTCGACTGAGCTCCGCGCAAGGGCTGGAGGAAGCCTGTCACACTTCCCGTCCAGAGCCTAGCAGCTAGGAGTTGAATCAAGGGGTCAAAAGGGTTCAAAGCCAGAATGGAGGGTGACGGATGGTTATTTGAAAAGAGGCAAAGGGGGTGCAAAGATCGAGGGATTGTCATTGATACAACGATGCACTCCCAAAGATAAGCACTAGGCGTGCAAGATGGTTCTTCGAGGAACATAAGTTGTGAAGGTCGCGTCATGAAAAGATGAAAGACGTGATCTCCAAAAATCAGAGAAAACGCCAAAAAACGCATCTCTGACAATGAACAGGCTGGGGTCAGAGAGTTGACCGCGGGTCAACTCTCCAGCCCCCTGGTTGGTCCACGTGGACCAACCAGGAAAAAGCCTGAAAAAATGATTTAAAAATTCATTTTAAAATAGTAAACTATTTTATTAATTTTAGGTTATTAAATAAAAAATATTTCTAATTTTATAAATTATTTTATGGTAATTTTTATTTAATTTTTAGAGGTATATTTTTACAAGTTGCCTATTATACCCTTTATAGGTATAAATACCTATGTATTGTATTCTTTTATTTTTATTGTGTGTATTTAATTTATTTATTTTTGATTATTAATTTATATAATTATAACATACTTTTATACACGTAATTATATTTTTATTTTATTTTATTGATGTTTTTTGTATATTTAATAAAATAGTAATAGTAATTATACAGGTATGTGTATAAGTATTATACCTAGGTTTTGTGTATACATATTTTTATTTTGAGTTTTATTTACATTTTTATTCTGATTTTAATATTCACAATTATTATAAGTAATATCTACAACACTATAAAAATATAAAATTATAAAAATAATAAATAAATAATAAATTGAATATTTTAATCTGTACAAGTATACAATAGGGGTCCAAAACTCAACCTTCAAACCGTAGCTCCGCCAAATGTAAAACCACTGCCATTAAATAACTTATTTTATTCTATATACAATTAAAGTTGAGTTTACTGCATTTGGAGTTTCTATTTGGGAGATACAGGTCTGGGTAGTTGTGATTCTGGGTTTTTATTCAGATCATAACTTTTTATCTATACGTTATTTTCCAGTAAAATCAATTTTGTATTTTTCTTTATTTAATTATCTACAACTTTCATGTACAAAGTTTCTTTATTTGATGTATAAAAAGTGGAAACAAAAATAGGTCCCAAAATGAATAAAGAATGAATAAAATAAAAGGAATTTGTATTGTATTTTGGCCCTTATCTCCCCCTACTTTATTCCTTGTCGACCTAGTCATCAAGATGCCTAGGTCTCGGGGTTTCGGGTCATAGAATATTTACAATATTTTATTCTATTTCTTTTCTTTTCTTTATTCTATAATTTTGGCTTTAAAAACCGCATTTTATACAATATTTACACACACATGCATGAATGCTAAAATGCCTATATTAAGCCTATTTACACGCGTTTACTAGGGTTTTTGAGGCCAAAATGATAGAATAAAGATGATGAAACGTAGATTCATCATCCCCCTATACTTGCCTTTGCTAGTCCCTAGCAAACACTTATGCAATAAGTGCAGAAAAGAAAAACAAAGAAAAGAAAAAGAAGAAGGTGGATTAAGTGTAATTATCAAACTTGCCTTCACAAAATCAAAGTTTGGAGCTTAAGTCGGACCTTTGGAATTTTAGTGCGGATGGAACCTTAGTGAGAACCGAATTTGAAATCCAACAGTCCCTGAGAATCTCAAAACTCTGTTCAAGTCTCCTCAATAGCCAGGTCAGAAATATTTCAACTCATACGCAAACCCTTACGACTATGAATCTGACTCGTCCAGTGTAAGTGATTGTGGCTCTCCCCAACTAGAATGACCAAGAGACTGACTTCTCCAGTATGACAACCCAATGATTCCCCAATCCAACAACTCCATCCTCGAGGAGCGGGGTATTCCCTTATAAGTTCAAGTGGCAACCAGCTCAAGAGGAGGGGTGAAGAGAAGAATGGACGGTAGCCAGTGTAGCTACCTATCCGAGGATGCAAGACCAATGTAGTCAAGTCATCCAGCTGCAGGCTCACATGATATGACTTTGATGCTCAAGCTTGCTTATTTTCTTTACAACATATTCACATACTTTGTAGGCTCTTTATTTTTGTACAAGCCTGACTCTTCTTTTTTTTCTTTTTTTTTGAAATAAGCAGCATTTACATAAGGAGTTTTTCCTCTTGAGTCAGTAGACAATCCCTCTTTTGAAGCTTTTTCGCAACCCACAGCCTCCTGTCTTTAGACTTCCTTATCACTGGACGGGTTGGGGTGCACTTCCCTCCCTAAAGGAGGACAAATGTCTCCACTTGTGTGCGTCTCATACCGGCAAATCCAATCCCCTCACTACTCCAACTGAGTTGAGCCAAGTGAAAGGTGCAGGTGTCCAAGTTAGGTCATTATCAACAAGAGTCGTGTGTGTGCTTCGAAATACTCTACTTAGGCAGTCAAGAATCCATTGAACTAAGTCCCGTGATCCTCAAAGAATTAAGTCAACTAGACCTGAAGTACCTCAAACCCAGTTCCGATAAGGTTCCTGTTATTAGGTAGATTTTAAGGTCCAATCAAGTTCCAATCTTCGGATTTTACTTAGACTTGTTCAACTATCAAACTCAATCCGAAAAATATGAATGCTATGCAATGCGATGCAGAAAATATTTTTGTGATGCAATTTTCAAAGATTTTGAACTTTTTATGGATTTTTGAAAAGATGATGTTGATGCATATGCATTTTTTTTATTTTTCAAAAAGATTTTTCAAATGTTTTTGGATTTTAATTTTGCAAATATTTTTGGGATTTTTGAAAATAAAAAGATTTTGGCTAAAAGTTAGGTGAAAGTATGTATATGGGAGTGCTTCTTATATCTACAATAAGTGGATTTTAAGAATTTACAGGGTAAGTGATCAATTTTATACAGATATACATAGTGGATTTTAGTGAGATGTATGTATTCCTCAAACTTATTTGACACATGTTTTGCAAACAATTTTGAAAACTATAGTCCAAAATAATTTTTACAAACATTTTACAAACATGTACACACATTTGAAAATCATTTTGCAAAGGCTTTCAAAACAATATATATAGATTTTCAAATATTTTTTTGCAACCATTTTTCAAATCATTTGCAAATCATTTTTCAAATATTTATTTTACACAAAGAAATAAATTTTACAAACCACACGTTTTACACAGGTTGAAAACATGTAACAAAACATTTTCAAAATAGTTTTCAATAGATGTTCACAATGATTTTCAAACTATTTTTCAAACATTTTGCAAAAAACATTTTAACCTGATTTATTAATCAGTAGATACAAAAAGAATTTGAGAAATGGTATCATCTTTTTATTAAAGATTTTTAATGAATTTTAAAGAATTATTAGACATATTATTAAGAAAATATGAAAGTACGAGTTATGGCTAAAGTATATACGTAGTATATACGACCCCCCTATACTTAGCTTGAGCTATGTCCTCATAGATCGGAGAGAAAAGAGAAGATATAACTCGTACCGAGTATAGGAAAATGTAAAGAATAAATGAATGAACAAAAGAATGAGAAATTGACCGTCCCCCCTATACTTAGGATCAAATAATCCTAAGTACACAAAGCAGGGAGGGTCAAGGGTGGGAATGGACAAATCGTACTCATATTGTCTCCCCCTATACTTAGGGTAAGATATCCCTAAATTCTTCTTGCACATACCTATTTATTTATAAAAATTACCTTTGTACAAATGATTGTAAAAATGATTTTTGTAAATAGCTTGTACAAACTTTCATATGAAAATTATGTATATAGTACAAAATTTTTGTAAAATATTTGGAAAACAAAAAGTTTGAAAAAACCTTGTGTAAATTTTTGTAAATATTTTGCAAAACTTCGCATTCACGCATACATCCATGTTTTCAAACATTTTTCAAAATTTTTGCACATGTGTATATTTTTTGTAAAAAGCATCTTTGTAAATTCTTGCACAATTTTTCCAAATCATAGTTGACATTTAAACTGGCCTGGAATTAAATTGACAAATGGAGCTTGGTTAAGACCTTAATCCACCTAATTATAAGAGGAACCTTATAGGGCTTAGGATTGAGACTTTTAAGGTCCACTGGGACTTAATTCTTTGAGTCCACTAGGCTATGAGCATATGTCATCTTGCTGAGCCTAAGTAGAGCACTTAACAACACACGCATGACTCTCAGAGACAATGGCTTTACTTGCACCAGCACTTTACACATAGCTCTCCACGGATGAGGTGGTGAGGAGGCAGTTTCCTTTGGCTTGGGGTAGAATATGAGGGTAGTACTTCTAGGCAGAACCTCTCTTCTTCTTATAGTGAAGGAAGTGTGTCTCAACTTGGTCTGGTGGTTATGAAGTCTAAAGACAGAAGCTGTGGGTTGCAATAAAGCTTCAAAAGAGGGATATTCTACTGGCTCAAGAGGAAAAACTCCTTATGTATATATGTTGCACCATGTAGATATGTTGTACAGATGCACATGAAAAAAATGTGCAAAAAGAAAAGAACTCCAAAAAAGTGGTGGGTCGGATTGAAAATTTAATAATCCCACCGGAGTGTATATAGTCAAATAAAGCAAAGCTTATGTTATACATGACCATCTCATGAAGCTTGCAGCGGGAGACTCATCTACACTGGTTAGAGCTCCAAAGGATACATGGCTACACTGGTCATGGTCCATTCTCTTCTTCCCCCTCTTCTTGAGCCGATTGCACTTGAACTTAGAAGGGAATACCCCGCTTCTCGAGGAATGAGTTGCTAGACCGAGGCATTAGAGTTACTAGGTTGAGGGAGGTTGTTTCTTTATTACTTCTGAGGTGGGGAGCTACATATCACTTACACAATACAAGGAAAGATTCATAGTCGTTAGTGTTTGTGTATGTAGACTTGTTCTGATCTGGTTTATTGAGGAGTCTTGACCATAGATTGGTGGAACTTAGAGGCTGTTAAGTTTTAAGCTTAAGTCCAAATGAGGTTCCGACAAATTAATAATCCAAAGGTCTGACTGAGATCCATATTTCAAATTAATGAAGGAAAGTTTAATAATCAACCTTGATTTCCTCTCTTTTTCTTTTTCTTTCTCTTTTGCACTTCTTTTTCAAATAAGTGTTTGCTAAGGGAATAGCAAAAGTAAAGTATAGGGGGGTGATGAATCCCCATTCATCACTCTTTATTCCTTTATTTTAGGTAGAAATCGTGGTAAAATACCATGTAAATATTTGTAAATATCATAAATTATCAAAATACATGCATCATGTAATTAGTCATAATTAGCATGTTTTTGTGTAAAAATAAAGGAATAAAGAAATAAAAGAAAAAGAGGGAAATATTTAGAATAAATATTGAGTGACCTAGTCCCAAGGGAGGGCTCAGCATGGGCCTGACCGCAAAAGAAACCAAGTAGAGGGAGATACGGTCAATCATGCTTGCACATACACCTATGTATATAAATACTTTTATTTTCCTCAAAATAAAAATAAAAAGTTGTTTCTCATATTTTCTACAAATTTATAAAAATAAAATAAAAATCAGAAAAAGAAAAATAAAAAGAAAAATAATAAAAGTCATTTCCCACATTGTATATACCATGTACATATGTACATAGATCTATTTATTTAACCAATGTAAATAAATCATAAAAATAAAATAAAAATATTTTTTTATTCCAAATTTTGTGTTGTAAATAAATAAAATATAAAATTTGAATAATTATATAAAAATAAACAATTAAAAATAAAAATAAAAAATACATATGTACATATACCTATATATAATAATAATATAAGTTAAATACATTATTTATTTTTCAAAAAAATAAATAAAAATCATAAAAAATAATGTGAAAAATAATAAACATTTTTTATGTTAAACTTTTTTTTAAAATAAAATCATTTACTAATTTTAATTGAATTTACACATAATTAAGCAATCAGAATTATCTGATTGGTCCACAGGGGATGTTGACCCCTGGTCAACTGTCCCCCCAGGACCACCTCTTAGCGAATCTGCTTCGCCGACCCGACTTCTCCAAATTTTCATGAGTTGATCTGCCTTCCATTCGCCTAAACCCAAGGCTCCGATTGTAGATCGATGATCCGAGACCTTCGCCCGACCCTCATTCTAGGGGTCCGTGCATCGACGAGCATGCCCGACTCCCATCTTCCCGGACCCCTAGAACTATAAGGTCTCAGCTCCGCCGCACATTCCACTGATCTTTGGCCATCTCCTTCCAGTCCCAGGACCTCCATTCTTCTTCCTAGAGTGACAACTACCGAGGGAGGGTGTCGCAGCGAGGATTCGAGGGCTGCTGCCACTAATCCGACGAGCTTCGTCGCCGTGCTCCGCCACCGAGCGAGCTTGAGCCTCTGACCTTGATGAGACATCAAGGCGACGACCCCAGGAGCTCCCTGACCTCCATCATAGTCGATTACGTCCATCAGGTACCCACGATTCCCCTTTGGATATGCTAATTTCTGAATTTCCCAATTTGCACCGCTGGTAGTCGCCGGCCATTTCATGCTGATCAGATCATCCTTTTGACAATCTGACCCGACTATCACTTCCACGAGATCCCTCTCCATCTTCAACACACCTCTGATCTACCTGAGTCGCCCCGGAGTAGGATCCTCGCTTTCCTCCGCCGTCGCTTCACCGGAGAGCGTCGCCCCGCCTCATCCAATCACCGATTCCACCTCTCACCGGGTCGAGGCACTTTGCCCTCGACCCAGGAAGCATTCTGTGCAGCTTGCAGGTCAAAGAGACCCCATCTGGGGGTCCAACAACTGAGTCACAGGAGCTTCGTGCCTCCTTCATCGCCGGATCTCTCTAGGGCTTCTTGGCTTCATCGGAGCATAGCAGGAGCTGCGGACGACCTCGGCCATCACATTCCCCACCTCAGCAGCTCCGGAGGACCCCTCCACCGCGCGCATTGGGCCGGCGAACCTCGTCGACGAACTGTTCTTCGAGAGACCTCCAGCACTGCTCGATCGCCCACTTCGCTCCAGATCAGATCATCACCATCCGTTCGCACAGGGTTGGGACCGTAGATCCATCTGAGGATCGAATCAGAGATGTCCGTTCGCGAAGGGTTAGCCACGCTTCTCCACCGTTGGATCTCCACGTGGCGCTCCCTCGTCCGTCAGATCATAATAAAGGGGTAATTTCACTTATGCCCCTCCTCCTTTTGGCATTTGTAGTTTAGTCCTGTAAATATCTTTCGTAGTTGTTTTTATTTTGGATAATTTGCACTTTGGACCCTATGTTTATTTTATTTGCATTTTAGTCCCTGCCTATGTGAAACACATGCTTCGACACGTGAGTTTTTGGACATTTTGCATGTATGGGCTTGGGTTTTATGTTATGTTATGAAATGAAAGAATAGTTTTAGTTTTTGCATTTATACCCCTATGCGTGGATTTAATTGGACATGTGCTGATTGTTTGCAAATTTTACACTTTACACCCTAAGGTTTTTGCACGCGTTATAGTTTAGCCCTCTGAACTATGTTTTCTTGCAAATAGGTCCCTGTGTGTTGTACCTCTCTTATGGGTTGAATAAAATATCAAATAAACTCCAAATCGAGTGAAATTTGGACATGTGGCTCCTGCCACTATGTAAAAATTTCCTTAATTTCTTGGGACATTTTTCTTGCTTTTTGCTATTTTTAAAAAAATCAAAAACATGCATTTTTGCTACTGTTTGAAAAAGAAAATCAACTAAAAATATAAAATATTTTCTAAATTTTTTTTTAAAAAATAAAGATTGTTAGTTTTGAGGTTTTCCAACTTCTACCTAATTATTGTGTTGTTTGGACTTATAAAACCAATAAAAATTGAAGAACCCTAAAAATCTTATAAAAATCATTAAAAATTCTATAAATTCCAAGAAATGCAAACTCTTTTTCTGTAGCTTAATTTTTGTATATATTTTTCATAAGAATTCTCTCCAGATTTTTATAGGCCAATTATATATTTGTGATTGGCTTTTAAGTCTGGCTGCACATTGATCCACTGTTTTCCCCTTTCTTGATTTTTAGAAAATAAACTAAAAATTATAAAATTCCCATAAATCACCAAAAACACTTAAAAACATAACAAACAGAAAAATAATTTTATTTGAATTTTCTGAGCATTTTTGGGTGGTTAAATAAATTGTTGGATTTGCTCTTTTATACATTTTCTTATCTTTTCTTATATAACTAAAAAGACAAAAAAAATTAAAAACATTTAAAATCCACCAAAAATATTTTCTCTCTTTTTTTATCTTTTTGACTACTTCGTAGACCGTAAGACCAACCCGTGTTCCTTGAGTCCGACCCTGGTCGCTATACCAGGTTAATAAACTAGCGAGGACCGCTGTTTGATTTCATTGATTTACCTTTCGATTTGGTGGTTCCTGATTTTTCTTGATTGACTGAGCTTCTCGATCTAGGTCGCAACGACCCTTGAATTTATACCTTCATCCGGATATTGGTTTCACGATCCCGCGGTTGTCATCCGCCACCCATTCTTAACTCCAGGCTTATCCTTAATCTCAATGTCAAACTCCTGGAGCAGAAGGATCCATCTCATAAGGCGAGCTTCGACATCCTTCTTGGCCATGGTACCGGATGGTGGTGTGATCTGTAAAGATAGTCACTCTAGATCCGAGAATATATGATCTGTACTTATCCAAAGCAAAGACTACAGCTAGCATCTCCTTCTCGGTCACTGTATAATTCCGCTGGGCGGCATCCAAAGTCCGGCTAGCATAGTGAATGGTATACGGCAATCCATCCCTCCTCTATCCAAGAATAGCCCCTACGGTAAAATCAGAAGCGTCTGTCATGATCTCGAATGGGAGAGACCAATCGGGTGGCTGAAGATCAGGAGCCATGACAACCATATTCTTGAGAGTCTCAAAAGATGCAAGATACTTATCATTGACAAGGAACTTGGTGTCTTTCATCAGCAAATCTATTAGCGGTCGGGCAATACGACTGAAGTCTTGAATGAACCGTCGGTAGAAACTGACATGCCCCAGAAAAGACCGCAATTGACGTAAATTGGACAGTGGATTGAGTTTTCTAATGATATCCACCTTAGCCGGATCAACCTCCATGCCCCTGTTGGAGATGATATGGCCAAGGACCGTCCCCTGAGTCACCATGAAGTGACTCTTCTCCCAAGGCAAGATAAGGTTGACCTCTATGCAACGTTGAAGCACACAGTCTAGACAGTCAAGATAAGCATCAAACCTGTCACCATATACCGAGAAGTCATCCATGAAGACCTCTAAACAGTCACCCACCATGTCCGAGAAAATAGACAACAAGCACCTTTAGAATGTCGCTAGGGCGTTACATAGACCAAAGGGCTTCTGTCTGAAAGCATAAGTCCCAAACGGATAGGTGAATATCATTTTATCCTGGTCTTCGGGCGCAATGGCCACTTGATTATATCCAGAGCACCCATCAAGGAAACAATAGTGACTCTTCCCAGCTAGCCTCTCGATAATCTGATCAATGAATGGCAGTGCAAAATGATCCTTCTTGGTGGCCTCATTCAATCGTCTGTAGTCCACACAGACCTTCCAAGAAGAGGGTACCCTGGTAGCTATCTCCTCTCCAGACTCACTCACAACTATAGTGATACCCGTCTTCTTGGGTACCACATGTAATAGACTAACCCACTTGGAGTCGGAGTTGGGGTAGATAAAATCGGCGCTCCACCACTTCGATATTTCCTTCATGACCACATCTCGGAGATTCAGGTTCAGCCGTCACTGGAATTCACGCGATGGCTTAGCGCCCTCTTCGAGATATATGTGGTGGGAGCATAGGGTCAGACTAATCCCTTGGAGATCATCTATTCTCCATCCAATCGCCTTGCGATTTCTTTCAAGAACCTCCATCAGACAAGATTCTTGTTCTCTAGTCAAATCTGTTGAGATAATGACTGGGTGCATATCTGGCTCACCCGCAAGGAATATGGACTTCAACGACTGGGGCAAAGGCTTCAATTCTGGACAGCTGGGAGATGGTAGATCTAGCTTGTGATATGTCTATGTGAAGGCTACCAGGTCTGAATGAGAGAACTCTCGCTGCGCGTGCAAATCTGACGAAGGGAACCAAACTGAATCATCTATGAACAGTACAGGTTCGCACTCCTTCCTAGCTGTCGGCTCAGAAGGAATCAGACATGGCAAAAAATCATAGAAGTCATACCAATCAATGTCTGAATCCGAGGGATCTGAATCTGAAGAACAGGAATGAAATTCCGCTTCACCACTCACCACAGAACTATCGGCCTCAAATGTGTCCTCTATCAAGGGCGTGCTCTCCAAGCTCTCAACTAGCATAAGCTGTAAGTAAGATGAATCTGCAGGAAAGGCGAGGGCTTGTGCTATGGGATCTGTCCAAATTGTTTCATCATATGTCATCACAACATCACACTCCTAGTGGGCGTCTCGCTCAGCCTCTGTCATCTGCTCGGTATCACTGGACTGCTCTGAGCATGCTGATTCTCTCGCTCTGGTCTCATCGATCGTCTCTATTTGTATACTTTCGCCCTCTATGCGAAAGTACACCTTCCCACAATCATGGTCGGTCACATCATTGGTAGTGGCCAAGAATGGGCGTCCAAGTATGATGGGGGCATCTATTACCGACTCAGAGATCTCCATGTCCAGTACAACAAAGTCCACAGGGAATTTCAGGCTCTGAATGGTAACAGCCACATTTCTTAACAACCCCTTCGACCTCTTAATCGATCAATCAGCAAACTGAAGGATTGACCTGCTTTGAAGAAGAGGACCAAACTCGAATCGGTCGAGTAAGGTTGCCGGAAGGAGGTTGATAGAAGAGCCGCAGTCTAATAGAGTACAATTAAACTGCTGCTCCTGAATCTCGCATCTAACATAGAGAGCTCCTGCATCAGGTCTCTTGGTTGGCAGTCTGTTCTGAATGGCAAAGCAAGTAGAACGGGTAAGTACATGAATCTCATCTCTGTGGTTTCTCCTCTTCCGATGGACTGTAGTCTTCTCTTTAAAATTCTTTTGGAAGAGGGGGATGTGCTCAAGCGCCTCCTGTAGAGTCAGCTGGATCTGAAATCTGTCTATCATCTGGTTGTTGAACTCTAACTGGCGAGTCTGTTTAGGATTTTCTCTTTTACTCCCCTTCGCCAAGTGGAGTGCTTGAGGGAAGGGGATGGTAGGGGCCTCCACAGATGGAGGGTTAGGAATAGGACCCTATGCCTGTATAGGAGTGGAATCCATACAATGATCATCATGCAACACATATGGACTCGAAGTGGATATAGAAACCTTTCCTTTAATCATATTTTTGGTCTTTTTTTTATTACCACAGTCCTGAGATACAAAAGGTGGCAACACAACAGATGGGAGCTCAACAAAAGTAGAAGTGGTGGCCTCAGCACCACCTACGGCATCTGACTTCGCAGCCTCAGCACCGCACTCTGGCACATCGTCAAAAATGGTCGCATTAGCACCATCGTCTACTTCTAGGTCATCAAACAAAATGGTGTCCTCAGCACCACCCCCTTTGCGTGGAATCATGACAGCCTCAATACCGTCATCTAGATCTGCATCCTTGGTGGCAACAACACCACCATCATCAACATCATTAGCGGCATCAGCACTGCTACTCTCCTCATCTGGTGCTCCTGGTTCCTCGTGTGGCTGTCGCTCATATAAGGCGCCACTGGCTGGCATCCTACCGCTCCTAGTAGTCATGAAATCAGCATCACAAAAAGAATACATGTCATCCAAAAAGTCACTAGGAGTGGTAACCTCTGAAGACTGTACCTGCTCAGATTTCCTCTTTAAATTGTTCGGATTAGGCTCAATCTGTGCTGGTATGGCGGCTTTGCCCTTGATGATGTCCCTCATCTCCTGTCGGAACTCATCTATTTCCCGCCGGAAGGATGCCTGTTGTTCAGAAAGCAAGCGGGCGAGGTCATCAAGTGTTGGATTCTCGAAGGTTGGCGCCTAAGAACCGGAAGTGTTCCCATGCTGGAAATGAGGATACTGCTGGTGAGAGTAGTAATGGGGAGGCTGGGAGTATGTCTGATGAGGCTACTGATGCTGCCTACACTGTTGTCCCCGATAGGCGGGATGAGGACCTTGCTGGTAGTGCTGCTAGGAATACTGGGGCTGCTGTTGTGGTTGGCTTCTCTGACTTCCCTGAGCGGGAGCCTGCTGTTGGGAAGAAGTACCTCCGGTGGTCCATCGGAATCCGGGGTGATCACGCTGAATCCCGACCTTCTGTGGGTACCGGTCATACCATATCCCATTAACTTCCATCAATAGTTCCTGCTCGAAGGATGGTGGAGGTAGAGCTGCCAATGGCTGATCCGGCTAATAGACCACAATCTGAGTGTCCTGAGATGGTGGCTGTGACAGGGAGTACTGTAGCTGCTGGACCGGCTCTTCCTGTATGTGGTGAACCTGGTGGTGTGAGGCAGAGGGCTGAGTGGAGCTGCTACTGTTGGTATCAGCATGTGATTTGGGGGTTGCGCGGACATCTGTGCTTCTTGAATGCACAAGATCTGTGTCTTCAAGTCGCTCATGGTCTTCGTCAACTGGTCCATCTGGGCCAGCCCCTGACTTTGCTTCTTCTCGAGGATCTCGATGCGGTCCAACTTCTCACTAATGATCCCCATGTCGACTGCTATAGATTTGGCTTGGGCTGTGGCTGCTGACGGAGTGTGGGGCCCGGCATCGATGCAGGCAATCCTCTGAAATGATCCTGCTCCTTGGGGGCTTCTGTTGTGTGTAGACTCGGGCTTGGGCCATGACTGTAGAGTTCTCTATCATTCCTTCGAAGATGGCCCAAACATCATCTTCACCCTTGGAAAAATAGGACCCATCAAAAGAGGCATTTACAAGCCCGTACAACTCTAGTGTCAACACACAAAAGAAACTCTGAACCAAGTTGAGCTTTGATATCTCATGATGTGAACATCGGTCAATGAGCTCTCTAAAGCGATCCCAAGCCTCATGGAATTGTTCATTCAGGACCATTGTGAAGTTACTGATCATAGCTCGTGCTGTGTTCGTCCGGCCGAGAGGATAATACTTATTCAAGTATGTGGTCCGGAGTTGTGCCCAAGATGTGACGTACCTCCTAAGGTGTTTCAGCCAGTAGGCTGCTCTGTCAGCTAAGGAGAATGAGAAGGCAATCATCTTGAGTGTGTCCTCATCCACGAATCCATCATGGACAGTGCTATAAATCATCTCAAACTCCTGCAGATGGAGATGAGGTTCCTTAGTGGCTAGCCCATGAAACTTGGGCAATAACTGAATAGTCTGCGGGCGAAGCTCGAAGTTCCCGACAATGGGAGGAAGCTAGATCCATCGGTGAGTGAGGGTTGCAGCTGGGTTGTGCAACTGCCTCATGGTCATCAGCGGAGGCCTCTCCTGGTTAGGTTCTCCTCCTCCGCCTGTTGCTTCTGGTATGTCTCCACCACCGCCCTCGGGTCTGTCATCTCTTCCTTCTCGTATCTACGCCATCTCTCTCATGATATCACCCATGAATACTCCCTGGTCTCTGATCTGTCTCTGCATGGTCTCCAGGGAGGCTAATAGTGAGTTGTTGATGGCAGCTTGGTCATATATGAATGGAGGGTCTGCTCATCTGGGTGTTCTCCTCTGTCGGCCATTTCTTCGGTTCTCTGAAAAGGCAAAAGAATCCATCTCAGGTGCCGTCAAATGCTCTCAACTATGTGATGCACTGAATTCTGACACTATTGGACTGATAGAAGAAGAAGGACAGTCGAGGGGGAATAGGGTGGAAGAAAACTCGGGCTCGGAGAGTGGGTATGGACTCCCTGAAGCCGACCTAGATGAATAAGAAGGAGTGCTCGATAGCGGTGCCACCAGACGTGGCCTAAGGGATCTCCTTCCCATCATTTTGATCTAGGAAAAAGGGCGGATGAGATCTGGAATGCAAACAAGATGTGAAATCAAATCCCAAATTCACCTACACAACTCTGAGCTGATGATCGTGAAGGTTCGGTCTTTTGTCTTGTCAAATTTTATTAAGGTGATCAACCAATCTATCAGAGCGATTAAGCGAGTTGTTGGGAACCCAACTCTCCTAGCCAACTGTCCCAATCCCAAATGAGATCTTTCCCAGCCAGTATGAGTTGCAGGCCGTTTACCGGCTACCCGTTCAACCCCGTTTGCTAAGAACGTCACAGTCCGCTTTACCGGTTACCGGAGAGATCCTCACTGGAGAATGACTCACCAAGACCACTAGTCGACCAAGATTTCGGGTGTGGCACTAGCCTAGTGTGCGGGTCACTCTCTCGCTGCAGATAAATCAAAGAATGAGAGGGTTACTCTTCGCAAGACAAAAAAATTTATGGTTTGATGAGTTTTAGAGTCAAGTTTCCATTAGCAGTCCCAATTTTCTAGTTTTCACTTTTTAGGTATTTTTCTGAATAGAAGACAACGCCTAACGAATTTTCCGATCTCCTGATTATTTTAAGTCCAATAAAACGAGGGAGGAAGTCGGAAAAGCCGATGCGTGATCAAACACAATGATGCATGCCGAGATAGAAATGCGTACCTTGCTCTAGCACTTTACATGCAGGGTGATCCGTACATAAATTAAAAGACAGGAACAAAACTACCTATATGATGCACGGAGAAAACTGTCCCTAGATGAGCAACTTCTATTAATCGTGAAGAATAGATAGCTAAGACTCGGAAGAGATACCGGAGTCCGGTCTTGGGATCCGATCGGTGTCCACCACAATGGATCCTGCATGCATTGTATACGACCCCTCCCAACACGTGGTCTCTAGTCCAAGTCAATAGCTTTTTCAGTTGATTTTTAGCTAAGTCCAATTACGATCTATAGGCACAGGCAAGATATTAGGTGTTGGGCCTTAGTTAGTTACGTCACAATCAATAAAATCTCCTAGATCTAGGGGCTAAATCCTTATGAAATCAATAGATAATAAAGTCGTTAAAAACCGTCAAAAGCTGCGAAAAACCGACGAGGCTCCCGAGGAAACAATCCCTCGAGCACTGGACCTCGTGAAGTGTCGAAGTGTCCAAGTCCTGAATACTATAACTTATGAGTCTCTCACTCACAATTAATTACACAAATAGATGCAAAAAGTAAATGATCTAATCTACAAAAATCTCTAGGTCTTCTTTGAGCAAGTTGTAGCTGGCTTCTCGTGGGTTCCCAAATGCCTAGGAAAAGCCGCCTCCCTCGATCTGTGGTATCTCGCACAAAGATAACAAAGAAGGTGGTCAGATAGCTAAAAAATGTAAGTCAAATACAAGAGAAATAAGTGAAGCAATAGTGGCAAACAAATAATCACAATCAATCATAAATATGATCTATACGCTGTTGCTCCCTGACAACGACGCCATTTGATTAACCTAGAAATACGAAGGTCTAAATGTCTCACACAAGGTAGAGACAAGGTCGCTGCGACGACCCTTGGTAAATCCCGGCTAAGTCAATAATCAACCGACAACAATCAAATAAAGCAATAAAAGCAATATGTGGAGTCAAAATTTATTATTACTCTACAATAAGTGTGTATAGTGCAAGTATGTGTAGAGTGTCGAACTCTGGGAGCAAGCAGGATAGAACAAGGAAATGATGCACAAAATGTGAATGTTAATATTTGTCTATAAGTGTGTTATGTTTTTTGGTTTTTTAATTTTATATTTTTGTAATTTTTGATTTTATATGTTTATATTCTGATTTTTAATTTACTGATTTTATATTTTCTTTTTATATTTTGTATTTTTTTATTTTTTTCAAATTGAATATATATACAAAATAAGAAAAGAGAAAGATAAGCTATTTATAAAAATAAGTAAAAATAAGCAAAAATCAGAAAATAAAATGTTTTCGGTATTTTTATAATTTTTTAATATTTTTGTGATTTTTCTGGATTTTTCCTCATTGTTTTTGGTATTTTTCAAGATAAAAATACTAGAAAACAGTGAACTAAGTTGCTGGACGAAATTAAAATGAGGATGAAAAATATCAATCAGTGTCCAAAATTCCTCAAATTAATTTTACAATGAAGGAAATAAAATAGGGAAAATATAGAAACTAAGATTGTATTTTTAGTATTTTTCTTGAATTTCTTAGATTTTTATGAAGTTTTTAGGGGTTTTCTAATTTTTAGGAGTTTTACTTTGAATTTTCTAGTGATTTTTGTATTGACACCAAAAGATGTTAAGACACACAAAATATAGTTTTTTGCAATTTTTCAAAAACTTTTGCTAATTTTTATGGATTTTCTAATGCAAACAGTACTGAAGATGCATGTTTGTCATTTTTTATAAATATGAAAATACAATAAAAATGCAAACTAAAAATATAGCGTGAAACTAAAATG
Source organism: Ottelia alismoides (assembly GCA_037367405.1). Taxonomy (NCBI): domain Eukaryota; kingdom Viridiplantae; phylum Streptophyta; class Magnoliopsida; order Alismatales; family Hydrocharitaceae; genus Ottelia; species Ottelia alismoides. The sequence goes on from JAZKJV010005026.1 coordinate 174,786, forward strand.
CAACAGGAGCCTAAGGTAATTTTTGTAGATTTTTTAGAGTTTTGTTGATGCATGAAATAAATAGAGACAACAAAAATAAACTACACTACTAGCAAGGGCATATATGTAGATAAGCAAACATCCAAGGGCCACAGTGCAATTTTTCCACAAAATTTATAACTAATACACCAATTTCTAGGACCAAATGCCAATATCAAAACCCTCAAGGGTACGCCTGCAATATTCCCAACCCCGCACGTGGTGTACACATGCCTGGGAAGGACCTAAATTCAATATACGAAAATCCCAGGGGTTATTAAGCAAAGTATCCAAAAATATTACACTTAATAGCAAAGTTCCTGTACTCAAACGAAATAAACAAACCCCTAGGGGGGTTCCTGCAAAATGCCTAGTCCCCTCACGCGCACAGGCACGTGAGGTGACGTTTCGTGGACCAAATGCAAATATGAAAATCCTGAGGGTTCAAATGCAAATATTACGAAATATTTAAAATGTAAATGAAAGCTTATAAATTAAATATTAAATACAAAAAGCGTCTAGGTGGCAATGCAAAATACCCAGATCAGGCGTGGATCGAACGGATGAGGGCGCTCCACTTGCTACGCGTCACACCCACGCGTGACGATGACGTTTCGCGATCCAACGCTCCGGATTAGATCTCCCCTGGTGATCAAATGGTGGACGCTTGGAGAGATCGGACGGCTCCTGTGCGATCTGGAGAGCGACCAATATCCAACGGCGGAGAGGCGTGGACGAAGAACATGGAAGCAACACCGACGAGGCGAGCTTCCCCGCTCTAGATCTCGGTCCTCAAGTTGTCTTCAAGCTCCAAAATTGGCCGACCGCTCCCTGGTGGGGTCCTCTATCTCCTCGGTGTTCCAAAATACTCCGGCGGTGGCCGGAGCTCGCTAGGTAGGGCGGCAGAGCCGGAGGGCTCCTGGAACTCCGGCGAGGCTCAAAATGAACCCTAAGTGATCTTCAAGTGCTGCTATACCTGCAAAAAGCGTGAGAGGGTTGAGGGAAAAGTGCCTCGACCCCGCGAAGGCAGAAAGGCAATGTGGAGCGACGGTGTGATAAAGGTGGCTAGATAGAGCTCCGGCGAGGGTATGGTTTTGGTGACTCAGTGGACTAAACGCTGAACTAAAGGGGTGAATCGAATCCTAGGACTATTGGGGATAAAATGCTCGAAGAAATTAGAGGGAGACGGGTGGCTGCCTCGATGGTCGGAACTAGAGGGAAGTACCTCGACGTCGACGAAAGGCGGAGGTGATTGGAGCCGCATCGATGCTCGCTCGACCAGCCCGAAGCTCGGCGAAGTAAGATGTCACCTTCCTCTGTCGATTGGGCAAGAAAAAGGGGAGTGGAGCTTGTGCAAGAGGGGTTCAAAAATCGAAGGAAGGAGAGAGGGTGTTATTTGAAGGGTTGACGAGTGGGCTACAAGATCGATGGAGGGTGTCGCTTCCGTGATCCAATCCGCAATAAAAACGCAAGGGTGTGATTCACGGATGCATGGGGATAAACAATGTAGAAGAAAGTTTCATAAAATGATGAAAGGGATAGCCTCAAAAAATCCTTGAAATCGAGGTCAAACGAGGTCCTGACAGGAGCACATGGGGGAGGACAGCGAGTTGACCAAGGTCAACTTGGACTGTCACCTGGTTGGTCCACGTGGACCAACCAGGAAAAATCCCTGGAAATGATTAGAAAAATCAATTAAAATTAGTAAATGAATTTATTATTTTTAGGTTATAATATAATAAAAAATTGTTATTTTATGAAGTATTTTATTACGATTTTTATTTATTTTTATGGGGTATAAAATACAAGTTACCATTTTAGGCCTATATAGGTATATTTATCTATATGTTTTAATATTTTATTTTTATTTTGTGAATTTAATTTATTTATTTTGACTTATTATTTTATATATTTAGAATTTATTTTTATATACATGAAGATATTTTTATATAATTGAAGATATTTTTATTTTATTTTTCTGAAGTGTTTTGTACACTTAATAAAATAAGAATATTAAATTTACAGGTGTACTTATAGGTATTATACCTATGTATTATATACATGTATTTTATTTTGTGTTTTCTTTGAGTTTGTATTCTAATTACAATATACACATAAATTATAAAAAATATTTACAAAATTATAAAAATAAAAATAAGATGAAATAATGAACAAATAATAAAATGAATATTTTAATCTGTACAAGTATACAAGAGGGGTCCAAAACTTAACTTTCAAACCGTAACTCTGAAAAATACGAAACCACCTTCATTAAATAGCTTATGAGAAATTATATACAATTAAAGGTGACTTTGGTAATTTCGAGTTTTTATTTGAGAGATACGGGTCTGGGAAGTTGGGGTTATGGAAACTTATTCAGATCACAACTTTTTATCTGTACATTATTTTTTAGTGAAATCAATTTTGTATTTTTCTTTATTTTAATTATCTACAACTTTCATTTACAAAGTTTCTTTATTTGAAATATAAAAAGTGGAACCAAAAATAGGCCCCAAAATGGATAAAGAATGGTTTTAAATAAAAGGTATTTTTATTGTATTTTGGCCCTTATCTCCCCCTACTTTATTCCTTGTCGACCTATTCATCAAGATGTCTAGGTCTCGTGATTTCGGGTCATAAAATATTTACACTATTTTATTCTTTTTCTTTTCTTTTCTTTATTCTATAATTTTATCTTTAAAAACTGTATTTTATACACTATATATATGCACATGCATGGATGCTAAGATGCACTAATTAAGGGTATTTACATGCATTTGCCATGTTTTTGAGGTCAAAATGATAGAATAAAGATGATGAAATGTGGATTCATCATCAACCTGATCCAACACTTTTTCGGGGGCCTGAACGTAGAAAGTTAAAGGCTCGTTGACACAGCATGTGGGGGCTCACACTTTAATAAGGATGATGACTTCGTATGGTAGATTTTTGCGAAAATGGCTGAAGGAGAGGCCACCCTCTGTTCATCCAAGGCATATCAGAAGCAACCCCAGATCCTTTAGAAGCAAGTACACATGGCAGCATCCCATGAGGCAAAGAGAGATGAAAGCTCCAACCTTAGCATTATCGGGGGCCATCTCTTGAAGGTTGATATAATTGAAAAGTGATCACAAGACCTCGAGAAACTTGCTATGATCGAGAAGAGGATGTATAATCTCGATAAAGTAGACCAGATCACCAAGCAGTTGGAAAAGTTGGTGGGCACCATCAACTCTGTCCAGTCGGCGACACCATTAACAGAAGCTCCAGCTGAGAAGAAGGATGATCCATCACTGCAACATCAGCCATAGCCGAGCCAGCAGCCTCCGGCAGTCTAGCACGTATACTAACTGCAGGCGCCTGATCGGTGCCAACCGCAACAGCAGATGGTTGTTTACTAGCCAGACTTCCTTCCATCATCTGATCCAGCTTTCCCACCACCACCCCTGATCCAAGAAGACAATGGGGTTTGGAGTAAGGATGCGCAGCCGGCCCGTCCTACCATACACCCTCAGGTCCAACTACAAACCAACAGGCAGTACCACCAACCACATGGTGGTCTCTTTGGGCAGTTCTCGCAGCCGCCGCCATAGTATCACCAGCCTCCCCATTATGCCAACCAATTGAGGTAGAATCAGCACTATTAGCAGCCGCAGTACCGACAACCACTACCATACCACCAGTATGCGGTTTCCCAACCTCCACAATATCAGCAGTATCCTCCTCCCTCCTACAATCAGTTTCAGCTTCCTCCACCACTGCAACACCACAAGTAGTCGTTGCCTCAACTCCCAAACTTGCAGCAACAACGTGGTCTGCACGTTGAACCCTCTGAGGTAAATCCCGTGAATCCGACCCTGGATTACTTGGCCCAACTCATCAAAGGACTTGCATATATGACAAGGAAATTAGATGACCTAACCTCCACTAAAACCACCATTCCGATGCAAGTCAAAGCTAACCCCAACAACTTCAAGAGAAAGGAGCGGGTAGAATATGATGTCCCATCTATGCGGAGTCAGATGATTGTGCTATTGTTTTATCTAATGCTATCACTCTCAGGAGAAGTAGGGCCTTTCCTCCTCCTGTCACAACAAAAGGGAGAATAAAGCTTTAGGTGAATCGTCATCTTCTACATCAATCGTTTCAGCTACAGGGATGGGTGAGGAAGAAGAAGAAGGAGGAGCCATTCCAGTAGCCACTCACCACCATCAACATCATCAAAAAGAACAAACAAATCCGCAAAAGTAAAAAGAATAAAAAGAAGATCGTCGTCGAGGTGAAGTCATGCCAACCTTGGAGGAGCCGCCAGCAGCAGCCGATCCCACGCCAGCCGATGGAGCGGAGGCCCCACTTTTTTCCCGTCCACCAATACTAGCATCTCAGCTTCCATATTGTACTCCTTTTTGTAATCCAGATGTACAACATTTTGTGGATGATGATTTTGTTGTAAATAAGAACTCTGTTTCATATTCCAACAATGTACATATTCCTTTCCTGATGCAATAGAAAATTCCAAAAAAATTATAAAATAAAAAGAGTATTATCTGATCCCAGAGTTGTGGATATCATTAATAACTTGACTGTTGAGATTCCTTTGATGAAGGACACGGAGTGCATGCCAGTTGTGAAGAAAGTTTGAAAGAGGCATGTACAAGCAAGCGTTAGCCAGCACGAAAGAATAGACGCAAACAAGTTGAGAAGCACGCTCTCACCATGGCCCCTATAGCAGCCATCAACAACCTCCCACAGAAGAAGCATGACAAAAGAGCACCCCTTATCATTTGTGAGATTTTTGATCAAATCTTCAAGGCCCCAACGGAGAGAACAGTAAGGAGGAAGAGCACGGAGTCGGCCAAGCGGGCAGCAGGAGCAGCGGGAAAGTGCTTGGTAGGCCATCGGGCGGGGACGGGTGGGAGGGGAAGACTGAGCAAATACGAGAAATTAGCCCCGCTCCGCTTTCTGAAAAGGGTCGAGGGTCCGGGGGAAGGGGGAAAGATCTTTTCCCTACCGAGCTATATATATGGACAAGATTCCCACTCTCAACAGAGGGATGTTCTTCCTAGTTCTGCTTATTACGCTTACCTGACGCTCCGCATTCTCCGAAAAACAACCAACCCCCATTTCTTTTTGGGGGGCTTTTCTTTGGCGGACCGGTTGCCTTTGGTAGTTTTGGGGGAAATATCGTTCCCCACTCCAGAAGAAAAAGAAAAGGGCTATAAGTGGGCCATTTGCTATTGGAGGAGGGTTGCTCGCCTTTTGAAAGCTTGGCTTCTCCCTCACTCCCTGATCGGGCACTCTGCTTCACAGTGGTTCTTCCGTAAACCTTATGCCCTCGTCTTTACTGCAAGAATTTGCGCTAGGTTCGCTCAAGAAGACACGAATGATCCTTCAGTTCGCTAACCGATCCATCAAGTGACCTAGAGGTCTTTTGGAAGACGTTGTGGTGAAGGTGCATGAAATGCGGTTCCCAGTTGACTTTGTAGTCCTTGGTATGGACTCTCTCGCACCTTACTCCAGACTCCTATCATCCTTGGTCAGTCATTCCTGCGCACCTCGGAAGTCGTGATTTACTATGGGTCTAGCAATATCACATTCAGCTCGGGCAGCAAGAGAATCACTATATACATGATCGGCGAGCCGAAAGTCATAACTAATGAGAGCCATGCAGCAACATAAGCAGACTGTGACTTTATTGCACAAATCAGAGATACATCACTCTCTTTGGATGATCCAAGGACCCAAGAAATCCTCTCTCTAGAGGAGGACTTAGAAAGCACAGTTGACACATGCTCTGATGATACTGGGAGACAGAATCTGATGTGTTGATGCACCTGTTTGACTCCAATGATTCACTCCAGCCCGAACACGATGAGACTAGTACAGAACTGTTTGGTACATTATCATAATCTCAACATAATACTGTGGCCAGTAGCTCTGCCAAAGTTCAAGTAGAACATCCTACCACCAGTATAGTTTTCGAACTGATTGTAAGTTGGCCAAATCAGAACTCAAGCCACTTCCAGCAGGCCTGAAGTATGCTTTCCTTGCGGGTGCAGAAAACATGTATCCTGACATCATCAGCAGGTTGACCTCGGAACAAGAATCTCGACTTCTCGAGGTTCTAGAGAAGAACCACAAGGCACTTGGTTGGTATGTATCAGATCTCTGAGGTATAAATCCTGCATTGTGTTCACACCACATTTACTTGGAAGAAGATGCCTAGCCATCCCGTGAATTCCAAAGAAGACTGAATCCAAATCTTAGGGACGTCGTCATGAAAGAAATCATGAAATGGTGTGATGCATGTTTCATTTATCCCATCCCCGATTCAAAATGGGTAAGACTTATGCACGTAGTTCCAAAGAAGTCAGGGCTTACTGTGGCTACAAATGACAAAGGAGAGGAGATATCTACTCGGGTACCAACATCCCGGCGGGTGTGTGTTGACTACCGCCATCTTAATGTAGCAATGAAGAAAGACCACTTCCCCTCGCCATTCATTGATCAGGTTTGGGAGAGACTAGCCCGCAAGGAGTTCTTCTGCTTTCTGGATGGGTACTCCGAGTACAACCAAGCGGAAGTCTCTCCTGATGTTGATGAGATTTTGTGTGACTTAGTGATTGATTTTTACTTGTCATTGTGCATACTTATAATCTCAACAAACAAATATAATTTGTAAACTTGACAATGGCATGATGCAGAGATGCGACGTGAGATTGCACATATGCGAGCCAACTAAGCAGAGCTACAGAGACCAACCGGTGGAGACATACTAGTAGATGGAGGAGGAGACGGACAACCAAAGGATCCACAAGAGCTAGCCAGACCTGCACGGATGATGAGGCAGTTGCACAACCCTAGTACACCTACTGCTAGATCTAGCTTCCAGAGATTTTGGGTGACTTCAAGCTTCGTCCCTAGACAATTCAGTTACTATCCAAGTTTCATGGGCTAGCCACCGAGGAGTCACATCTACATCTCCAAGAGTTTGAGATGATCTGCAACACAACCTATAATAGATTTGTGGACGAGGACACCATCAAGATGATGGTATTCTCTTTCTTCCTGGTTGACAGAGTAGCCTATTGGCTAAAACATTTGAGGAGATATGTCACTACTTGGGAGTAGCTCCGGATCGAGTACTTGAAAAAGTACTATCCACTCGGCCGGACTAACACAACTAGAGCTTTGATCAACAATTTCACGATGATCCCAAACGAGAAGTTATATAAGGCTTGGGATCGATTTAGAGAGCTCATCGACCGGTGTCCACATCATGAGATATCAAAGCCCAACTTAGTCCATAGTATCTTTTGTAGTCTAACACCGGAGTTGCAGGGGCTAGTGAATGCCTCATGTGGAGGGTCCTATTTTGCCAACGACGAAGAGCAAGTCTGGGCCATCTACGAGGAGATAGCAGAGAACTACACTGTGATGTCCCAGACTTGGGTCTATACTCAGGGGAATCCCCTCCCACAAGTTGTGTCCTATTCAAGGATAACACGTGTCAATGTAGGTCCATCTACTTCGTCAGCAACAACAGCACAGGCAGAGTCAGCAGCAGTTGATATGGGGATCATCAATGAGAAGCTAGACCGCATCGAGATTATATAGAAGAAGTAGTGTCGGAGCCTTACACAGGTATATCAGTTGGCACAGATACTAAGTGACCTGAAGACTCAGATCATGTGTCTCTAGGAGCCACAGATGGCTCCAAAGCCCCATCTTATGTCACGGGCTGATCCCAGCAACGACAGCTCCACCCAGCCTTCTTCCACGTACTGCTAGGTCCACCATATTTAAGCAGAGCCGTGGTCCAGCCACTGTAACACTACTCCCAATCACCACTATCTCAGGACACTCAAATGGTGGTGTATCAGTCGGATCAACCCCTTGGTCGTTCTTCCCACTTCACTTTGTGAGTAGGACACTCAGATGGTGGTGTATCAACCTGATTTAGTACGATCAGTATCAACAGCAATTCGAGATCCGTCGTGATCATCCCGGATTTAGATGGTCTACCAGAGGCACCTCGTCCCAGAAGCAGTCTCCAGCTCAGGGAGGACAGAGAAGACAAGAGTAGAAGCAACCCCATCACTCCACCCCATCCCTACCATCAGGGACAACAGTGGAGGCAGCAGTAGCCTCAGCAGTATTCTCTACCCTCCCCCCCTCACTACTAGCAGACGTAGCCTCATTTCCAGCGAGGCCTCCCATCCGATTCTCATGGACCCTTCTATGAGACCCAACCTTTAACGATCTCACCCGCCTACTTTCAGACTAGCATGCATCCTTTCGATGGGAGATGGGTGAGTTCTGGTAGGAGATGAGGTAAATAATCAAGGACAAGGCTGCCACACCCACTCTGATTAAACCGAACCCAAACAATCTGAAGAGGAAGTCTGAGTAGGTACAGTTTATCGAGACTACCACTCCTAGTGATCTTTGGGTGATATATCTTCCTATGTGTTTGATGTTGATTTTGTGACACTTAGGAGAGGTAGGATGCCAGTCGGTGATGCCTTGTCTGAGCGACGACCACATGGAGATTTTGTAGCGCCAGACGAGGAGGATAGTGGTGCTGAAGCCACACGTGATGATGATGATGATGGTGGTGATGTCACCACCATGGATGTTGATCCAACCGATGGTTAGAGGCCGACGTGATTCCATATGCTGTCGGTGGTACTGATGCCACCATTCTACCAGTTGCTGAACCAGAGTACAGTGCTGATGCCGCAATGACAGATGTTGTTGGTGGTATCGATGGCATCATTTTTCATTCAGTTGTGTTACCTTCTCATGTATTTCAGGATAGTTCTAGAAAAATACAAAAAAATAGAAAAGACCAAAAATATGAACAAATGAAAGGTTTCTATATCTCCTTCAAGTCCATATGTATTGCATGATGATATCGGTATTGGATTCTACTCCTTTACACACAGATGAGCCTATTCCCGATCCTCTATCTGAGGAGGTGATGAATACCCATTCATCACTCTTTATTCTTTTATTTTAGCTACAAAACCCTTGCCAAACACATGTATATTCATGTAAATACAAACAATTATCAAAAAGCATGCATTGTGTAAAAATGAATAATAAGCATGTTTTTGTGCATAAATAAAAGAATAAAGAGACAAAAGAAAAAGAGGGAGATATTTAGAATAAATATTGAGCGACCTAATCCCAAGGGAAGGCTCAGCATGGGCCTGACCGCATGAAAAACAAAGTAGAGGGAGATAGGGAAGCTCATATGTGTAAATAAATTTGTAAATAAATAAAGGAAAATATTTTCCTCTAAATAAAAATAAAAATGGGTTTGTGTTTATTTGTACATATTTGTAAATATTAAAATAAAAATAGGAAAATTAAAAGGAAATAAAAGTCATCACCTATTGTCTATAATCACCATGTACATAGAACCTCTTCCCTATTTATTTATCCATATAAATAAATAAATTAAAATCCAATAAAAATTGTACATATTCTATACTTCATAATGTAAAGAAATAAAATAAAAATTATAAAAATAAAAATAAAATAAAAAGAATAAAAATAAAAATCAAAATAAACATTGTGTATATACCATGTACATACTTGAATATATCTTTTTATTCACACTTGTAAATAAATAATAAAAATAAAATAAAAACATGAAAATATTCCAAATTTTATTCTATAAATAAATAAAATAAAATTGGAATAAAAATGTACAAAAATAAATAATTAAAAAAATCAAAAATTAAAAATGTATATTGTATATACCTGTATATAATAATAATATTTTGTAAATACGTAAATTATATTTAAAAAAAATAAATAAAAATCATTAAAAATAGTTTAAAAATAAATAAACATTTTTCATGTTTTATTTTTTTTGAAAATAAGTCATTTAGTATTTTTAAATGAATTTCCAATTATTTAATAAAAGCCGGCTCCTGATTGGTCCACGGGGGAACGTTGACCCCCGGTCAACTGCCCCCCCCTGGACCATGTTGCGCGGATCCATGCCCCGACCCGTTTTTTCTCCCATTTTCTTAGCATGATCCGCTCGTCTTCAACCCAAAACCCCGGGATCTGATTATTAATGATTCATCCGAGATCCACGCTCGGAGATTCGCATCGGGGTCCGCGCTCCGAATTCCTCGCCCGACCCTCATCTAGCCGGACCCCTAACCCTATATAATTCCCGCTCCGCCGCACGATTCAGGCATCTTTAGTTCCCATCTTTCCACCCCAGGACCTCCACAGCTTTCGCCTGAGTGACAGCTCGCGATCGGCCGTGTTGCAGTGAGGAAGGAGTGATCGGGCCATCGATCCGACGACCTAGCGCTGCCGTGCGCCCCCACCAGTGTGGTGCTCGAGCCTCAGGCCTCGATGTCCCTCGAGGTGAAGACCAGGAGCTCCCGGAGCTCGTCCACAGTCGAATCCACATGCCCGGTAAGCTTAATTCCTTCTATATTTCTCGAATTTCAGTTTTTGTCCAATTTCATCTTCCGCCGTCCCCGATCGATTCCGACCATCTCCATCACCCCCTCGATCATCGGACTCGACCTTCATCATCACGAGACCTCTCCGCACCTTCTGCACCCACTCACACCCCCTGTCTCGCCCCGGAGCAGGCACTTCGATCTCATCCGCCGTTGCTTCGCCGGAGGTCGACCATCCCGATGCACCAGCCACCCATTTCCCCTCTAACCGGGTCGAGGCACTTTGCCCTCGACCTAGGAGCTTGCTGTGCTACGTTTCAGGTCAGAAGAGACCCATCTGGGGGTCTTCGCGTTCAGGCACAGGAGCCCAGCTCCGCCTTCATCGTCGGAGCTCCTCGGAGCCTCCCGCCGTCATCGGAGGAGTTTACCAGCTGCGGAATATCGAGGCGCACCGATTCCACATCTCAGCAGCAACAGCGGAGGTCCAGCGCACCTGTGGTGCTCCGGCGAAGTTCGCCGGGGCTGAGTTCTTCCAGGACCTCCAGTAGACGTCCGATCTTCCTCGATGCTCCAGATTAGATCAGATCCATCCACTTGAGGTGTAGCCATCACCGTCGATTCTGTGGAGGCGCGATCAGGACCGTCCGTTCAGATGAAGAGACACCAGTGACTCCAAAATCGTCTGATCTCCACGTGTCGTCTTCAGCACCGTCAGATCGGCTAGGTTTTACCCGCAGTGCACCACCACCGTCAGATCAGCCACGTGGGAGACCCTCAGCCGTTCGATTCGAGCCGAGGACTCTTCGTTGAGACGCCACCATTTCCAACCGTTCGATTAGCTACGTGGCAGCCCTTCAACCCTCAGATCATAATAAGGGGTAAATTTCACTTAGGCCCCCTCTTGTTTTGCATTTATTGTTGAGTCATGTAAATATTTTATATAGTTCATTTTATTCTGGATATTTTGCACTTTGGACCTCGTGCTTATTTTATTTGCATTTATACCCCTGTCTACGTGGAACACGTGCATCGTCACGTGATTTTTGTGCTTTATTTGCAATGTTTGGGCTACGTTTTAAGGTGTTATGGAATGAAATTAAGTTTTTAATATTTGCATCCATACCCCTGTGCACAGTTTTATTGAGACATCTGCTGAATTAATTGGTTAAATTGCAATATCTTCCCTGGACTTTTAGTACCTGTTGCTATTTAGTCCTCGGAAATATTTTTTATTGCACAATAGTCCCTCCGTGCCCCAAACACGTGCCTCGCACCTGCTATCTTGGAATTTTTGCACGAGGGACCCTCAGTTTCTCATATTTGTTACAATTTAGTCCCTGGAACTTATTTTCTTTGCATCTAGGTCCCTGTGCACTGTGTCTTGTTGTTTGATTTTAATAAAATATCAAATCAAGTCCAAATTTCGTGAAAATTGGACACGTGACTCCTGCCACTGTGTAAAATTTTTGCTAAAACGTTGGTACATTTTTGAGCATTTTTGTTATTTTTAAGAATTCAAAAACATCAATTTTTCTTACTGTTTAGTTTTGAAATTCTCAAAAAAAATTGTAGCTCGGATGAACTTTCTTAGGTTGTCTTCTTCACCTCAAACATCGTCAAAAATTACAAAAAAAATTAGATTTAGTGTGTTTTTTTGTGTTTGATTTTCTGACCAAGTTTGGTCATTTTTAGACTTATAAAAAAGATAAAAATTAAAAAACCCCTAAAAACCATAAGAATTCTAGTAATTAAAAGAAAAATCAAAAACTAATAAACTCAGCTGCTGAATTTTCATTATAGTTTATATTTTATAAAAAATACCTCCAGGCTAGTTGAAGGCCATTATATATTTTATTTCGGCCTTTGAAGCCCGGCTAGACAGCATCACTGTTTTCTTGTCTTGTTTCATTTTTATAAAATCATACAAAAATCAGAAAATTGTCAAAAAGTAACCAAAAATAGTAAAAAATATAAAAAACATAAAAATATTTTTTTTAGAATTTTTGAATTAATTTTGAGTGTTGAAATAATTGTGTGAAGTTGCTTGTTTCTCTTGTTTTCCTATTTTCTTTATTATTTGAAAATCCAAAAAATATAAAAATATCAAAAACCCACCAAAAAATTGCTTGTTTATTTTTTCTCCATTTTAGACTACATCGTAGGCTGCAAGTCCATCACGTGCTCCTTGAGTCCGACCCAAGTCGCTATACCAGGCTAATCCAATAGCCAGAGCCACTATTATTTTTCTCTGATTTCATCTTGTTTTGGTGGTCTATTCCTTCACATTTTTCTTGATTGACCGAATTATTTCCCGAGTGATTGAGGTCGCAACGACCCGAGTTATTTTTATTCCTTAATCGCATGGTGGAATTTTTCGGGCCATCAGAATGGTGCCATTGCCGAGGAGCACGGCTTAGTAGTCGCATTTGATTTTTCTGCGTCTTTATTTTTCGCGGTTTTCTGTAGATATTTTTGTATAGATTTTATCTGACCTGTTTATATATAATAATCTGGTCTGTGACACTCTGCTTGTTTTCTTGTGAGGGCCCGAGGATCGAGGCAGTTTTCTTCGGAAGCCGAAGCAATCGCGGGAGTCGGAGGCGGCTCTCTTCTCTACAGAGCCGCAGGAGGACGCGAGGAGCGAGCAGGAGTGCGGATTAGCCGCGGATTAGTTTAGAATAGTTTAGATTTCATACCATTTATTATTTGTTATAATATAGGGACAGGATTGAGACACTTGGACTTGAGAGATTCTCAGGGTCTGTTTCGCCGAGCACCGGTGTGCTCGGGGGACCCCTCGATTTTACGCGGCTTTTTTCACGGTTTTGTTTCCTTTACTGCTTATTCAATTTCTCGCGGTTTTTCGAGCCCTAGCTTTAAGATTTTCTGCTTGATTGTGACGTAATTCATAGGATCCAAACACCGTAATACATTTGCATGTTCCTATAGTTCGGTAATTGGACCTATAATAAAAGATTAATAAAATAGTTGATTCACTACCTTCGAGCCTACGTGCCGCGAGCCCACCCCGTCAAGCGCTACTCTTGAACTCGACCTCTCACAAAGAGGAGGGGTGGGTCTAGATCGGACTCTCTAGATTGGAGGCTGGTGGTCAGCTAGTTGTTCTTTCGAGTAGCATTGTTGTTTAGGGACTCGATTTTCCGCTTGCACCATTTAGGTAGTTTACTTTCTGTCTTTCAATTCTACACGGATCATTTTGCATGTAGACTGCTGGAGTCAGGTACGCATTTCTTACTCTGCATGCATCATTGATTTCATCGCGCATCAGCTTTTTCGTCTTCTCCCCCCTGTTTTGGACTTAATAACTAGGAGAACTAGAAAATTTGTTAGGCGATTTGTTTGATTATTGAAAATCACCTAAAAAGAAAAACAATAAAATTTGGGACTAATAACTTTATCGACCCTAAAAGATGATCACCGAAAAATTTGTCTTGGGGAGAGCGACCCCCTCATTGTCTGGTTTGCTTGAGCAAGAGAGTGATCCCGAACACTAGGTAGAGCCCTCCGATATTCTTCTCGAATGATTACTGGCTCTTTCTATACAGGACAGTCGGTTGAGAAAATATTGGGTAACCCAACAGGTCACGTAATCGCTCTGCTATCCTGACTGATCACCAAAATAAAATTGACAAGATAATTGACCGAGCCTTTACGGTCTTCATCTTGCGTTACGTTGGTGAATCGGGGGTTTGCTTGTGATCATAGTTGTTGCCAGATCCCATCCGCACTACTCGCCAGATCACGATGATGGGCAGGAGGTCTCTTAGGCAGCCTCTAGCTGCATCGCTTTTTGGCACTCCAGCCCACTCATCTAGGTCGGTTCGTGGGAGCTCAGACCCGCTCTCCGAACCCGAGTACGATTCCACCCTATTCTCCCTCGATCCCCCTTCTTCTGAGACCGAGATACCAGTGCCAGTGGAGAGACAAACAGATGATTTATCGGCACCTGAGTTTGGATGTTTTGATTTTGCAGAGACTATGGCCGGCAGTAGTGACGACCGTACCACAGGTCCCTGAGGAGAGCAGACTTATGTCCTGGACCAGGGTGCGATCAACTCCACCCTGATCGCCTCCCTTGACTCAGTGCAACAGCAGTTGAGGGATCAGGGAGCTTTTATGATAGAGATGAGGTGCGAGATGGAGCAGATGAGAGCCGACCGCGAGCAACGCGGCCCAGAGGTGGATTTGACTGATGAACCTCCATTTCATCACCTTTATTCTATCATTTTGGCCTCAAAAACCCCAGCAAATGCATGTAAATAGCATCAAATTGTACATAATAGCATTCATCATCCATTGAATTAATTATACATTAAATAAGGTGTTTAATGCCAAAATTATAGAATAAAGGGGAGAAAAGAAAAAGGAATAAAATATTGCAAATATTTTATGACCCGAACCCCGAGACCAAGGCCAGCATGGAATTGGTCGACAAGGAATAAAGTAGGGGGAGATAGGGGCCAGTGTCCAATGAATACCTCATTTATTCATGCATTTATTTATGCATTTTTGACACCTATTTTGTACATAATTATTTATTCATAAAATAAAGAAACTTTATTTATGAAAGTTGCATACAATAATGTAAATAAAAATACAAAATTGAGTTTGTGTAAAAATAATACTCAGTGTACATTTTATACACAGAATAAAAAGCCAAAACCTCGAATTCACAGACCCATATCTTGCAAATAAAAACTCTAAATCACTTAAACTCACTTTTAATTGTATATAGCTTTCCAAGAACTATTTAATAAAATTGGTTTCATAATTTTTGGAGTCCACCTGCAAAAGTTAGGTTTTTAGCCCTCCTTGTATATAGTATTGATTAAAATATTCCATTTATTCATTATTCATGATTTTAACAAATTTATATTTTTAGAATTTTGAAAATAGTGTATATAATACATGTACATAGTAAAAGTAAAAGAAAACCAAAAATGATTTGTAAAATAAAATAATTCTGTAAAGTTCATAGACAAAATACCTATGTTATCCATATATATATATAAGGGTTTTATTCTTTTGTTCTTCTATTCTTCTATATTTTTACAATAATGTATACATTATACATAAATCATTAAAAATGTAAATCCAAAGTAAAAATCAAGAAAATACATTAAATAAATGAAGTATACAAAATACATAGGTAAAATACCAAGAAGTATACCTACATATACATATACCTATTTATTTAAAAATGAAAATAAACTCATAAAAATTAAATAAAAATACCTTTATACTCACAAAAATAAATTATAAATTTATAAAATAAGCCAACAAAATAATAAAATAAAATAAACAAATAAAAAATTTAAAAGACAAAAATACATGTAAATACACACACATACACTTTATTAAAATAAAACTATAATGAAACACTTCAAAAAAATTAAATAAAAATCGTAAATAAATACTACACGAAATAATACACATTTTTTATTTTATAAGAAAAAAATAATAAAATCATTTACTCGGTTAAATAAATCAATTTCAAATAAGATCTCCTATTTTGTCTTCTAGCGGTCGATCTGGACCAATGGGGCGCCAGCCCTTGTTGACCGCCTGGTCAACTGTCCCATCCAAGCTCTGGCGTCTCTGAACCATCTTTTCCCCGGATTTCATCCCTTTTTTACGGCCATCTCGTCCATCGATAGGGCTTGCTTTCTTCACAAGAAATAATCTCTGATGATTGCTGATACCCGCTGTTATCTCAGATCCACCCGATACTCGTTGGATTAAGCAATAATCGCCGGTCAATAAGGCTCCAGGCCATTGTCTATAAATAAGAAACTCCTCTCCCTTCCTCAAATTTGGCCAACTTTAATCCATCCAAAAGCCCTGATTTCGTTCCTGGGACGTTCCTCATGACAGGGGGAGTGCTCCAACACCTCGAATCGGCCGGAGGAAGGACGATTTTTGACGCGGCGGAGCTCCGGCGTCCGTCATGCTCCCTGGTGGCCCCCAGGTATAAGAGCTGCTTCTTTACTGCTTTTTAGTTAGGTTGTAATGTTAGCTTTTGATTCCAGTTGTTAGTTTAGTGTTTAGTTAATAAGGGTAGCTTAGAATCCAAAATTCGAAGTTCGTCGGAGCTCAACTCCGGCAACTTCTTCACGGTGACCTCGACTGTATCCGACCGCCTTTCGCCTCCCATTTCATTCCCCCTCGTTTTCTCCATCGGTCGTACATCTTTGTTCAACCCAGGACCTCTGGTCTTGGCAAATCGGAGCTCCACCTCCGCCTTTCGCCAGAGCTCCTCTGCCTCACCTCATCTTGCGGTATAGCTTCAAAACCCCGGGTCGAGGAGGAAGCCCTCGCTCCCCCAGTTCTTCCTATGCAGGTTCAGCGAATAAAGGAGCCCACCTGGGCTCGATTCAAACCAGGAAGAGGTTCCTGGAGGTCTTGTCCTTCATCGACCTCGTCCGAGCCCTCAGACCTCCAGGAGCCATGGTGCGACCTTCAGGAGATGCGGAAGATCTCCAGCCATGTTTTGAGCAACCCAGATGCGCGGGAGATGCCCGGAGGAGCCAAAGCTTCACGATCGAAGCTCGCCGGGGGCGAGCTTCTTCCCTGTTCTTCCGGTGCGCTCCAACGCCGTCAGATCAGGAGGGTCACCCCAGATTGCACGAGCACCGTCGGATGAAGCCTCACATCCACCATCCGATCAGCGAGGCTGATCTAATCTCAACCATCATCTGCGAACCGGTATCGGCCGACGGATATGCGACGCGTGTCAAGTGGTAGACGATCAACCATCGGATCAAGCGCCTGTTTGGGGTAAATTTCAGACACCTCCCCCCGCTTTTTTGTATTTATATTTTAATGCTATAAATAAAAATCCCTGTTGTAAATAAATTGTAAAATTTACAGAAGCCCCCCTGTCGTTTATGTATTTACATATTAGTCCCTCCACGCCTCACGTGTAGCACCCACGTGAGGCGTGTGATTTTTGCATTTAAACCCCGCCGGGTTCTATTAATTGTAGAACAACCCCAAAAATAAAAATGAATGTTTATTGTTGCAGTAATATTTGCATTGATGCCTCTGAGAAACATTATATTTGCAAATACGCCCCTACCAGGCTGTTTAATTGTTGTATGCTTTGTCCATTTATTCCATGCCTCATCTTGATTTGAAAAATTTTACAAAAATGGATATAAGCTCATGTTAGCCTGTTCTTGCCCGCTATATTTTTAGTTTTTAAGTTTGTTGTATTTTTGCATTTATTAAAAATCAAAAACATGCTTTTTTATTCCCTGACTAGTTTAGAAAATTCAAAAAAATAGTAAAACACCTCGAAAAATTCCAAAAAAATTACCTATTACCTGAACTTATGTTAGTGCCAGTTCAAAAATCACTAAAAAAACTCAAAAGGAAAACCTTAAAAAATTTAAAAATACACAAAAACTTCAAGAAAATGTGAAAAATTCTAGAAAACCCTAAAATTTGCAAAATCAACTCCTGTAGGTGATATATTTTATCCTTTTTCTTCTAAGAATCATTGGGAAAAATTTTGTGGTTGTGTTGTATTTTTAATTTTCACTTTATCCCCA
Organism: Ottelia alismoides; assembly: GCA_037367405.1. Lineage (NCBI taxonomy): Eukaryota > Viridiplantae > Streptophyta > Magnoliopsida > Alismatales > Hydrocharitaceae > Ottelia > Ottelia alismoides. The sequence continues at coordinate 192,814 of JAZKJV010005026.1, forward strand.
GCCAGTAGCTTAATCCCTGTTTTTCCTTATTTTTCTATTTAAAAATACTAAAAATAGTTTGAAAAATGCCCCAAAAACCCCAAAAACAGTAGAAAATTATGTAAATACCAAAAAGATTTTGTTTCTGTATTTTTGATTGTTTTTATATATCTTTATGAATGTTGTCTCAATCCTCTTCCCCCTTATATATATATTCCCCTATAAAAAAAGAGAAAATAAAAAAAATGCATATATATATACCTATATCTATTAATATATGACATTCTAAAAGTAAAAAAAAAGAGAGAATAATATTATTTATATACATATATATAGAATGTATGTACTATATGCTTTATACCTACCCTCTAGGGATATATATATCTTTATACATTTATATTCTATAGATTATATATATAGATATTACATAACTATATTATTAAAATAAACAAAAAAATAAAAAAATGAAAACCCACAAAGATAGGCGTCACACAAGGATGACTCTGTGGTACATGCACAACTTAGGCCATTGCACTTTTATATTGCTCTCTGTGGTTCGACCTCTACATGCGTGTTCACTATACATTTTGTGGTAGAGTAATAAATATTAATTCACACTTTTTGGGACTTAATTCATACATTCTTCTATTGTGGGTTAATTGCTGACTAACCGATGTTCTCTGAGCGGTCACCTCAGCGACAACATAATTTTGACCCTCGCAAAATGCCAGTTATAACCGACGATGCGGCAGCAGCCGCTGCGGCAGCAGGAGTAGAGCCACTGAGACCGATGCGGGAGTTGCACAACCCCGGATCGACTTTGACGCACCGCTGGGTAGTACTTCCAGCTATCGTGGAGGACTTCAAGTTCCCCCCGAACACACTTCAGCTTCTACATCGATTCCATGGGCTGGCTACTGAGGAGCCCCATCTCCACCTTTAGGAGTTCGAGATGATATACAACACTGTCCACGATCGTCAGGTGGACCAGGATACCATATGGATGATTGCCTTCCCCTTCTCCTTAGCAGACAGAGCAGCCACCTAGCTGAAGCACTTGGGGAAGTTCGTATACACTTGGGAGCAGCTCCACACCGAGTACTTGCATAAGTACTATCCACTCGGGCGGACGAACGCCGCTAGAGCCCTGATCAGCAACTTCTCCATGCTCCCCAACGAGCAGTTTCACGAGGCATGGGAGAGGTTCAGAGAGCTGACCAATAGATGCCCGCACCATGATATTTCCAAGCCGAACCTTGTTCAGAGCTTTTTCAGCGGGGTGACACCAGAGCTTTAGGGCTTGGTGAACGCTTCTTGTGGCGGGTCCTATTTCGCCAAGGATCACGATCAGGTCTGGTCCATCTACGAGGAGATGGTAGAAAACTACATGGTGATGTCCCAGACCCGATTGTACACTCAGGGACGATCTCAGCCACAGACCGTGCAGTACCAGAGGATAGCACGGGTTGACGTCGGTCCATCCAGTTTGTCAGCGGCAGCAGCACAGGCCGAGTCCATAGCCACAGACATGGGGATCATTAGCGAGTGGCTGGACTGGATGGAGATCATAGAGAAGAAGTAGTGCCAGGGCATCACGCAGATGGAGCAGATGGCACAGACTCTGCAGTGAAGTTCTAATTTCTCAAAATCGGATAAAACTAGGAAGGATGTATTTTTGGTGGTTTTCTTGCTTTTTTGAAAATATTTTTAGGGGAATTTTTAAAAGAGAGATTTTTTTGAAAGAGTATGCAGTTTTAAAAAACTATGCAGACATACGCCGCCATACTTATCAGAAACCATGTCCTCATGATAAAAACAAGGTATAAAAGGAGGATCAGAAGGGGTGAGTGATTGTGAAAAATATTTTTGTTTTTTTTTTGAACTGTGGAGGTGGACCCCCATACTTATCTAATGCAATACAGTAAAGAGAAGGATACAAAGAATGGAAAAGATACCTATGGGTGTGGACCCACAAAATGTTGTCGGTTTAACGTCCGAACTCGACGATTCATCTTATCAAGAGTATCCAGTGTTGCGTGTGAGTGCAGAAGTTGTATTCAAAAAACCCAAATGAAACTCTTAATATAATACGGATATCTTGACCTAGATGTGAGAGTGCGGTTGATGAATTTGATAAATGTGTGCTCTCATTAATACAATGAAGACATTAATTGGTTGATGAATCGAAATGAGATATGAATCAGTTTGATCTTGGATTGGATGTAATGGGAGGGAAATGGGTGGAATGGTGAAGGGCTCATGGACCAGATATGATGTATTAAAGTCGAGCTCTACATGAGCAAGAATTGATTCCTCCATGAGGTCCTCTGTATATTGTGATAAATCATCATTTTCCTTCAAATAATCATCATGGCTATCCTCGGTGGCATCTATTGTGAATTTCATTTCAGTTCTCTTCTTGAGCCACAAAGATGATTCTTTCCAAGACATATGATTGGGAGATTCATAGGTCAGGAGCGGGGGAATATTGACTAATGGATGATTTTCTTCGATTGTTTTGAATAGTTCCTTGGTATCGTCCCAAAAAGGATCAGAGAATAGAAAATCATTCTGATCAGACTCGGTAGTAGAAGATGTATTCATATAGTCATCGACGGAATTGATTTGATCTTCTTTCCTTGTGGTGGGGGTAATGGAATTGGAAATTTCATCTTCGAACGAGTCATCGCAAAAAATCTTCAGAATATCATCATGTGTTGGTTGGAAGGGAGTTTTGTTGCATGAAGAAGTCAACTCATTGTCTGATATGTCCTCAGATTCCAACTCTAAATCTTTACTTTTCTTAATTGAAAAATCACATCCGGAATCAATATCAAATGGTATATCTCCTTCTGTTTCTTCTTCCCACTCAACATAAGTGCCATCCTCAATTTCAACTTTTGTCTCAGACCAATCGATATCATTAATACACCGAGGTTCATAACTTTCAAAATCGTCTGAGGAAGGATCAATGCTATCATCAAAACATGTCTTCATCTTTGTCATACCCATGGCTGAAGTTAATTTGGGATCAGTGTTTAGTGTTTCCCAGGTTTCATCTAATTCAAAAATTTTCCGACCAGTGAGAGGACATGGTGGGGCTTCAAGTGCAGAGTCTATATGAGACATGTCCTTATAAGTGAGTTGTGAGGTGTTCAGACTAACCTCCAGAGGGTCTTTGGAAAGATGGACAGGGGCAAAATCATCAAGAATAGCACAGTTCTCTATCCATCCACAGTAGTCAATTTCAGAGTCATCAAAAGTAGGGGTGACATGATCCACAGGAATATTTTTATCATTGATTTTCAATTCCACTCTCTCATCTTCACAGTCAAAATGTACCTTGGCAGTGGCCAAGAACGGTCGTTCAAGTATGTTGGGTCTCTCACTTAGTGTATTGGCTTGATTGGACTTTTGTTGTGTTGCAGCTCATTGCTGAATAGCCTGGGTCAAAGCATCAAAATCCACAGCTGATGTTGGTTGTGTCAGTAAGGGCTCAATCAGCTGTTTGGGTTGGGTGTGATTTTGGACCCAATGGACTGTGTCCTCTGCTGAAGAGAAATAACGTGTGCTGATGGGTGGTGGTCGGATGAGAGGAGCTATGGTATGTCGGATTGTTGCATTCTCTTCTCTCAAAAGTTGTATCTGTTGGAAGATGATGTCCATAGTGTTCGGTTTCTCTGCTCCCATGTCTCCTAGGTTAGGTGAATTTCCAGATTTCTCAGTCGAAGGAGACGGGTAGGATTTACGGACTAGGTCGTAATCTAAAGATTATTGTAATAGATTTTTCAGAAACCTAATACTTAGCATACACAGCACAATACACCAGACAGTTTGTTGATTCACCAACTTACACAAAAATTACCGCGGAAGCGGTTATCTTTTCGAATTTTAGTTTAGTTATTTAACTAAAGTTTTCAGAGAAATTAGAGTCCATAAATATGAGGTGGGTTTTGAAGATTGTGAGAAATCGATGTCCTAATACGGCTGGGGGATCCAGGGTGTGGTACTCAGATCGTGAGATCTGCTCTTCCCACAAGAACCTATGCCCAACACGTCGAGGATTTACGATTTCTCTCTGCAATCCTAGTAGCACCAGGGATTTTTGTCTCTATCCAAGGGTTCTATGTGCTCGTGATTTTTGTGTCATACACGTGCATCAAAACAAGCATTCAGAAATTTTCTCCGCTTTCTGCTCGGGCCACTGCGGTGGCCTTTCAAGCTTATCTTTTTAGCGTGATAAAGCACGTTTTGATGATCTTTTTAGGTGAGCAGAGGGAGAAGACCATAGAGATGATGCAAAGAAGAAGTGTTTTTTAATTTTTTTCGGTTTTAGTTTGGAGCACAAATAAATGTAGGAAATTTTAAAAGCCTAAATGCCTAAGAGAAAGAGGGACTCACATTGCCTGCACTTCTGGCGCTAATTTGTAATGTTTTGTCCTGCTGATGGCGAGATTTTCCGAGAAGGGGGGGATTAAGATTACAAAATTTTTCTACTTAAAACAAATTACAAGTTTGCTAAAACAAATGCACAGATCTTCATTTTTTCTTTTTTCGGTGTTCAAGTACACAGACAGTTGTAGGCGTGCAGCGAGGGACGAGGAGGGGCCATGCATAGTATCGTAGCTGGAGTTGATAGCTACGAGAGAAGGTACACTGGAGGGCGTAAAACACAGCTGCTTAGTGCATGAGGAAGAGGAGGGACTGTGGGCTGGAGCTGGAGGAGTTGTCCATGCGTCCGGCCTACACGCAGGAGGCGAGCAGTAGTGCTGTGAGCTAGAGAGAGCTCTCACACACGCGAGGAGGAGAGGGGCCGGAAGTGCTGTAGCTGGGCGCACCCGAGGACGCACGCAAGGGTGCGGGCACGCTTAGACAGTGACTACTATAGCTGGGCGCACCCGAGGACACACGCAAAGAGGAGAGTAGCCGGAGGTGCTGTAGCTGGGCGCACCCGAGGATGCACGCAAGGGGGCGGGCATGCTTAGACAGTGGCTGTTGTAGCTGGGTGCATCCGCGGACGTGCACAAGGAGGAGAACGGTTGGATGTTGTTGGCGTGCCTGCAAAAAAATGATAGAGAGAGAGAGTATGGAACGAGAGAGGTGAAGAGAAAGGGGAGGTAGCCAGCGGGTATGAGAGTTGCGTGAGTGCAAGGGGGTCCCTTTTATACATGCAATATGCGGTAGAATGCAAATAATGAGAGTTATTTCCCTTGAAAGAGCCACCCACGTGCATGGTGGCTTTTGTCTTTTGCATGAGATTTAATTGATGCATGGGGAAGAGGGGAGAGAGAATAGGCATGGGCGGCTAGAATGCATGGGAATGGGAGAGGGTTTGTACGTGGGGTCTTTATATGCATGGAGAAGGCAAATGTTGGTAGCTTTATTTATGAGAATAAAGAATGAGTCTTTTACACTATCCCCCCTCCATATTTCTTTCCAATAAAAAGGTGAAGTGAAATGTGTTGGATGTTTTATGTTATAAGCATACCCAATAATTCTTCATTCTCTCTGATAACAACAAATCTGAATTTTATAAATGATATTTGATCTCAGTTTAGAAAATGATCTTTAAATGTTCATGGAGATTTGTGAGAATATTTTCTTCAGTTGATTTGTTGATTTTATGAGGATTTTATCTGCTATGTGTGTAGGATGCAAATTGTGTGAATTTGGCGTTTACACATCAAAGATTAATATTGTATTTCACATAATTCAAAATGTTATACCCATATATAATGTAATCATCACCTAAGGACCAAGAGAAGACTGCCTTCACTTTCTCGTTCGACACATATGATTTCAGGAGAATGCCCTTTGGATTGTGCAATGCACCAGCAACATTCCATAGATGCATGCTTGTAGTCTTCGCCGAGATGGTAGGAAGTTTTCTTGAGGTGTTTATGGACGACTTCTCTGTCTATGGTGAAAGTTTTGATTCATGTCTTAAGAACTTGTACAGAGTACTTCAGAAATGCCGAGAAGTCAATCTAGTGCTATCATGGGAAAAGAGCCACTTCATGGTCACAGAAGGAAGTTTGCTGGGTCACGTCGTTTCCAAACATGGCATGGAAATCGACCCGACAAAGGTGGATGTGATTGCCAATCTTGAGCCACCTCAGACAGTAAAGAATGTGAGGTCATTCCTGGGGCATGTGGGGTTCTATAAAAGGTTCATCCGTGATTTCAACCGCATTGTCCGGCCTCTTACAGAACTTCTATGCAAGTAGACTGAGTTCGATGTAGATCAACAGGTTCTCCTTTCTTTCAACCAGTTAAAGGATCTTATCACTCAAGCTCCAGTCCTACAGCAACCGGATTGTTCTATCCCCTTTGAGATCTTGAAGGATGTGTCAGACTTTGCAGTTGGGGTTGTTTTAGGATAGAGGAAAGACAAGGTGCCCTATTCCATTCATTATGCGAGCAAAACATTAGATGAAGCTCAGAGAAATTACACTGTAATAGAGAAAGAGTTGTTGGATGTGGTATTTGCCTTGGAGAAGTTCAGATCTTATTTGCTTGGATCAAAAGTTACCATCTTCAGAGATCACTCTGCTATCCGATATTTACATCAGAAGAAGGATGCCAAGCCTAGACTGATTAGATTGATCCTTCTCCTCCAGGAATTCTATTTGAAAATCAAGGACAAGCATGGAGTTCAGAATGTGGTAGCAGATCATCTCTCTAGAATCGAGCAACAGGAGCCTCCATTGAGCAGTGCACCCATCACAGAAACCTTTCCTGATGAGTCAATTGTGGCCATGGATTCACTCCCTTGGTATGCTAATATTGTCAACTATCTTGGTTTCGGGGGTAGTACCGTCGGATTGGATGAATATTCAGAAGGACAAATTTTTATCAACAATCCATTTCTACTAATGGGAAGATCCTCTCTTATTCAGGGAAGGAGTAGATTGCATTTGGCGTAGGTGTATCCCTCAGGAGAGCATCATAGTGTCCTCGAGCATTGTCACTCGCTCGAATTTGGTGGACACCCCTCTAGAGACAGAACGACAGCAAACATACTTTAGTGTAGCTTATGGTGGCCCACACTATTCAAGGATGCAGCAACTTTTGTCAAATGATGCACTGATTATCAAAGATTGAAAGACACCCTCACCGCAAAAAATCTCAATTCCCCTAAAGATCGTTCAAATAGCAGATGTATTTGATGCTTGGGGAATCGATTTCATGGGACCTTTCCCAATTGTCAAGGATATGAGCACATCCTTCTTGTTGTTGACTATGTGAGTCATTGGGTTGAAGCTATCCCCACTCGAGCCGCTGACAACCGCACAGTGTATCGATTTTTGAAAGAAAATATCATTTCACGTTTTGGGATTCCGAAGATTCTCATATCAGATGGGGGTAGCCACATCATAAACAAAGAGGTCAAGAAATTAATGAAGGAATATGACATCGAGCATCGAGTCGTATCTCCTTACCATCTGCAGACCAATGGCATGGCCGAACTATCGAATAGAGAAATCAAGACAATCCCGCAGAAGCTTGTGAAGCCGGACAGAAAGAATTGGTCCCAACTCCCGGACTCCGTCCTGTGGGCATACACTACCGCTTACAAGTATCCTATGGGCATGTCGTCCTACCGTCTTGTGTATGGAAAATCGTGCCATCTGCCCATGGAACTAATTCACAAATTCTTATGGGCAATCGATATGTGCAATTTGGACTCATAGAGAAGTGGTCAGAAAATAAAAGATTATATGAACAGATTCCTGGAACGATAACACATTAATGTACAAAGAGAAGGTGAAACGCTGGCATGATCGGCACATCAGATGAAAGACCTTCGAAGTTGGGCAGAAAGTCTGGCTATTTGATGCAAAGTTGAGGATCTTCCCAGGCAAATTGAAAACAAATGGATAGGGTTGTTTCAAGTATGAGAAGCGTGTGACAATGACAACATTGCAATATCAGAATTATCTCCCGACGCACAACCATTTGTTGTCAACGGTCAGCTACTGAAGCCCTACATTGAGTATGATACTTTCTCGGCCTTTGTCGATTCAATCCAAGTACTGGGTGATGAGCCGGAAAAAGTGAGAGCCTAAGGGAGATAGGTATCAAGGTTCATTGCGACCTCAACCTCTCGGGTCGGACTCAACAAGAAAATCGAAGACCACCAAATCAATAAATCAAGTCGAATAGCGGTCTCGCTATTTTATTTAACCTAGTATAGCAACCGGGGTCGAACTCAAGGAGCACGGATTAGCTAAAAAGCCTACGGAGTACTCAGAAATCCAAATAAAGAGAAGAAAATATTTTTGTTGGTTTTTATGGGTTTTTAATTTTTTGTGATTTTTAATTATAAAGAATATATAAAAGCAAGCCAAAAAGTCACAATCAACTAATTATTTAACAACACAAATCAAGTCAGAAAATAAAAATATTTTTGGGTTTTATAATTTTTCAAGTGTTTTTGGTAATCTTCTCAGATTTTTATAATTTTTAACCGATTTTATAAAAATGAAATAAGACAGAAAATTGAAGCTACAATGCAGCCAGATTTGAATGGCTATTCAAAAATATAAAAATAGCCTCTAAAAATCCAGCAACAATTTTATGAAAAACTATAAGTAAAATATGAACTATAGGAAAAGAAATTGCATTTTTTGTGAATTTTTTTTAGAATTTTTAATGATTTTTATGAGTTTTTTAGGGTTTTTCGATTTCTAAGGTTTTTATAAGTCCAAATGCAACAAAAATTGGACTGAAGCAACAAGACAACCAAATAAACAGACCACAATTTTTTTTAGAATTTTTGGGCGTTTTTTAATATTTTTAGTTGGTTTTTAAATGTAGACAGTAGGAAAAATAGGCATTTTTGAATTTTTAAAAATAGAAAATCAAAAGAAAAATGTCCCAAAAAATCACTAAAATTTTTACCAGTGGCAGGGGCTAAGGGTCCAAATTTCACGAAATTTGGAGTTAATCTGCTATTTTATTCAACCAATAAAAAATACACAACACACAAGGACCTAAGTGCAAAGAAAACAAGTTCCAGGGGCTTAACTATAACACCCACTAAAAATATAGGGGGCTCAATGCAATTTTCACGTTAAATTCAGCACATATTCAAATCCATCACGCATAGGGGTATAAGTGCAAATATTGAAACTAAAACTTCAAAGCATAACATTCATTAAACCCGAGCCCCACACATGCAAATATCCCAGAAAATCACGTAACAAAGCATGTGCAACACAAACAGATGGATTAAAATGCAAAATCTAAAAGTCTGAGGTCCAAAGTGCAATTTATCTAAATTAAAAACAACTACAACACATAATTACTGGACTGAAAAGTAAATGCTAAAACAGGAAGGGCCTAAGTGAAATTTTTCCTTATTATTAAAGATCTGACTGCTGAAGGGGGTCCACTTAAGATCTGATGGCAACGATTCGCGGGTGCCCCTTCGACATCAACGCTCTTGATCAGATCCTCAGATGGATCGGACGGCTACGAGATCCCCGCAGATGGATGGTGGAGATAAGACCTGGCGGAGAAGCTCGATCGAACGGCGGAGGAGGACTCTGGATGAACAGGTCGTCGGCGCACTTCGTCCGGCCGTTATGCATGCCTGAGGGCTCCTCTGGTTCTGCTCTAATGGGTGAATCGAAGCTTGTGGTCGTCCGCATCTGATGGAGGTCTCCGATGAGGGCGGGAGCCATGAGAGTGCTCCGGCGACTAGGAAGACCTGGAGCTCCTGTTCTTCAACGGATGGACCTCCAGATGAGGTCAGTTGGCCTTCAAACCTACATAGGAAGCTCACTGGGTCGAGGGAAAATTGCCTCGACCTGTTAGCAGGTGAAGGGGGTGAACGTGTGGGGCAGAGCGACGCTCTTCGGCAAGACCACGATGGAGGAGAGCGATATCTTGTTCCGGGATGAACTAGGGGGAGCGAAAGGGTGAAGAACGTGGATAAGAGTCTTGCGATTGTGAAGGTGCGGTCGGAATGGGAAATGGATGATTGGAGTGTGCGGAATGATCCGGTAAAGGTCGGCGGTCGGAAATCGATGAATGGAAATTTACGGAGGGCTAGGTGCTATCGAAGGTATCTGATGATCGAAGACGCCAAAGCTGGAGGTGTTGGTCCTCCTGGTGTCGTTGCCTCAATGAAGCAACCTCTCCAGAGGCTCGGGCTCGCCGGTGGCGGAGCAGGCAAGATGGGTCACCGGAGCTAGGTCTAAGGGCTCCAAGCTCTCGCTGCAACACCCTCCTGCGCTCGCTGTCACTCGAGGAGAAGAATGGAGGTCACTGGGGTCGAATACAATGGCCGAAGGTACGTGAAATGGCGGTTGGGAGTCAAGCTTTATAATAGCTAAGGTCCGAGAAGGTGGGGATCGGGCGCGCATTCCAGGGATCGGACCCCTAAGAAGGATGACAAGCGTGAATCACGGGTCCACCCTCGGTAGTCGAAGCCTCAAATCAACGTTAAAGGTGGGCGGATCGATGAGAGAAAATTTGGCGAAGTCGGGTCAAAACCGAGTCCGAGTGAAAAGTGGTCCAGGGGGGAGAGGTGACCGGGGGTCAAAAATCCTCGTTGACCAATCACCATTCAACAACCCGAATTATTTCTAAATTAAAAATAGAAAATGATTTTATTTAAAAATGTTTTTAAAATAAAAAATGTTTATTATTTTTCAAATTATTTTTTGTAATATTTATTTATTTTTTTGAAAAATAAATTAATGTATATACATAATATAATATTATATAAAGGTAAAAATACTTATGTATTTTACATTTTTTATTTTTATTAGTTTATTTTTGTACAATTATCCCAATTTTATATTTTATTTATATACAACATAAAATTTGGGATATCAAATAATTTTTATTTTATTTTTATTGTTAATTTACAAGGGTAAAATAAACAGATGGATTATTGATATATACATGCTTTGTACAAGGGTAGGAGAGAAATGAATTTATTTTTATTTTATTTTTCTCATTTTTATTTTATTTTTATAAATATATACAAATTATGAGAAACATATATATATATATTATGAAAATAAAGTATATACCAAGATGGAAGTATGCTTAATAATGAATGGCCCTATCTCTCTCTCTACTTATTTTATTTGGCGATCAGGCCCATATTGGGCCCTCTCTTGGGTTCAGGTCACTCAATATTTATTCTAAATATTTCCCTATTTTTCTTTACTTCTTTATTCTTTTATTTTTGCATAAAAATATGCTAAATAATGATATTTACAAAAAGCATGCCTTTTGGTACCTTATTATATTTACAAACATATACATGGTATTTTGCCAATATATCTAGATAAAATAAAAGAATAAAGAGTGATGAATGGGGATTCATCACACCCCCCATACTTTACTTTTACTAGTCCCTTAGCAAACACTTATTTGAAAAAGAAGTGAAAAAGAGAAAGAAAAAGAAAAAAGGGGAAATCAAGGTTAATTATTAAACTTTCCTTCATTAAATTGAAATATGGAGCTCAGTCAGACCTTTGGATTATTAATTTGTCGGAACCTTATTTGGACTTAAGCTTAAAACTCAACAACCTCTAAGTTCCACCAATCTATGGCTAAGACTCCTTAATAAACCAGATCAGAACAAGTCTACATACACAAACTCTAATGACCATGAATCTTTCCTTGTACTGTGTAAGTGATATGTAGCTCCCCACCTCAGAAATGACAAAGCGACAACCCCCCCTTAACAAGGTAACTCTAATGCCTCAGTCTAGCAACTCTTTCCTCGAGGAGCGGGGTATTCCCTTCTAAGTTCAAGTACAACCGGCTCAAGAAGAGTGGGAAGAAGAGAATGGACCATGACCAGTGTAGCCATGTATCCTTGGGAGCCCAACCAGTGTAGCTGAGTCTCCCGCTGCAAGCTTCATGAGATGGTCATGTTTAACATAAGCTTTGCTTTATTTGTCTATATACACTACGGTGGGTATTTTATTTTCAATCAGACCCACCACTTTTTTTTTGGAGATTTTCTTTCTTTGCACTTTTTTTTCTGATGTAAATATGTACAACATATCTACATGGTGCAACATATATACATAAGGAGTTTTTCCTCTTGAGCCAGTAGACTATCCCTCTTTTGAAGCTTTATTGCAACCCACAACTCCTGTCTTTAGACTTCATCACCACCAGACCAAGTTGAGACGTACTTCCTTCACTATAAGAAGAAGAGAGGTTCCGCCTAGAAGTACTACCCTAATATGCTACCCCAAGCCAAAGGAAACTGCCTCCTCACCACCTCATCCGTGGAGAGCTATGTGTAAAGTGCTGGTGCAAGTAAAGCCATTGTCTCTGAGAGTCATGTCTACGTTGTTAAGTGTTCTACTTAGGCTCATCAAGATGACATATGCTCATAGCCTAGTGAACTCAAAGAATTAAGTCCGAAATGGACCTGAAAAGTCTTAATAACAAGCCCTATAAGGTTCCTCTTAGAGTTAGGTGGATTAAGGTCTTAACCAAGCTCCATTTTCCAATTTAATTCCAGGCCAGTTTAAATGTCAACTAGGATTTGGAAAAACTGTACAAATATTTACAAATATGCAATTTTCACAAGATTTTTGAAGATGTGCAAATTTTTTTAAAAATGTTTGAAAACATGGATGTATGCATGAATGCGAAGTTTTGCAAAATATTTACACACATTTACACAAGGTTTTTGCAAAGTTTTTGTTTTTCGAACATTTTACAAAAAAATTTTACTATATACATAATTTGATAGCAAAATATTTACAAACTATTTACACAAATCAATTTTACAATCATTTGTACAAAAATAATTCTTATAAATAGCTATGTATGAGCAAGAAGAATTTTATGTTCGAGGAAAATTTTCAATTTTTTATGGATTTTGGGTAAAAGGATTTTTAGCCAATTTTATTTATTAACACACTCACGCAAAGTACGAGTTATGGTTAAAGTATATATGAAATATATACGACACCCCCTATACTTAGCTCGAACGATGTCCTCATAGTGAATCAAGAGCGATGAAGAAGACATAACTCGTGCTTAGTATAGGGAAGTGAAAACGAATGGTATACTACAACGACGAATCAAAGAATAGAATGAAGGGGACTCAGTGTTTCCCTCAGTACTTAGGATCAAGTAATCCTAGGTATAGCAAGCCTTACATAAAGGGAAATCCGAGTGGAAGGATGTACAGGGTCTACCCCCCCCCCCATACTTAGGGTAAAATATCCCTAAGTATAGGCAGCAAAACAAAGGTAGAAAGAATCAATAGACTACCCAAGAGTCCTATACCCCCTATACTTAGGGTAAAGTACACCCTAAGTATAGCATAATCATAAGATAAAAACGGGGTGTGGGACTAAAGAATGGAGTGATATGGACAACTGGATCTATACAAGTCGGAAGAACAGTGATAATCAGGCGTGAGATGCAATAGATGTGAGTCAAAAGACTACATCTCACGCAAAATGAATGAGGGCAACGTCAACGACCATCGACTCATGATCTAGATATGGTTGAGCCGCTGCCCGTTAACACGAAAGGTAGCATCAGAAGACATCTCAGATATATAAATACTCCCATTGTCATGTACCTTTCGGACCAGATAGGGTCCCTTCCATTTGCTCTGTAGCTTCCCTAGAAATAAACAAAGTCTGGCATCAAACAACCATACTCTCTGTCCTGGCTCAAACTGCTTGTGGCTGATATGAGAATGATGCCACTCCTTCACTCTTTCCTTATATTGTAGGATGCTCGAAAAGGTTGTGTCACGAAGCTCCTCCAGGGCTGCTAACTCTGCCCTCCTCTTATCTCCTACACTCACTATTTCCAAAAGTATATCTGTGACTTCCCAAAGTGACCTATGTCTCAGCTCAATAGGTAAATGGCAGGGCTTGCCATAAACGAGTCGAAAGGGAGATGTACCCAAAGGCGTCTTGAAGGACATCCTATATGCCCGCAAGACCGAGTCCAAAAGCTGTGACCAATCCTTTCGGGCAGGGCAGACGACCTTCTGCAATATAGTCTTAATCTCCCTATTCGACACTTCAGCTAGACCATTGGTCTGAGGAAGATATGGTGTGGCTACTCGATGGTCTATGCTGAACTCGCTAGCAAGGGCCTTTACCTTGTCGTTGACGAAATGAGACCCCCCGTCAGAAATCAACACTCGAGGTACCCCGAACCGTGAAATGATATTCTTCCTCAAAAATCGGCATACAGTCCTAGCATCTACGGTTCGGACGGGGATGGCCTCAACCCAACGACTCGCATAATCAACGGCCAACAGAATGTACTTGAATCCCTGACTCTTAGGGAATGGACCCATGAAATCAATGCCCCATGACCTCACAGAAGTGTATGGGTTGCATCGGCATCATATCACGTTGTCCACAAGTGCCTATCCTCTGACAGTCAGTACACCTCTTCACGAACTCATCTGAGTCCTTAAAGAGAGTAGGCCACCATAGGCCAGATTAGAGCACTTTCTGTGTCGTTCTCCTCCCAGAGTGATGTCCTCCTGCCTCAAGCTTGTGGCAGTAAGTGAGGACGCTATGGTGCTCCTCCTGATGAATGCACCGATGCTAGATGCTATCCCCTCCTTCATGATAAAGGACGACATCTTCCCAATGGTAGAACTTGGCCTTCGTGAGGAAGGTCTCAAGTCACTGCCTGGGCCAATCTTGTGGAACTTTCTTGGCAACAAGATAGTTCACAATATTGGCGTACCACGGGAGAGAGGCAATAGCAAGGATCGCCTTATCTGGAAAGGTCTCACAAATAGGCTCGATCTGCTTAGAATCCTCAAGAAACTCCAATCAGGAGAGATGATCCGCCACCACATTCTTGACTCCAGGCTTATCCTTTATCTCTATATCAAACTCTTGGAGTCGAAGGATCCATCTGGTCAATCTGGATTTAGCATCCTTCTTTGCCATGAGGTACCCGATGACAGTATGATCAGTAAAGATGGTCACTCTAGATCCAATGATGGACGAGCTGAACTTATCTAGTGCGAATACTACTGCTAGCATCTCCTTCTCAGTGATGGTGTAGTTCTACTGAGCGGCATCCAAAGTTCAGCTAGCGTAGTGAATAGCAAAGGGGACTCCATCCCTCCTCTATCCCAGCACGACCCCTACGCCAAAATCAGAGGCATCCGTCATGATCTCGAATGGGTGAGACCAATCAGGTGGTTGGAGGATAGGAGCCTCTACAACTAGACTCTTGAGAGTCTCAAATGACGCTAGACACTTATCATCAACAAGGAACTCGGTGTATTTCGTAAGCAGATCAGTCAACAGTCGGGAAATCCTGCTGAAATCATGTATGAATCATCGGTAAAAACTGACGAGCCCCAGAAAAGACCATAACTGCCAAAAGTTGAACGGTGGATTGAGTTTTCTAATGATATCCACCTTGGTCGGCTCAACCTCCATGCCCCTGTTGGAGATGATATGTCCAAGCACCGTCCCTTGAGTCACCATGAAGTGACTCTTCTCCCATGAAAGCACAAGGTGAACCTCAATACATCACTTGAGGATGTGGTCTAGGCAGTCAAGACAAGAATCGAACCCATCGCCGTAGACCGAAAAATCGTCCATGAAGACCTCCAAGCACTCCCCCACCATGTCCGAAAAGATGGACAACATGCACCTCTGGAATGTCGTCGGGGCGTTACACAATCCAAAGGGCATCCGTCTAAAAGCATATGTCCCAAAGGGACAGGTGAAGGTGGTCTTGTCTTAGTCCTCGTGCGCAATGGCCACCTGATTGTATACAGAGTACCCGTCCAAGAAACAGTAATGGCTCTTCCCAGCTAGCCTCTCTATAATCTGATCAATAAATGGCAGCGGTAAATGATCCTTCTTGGTGGCCTAGTTCATTCGTCTGTAGTCCACACAAACCCTCCAAGAAGTGGATACCCGGGTAGCGATCTCCCCTCCAGACTCACTAACAACTGTGGTGATGCCCATCTTCTTGGGAACCACATGTAGCAGACTGGCCCATTTGGAGCCGGAGATGGGGTAGATAAAATCGGTGCTCCACCATTTTGAGATCCCCTTCATGATAACATCTTGAAGGTTCGGGTTCAGCCGCCATTGGAACTCACGTGACGGCTTCGCATTCTCCTTGAGATAGATATAGTGGGAGCACAGGGCCGGACTTATCCCCTGGAGATCGGCTACAATCCATCCTATCACCTTGCAGTTCTTTTTAAGAACCCCCATCAAACGGGATTCCTGCTCTCCAGTCAAATCCGCTGAGATAATGACTGGGTAAATCTCATGCTCACCCGTAAGAAACCTATACTTCAGCGATGATGGTAGCGGCTTCAGCTCTGGACAACATGGTGCTGGCGGATCTGGCCTCTGAAATGTCTGAGTAAATGCGACCAAATCTACATGGGAGAATGAGAACTCTCGCTGACTATCTGAATCTGGAGAAGGCTACTCTGTTGATGTGTCTCTGCTCTGCATGGAATCAGCCTCCTCTATAGCTATAGGGTCTAGGGAAGTTAGACATGGTATCAAATCATCAAACTCTGCCCAGTCTATATCTGACTCCGAGGGATCTGTATTAGAATTACAAGAAAAATATTCCTCACGATCAGGAACCTGCTCTGCTACCTGAGATGTATCTTGGACCAGGAATGTGCTCTCCAAGCTCTGCTCTACTAGAATCTACGCATCAGCGAACTCTAAAGGCGAGAGGATGGCCTGTACTGCTGGATCTGCCCAAACAGTCTCGTCATCTATAATCACAAAATCATAGCCCTTGTGGATGTCTTGCCCTGCATCTGTCATCTGCTATGAATCTGAATGTGACTCTGAATCTCAGGCTCTAGTCTCCTCGACCGTCTCTATTTGTATACTCTCGCCCTCGACGCAAAAGTATACCTTCCCACTATCATGATCGGACACTGCCTTGGTTGTGGCCAAGAACGGGCGTCCTAAAATGATGGGGTATCGGTCACGGACTCAGGGATCTCCATGCCCAACACAATGGTCCACGGGGAATTTCAGACCCTGAATCGTGACGACAACGTCCTTCAGTAACCCCTTCGGCCTCTTGATAGGTCGATCATCAAACTGAAGGACCGCCCTGCTCTGTCGTAGAGGGCCCAACTCGAATCAGCCGAGTAGGGCTGCCAGAATTAGGTTGATCGAAGAACCGTTGGCTAAGAGAGTACGGTCGAACCTCTGCTCATGAATGTAGCATCTGACATAGGGGGCTACTGCATCTAGCCTCTTGGCTGGCAGACGGTTCTAGATCGTAAAGCAAGTGACGCGAGTGAGCACATGGATCTCTGACTGGTGGTTCTGCCTCTTCCTCCTAACTGTAGTCCTGTCTCTGAGGGATCTCTGGAAGAGATGTATGTGCTCCAAGGCCACCTGTAGAGTCAGTTGTATATGAAATCGGTCCATCATCTGCTTGCTAAACTATAGCTGGTGGGACTTTTTCTGATTTTCTTTTTTGGGGCCCTTAGCTAAGTGGAGTGCTTGGGGAAAGGGGACAGCTGCAACCTTCTTATATGACGGGATAGGATCGGGTCTGGAATGCTCAGGCAAAGCAGAATCCGCACATACATCATCACTCAACACAGATGGATCTGAAAATAACTAACCCTTTCCTTTATTCACAGAAATGTTCTGAGATACATGAACTGAAGGGAAAACAACAGGACTAGCAAAACTGGAAATGGTGGCCTCAGCACCACCCTCGGCATCTGGAATCGCGGCATCACTACCGCGCTCTGGCTCAGCAACTGGTATGGTGGCATCAATACAACCTCCTGTATCTGGTGAAGTGGTGGCCTCAATATCGTCAGCTGGATCAACGTCCTTGGTGGTGTCAGCGCCACCGTCATCATCATGCTCATGAGTAGCATCAGTACCGCTCACCTCCTCGTCTGGCGCTCTTGAAGTGGCATGGGTCGTCGCTCAGACGAGGCACCGTTTGTTGGCATCCTACCGCTCCTAAGTGCAACAAAATCAATATCAAACATGTATGCAGAAACATCACCAAGTGAAGCACTAGTAGTGGTAATCTCAGTGAACTCTACCTGCTCAGACTTCCTCTTGAGGTTGTTCGGATTGGGCTCGATCTGTGCAGGAATGGCGGCCTTCCCTCTCACAATCTCCCTCATCTCCTGGCGAAACTCATCCATCTCCCGTCGGAAGGTGGCATGCTGCTCGGACATGAGGCGGGCTAAGTCATCCAGGGCGGGGTTCTCATAGGTGGGCCCATGAGAACCTGACGGGTGGCCTCTCTAAAACTGAGGCTGTTGTTTTGGAGGAGGGTGAGAGGGGTACTGTGAGTGATATTGCTGCTAAGGTTGTTGTTGCCTCCAAGGTTGTCCCTGCTGATAGGGATGAGGACCTGCTGGTGTGTTGGGAACTGGGGCTGCTGGTCCTGCTCACGTTGCTGTCCATACTGACCACCCTAAACCGGAGGCTGTTGCTGGGAACTGGTACCTCCGGTCGTCCAACGGAATCCGGGATGGTCTCGTCGGATCCCAGGTTGGGGTCAATTATACCATATCCCATTGACATCCATCAATGGCTCCTGCTCATAAGAGGGTGGGGGAGTACTTCCAGGGGCTAGTCCGGCTGATACACCACCATCTGGCTGTCCGGAGATGGTGGTGACTGGATGTACTGCTGGTGGTGCGGCTGGTAGGGCTCCGCCTGAACAAAGTGAACCTGTAGGTACTGGGCGGAGGGCTGGGCCGAACTGCTACTGCAGGTGGTGTCTGCCCGTGACCTGAGATGGGGTTGAGAAGCCGTCTGTGCCTCCTGGAGACACATGATCTGTGTCTTTAGGTTACTCAACGTCTATGCCATCTGGTCGATCTGCATCATGCCCTGGCACTACTTCTTCTCTATCAACTCGATCCGGTCCAGCTTCTAGTTGATGATACTGATAAGCTTCCCACACCCTTAGTTAATTCGGTAAAATTAATGTCAAAATTAATGTTAATCGTTCATTGCAGTCGGATACGAGAGGCTAGTCAAAAACCACTTCTCAATTAATGTTAAGTTAATTTCAAGCGGCAAATTTTTTTTACTTGGTGAAGTCCAAGGTCGAACTCAGGGAGGCAACTGTCTCCTTAGGTAAATTTTAGCAAGCGTCCAAGTGTCGGATTTTCGAGGAGGTATTTTTTTGGTCTTTTTAATTTTTATGCAAACTTATGCAGAAAATGCAAGACAATTTAACGTTTCAATTTAATTAATATATCAAAGGAAGTCCAAAAAGTATGAAAATTGGCCAAATGATTAATGATGGTGAAAATGATCTACACAAAATTTTTTGGATTTTTCAGTCACTAAATGGATTTACTGTGAATTAAATAAACAAACAGGGTGATTTTCAATATTTAATTTTTAATAAATAGCAAACCACAATTTTTTGAAGAACTAAAATTATTCTAGATAGCTCTAATGATAAGGAATCCAGGAAAATTTACAGATCTTAATTTCAAGGTGAAATGAATTTATTAAAATTAAATTAAGAAAATCACTCAACAATTTATTAAGGCCTCGATATGCGTGTAAATGACATGAGATTTTTATGATATGTTAAGAATATCGTCCTTAAGCTACTATGAATTTTTGATGATTTTTGGAAGCACAGAGAATTAACTACAAATTAAAAGGTGTCACTGGGCAAAATATGTCAAAAATTCACCAATTAATTCATTAATAATTCAACTGAAATTACAAAAATATGACACGCGGACCAATGGACAAAGGACAAAATTCTCAACAAAATGCAATTTTTAGATTTGCAAAATGATGTAAAATGCAACCTAGGGATGCGTGCAAACACATGGGTGTAACTGCAATACAGAAAAATAAAAATACAATACGCAAATTTGCAGACAGGGTCTAAAATGCAATTACCTATAATGTTGTGGACTTGAATGCAAATTCTCCACAGGGCACGTGCTCCTCACGTGGGCTCAGCTTCACAGGGACCTCTTTGCAAATATGGAAAGCTCCAGGGGCCTCTGTGTAAATTACCCAGGCCAAACGTGCTCCTCACGTGGGCGGCCTAGGCTCGGATGGCTGCGGAGGCTCGGAGCTAGGCTCGGGCGCTCTGGAGGTCTGGAGTGAGGTGCGTGCAACCCGAACCTAGGCTCGGAGAGGAGGTTCGGGCCGGGGCTACGTGGCGTAATGAAGGCCCTTGGATCAAGATGGATCCGAGGGGTGTCGGTGCCGACGCGTGGCGTGACCTCGGGCCTTTGGATCGATGATGATCCAACGGCGGTCGATGGAGGCTGAAGATGCTGACGTGGCTTTCTCCTGAGCGTTGGATCAAGGATGATCCTACGGTCGATGGCGAGTCCGGTGGGCGGGCGACGTGGCCGACTGCGAACCGTTCGATCGAGATGATCGAACGGCCACTGGGGCTTCTTCCTCGACGGCCCTCCGCCTCCTGCGGAGGAGAAGGCGGGGCTCCGGCGTAGCTGTTGTTGCTTCGCCTTTCCCTCCCGACGTCAGTGAAGGTCGATGGCGAGTCGGAGGTGCCTCAGAAGATGCACGGATGGTCGACGAAGCCTCCGGTGGTCTCAGAAGCGGCAGAGGGTGGATGGTTGGCGATGGCAATGAAGCTCCGAGTTGGCTCCGGTGAAGTTCCGTTCAATCAGAAGAGGAGTACCTGCAGGTGTTGGAGAAGGAGCCGAAGCTCGTACGTGTGTTTGTGAAGAAGTGAAGATGATTGGCGATGGCCTAAGGCGAAGGGAGGCGGTCGGGCGACGGTGCTCCGGCCAGGTGGCGGAGCTGGAGCTGATGAAGGTTGACGTGCGTCGTCGGAAGGTGCGGAGGGGTCAGCGAGGATGGGAGCTTCGACGCGAAGCTCGGCCAGGTAGAATGGAAGCGAGAAGGTGATCGTGGATGCGTAATAAAATCGGAGAAGATAAAGGGAAAATAAGAAGAAGATCGGAGGAGGAATGGAGGGGGTTCACCTGGGGATTGGACCTCCTGCTTGGGGTCTAGGTCTTCGCTCGAGGGACCGGTGGTATCCCGAGCTCCAGCAGCTGCTCGGAGGAGTGGCTGCGACACGGCGGAGCTGCCGTGGATGTCGCCGGAGCTGAAGCCCGTCTTCGCTCGATGAATCGCCGAACTGCTGTCACCAACTGGAAGATCAGAGCTCAGGGAAGCTCTCTGGAGTGGCGGATGCGGCTGATGGTTGCCGGTGGTGGAGTATTTAAAGGATGGAGTTGGTGGGTTGGCTGGTGACGAGGTGAGGTTTGTGGTCGACGTGGGGCTTCTATGGTGGAGGTCGTGGGAAGCGAGGGAGCTGGCGAGGGTGAGGGAGGAGTGGTCTCCATCGTGGGGGTGTTAGCGGTCGGAGAGGGTGGCTGACGTGCAGCCGGAAATAGAAAGGGGGTGCCCCTCCCGCAAGGCAAGGAACGTGGGAGAGAGGGGCGCCCAGAGGTAAGAGACGAGGTCTCCACCGTTGGATCTTGTGATCCAACGGTGGTGATCGAAGCGGAAGGGGACGTGTGTGATTAGATCAAGGCACGTAGATGATGGGCTGTGATCGCGCCACGTGGCGAGAGCTGGGCGAGGCGCGGGCGAGCGGCTTGGATTAAGGCCAGAGATGATCTGATGGTCCAGGATTTAGGCGCGCGTGGGCAGAGTTGGGTCGTTGGATCTGGAAGAGGATCCAACGGTTGGAGGTGAAGGCAGATGAGGCAAGGGGAAGCGGGCCGCGTGGCGCAACCAGAGGGCGCCACGTGGCCTTCTGTGAGTGGCTGGAACAAGATATACGTGTAGAGAGAAGAGGGGGCCGAATTTGGAAAAACTCAAAACATGAAAGTTGTAGATCTCGATGAGATCTACAAGTTTCATGTTGACCAAAGACGGAGATGAGGTCAAATATGATACATAAATACAAAGATACAATTATACACCTATGTAGTATACAAAGTGGCCCAAAAACCCAACTTTCTCATACGAGCTCCAAATTCAATGAAATTAGTCTCATTTTAAAGGTCTTTTAATGTGTAGTATTCTAAGAGTAAGTAGACCTAATTTAGAGTTTGTATGAGGGCTTTATGTGCATTTTAGTGTACAAGGGTTCTAGGGCTTTATTGACTATTTTACAAGGGGGATTTTTGGCATTCTTCCCTATATTATTAACTAAGGAGTACATATTATAGAGAAGAGGTTATTTTAGTGAATGGGTATTTTACAAGGGATTTTTGGCTTCTTATTTAAATGTAAATGGACTGCTAAAATGTATGAATTATGGATGTATGCATGAATGTTATTTATGCAATATAAAGGGAAATATGCCTCTATTTGCTCGGGAACAAGGCTCTATTTTTGACTTTTGAAGTGATGAATCACAGATTCATCAACCCCCTATACTTAAACCTTGCTCGTCCCCGAGCAACTAAATGAAATGCAAGAGTGAAATGATTTTGGGTTCCAAACCAAGGTCATGAACAAAAGTTAAAAATAGAGCTTGACTCGACCTTTGGATTAATTATGTGTCGGAACCTTATTGGGATCTGAGTTTAAGACTCAACAGACTTCAAGTTCCACAAGTCTTCTATTCAAGACTCCTCAACACACCTGATCAGAACAAGTCTACATACACAAACTCTAATGACCATGAATCTTTTCATGCAGTGTAAGTGATATATGACTCCCCACCTCAGAAGTAACAAAGAAACAACCTCCCCCAACCTGGTAACTCTAATGCCTCGGTCTAGCAACTCTTTCCTCAAGAAGCGGGGTATTCCCTTCTAAGTTCAAGTGCAACCGGCTCAAGAAGAGGGGGAAGAAGTATAGACTTTTGGGAGCTCAGCCAGTGTAGCTAAGTCTCCCGCTGCAAGCTTCATGAGATGTAACATGGTGACCATAAGCTTTTGCTTTTCTTGACTACGTACACTCCGGTGGGGTTATTAAATTTTCAATCCGACCCACCACTTTTTTGGAGTTCTTTTTGGCATTTTTTTCAACAAAATGCCTCTGTACAACATATCTACATGGTGCAGCATATACACAAGAAATTTCCTCTTGAGCCAGTAGACTATCCCTCTTTTGAAGCTTTATTGCAACCCACAGCTTCTGTCTTTAGCCTTCATCACCACTAGGCCAAGTTGAGACGCACTTCCTTCACTAGAAGAAGAAGAGAGGTTCCGCCTAGAAGTACTACCCTCATATGCTACCCCAAGCTAAAGGAAACTGCCTCCTCATCACCTCATCCGTAGAGAGCCATGTGTAAAGTGCTGGTGCACGTCAAGCCATTGTCTCTAAGAGTCATGTGTGTGTTGTTAAGTGCTCTACCCAGGCTTGTCAAGATGACATATGAATATAGACTTGCGGACTCAAAGAATTAAGTCACTTGACCTGAAAAATCTTAACTCCAGTTCCTATAAGGTTCCTCTGAAATTAGGTGGATTAAGGTCAAATCACTTCCATCCTCAATATCTGCTCATAACTTAGTCAGAACCCACTAGCTTTTCACTTTGCCTATGCAAAGTATGCCGATGAGATGTCATGCTATGAAAATGCAAGACTCTTTTTGGATGCAGAGATGGTATGCAAGGTTAAAGAAGAAGCTTTTTTTTGTTTTATTTTTCTGGTATACATCATGTTTTACAACAAATTTTACAACTTTTTATACAAGTATTATACATAAAGTACACATTTTTTTTTCAATTTTTACCCACCCATAATTATTGTAAAATATACAAAAATACGTGAAACATACGCGAAAGTACGAGCTATGGGTAAAGTATATATGTAATATATACACGCCCCCCTATACTTAGCGTGTGCTATGTCCTCAGAGCACGAAGAGCGAGGAAAAAGCTCGTGCTAAGCGTAGGAGAGCTAAAGGAACAAAAAGTATAGAAGTCGTCTCGCCCCCCTATACTTAGGCTCTGGCAGCCTAAGTGTAGAAGAAGATCAGAAATGGGGCGGACGAGGGAAAGATGGGTAGTGGATGGGTATCAATGCGGGCATCGGTCCCCCCTATACTTAGGCTCAGGTCAGCCTAAGTATCGGTAGGAAATTAGTATGAGGACCAATGTGATCTGGAGAATGTACAGAGAACCGACTCAAGTAACCCCTCCCCCCTATACTTAGGATCTGGTCATCCTAAGTATAGTCCAAGATAATAGTTCGATGATGTGGGGATGGGTTACTAGAATCGCGGGGGTAAAGGATAGGATGTACAAGATTGATGGTACACACAGATGAGTCGGTGTGAATCTTTCAAGATGCTGCTGATGGCTGGAGTTCATTGCTGCAAGGTCTCATACGCGGCTCGATGTGAATCTGCTGTATCTGTCTCGCGCATGAATACAATCTCCTCAACATGGACTAACTGTTCGTTGGATTCGACGAAGTGCTTCAACAGCTGTCCATTCACTAGGAATGCCGGTGCGTCATCTGCGAGATCTGAGATCTCGACACATCCACTATCATGCACTGTACGGACGACAAATGGTCCCGTCCACTTAGACTTTAACTTGCCTTGGAAAATCTTCAGCCTAGCATTGAACAACCATACCTTCTGTCCAGGAACAAAGGTCTTTCGTCTGATATATCTATCATGCCAACGCTTCACCTTATCCTTGTACACCAAACTGTTGTCGTATGCTCGGTTTCTGACTTCCACAAGCTCATTCAGATCCATGTCTCTCTGTTTCTGACCCAGGTGTGTGTTCCAATTGACCTTTTTTATTGCCCATTCTGATTTGTGCACTAACTCTGCGGGCAAATGGCACGGCTTTCCGAATACCATTCGGAATGGGGAGGTGCCTAACGGTGTCTTGTAAGCTGTCCTATACGCCCAGAGGACTTGATCCAAGATCTGAGACCAGTCCTTCCTGTCCGGGCAGACAAGCTTTTGCAATATGGTCTTCACCTCCCTATTTGACACCTCAGCCATACCATTGGTTTGTGGGTGGTAAGGGCTTGCGACACGGTGTTCGATGCCGTAGTCCTTTAGGAGTTTCTTCACCTCCCGATTCACAAAGTGGCTACCCCCGTCTGATATCATCATTTTGGGGATCCCGAACCTAGAGATTATGTGCTCTCTAATGAATTTACAGACAGTCCTGCTGTCTGCGGCTCGGGTTGGGATAGCCTCCACCCATCTGGACAGATAATCTACCGCAAGGAGGATGTATTCGAACCCGTGGCTGACAGGGAATGGGCCCATGAAATCGATGCCCCAGGCGTCAAAGACATCACAAATGATGACCGGCTGCATTGGCATCTCATCATTGGAACCAACGGTTCCTCCCATTCTCTGGCAAACTGGGCACGACTTCGCGAAGGCGGTGGCATCACGAAACAGAGTCGGCCAGTAGAAGCCACACTGAAGTACCTTCCATGCGGTCCTCTTCCCGGAGTGGTGTCCTCCTGCCTCCAAGCTATGGCATAAAGAAAGGACACTCTGGTATTCCTCCTGAGGAATACAACGTTTCCAGACACAATCCGGTCCTTCAAAGGAAAGGATTGGATCCTCCCAATGGTAGTGTCTTGCATCCGACTTTAGTCGGTCGATTTGGTTCTTAGGCCAATCTTCGGGAACTTTCTTGGAGACAAGATAATTCACGATATTGGCGTACCATGGGAGTGAGTCGATAACAAAAATCGACTCGTCAGGGAAGGAGTCTCGAATTGGTGAAACCTCAGAAGTATTAAGATCTTTGAGACGAGACAGATGATCGGCTACTACGTTCTTCTTTCCAGGTTTATCACAGATGTCCAAATCAAACTCCTGGATAAGTAAAATCCAATGAAGAAGACGCGCCTTCGCGTCCTTCTTCTCCATCAAATACCGTAGTGTCGTGTGGTCAGTGAACACAGTTACCTTGGATCCAATTAGGTGAGATCTGAATTTGTCCAAGGCAAACACTACCGCAAGCATTTACTTTTCCGTAACTGTATAGTTACGCTGCGCAGAATCAAGCACTTTGCTTGCGTAGTAAATTGCAAAAGGGACGCCCTCTCTTCTTTGTCCCAACACAGCCCCAACAGCATAATCAGAGGCATCCGTCATGATCTCAAAAGGTAGAGACCAATCTGGGGCTTGCAGGATGGGTGCATCCATAATCATTCCTTGTAAAAGCTTAAAGGCCTCAAGACATTTGTGATCAACAATAAACTCCATGTCTTTGCCTAAAAGCTCAGTTAGCGGTCGGGCAATCTTAGAAAAATCCTTAATGAATCTCCGATAAAATCCAACATGCCCGAGGAACGACCGCAACTGCTTTACGTTGGTGAGTGGCTGGAGTCGTCTGATCACATCCACCTTGGCAGGGTCAACCTCCATTCCTCTCTTGGAGATGACATGCCCCAACACTATGCCCTCCGTCACCATGAAGTGACTTTTCTCCCAGGAGAGCACCAGATTAACCTCACTACATCTTTTGAGGACTCGGTCCAGATTCCTAAGACAGGAATCGAAAGAATCGCCGTGGACCGAGAAGTCATCCATGAAGACTTCCAGGAATTCGCCGACCATTTCGGCGAATACAGCAATCATGCACCTTTGAAAAGTACCTGGTGCATTGCATAGCCCAAAAGGCATGCGCCTGAAAGAATAGGTACCAAAGGGGCATGTAAACGTGGTCTTTTCCTGGTCCTCCGGAGCTATGGCTACTTGATTGTAGCCCGAG
This sequence comes from Ottelia alismoides, assembly GCA_037367405.1. Lineage (NCBI taxonomy): Eukaryota > Viridiplantae > Streptophyta > Magnoliopsida > Alismatales > Hydrocharitaceae > Ottelia > Ottelia alismoides. The sequence continues at coordinate 219,437 of JAZKJV010005026.1, forward strand.
AACCCATCTAGGAAGCAGAAGAATTCTTTCCCCGCTAATCTTTCTAAAATCTGATCGATGAACGGTAGGGGGAAATGATCCTTCTTCGTCGCGACATTCAGGCGTCTGTAATCCACACAGACGCGCCACGACGTGGGCACTCTCGTCACAATCTCCTCTCCGTCCTCGTTGGTGGTCGTCTGAATTCCCGACTTCTTCGGGACAACATGGATTGGGGCCACCCACTTAGAGTCGGAGATTGGGTAAATGAAACCCGCGTCGCACCATTTTTCTATCTCTTTTTTCACGACCTCTCGTAAATTTGGATTCAACCGGCGTTGGAATTCATGAGAGGGTTTGGCTTCGTTCTCCAAGTAAATATGGTGCGAACACAGAGCGAGATTTATCCCGTGGAGATCGGAAATGCTCCAGCCTATCGCATTGCGGTTTTTCTCTAGGATCTCTAGCAAGCGAGATTCCTGGTCCTCGGTCAATTGCGAACTGATGATGACCGGAAATTTCTTATCTTGGCCCGCAAGGAAGGCATACTTTAAGGTTGTGGGTAAGGGTTTGAGCTCAGGAATGGTGTGATCATCTAAGAAATCTGGCTCAATCTGCTCTGGTTCAGTGTTGGAAGTGGATGGATCGTGTTCTGTGATAGCTGCCACCAAGCGCGGCTCTGGAGTCGGATCGTCAAAAGTTTCCATACAATCGGCAAACGCCTCGTCCGACTCGTCATCCTCATCTTCCGATTGTCCTAAAGATGTAAGGACTGACAGGCCCAACTGGGCCTCTACGTCATCGAAGATGTAGGGCGATGCAGGCTCAGAGCTATACTCGTTCCTGAGGATCTCTTAGACTGACTCATGCACTGGATCATCTTCGAAGGAGATGGACACCTCGGTGCTGGCTGGGTTCTGTCTCCATGGCCCAACTAAGTCTACATGCTCGCAGTCTGTTCCGGTAGAAGAGTACTCGGTGCTGGATTCAAAATCCGGTCTCTTCCATCTTGTCTGCTTCATTTCAAGTTCCTCATCTCCGTCTGGAGTTTGGAACTGAATCTTCCCATTCTTATAATCAAATAGGGCCCCTGCTGTTCTAAGGAAGGGCCTACCTAGAATGATCTGGGAATCTCTCCAATTACGAGGGGTTTCCATATCCAGGACAGTGAAGTCCACCATGTATTCTTGCCCCTCGACTTTGATCACAATGTTCCTCAACTCTCCTTGGGACCTCTTAGTTGATTTGTCAGCGAACTGTAGAAGAGCTCTAGATTTCCTAAGAGGTCCGAGATTAAGCCGCTCATAGAGGGCTGTGGGCATCAAATTGATTGAGGAACCATTGTCCAGGAGAGTGCGTGCAAACGCGATGTCATCAACATGACTCACCACATAATGTGCACCCATGTCTCTTCGTTTCCGAGGAAACGAGTTCTTTATTGCACAAGTTGTGGCTACTGATAAAACGTGTTTCTCAACACGGCTTTTGGTCTTCCTGCTACCCCTAGTAGGTGTGCATCTCACCTTAGAGTATTTTTGGAATGCAGGAGTCATCTCCACGAACTTGTCAAAAGGGATTGTGACCTTGATGTGTTTATTGCAGAATTCATCCATCTCAGGGTCATCTTTTTGGATTTTTTTGGTTTTCTTCTTTCCACCCGTAAGAGCTCGGGGGAAAGGGATTATTGACTCTAACTCAGGTTCGGAAACTAAAATTTTATCATTGACTTCGGGAACTGAGTTCTTAACAAGACTCTGACTCTGATACAAACTAGGACGCTGACTCTGACTGAAAGGGAAATGCTGAGGCGAAACCGGTGATGCTTCTTCCGCGACTGCTGGACGATCCTCCTCAGATGGAGGTGCGGGCTCTTCATCGGTTTCTTCTGACTCTATGCAAATGCGAGACTGCTGCTTCGAGGACTCAGATATCCTCTTCTTCTGCCGGCGATGATGGTGGTGATGCTCCTCCTCTTCTTCCTCCGAGTTCTCCTCAGGTAGAGTGTCGGAGGCTCCTTCCTTCTGCTCCCGTGCCCGATCAGGTATAGTCACGGTCCTTCCGCTCCTGAGGGACATGTGATTTACATTATCGTACGAAAGGATCTCATGTTCAGATAAATAATTATCTGAATAGTATACCTGATCTCGAGGTCGATTCTGGCCATGGAGTATGTTGTTCGGGTTGGCCAGAACCTGTGCGGGAATTGGGGTCGTTGGTGCCATATGTTGGTCCTGGGTACGAGAGACCCGATTGATGTCGGTTCTCATGTCCAGGTAATCATTCTGCATCTGTTGGACCCTATCAGACATGGTCTGGATCGCCAAGGTGAGAGACTCCAATTCGGTGGGCTGGGCTGACTGTTGTGCAGACGAGGTTCTGTATTGGCCATGCTGGCCATGCCGATATGGCTGCTGCTGATGGGATGGTGCTGGCCCTTGCTGATAGGTGCACTGCTGCTGTTGGTATTGTTGCGGCTGGTACCCTTGTTCTGGCCTGGACTGAAAGCGCGGTGTTGGAACGGGCCTGGTTTCTTGGTAGACTGGGGATGAACGGTGAGGCTGATCCTTCCCCATTTCGGCTTGCCTGACAATCGGGTCACGGCTATACCAAAGTCCGTTGATCTCGTACACTTGCGGAGGCTCCTCATATCCCGTCTCCACTTGTGGGGGTGCATGCTGGTCCTGCTGGGTGTAAGTCTGATCCCATCTACTCTGAGGCCCCGGTGCCTGTTCCTGTACAAGATGGACTCGATATACAGGTACAGGTGGTGCAGAAGGGGCAGGTAGCTTGATCTTAGCTACCTTCTCAGAAAGTTCCTCCACTTGCTTCGGTAGACGCGAGAGAGACTCAAGTTCCGCGACTCTCTTGTGGATCTGCTCGACCATGGTAAGCTTGTCGGCAATCATCCCCATGCTGGGGATGAGGTCCTCAGTCAGATCCGCTACAGTCCTTCGGGTTGTCTCATTGGATAGGATGGAAGGAGACAACTGATAGGCCCTGGTGGCCTGCGACCTGCCGGTTTCCGCCATCTGCTCTAGGATCTTCCATACGGCGTGCTCGTTTTTGTTCAGATAGCTTCCTCCACAGGCGGCACTGACTAACCCCTGCATCTCTGGGGTTAGACCACATATCAAGGTCTGGACTAAGATCGCCTTTGAAATGCCGTGGCAGGGGCATTTCTATACTAAATCATTGAACCTATCCCAAGCATCATGGAAAGGTTCACTAGGTCCTTGGGCGAAGCTGGCGATCTTCGTTCTCATCTGGTTTGTCCTACTGAGAGGGTAGAACTTTTTCAAGAATAGGTCTTTGAACTGCATCCAGGTATTGCATACCACCCCTAAGTTTTTCAACCAATGAGCAGCCTTATCACCTAAGGCAAAAGGGGTGGCCTTCAGCCGAATATAATCTTGGCCAACATTGGGATGGCTAAGATTGTTGCACACCAACTCGAAGTCACGGAGGAAAGTGTATGGTTCTTCATTAAGGTTTCCGTTGAACTTCGGAAGCAGACTAAGGAAGTGGGGCTTCAGTTCAAATGCCTGGGCGGGAACTGCAGGTGCCAACCACTTCTGCTACTATGATCTGTCCCATCCGCGCCGTGAGATCTGCATTCTTCTGTTTGGCTTCAGCGAGGCGAGCAAGATTCTGTTTTATTTGTTCCTCATCCGGTGGTACTTTTGGCGGCATCTCGTCCTCTAGTCCTGGGGGGAAAGTAAGGTCGATGTCAGAGGATAAATCAAGGAAAGGATTACCGAGGCGATGATCTTCCTCGATAATCTCGGAGGAGATGAAAGGGTTGGTTTGAGAGTTACCACCCTGAGTATGTGGGAACCAAGACTCAAGAGGGTCATGAATCCTGGTTGGTCCAAGGTGCGCTTGGGCCGATGAAGACGAGTCGCTTGGGGGACTCATAGAGAGATCGGTAAATAATGCGTCGAGATCTCCCCAGTTACTCATCTTGATGTGGCGAGAAGAAGAAGATAGGGTTTTACTCCTACCTGAAGCAAGCAAAATAAATCCAAATCCCTGAGTTCACACTCAACACAGTGAAGGACTCGAAATCGAGTCCGATTAATCTTGTAATTTTTAAGTGTGATTTTTCAAACAAGATAGCAAGGATTACGCAGCCTATAGGGAAGTCGGCTTAGAGCCGGATGCGTCTTCCATGTTTATCCAGTCGCCTAAGATACCGCCGATCCTCCCTTTCTGCGCTCCTATCCGGAGTGGGGACTCAATGACGTGCCCCTATCTACCTGCAAGCAGGCGGAGGCTGACAAAGCTAGGCCTTGTCGCAGAGTACCGTTGGTTCGCCCCTATCTACCCGCGAAGGCGGAGGCTACTTGGTACTTGTCAATGAGCTTAAAAGTATCCCACTCGTGATATTTGCTAAGATCAGTTGGCTCGTGATATGGAAGGCGGGGATTTGGGCTCTGCCTTAAGGTGTTCACACACACTCAAGTACCCTCACTCAGCCTGAAAACAGGGTCGGGGATTAATCTCCCGCAAACAATTTTCAAATTTTATTCTCTTTCTTTGGTCAATACTGTTTAGCAGTCCCGATTTTAAGTTAAGTTATCACTGATTAAGTCCACCACACAGCACGCCTATCGGACAGTCCCAATTTCCGTTTAATTAAATGTGAAAATTAGAGGGAGAAATCGAGAAAAAGCCGATGCACGATAAAACAATGATGTTATGCTGAGTTCAGGAGACTTACAGTGATCCCTTCGCTTTTATGCAGGATGCAGAACAGAATTAAAATTTTATCTAAATGCAAATGCAGGCGATGAAAGCCGCTCCTAGACAGGCAGTTCTATTAGCGTGAAGAATAGTTTAATTTGGCTTAGTACTGCGGTCTAAGTGCGTCTTTTAAGTGATTTTTGTGGTCCTAATGATTACGAGCACAAGCAATTCCTAGATTGGCTCGAGGAGCCGCTAGTGCAAGCTAAATTACAATTCACCCACACAGCACACGGGGACACGATTCCACTATTTTTACATACGTGAGAACCCGAACGGGAACCGCTGGAAAAAATGGGAAAAATGTGGAAGTTAATGAATTACAGGTTCTCTCAAATCACTCACACTAATTCGAATGCGTGTTCCTCGAAGCGTCTTCGACTCCGGTGTCCCTCGCACAAAAACAAGTTGAGGTCAGATAAAGAACGACACAAAAATACAAAAATTTAAAAGACGGAGAAATATTCACAAGAAAAACCGGGGGTCAGACTACCCGAGGAAAGAAAATCAAGCACTCAAAATTTCACCAAAACTTAACCTAAGCCGTGCCTCCCCGGCAACGGCGCCATTTTGATAAGCATCCCGCACCCTTAGTTAATTCGGTCAAATTAATGTCCAAATTAATGTTAATCGTTCGTTGTAGTCGGATACGAGAGGCTAGTCAAAACCACTTCTCAATTAATGTTAAGTTAATTTCAAGCGGCAAAACTTTTTTTTTACTTGGTGAAGTCCAAGGTCGAACTCAGGGAGGCAATTGTCTCCTTAGGTAAATTTTAGCAAGCGTCCAAGTGTCGGATTTTCGAGGAGGTATTTTTTTGGTCTTTTTAATTTTTATGCAGACTTATGCAGAAAATGCAGGCCAATTTAACGTTTCAATTTAATTAATATATCAAAGGAAGTCCAAAAAGTATGAAAATTGGCCAGATGATTAATGATGGTGAAAATGATCTACACTAATTTTTTTGGATTTTTCAGTCACTAAATGGATTTACTGTGAATTAAATAAACAGACAGGGTGATTTTCAATATTTAATTTTTAATAAATAGCAAACCACAATTTTTTCAAGAACTAAAATTATCCTAGATAGCTCTAATGATAAGGAATCTAGGAAAATTTACAAATCTTAATTTCAAGGTGAAATGAATTTATTAAAATTAAATTAAGAAAATCACTCAACAATTTATTAAGGCCTCGATATGCGTGCAAATGACATGATATTTTTATGGTATGTTAAGAATATCGTCCTTAAGCTACTGTGAATTTTTGATGATTTTTGGAATCACAGAGAATTAACTACAAATTAAAAGGTGTCACTGGGCAAAATATGTCAAAAATTCACCAATTAATTCATTAATAATTCAACTGAAATTACAAAAATATGACACGTGGACCAATAGACAGAGGAGAAAATTCTCAACAAAATGCAATTTTTAGATTTGCAAAATGATGTAAAATGCAACCTAGGGATGCGTGCAAACACAGGGGTGTAACTGCAATACAGAAAAATAAAAATACAATAAGAAATATGCAGACAGGGACTAAAATGCAATTACCTATAATGCTGTGGACTTGAATGCAAATTCTCCACAGGGCACGTGCTCCTCACGTGGGCTCAGCTTCACAGGGACCTCTTTGCAAATATGGAATGCTTCAGGGGCCTCTGTGTAAATTACCCAGGCCGCACGTGCTCCTCACGTGGGCGGCCTAGGCTCGGATGGCTGCGGAGGCTCTGAGCTAGGCTCGGGCGCTCTGGAGGTCTGGAGTGAGGTTCGTGCGACCCGAACCTAGGCTCGGAGAGGAGGTTCGGGCCGGGGCTACGTGGCGTAATGAAGGCCCTTGGATCAAGATGGATCCGAGGGGTGTCGGTGCCGAAGCGTGGCGTGACCTCGGGCCTTTGGATCAATGATGATCCAACGGCGGTCGATGGAGGCTGAAGATGCTGACGTGGCTTTCTCCTGAGCGTGGGATCAAGGATGATCCTACGGTCGATGGCGAGTCCGGTGGGCGGGCGACGTGGCCGACTGCGAACCGTTCGATCGAGATGATCGAACGGCCACTGGGGCTTCTTCCTCGACAGCCCTCCGCCTCCTGCGGAGGAGAAGGCGGGGCTCCGACGTAGCTGTTGTTGCTCCGCCTTTCCCTCCCGACGTCAGTGAAGGGCGATGGCGAGTCGGAGGTGCCTCAGAAGATGCACGGATGGTCGACGAAGCCTCCGGTGGTCTCAGAAGCGGCAGAGGGTGGATGGTTGGCGATGGCGATGAAGCTCCGAGTTGGCTCCGGTGAAGTTCTGTTCAATCAGAAGAGGAGTACCTGCAGGTGTTGGAGAAGGAGCCGAAGCTCGTGCGTGTGTTTGTGAAGAAGTGAAGATGGTTGGCGATGGCCTAAGGCGAAGGGAGGCGGTCGGGCGACGGTGCTCCGGCCAGGTGGCGGAGCTGGAGCTGATGAAGGTTGACGTGCGTCGTCGGAAGGTGCGGAGGGGTCAGCGAGGATGGGAGCTTCGACGCGAAGCTCGGTCAGGTAGAATGGAAGCGAGAAGGTGATCGTGGATGCGTAATAAAATCGGAGAAGATAAAGGGAAAATAAGAAGAAGATCGGAGGAGGAATGGAGGGGGTTCACCTGGGGATTGGACCTCCTTCTTGGGGTCCAGGTCTTCGCTCGAGGGACCGGTGGTGTCCCGAGCTCCAGCAGCTGCTCGGAGGAGTGGCTGCGACACGGCGGAGCTGCCGTGGATCTCACCGGAGCTGAAGCCCGTCTTCGCTCGATGAATCGCCGAATTGCTATCACCAACTGGAAGATCAGAGCTCAGGGAAGCTCTCTGGAGTGGCGGATGAGGCTGAAGGTTGCCGGTGGTGGAGTATTTAAAGGATGGAGTTGGTGGGTTGGCTGGTGACGAGGTGAGGTTTGTGGTCGACGTGGGCTTCTATGGTGGAGGTCGTGGGAAGCGAGGGAGCTGGCGAGGGTGAGGGAGGAGTGGTCTCCATCGTGGGGGTGTTAGCGGTCGGAGAGGGTGGCTGACGTGCAGCCGGAAATAGAAAGGGGGTGCCCCTCCCGCAAGGCAAGGAACGTGGGAGAGAGGGGCGCCCAGAGGTAAGAGACGAGGTCTCCACCGTTGGATCTTGTGATCCAACGGTGGTGATCGAAGCGGAAGGGGACGTGTGTGATTAGATCAAGGCACGTAGATGATGGGCTGTGATCGCGCCACGTGGCGAGAGCTGGGCGAGGCGCGGGCGAGCGGCTTGGATTAAGGCCAGAGATGATATGATGGTCCAGAATTTAGGCGCGCGTGGGCAGAGCTGGGCCGTTGGATCTGGAAGAGGATCCAACGGTTGGAGGTGAAGGCGGATGAGGCAAGGGGAAGCGGGCCGCGTGGCGCAACCAGAGGGCGCCACGTGGCCTGCTGTGAGTGGCTGGAACAAGATATACGTGTAGAGAGAAGAGGGGGCCGAATTTGGAAAAACTCAAAACATGAAAGTTGTAGATCTCGATGAGATCTACAAGTTTCATGTTGACCAAAGACGGAGATGAGGTCAAATATGATACATAAATACAAAGATACAATTATACACCTATGTAGTATACAAAGTGGCCCAAAAACCCAACTTTCTCATACGAGCTCCAAATTCAATGAAATTAGTCTCAATTTAAAGGTCTTTTAATGTGTAGTATTCTAAGAGTAAGTAGACCTAATTCGGAGTTTGTATGAGGGCTTTATGTGCATTTTAGTGTACAGGGGTTCTAGGGCTTTATTGACTATTTTACAAGGGGGATTTTTGGCATTCTTCCCTATATTATTAACTAAGAAGTACATATTATAGAGAAGAGGTTATTTTAGTGAATGGGTATTTTACAAGGGATTTTTGGCTTCTTATTTAAATGTAAATGGACTGCTAAAATGTATGAATTATGGATGTATGCATGAATGTTATTTATGCAATATAAAGGGAAATATGCCTCTATTTGCTCGGGAACAAGGCTCTATTTTTGACTTTTGAAGTGATGAATCACATATTCATCAGATACCCATGTCGGCGACTGTCGACTCTGCCTGTGCTGCTGCCGCAGACGAAGTGGAAGGACCGACATCGACCCGTGTTGTCCTCGGATACGACACGGCATGTGGCTGGGGTCTCCCCTGAGTGTAGAGTCGGGTCTGGGACATCACTGTATAGTTCTCGGCCATCTCCTCATAGATGGCCCAGACCTGATCCTCATCAGTGGCGAAATAGGAGCCCCCACAGGATGCGTTCACTAACCCCTGCAGCTCCGGTGTAAGCCCGTAGAAAAAACTCTGAACAAGGTTGGGCTTGGTTATGTCGTGATAGGGGCATCGGTCGGTGAGCTCTCTGAACCTCTCCCATGCCTCGTGGAATTGCTCATTATGGAGCATGGATAAGTTGCTGATCAAGGCCCTCGCTGCATTCATCTGACCGAGTGGATAGTACGTGTTCAAGTACTCGATTCGGAGCTGCTCCTAGGTGGTAACAAATCTCCCTAGATGCTTCAGCCAGTTGGTTTCTCTGTCTACGAGGGAGAACGAAAAATCAATCATCCAGATAGTGTCCTCGTCCACATGCCGATCATAGATAGTGCTGCATATCATCTCAAACTCCTGGAGATGAAGGTGTGGCTCCTCAGTCGTGAGCCCATGGAAATGGGGAAGAAGTTGAATCGTCTGTGGGGGGAACTTGAAGTCACCAACAATCATTCGTAGCACGATCCACCGGTGTGTAAGTGTCGATCCGGGGTTGTGCAACTCCTGCATCGGTCTGGCTAGTGCTGGCTGGACCGGCTCCTCAGGAAGATCTGGGTCATCTCCCTCACCATCGGCTCTCGGCTGATCTCTCTCTGCTCGCAGTCTCTCCATCTCCCGGCACATCTCGATCATGAAAGCTCCCTGATCTCAAATCTGTCGCTGCATTGTCTCAAGGGAAGCTAACAGGGTGTTGTTGATCGCACCGTGGTCCAACACATATGTCTACTCTGCTCAGGGACCATCGGTGCACTCCTCGCTGTTGGCCATGGTCTCTGCAAAGGAAAACGACCGAAACTCAGATGCCGATAAATCAACTGCTTGTTGCTCTCTCATCTGGCACTGGTATCTCAAAACTAGTGGTAGAAGGGTGGTCAAGGAGGAACAGGGTGGAATCAAACTCGGGTTCGGAGAGCGGGTCTCGGCTCTCACGAACCAACCTAGATTAGCGGGTTGGAATGCTATGAAGCGGTGCAGCTAAGGGCTGCCTCAGAGACCTACTGCCCATCATCTTGATCTGGCAAGTGAAGGCGGATGAGATCTGAAAATACACAAAACGAGAAAACAAACCCCTGATTCACCTACTCAACACTGAGCTGAAGACCATAAAGGTTCGGTCAATTATCTTGTCAATTTTTATTAGGTGATCAAGTCAGTCTTTCAGAGTGATTAAGCGAACTGATGGGAATCCAATACTCCCAACAGACTATCCCGTATAAAAGGCTGGTAGTCCGATAGGAAATCAAATGTGGCTCTATCCTAGTGTGCGGGTCACTCTCGCTCATCCTAACCAAGCAAGGAGGGGGTTACTCTCCCCAAGACAGATTTTTAAATGAGACGTCTTTTAAGGTCAAGCATTTTTAGCAGTCCCAATTTTATAGTTTTTGTTTTTTTAGGTATTTTTCAAGCAAACAACGCCTAACGAATTTTTCGGTTCTCCTGGTTATTTAAGTCTGAAAATGGGGGGAGAAGGCGAAAAAGCCGATGCGCGATCAAATACAATGATGCATGGAGAGTAAGAGATGCGTACCTGACTCCAGTAGTCTACATGCAGGGTGATCCGCGCATAAAAGTAAAGACAGTAATAAAACTACATATATGATGCACGAGGAGAATGGCCTTAGACAAAGCAATTCTACATGTGAAGAACAGTAGTCGGGTAACCAAGCTAAGTCCGGAGTACGATCTTGGGAGCCACTCGGTGTCCGCCACAACGGATCCTGCACGTGTTATATGTAACTCCTCACAGCGTGTGGACTCAAACCTGCTTAAGCCGACTTTTTCTTGTGATTTAATTAATTAGGTCCAATTAACGATCTATAGGTGTAGGCAGATAATTAGGGTTGGGACTTAATTAATTACGTCATAATCAAGATAAAATCCTAAGTCTAAGGCTAAATCCTCGAAAATCAGATAAGCATTATAAAATGCGATAAAACAAAACAGGCAAAAAACCGTGGTGAGGTCCCCCGAGCACACCGGTGCTCGGTGAAACAGACCCCGATAATCACCATAAAAAAATCTCTGAGTCATGTTTATCCTGTATTATTACAATAATAAAGTCTGCAGGAAAATAAACTAACTACATCTAATTTACGGCTATCTACGGTTATTCTACGCTCTCGAAATCCCGTTCGCCTTCCCCGCGCTCTCTTGCGGCTCTATGCAGAAAAGAGCCGCCTCTGACTCCCGCGGTTGAGTCAGCTTTCCGAAGAAAGCCGCCTCGGTCCTCAGAACCTCGCAAGAAAAGGAAACAGAAGTATGTCAGACGCAAGTTATTATTAAAATATGCAGATCAAATGAGATAAAAATATATACAAATATAGACAGAAAAGCCGCAAAAGCTGTAAAGAAAACCGACTACTAAGTTGTGCACCCCGACAACGGTGCCATTCTGATGATGAGACTTTTGTGATCCGGATAAAGGTAAAAATACAGGTCTTTGCGATCGGAACCTCGAAGCTCAATCAATCAAGAAATCAAGACCACCAAATCAATAAATCAATCAATCAAGTCGAATAGCGGTCTCCCTATTTTATTTAACTTGGTATAGCGACCAAGGTCGAACTCAAGGAGCACGGATTGGCTAAAAAGCCTACGGAGTAGTCAGAAATCCAAATAAAGAGGAAAATATTTTTGGTGGTTTTTTATGGGTTTTTGATTTTTTTGTGATTTTTAATTATAAAGAAAATATAAAAACAAGCCAAAAAGTCACAATCAACTAATTATTTAACAACACAAATCAAGTCAAAAAATTAAAATAATTTTTTTAGGGTTTTATAATTTTTCAAGTGTTTTTGTTAATTTTCTCAGATTTTTATAATTTTTGATTGATTTTATAAAAATGAAATAAGAAAGAAAATGGAAGCTACTATGCAGCCAGATTTTAAAGGTTATTCAAAAAATATAAAAATAGCCTCTAAAAATCCAGCAACAATTTTATGAAAAACTACAAGTAAAATCTGAACTACAGGAAAAGACATTGCATTTTTTGACATTTTTAGAATTCTTAATGATTTTTATGAGTTTTTTAGGGTTTTCCGATTTCTAAGGTTTTTATAAGTCCAAATGCAATAAAAATTGGACTGAAGCAACAAGACAACCAACAAACAAACCACAATTTTTTAGAATTTTTGGGGACTTTTTAATATTTTTAGTTGGTTTTTAAATGTAGACAATAGCAAAAATTGGGTTTTTGAATTGTTAAAAATAGAAAATCAAAACAAAAATGTCTTAAAAATCATTGAAATTTTTATGCAGTGGCATGGGCCACGTGTCCAAATTTCACGAAATTTGGAGTTAATTTGTTATTTTATTCAATCAATAAAACATATGCAGCACACATGCACCTAAGTGCAAAGAAAACAAGTTCCATGGGCTTAACTATAACACGCACTAAAAATATAGAGGGCTCAATGCAATTTCCATATTAAATTCAGCACATGTTCATGTCCATCATGCACAGGGGTATAAGTGTAAATATTAAAACTAAAACTTTAAAGCATAACATTCATTAAACCCGAGCCCCATACATGCAAATATCCCACAAAACCACGTGACGAAGCACGTGCAACACAAACAGAGGGACTAAAATGCAAAATCTAAAAGTCTGAGGTCCAAAGTGCAATTTATCTAAATTAAAAACAACTACGACACATAATTACAAGACTGAAAAGTAAATGCTAAAATAGGAAGGGCCTAATGAAATTTACCCGTATTATTAAAGATCCGACGGCTAAAGGAGGTCCACTTATAATCTGACAACTACGATTCGTTTGTGCCCCTTCAACGATCAACGCTCTGGATCAGATCCTCAAATGGATCGGACGGCTACTAGATCCCCGTAGATGGATGGTGGAGATAAGACCTGGCGGAGAAACTCGATCGAACAGTGGAGGAGGACTCAGGATGAACAGGTCGCCGACGAACTTCGTCCGGCCGTTACGCATGCTTGAGGGCTCCTCCGATTCTGCTCCGATGGGTGAATCAAATCTCGCGGTCGTCCGCAGCTGATGGAGGTCTCCAATGAGGCCGGGAGCCACTGGAGTGCTCCGGCGACTAGGAAGACCTGGAGCACCTGTTCTTCGATTGTTGGACCACCAGATGAGGTTTGTTGGCCTTCAAACGTGCACAGGAAGCTCACTGGGTCGAGGGAAAATTCCCTCGACCCATTAGCGGGCGAAGGGGGTGAATGTGTAGGGCGGAGCGGCGCTCTCCGGCGAGACGACGATGGAGGAGAGCGATATCCTGTTCCGACGAACCTGGGGGAGAGAAGGGGTGAAGAACGTGGATAAGAGTCTCGCGATAGTGAAGGTACGGTCGGAATGGTAAATGGATGATCGGAGTGCGCGGGATGATCCGGTGAAGGTCGGCGGTCGGAAACCAAAGAATGGAAATCTACGGAGGGCTAGGTGCTATCGAAGGTACCTGATGATCGAAGACGTCTAGGCTGGAGGTGCTGGTCCTCCTGGTGTCTTTGCCTCAATGGAGCAACGTCTCTAGAGGCTCGGGCTCGTCGGTGGCGGAGCACGACGAGATGGGTCGCCGGACGTAGGGCTAAGGGCTCCAAGCTCTCACTGCAACACCCTCCTGCGCTCACTGTCACTCGAGGAGAAGAATGGAGGTCACTTGGGTCGAATACAATGGCCGAAGGTGTGTGAAATGGTGGCTGGGGGTCAAGCTTTATATGAGATGAGGTCCGAGAAGGTGGGGATCTGGTGTGCATTCCAAGGATCGGGCCCTAAGAAGGATGATAGGCGTGAATCACGGGTCCACCCTCGGTAGTAGGAGCCTCAAATCAACGCGAATGGTGGGCGGATCGATGAGGGGAAATTTGGCGAAGTCGGGTCAAAATCGAGTCTGAGTGAAAAGTGGTCCATGGGGGAGAGTTGACCGGGGGTCAACAATCCCCTGTGGACCAATCAGATATCAGCACCCTGAAATTATTTATAAATTAAATTAAAAATAGCAAATGATTTTAATTAAAAATATTTCTAAAATAAAAAATGATTATTTTTTTTCAAATTTTGTTTGTGTGTTTTATTCATTTTTTTGAAAAATAAATTAATGTATATACATAATATAATATTATATACAGGTAAAAATACCTATGTATTTTACATTTTTATTTTTATTAGTTTATTTTTGTATAATTATCCCAATTTTATATTTTATTTATTTACAACATAAAATTTGGGATATCAAATAATTTTTATTTTTTTATTGTTAATTTACAAGGGTAAAATAAATAGATGGATTATTGATATATACATGGTATGTACAAGGGTAGGAGAGAGAAATGATTTTATTTTTATTTTATTTTAGTTTTCTCATTTTTATTTTATTTTTATAAATATATACAAATTATGAGAAACATATATATATATATATATTATAAAAATAAAGTATATACCAAGAAGGAAGTATGCTCAATAATGAATGGCCCTATCTCTCTCTACTTATTTTATTTGGCGATCAAGCCCATATTGGGCCCTCTCTTGGGTTCATGTCACTCAATATTTATTCAAAATATTTCCCTCTTTTTCTTTATTTCTTTATTCTTTTATTTTTGCACAAAAACATGCTAAATATTAATATTTACACAAAGCATGCCTTTTGGTAACTTATTATATTTACAAACGTATACATGGTATTTTGCTAATATATCTAGCTAAAATAAAAGAATAAAGAGTGATAAATGGGGATTCATCACTGGGATCTGAAGATACATCCACAGCATTGGCAACATCAAAAGATTCAGATAACGTACCTCAAAAACTTTTCCTCTAATCTCTTATCTTTTCTCCTTTTCTTCTTTTCTTCTTTCTGGTTCCCTCCTTCATCCTATATATGTATATATTAAAAAAAATCAATCAGGTGTATCACCTTTTTTTGTCAGTTTTCTATACTTAGGGTGTACTTTGTCCTAAGTATTAGGTGTGTGCACCCCATCTACCTTGATTCTTTGATCCTCTACATTGTCTCCTCTTCTTGCTTATCCATAGGTATCTCTCACCTTAAGTATAGGGGGGAGACAATCCGAGTACGATTTGTTCATTCTCATCCCTGTCCATCCCTGCCTTGTCTACAATCTGCTATACCTAGGATTATTTAATCCTAAGTATAGGGGGGATGGTCAACTTCTTGTTCATTTATTCATCTCTTCATTCCTTTATTAGACTTTTCTATACTCAGTCCGAGTTATGTCTTTTCTTTTTCTCTTTGATCTATGAGGACATAGCTCGAGCTAAGTATAGGGGAGTCGTATATATTATGTATATACTTTAAGCTATAACTCGTACTTTTGTATTCTAAATAGTACGTATGGCTAAAAATAATGTTGAATTCATCACAACCTTCTAATAAAAAGATATTCATAGCTCCTCAAACTCTTTTTTGTACATACTGATTAATAAATTAGGCAAAAATACATTTACAAAATGTTTAATAAATAGTTTGAAAACCCTTTTGAAAAATCTATTGAATATTGTTTGGAAAATATTTTGTAAAAAGTATTCATCCTTTGTAAAAATCTTTTTGTTTGGAAAAATTTGTTTTCTTTGTGAAATAAAAATGTTTGAAAAATAATTTGCAAATGGTTGTAAAATGGTTGCAACAATACTTGAAAAATCTATATATACTGTTTGAAAAACCTTTGGAAATCGATTTTCAATATGTGTAAATGTTTATAAAAATCATTTGTGAAAATTAGGTTGGACTATAGTTTTCTAATTTGCTGAAAAATATTTTTCAAATAAGTTTGAGGAGTATAGACACCATAATAAAAAATCTTTATATATTTATCCACTAAGAACAAAAACTTTTATAAATATAAGATACATCCCCATGTAAAGATATGTACCGAATTTCTTAACCTAAACCTTCTGCTTTCAAAAACAACAACAACATTTGCAAGACTCAAAATACCAAAAATATTCACACATGTATTAACAAATACCATTTTTATTCCTCAAAAATTATGTTTGTATATATTGTTTAATAAGTCAGGTTAAAAATATTTTTGCAATTGGAAACTTTTTGTGAAATGTTTTCAACCTTTGTAAAGATATTTTGATTGCAAAAATTATTTTCTTTGTGTGGAATAAAGGATTTGAAAACCTATTCGCAAATGATTTGGAAAATGGTTGTAAAAATCTTTTGAAAAATGTATGTATAGCGTTTGAAAATTCTTTGCAAAAAGGCTTTCAACTGTTTGTAAATATTTGCAAAAATTATTTTGTACTATAGTGTTGAAAATTATTTCCAAATAAATTTGTGGAATAAAAGCATCATTAAAAATAAAATAAAATAATAATATATACTTAAAATTCATTAACAATTGTATATATATACCTATAAAATAACTTTTAAATTTTTTAAATCCTTAACTCTTGTAAATAAAAAAAATAAGCACACATGTGTAAATAGTTGTATATATTTTATACTTTGGGTGCTAAAATTCTTTTTCTTTACCAAAATTCTTTACCAAAATTATTTTTATAAAAATTGCTTTTATTTGCCAAAATTCTTTTTATAAAAATTCTTTTTATAAAAATTCTTTTGAAATTGCATCATTCTTTCTGCATTGTACATAACATTTGCATAGTATTCATATTCTTTTAAATTGAGATTGATGATTGAACAAGTCCAAATAAAATCGAAGATTGGAGCTTGGTTGGACCTTATTGCACCTAACTGCACTGGAACCTTATGGGAACTAAGTTTAAGGTACTTCAGGTCTATTGAGACTTAATTCTTTGAGACGCACAATTGGGTTCAAGTCACCTCAACCGACTAACTAGAACTTTTCTGGATGCACGCATGACTCTTGTCGGTCGTGACCTAACTTGGACACTTGCACCTTTCACTTCGCTTAACTCAGTTGGAGTGGCGAGGGGGTTGGATTCGCCGGTCTGAGACGCACACAGGTGGAAACATTCATATTCATCTAGGGAGGGAAGTACACCCCAACCTGGTCCAGTTACAATAAAGTCGAATGACAGGAGAGTGTGGGTTGCAATAAACCTTCAAAAGAGGGATAGTCTTCTGGCTCAAGAGGAAAAAGTCCTTATGTACATGCTGATGTAAATAGTATTTCGAAAAAAAACTCTCCAAAAAAGTGGACAACACTAAAAATAAAATAAAAATGCATGCCGGAGTAAGTATATATGTGGTATAAAAAATAAACAAGCTTGAGCCTCAAAGTTACACCATGTGAGCCTGCAGCTGGATGACTTGACTACACTGGTCTTGCATCCCAGGCTAGGTAGCTACATTGGCTACTGTCAATTCTTTTCTTCACCTCCTCCTCTTGAGTTGGATGCCACTTGAACTTAGAAGGCAACAACCTGCTCCTCGAAGAAAGATTGTTGGATTGTGGAATCATTGGGTTGTCATTATGGAGAAGTTAGTTCCTTTGTCATTTAAGTTGGGGAGAGCCACTATCGCTTACTATGTACAAGTCAGCTTCATAGTCATAAGGGTTTGCATATGATGTAGGCTAGTTTTGACCTTGCTATTGAGGTGGTTTGAACCGAGTTATGTGACTCTCGAAGGTTGTTGTGTTTTAAACTTGGTTCCTGACCCGGTTCCACACACATTCTCACATCAAGTTCTAACTTGAGCTCCAAACTTTGATTTTGTAAAGACAACTTTAACAACTGAAAGCAATTCTATTTATTCTTTCTCTTTCTTTTCTTCTTTATTCTTTTCTTACTTATTGCATAAGTGTTTGCTAGGACTAGCAAAAGCAAGTATAGGTAGTGATGAATCTCCATTTCATCATCTTTATTCTATCATTTTGGCCTTAAAAACCCTAGCTAATGCATGTAAATAGCACCAATTTGTGAATAATAGCATTCATTATTTATTGTATTATTTGTATATAAAATAAGGTTTTTAATGCCAAAATTATAGAATAAAGAGAAGAAAAGAAAAAGAATAAAATATTGAAAATATTTTATGACCCTAAATCCCGAGACCAAGTCAAGAATTGAGTTGGTCGACAAAGAATAAAGTAGGGGGATATATGGGCCAGAAATAGAATAAAAACCATAGTCATTTATTCATTATTTATGCATTTTTGACACCTATTTTATTCATTATTATTTATTCATCAAATAAAGAAACTATGTACATAAAAATTTTCGAAAATAAGGTAAATAAAAATACAAAATTGAGTTTGTAAAAAAATAATACACAATGTACATTTTATACACAAAATAAAAAAGCCAAAAATCAAACTTCACAGACCATATCTTTCAAATAAAAACTTAAAACATATCAAAATCATCCTATAATTGTATATAACTTTTCACAAGCTATTTAATGGTGGTGGTTTTATATTTTTTGGGTTCATGTGTGAAAGTTAGGTTTTTGACCCCTATTGTACAGTCTACCGATTAAAATATTCGTTTTTATTCATCCCTTATTACTTTTACAAATTCATATTTTTATAATTTTGTAAATACTGTTTATAACATATGTGAATATTAAAACTAGAATAAAACCAAAAAGAAAATAAAAAAACAAGTTTATGTGAAAATATAAGCAAAACATCTATGTTATACATGTATAAAAATAAAAGGGAAACCGATTATTTTATTCTTTATTCTTTTATATTTTTCTAATATATAAATATTATATACATTCTATGAAAAATACAAAACCAAAATAAAACTCAATAAAATACATGAAAATAAAAAGTGTATATAAAACATATGAAAAACACTTATAAATATACCTACAAAATATCCATACTTATTTATTTAAAGGTACAAATTATATCATAAAAATGAAATAAAAATATATTTATACTCATAAAAATAAGTTATAAATATATAAAATAAAAGAATAAAAAAATAAAAATAAAAATAAAAATGTACAAAACATAGATGAATATACCTATAAACACACTACTAAAAATTTACTAATAAAGAATGCCAAAAAATAAATAAAATCTATAATGAAATACTACTTAAAATAATACACAATAAACAAATATTAATAAAATTATTTACTATTTTTAAAATAATTATTTTCGAATTAAATTGCAGTTTTGTCGCTTAACGGAGGACGTGAACCAATAGGGTTGCATCAAATGTTGACTCTGGTCAACTTGACCCTCTACTGCTGATTTGACATGTAGACAAGTTTTCCTGCGATTTTTGCCCTTTTTCTCGGCCACCACATCCATCTATCGCCTTCGCCCCCTTCATACGAAATAATCATCGATCATTGTACATACACGCTATGAACTCTAATCACGTGTACATACGCCCAAATTATTGTTTTAATCTAGTCAATAAGGGTGCTCTATAAAGTCTATAAATAAACCTCCCCAAATCTCCTCGCTATTTTGGTCACCATTACATGTGGAAGCCTTAGGTTAGCGTCTAGGAGAGATCCTCGTGACCGGAGGAGTGTTCTCGAGACCAGCCCGAGCTCCTGGAGGACGGGGTGCACCCACGACTGCCGGTGACCCTGCTACCCGGTTCATTCCTGGTATAAGAGTTGCATTCTTAACCTTTCTTTTACTTGCATTTAGCCTGAGATTCTATTTGCAGTTCTTAGATTAAGTTCTTCGTAGTTAGATTAGCATAATTAATCAAACTCGTACTTTGCCGAAGTGGAGCTCCAGCGAGTTCATCCACGGGCGAAGCATCATCCATCGTTGCGCAGGCGACACGTATTTAAGTGAAGAAGATCCAGCTGTTGGCACGTGCCCATATTTGGGGTAATTGCATATTTAGTCCCATACGTTTTGTATCTTATTATTCAATCTTGTAAATAAAAGTTAACAATTATAAATAAATGGACATTTTGCACATGGACCCCTACTTTTTATGTATTTACACTTTGATCCAGTCCATGTCACCTCATGTGTCGTCCATCGTGAAGTGGAGAAATTGCATGTAGACCCCTACGAATTGTTGTATTTCTAAAATGTCCAATAAATTGAAATAAATGTTGTATATTTTTGTGAAAATTACTGAAAGGCCCCTAGATTTCATTATATTTGCATTTTGGTCCCTCCCAACGTACATCACGTGTAGTCCCATGTGATGGGTAATTTGCACAGCATACCCTAACGGTTTCGTGTATTGTAAAATGGTGCTTAAAAATTAAATAAATGTGTTTTTCTGTTGTAGTATTTGCATTGTTGCCCTTGGAATTTATTTTATTTGCAAACATGCCTCTGCCAGGACTTGTATTTTTATGATTTTTTCCTATTTATTAAAAATACTTAATATACTCCTAAAAATCCACAAAAATAGGGATAGACACTTTTTCCCGTGTAGATTCATTCCCGTATTTTGTTTGGCATTTTTTGCATTTAAATTATTCATGAAAAATATAATGGAGCCTATATACTCTCTGTTTACCTATAAAAATTCCCAAACTAATATTAAAATGTTTTTAAAAAATACCAAAAAATTATATATAGTATATTTCAGTATTTATTGAGTCCAGAAAATAAAAACCCCTAAAAATAGAAAAAGAAAATGATAAAAATCATAAAGCTCCAAAATCCAACAAAAAATATAAAAATTCAACAAAAATACCAAAAAATGTTTTTTGAAGAAAATATTTTATAATTATCTATATATTATTATTTATATATTAAAGTTAATTTGGCTAGTTTTGGAAACTAGTTATTATTTTTAAAACCCAAATTAATTTTGTATTATTTATTAATCCCTTGTTTGGGATATTGTTTACTTTAAAAATACATAAAAATTAGCTAAAATTTCTATAAAATAACAAAAACATTAGAAAAATATGAAAACCTTAAAAAATTTGTATTTTATCTATATTTATTAACATTTATAGATATACTATTATATATTGAATGTATAAAGCCTTATATGTGTTGTATTGTTTACATAAAAGAAATAGAAAAAATAAAAATATAAAATATAAAAAAAGAAAATACAAAATCAGAAAATTAAAAATCAAAAGATAAAAATATAAAAATCAAAAAATATAAAATATAAAATATAAAACCCAAAAACCCAGAAAAAGACCCATATAAAAGAATGACTTGGTTGAAGATAAATAACCTTAGGCTACCTGTTTTGCTCCCTGTAGTTCGATCTCTACATGATTGATTGCTACGAATTTTATAATAGAGAAAATAAATTTTCACTCCACATTTTTCTATTAATTGAATTATGAATATTGTGGGTTAATTGCTGACTAACCAGGAAAGGTTAAGTGGTCAACTCATCGATCGCGGCTTGTCAGACCGTGCAACCCTCATTTTTCCTCGTTTATCACATGACGAATGGAAAAGAACAAAAAAAATAGAAAAATCAAAAAGACCAAAAAGACGACGACAGTCGTAGACAAGTTACATTATCCAAGGAGAAGCCGTCAGTAGATACGGTACCAGCCAACATTATCGTTATTCCAAATTTTCCCCCTCTGTCAATGAATATATCCATTATATCCATTCACACGTAAAATCTAATTCTAGAACATTTTGTGTTGTAAATATTCCATTTCCTTATGCGATGAGAAAACCCCAAAAATTGAAAAAAATCAAACAACTCTATATGATCCCGGAATAGTTGAGATTTTAAAGAATATCTTTTTGGAAATGCCATTTATGCAAGACATGGAATGCATGCCCAAGGTGAAGAAAGGATTAAAGGCGGCATGTACAACTAAGTGTCAGCTCTGCAAGAATAGATGCAATCGAGCTGAAAACATATACTTACCATGGTCACAGTTAAAATGATTAGCAACCTTCGATCAATCTTTCAACCTAACCCTTCTTCATAGCAGTCCCTCTATCAACCTATTTCCCACATCACTGCTTAGGGAGTTTGGGTTGGGTTCACTTAAACCTACATGCATGATCCTTCAGTTTGTTGATTGGTCCATTAAGCCGCCTAGAGGTGTGTTAGAGGGCATTATCGTAACGGTACATGGCATGCAATTCCCAATGGACTTCATTATTTTGGACATGGATCCAGCTGTTCCATTACTCCAAATACCTATTATACTTAGTCAGTCATTCCTACAAACAACCGAGGTGATAGTAGACTATGCGTCTATATACATCACTTTTCTCTCTAGCAGCAATAAGATTACACTTGTTGTGGTCACCGATCCTAAATCCAAAGAAACCATTCTTGACCAAAATGAAGACAAATAACAAAAGATTGACTGTGACCTACTTGAGGACATTATAGAATATGAGTTATTACTGAATGACATTTTAACTCAAGATTTCCTCGACCCTAAGGAAGACCCAAAAAGCATAGTCGAACCAAGCTTCCAAGCTTACCAGGAGGACACAAATGAGGAAATTGTAAATTTATTTAAGGATCCATCAGGACTTCATTACAGACATGTTTGGTGCATTTCTGGTTGAACCTGAAGTAACCAAGGTGGATACTAACACATTGGCATTTCATTAATTGACCACTAGCCCAATTTTTGAGGATATCACAAAGTCGACTCCAACCCAACCTGACCTAAAGATACTTCCAATAAATCTTATGTATTCTATCCTTACGGGTAAAAAGGAAAAATATACGATCATCGTCATTAGTCGATTGACCATGGATCAATATTCTCACTAGCTAAAGATTCTAGAGAGAAAACGAAAGGCTACTGATTGGAATATTTTGGATCTTCAGGGGATCAATCATGCCCTATGTTCACATCACATATATCTAGAATATGGTTGTAAATTGTTCCTGAATTCCAGAGAAGATTGAACCCTAATTTCCAAGAGGTAGTCATGAAGGAAATCACAAAGTGGTGTGACGTCGACTTCATTTATCCCATCTTCGACTCTAAATGGGTCAGTCCATTGACTGTGATTTTGAAGAAATACGAGATCACTTTGATCGTAAAATGATCAATGATAGGATATTTCAACCCATGTGTCTACTTCTTGTCATGTCTGCATTGACTACAGATGCTTGAAATCAGCTACCAAGAAGGCTCACTTTCCAATGTCGTTCATTGATCAAGTGCTAGAAAGGCTAGTAAGGAAAGAGTTCTTTTGGTCTTGGATGGGTACTCGGGATAATAACCAAGTGGAAATCATCGCTAAGGACCAAGAGAAGATGAATTTCACTTATTCGTTCAGCATCTATGCCTTCAATTGGATGCCCTTTGGATTAGGTAACATGCCTGCTACATTCCAAAAGTGTATGTTGGTTGTGTTCTCCAACATGGTGTGTAGTTTTCTGGAGGTCTTTATGGATGATTTCTCTGTCTATGGTGACAATTTTGATGCTTGACTCAGCTAGATCGAGTGCTTGAGAAATTCTATGAAGTAAACCTTATGCTATATTGGGAGAAGAGTCACTTTATGGTGACTCTAGGGATTGCGTTGTGATGTGTCATCTCCAAATGAGGTATGAAGGTTTGCCCGACAAAGGTGGATGTAATTTCCATACTTGAGTCACCAAAATCCGTGAAGAGTGCAAGGTCTTTTCTGGGGCATGTCGGATTTTAAAAGAAATTCATCCAAGGTTTCAGCAAGAGTGACCGACCTCTGACCGAACTTCTAAGAAAGGAAGTAGACTTATTGTTGACGATAAAGTCCTCCTTGACTTCAATCAACTGAAAAATTTGGTTACTTAAGCGCTTGTGTTAAGATTGGTCTCTCCCATTCAAGATCATGACGGACGCATCAGACTATGCTATTGGGGCTATACTTGGACATCGTATGGATGGAGTTCCATTTGCAATTCACTATGCCAACAAGACATTAGACGAGTCCTAAAAGAATTACACTGTGACTGAGAAAGAGTTGTTGGTTGTGGTATTCGCCTTAGAGAAATTCAGATCACATCAACTTGGTCCTAAAGTTATCATCTACACTGACCACTTTGCTATCCAATATTTACAAAAAAAGAAGGATGCCAAGTCATGCCTGCTCCATTGTATCCTTCTACTCTGAAAATTAGAGATGGAAATAAGGGATAAACTTGGAGTTAAAAATGTGGTAGTAGATGAAATATCAAATTCTAGAGGGTCATGTCAATCCATAAGGCATATCAACAATCGTTGAGTTGACCACTCAAGAAATCTGCTAAATTCAACAATTAACCCGTAAATAAATATTGCAATGCAAATAAATGTGTGTATTTAGAATTTATTTTATCTAATTCCACAAAATGTGTTTATAGTGCAAGTACGTAGAGTGTCGAACATAGGAAGCAAATGGTAGATTGGGAAAACAGGATTCCAAAATTTTTCCTCTTTCTTGTCTTTTATTTGTTTTTTTTGTGTTGATTTTTTATTTTATAAATTTTTATGGATTTTGATTTTTTATAATTTTTAAATTGTTTTAAATTTTATAATTTTTATTTTCTTTTTATATTTTCTACTTTAATTTCCTTTCTTTTAAATATATAATATAGGAATATATATATATATATAACTGGAGAAAAGGGAGCCTACACCCATGTGTAGGTAACTTTCCTACATCCACCCTTTTTCCTCTCATTTTTTCAAATTAAATCCTTGAGGAATTTAGATCACAATATATCACAATCACGTCATTCAAATTTCAACTCATTTCAAGACTTCTAACTTATCCCTCAAGACAGACAAATTTAAACAGTCTTAGATTTGTTGAAATCACCCCCTTCCGATGGAGATGTTGGGAATTTTTGTTTTGCACAAAATTTGAAACACATATTTAAGTTAATATTCTTAGTAAATCCCAAAAGATTCATCAAAAAAATTGAGGATAAAAGGGGTGGATGTAGGAAAGTTACATACACATGGGTGCATGCTCCCCAATCCCATATAACTATATATACTGTACAAGGTAGTATAATTATAAATACTACTAAAAGCAATAAAAATACAAGAAATAAAATATTTTTGGCTTTTGTATATTTTTCTACTATTTTTGAGATTTTTGAAGTAGTTTTGCTAAATTTTAGGTATTTCTAAAGTCAAAAATAAACCAAAACATGGATAAATAAATAGACAGAATTGATTTATAAATTAAAAATATCTAATATTGTCAAAAATTCATAAAATCAATTTTAATAAATAATATATAATACATAGAATATTCAGAGTCAAGAATGCGTATTTTTTGGGATTTTTGGTGATTTTTTAAAATTTTATAATGGATTTTGGAGCGTTATAATTTTTAGTCTTTTCTATTTTTAGGGATTTTTGGTCTGGAGTTGTAAAATATCAAAATAAATAAAATATATTTTTAGGGATTTTTCAAAACATTTTAATTTTTTTGGTATTTTATAAGCCAAACAAAGGCAAAATGCTCTTTTTATTTTTTTTAAAAAAGTAAAATGCCTAAAATGTAATTCTAAAAATATAGCGTGAACGTACAAACTAGCGAGAAAAAATACCCAATTTTGTGTAATTTTTGGAGAGTGAGAGTTATTTTTAATAAATAGAAAATAACCACAAAAGCAAAAATGCAATTAAAATTAAATGCAAGGTTGTTTCTACAAAATACCAAAATATTACAACTAATATTCAAAGTTTATATACTAAAAAGATATTACAAAACCCATTAGTACTTCTATGAAAAATGCCCCCCTCACATGGGACCACACGCGAGGTGACCTAGCATGGACCAAATATCAATATGAAATAAATACAATTGCTCACACATAATTTCACCAAAATTTGTACATTATTTAAACAAATTATAGGACTAAAAACAAAAAGACAAAAATGAGGGGAAGATTTTGCAATTTACCCCCACTAAGCATGTGATCCAACGTCACAACTTCTTTCACTTGTCGTGCGTCACACCCACAATGTGTGATGATGTTTCGCTTGGATGGTCGAGATTAGATCTCAGGAATGAGATCGATGGTAGAGGTGCAACAAATCCAATGGTAGTTGGGGCTTCTAGAGGCGAGGCGGGATCTGACGACTTGGACCCCCTAGAAGAACATAGCTAAGGGAGAGCTTCGATCAGTGATTCTGGCCTACTTCAACCATATGGAGTTGATCCAAGGGCTGCAAAATGGAGCTGGAAGCTCCCCAAGGCAGTTGGCGGTGATAAAAAAAGTTCAGGACCCATTGATGGGATCCTACATTGTCGAGGAAGATCAAGCACCTGGTCCTACTTCTCCGGGTCAAAATTCTAGCCCATGTGGGCTCCTGTATGCCTTGACCTGCACAGAACAAAAGAGGGGTCAAGGGAAAACTGCCTCGACCCGTTAGAAGGTGGAATGGAGGCAGAATGCGGCGACGTGGCAACGACTCCGGTAAGGGGAGGTGGTGGAGCGTTGCGATCCTGATCCAGGAAAGATCAGGTTAAATGAAGATGGGTGAGGCATGTATGAAGAGTTGGGAAATAAGGTGAGGTGACTGGCAGGTCAGAAAACAATCTGAGTCACGGTGGTGTGTTTGCCACAGTGAAGCTCCGACGAACTACGATGCAAGGATTTTTAAGCTAAGATGACTGATTAAATCTAAATCTATGCGTACAAAATAACAATAGAAAATAAAATCGACCTAAAATGCAAGAAAAATTGATCTCGAGCGGTGTTGGTTGTGAGGTGGGGACTTCACGATGGAAGAGCACCAGAGATGGTGGAACCAACATCCTACCACGCCTTTCTTCGCAGTAATCGGCTGGAGAGAGCTCCTATCATGAGCCTCGATCTAGAGCACAAGAAGAGTAGTTAAAATGAGGCAAAAGTGATACAAAATCATAAGGAAGAAGTTGTTAAAACAAGGCAAAAAGTAAGGGGGTGTAGATTGAGGCGAAGCGCTTGATTCAGAGGAGTAATCCTCAAGGTGTCAAGAACACGTGAAAGATGGAGAACCGAGGGGAAAAGTCATAGAGGAATATCTCCTAATCGATGATTGTATCGATTGGAGGAAAAAGGAGAAGTGAGTTCAAACGCTAGGTCTGACAAGGCTAGGACCTGGGGAGAAGAGTAGACCGAGGTCAAAACTTGACCCACTCTGGTTGGTCCACGTGGACCAACGAAAAAGGTAAACCAGAAATTATTGTAAAATCAATAATAAATAGTAAATTAATTAACTAGTTAAATTAGGTTAAAATAAAATTTTTTATTATTTGTGTACTATTTTAAATAATTTTTTATTTATTTTTATAAGTTTATTTATTAGAAGTTATTTTTTAGGGTTTTTTAATTTTATTCATATATATTTTGAGTATTTTGGGTTGATTGTTGAGATTGTCACTTGGGCTTTGTGAGAGGTCAGTTCTACAACTTCGCTCCCGCCTTGTGTGGAGTGTACGACCCTCCCCTCTATCTCAAGTGGTTCTTTCAATATCATGTTTGACTGTAATGATGTTGTGATATATCAACATTTAAAGCACCAAGACACTTCTACAATGAAAGGTGAAGTGTCAATCCATCTATGTTATGCCGAACGAGTGTACATACATAGATAAAGCAAAGAAAAATGATGTGGCCGATCTTCGACATACAAGGTTAGTACACATGAGTTATTGTAAGTGAAAGGTAATGATGAATCACTTCATGCTCACAATATTCATCTATTACATGTTAAGGAAGACATTATTTAGATACTATGTAAGGCACATTAATTGTCTTATAAGGAATCCCAATTTTAAGCAAATATGTTATTACAATTGATTCACTTAGATGTATTTGGACCAGTCAGGAAGCCTTCTATAAAAGAAATAAGGTACTTACTAAATTTTGTTGATATTCTTTTAAGATACATATGTGGGTATTTTTCCTAAACAAGAAAGCTGAGATTCTATTGAAGTTTAAAGAATTCAAACAAAAAAATCAAGAACGAAGTTGGAAAGAAAAATCGATGCCTATTAATAGATAATGGTGGAGAGTACACATCTATAAATTTCGTTGCTTATCTTATAGAAGATAGAAATTGAAGAAAGCTAACATGCTCAAGTACACTCCTAAAAAAGGAGTTGAAAAAAGAAAGAATCAACACATTGTAGATATATCAAAGTTTGTTGCACGCAAAACATGTTACAACTAGATTTTATGAAGATTGAATGAAGACGATAACAGACATGGCCAACGACTTATCTCAGCTAAAATTGAGCTCTGTGTCTCCTATCCAAAAACTATGGAAGATGAATCCAATTGTAATTCATTTTTGAATATTTGGATTGATTTGGTATATTTTTATAGCTGATTGTTTCCAAAGTAAGTTCTATAAGATGACATTTCGTTTCATCTTTTTCGTATATTTTAATGAAAGAAACGAGTAGAGATGTTATGTATCATGGAATGTTGTCCTTGATGGCAATAACATGTTGGTAATCACAAGAGGTTGCATTAACATATAAAAAGGTTTTCGATGATCTATATGAAGAAAATAAGGGGAAGCTTCCTCAAACAAAATGTAGCATTGGACAAAAAGATAATATAGAATCCAAAGTTGTAGAGAAAACAATTAATATTTGTTAAAGTGAAATCTATCGAGAAACTAGAGAAGAATATCCACTAAGTTTGCTCGAGATTGAAGAAGATCCGACTAAATCACTTTGGAGATCCACCATACTACACAAACCTAATCCAATGCATGTACATGCTGCACACGAACATACTATATATGGAGAGAATGGAATAAGAAATTCATATAGAATCCATTACCAACATATCATTGGTGTTGAAGGGGAGTGTCAAAGTAAAAAGGTACCACCAACTATTTCATTTCTTAGAAACATCTTGAGTAAATTGTTCTCAAAGCTTATACAGAACTCTTGAGAAAATGAGCATCTCATTTTTTTAGAGTTTTCTTAAGTGAATTAAACTTTAAATTCCTCGAGTTTTCTTAGATGCATTCAACTCCCATTTTCTAGAGATTTCCATATCTTTCAAGTATCTTGTAACTAAGGTATAAATAAGCTATAGATTCCATCGCATGGAGACAACAAAGCAAAGAGAGCATCAAAGAATGTGTAGGGAAGTAGGCGATCAATAGATAGAGAAGAGATTGGGCGATTTATTGGTGTGTCGAGTGACTGACAGTTCTTGGTATAGAGTTGAGGGAGTAGTATATGAAGTTAGTAGTGTGAGAGAGATAAGTATATGTGTCTTGCATTTTTTGAGTAGTATTATACACAGGAACATCATTTTCTTTGAGCCAAATTCTACAAACTATTGCTTTGATCCAATATGTCAACTAATTAAGATGACGATATGCTTCCCATTAGCTCATTGTGGGAGGTACTTTTTCATGCCCGAACATCGATATCCACAAAAAACAACATGAGGTTTTTTTTCGAGTTGAAGTACAAACTCTATATAGAGTTGTTTGGAGGAATTGATTGATATTCACCTCTAGTATGCTAGCTGGTCAAAGGTTTAAAGTTAAAAAAAGTTAACTCCACATTCCAACTGATTGGAACCCTCTTTAATATTATGAATTCCACATCTTAAACGGCACACTTATTCTTCCATGTGAATAGACATTGGGGTGGGGGTGTTGAATTGTGTAATATAAAATAGATTAATAATCATCATAGAAAACTTGAAGATATAAATGCAATAAAGAAAATATTTTTAATATGAAAATCTAAACAAGTAAAAGTCACAACCTGAAACATAACATTCGGATTTTCTCTCCGCTATCTCGTAGGAGATTGTTGCTTTTGCACTATTCTTGCTAATTTCGATGAGGTAACTAAGTGGAACATCATGTGTGACCTCTCTTTCTCGGACACCAAATATTTTACCTTAATTCTTATTGTTAGAGCATTAGTAAGATACTTTAATGAGTTAAGCCTTAGGTTGTTTATTTAATAGTTTGACTGCGAATAGAGATGATAGAAAGATACCACGTTGTTTTCGCAAGAAGTGGATGTGAACAATAAAGCACATGAGCATAAGATCACTTCAACACAGATTTTCAAATGATTGTTGTTGTAGATTGACTAAAGTGAGTTCCGTAACATGTAATTCTTTTTATAGGACTAGGGTAGGAATTTGAGGTCTAAAACAAACAATTCGATTAATCTAAAAAGCATCCTTCAGAGAAAAAAATACAGAAAAAATATTAAGTTGAGTTTGTTCAATGTTAGTCAATTGAATCATTTTATCAGGCCGACTAAAAATAGACTAGTAGATTGAAGTATAATGTTATCAATTGGATCGAAATATAGTTTTATATTCTGAACTTATTGTTCAAGTTGATGACCACATGAGATAGTCAATAAGTCAAGAAATAAATAACAATTATAGCTGAAAAAAATAGGCTTCAGTGTATAGTCGACTAATCTTTTAGAAGAGTAGTATTAGATTTTCATCAGCTGGCTAGAGTTCCTGGTTGGCTGACTCTATAGTTGTACCTGTAAATGAGCAAAATCAAATAAAACTTTGTGAAATGATGAGGTAAAATATAAGACCTTTTATACTTCAAAATCGAGGTTGGATTGCAGATGATACTGAAATTAGGATGTTACATGATATTGGATAAACTTTGATATTCTTATAGTAATCTTTTTGAGTCTCTATACCAGTGACATATTGATAGGATGTCGATAATGGTCATTTGCCGTATAGGCTGAATGGGCTTTGCTACGTAGAACCATATGCTACTATTGCACTGTTATGCTTTTAGTGGAATAAGTTATATTGTCCTTTAACTAGTTAATGGTTGTAACCATGATGAAATAAATTCGTTTTTACATATAATTGGATTGAATAAGAAGAGAAGCAACTACTCGATTATCTTACCCTTCGCCAGCTCATAATACGTCTACTTGTCCGTTACTAAGTCTTCATTCACATCATTGTCCATTACTAAGTCTTCATTCACGTTATTAATTTGTTAAAGCCTCCACAGTGCCGTCAATGATTTTAGAGCTTCCCCAGAGTTACCTATATTGTCGGATGGTATGCTATTTATGCATAGCTTATATAATTGCTTCAGGTAGAGGTGCTTTGCATGTATTTTCGAATTACTTGCACTTCTTTACTTTGAACATTATAAAGTTCGGAGTTGTGTCATTTTGGCGTAAAGAAATTTGGGGACAATATTATCTAGTTCACTTCTTTTTTGAGTTATTCCTTCTTTCTTTTTCAAATATAAACTGCATCTGTTCATTGTGATTGCTATTCAGTATCAAAGATCTAGTATAGTTGATTCATTACAAGAAAGTGTATTTATAGCATCGTTTTTTTATTAAAATCCGTCATAGAAAATCCATTGTTAAATATATAATGACGATATTACTTGTTGTACATTATTGTCTATACTTTAAACGAGCGACAGATGCCATCTCCTTCGTTATGTCATTAGCAATAGTGACACATATAACAATGCTATCCCCTATAAAAAAGACTAGTAAATTTTTTTAAATTCTTACCAACATTTTTCATTGTTAGATACATAACGACGATGTTATTTATTTTTTATAAATGAAATTAACGATAAGTGGCATATCTATTGTAATATTATTAGGGGTGATGTATATAGAAAACTTATTTGTAGTTGTTTTACAAAATTTAACTAATTGTCACTATTTTTGGTGACTAATTTCAAGTATAAAAATAATTTTGCAACTAATTCTCGTTGTGAATTTAATGGCAGGAGATCATAATGACTGATTTTGAGAAAAAGTCAATATAAATCCATTTTATATAGGGATATTTACCCAGCAGACCCTAAAATCTTTCGAAATTACCTCTACGACCTTTGAAACATCATAATTCCTTCCACGACCCCCGTAATCTTGCTAACCCTTACCGTACAGACCCTGTGGTTAACCGCCATCCATTTGCCCATTAAAACTAACCGGATTCTGTTATCTTCCTTTATATTCTACCCATTTTATTTAGCAAATTTACTGCAAGTGCCACTAACCCTACCTTCCACCTCCCACTCCCTCCCACCCTCTGCTTGCAGCTAAACATGGTGCCCTCCTCTCCCGGTCCGCCGACGCTCGAAGCCCACAGATACGACACAGATAAAGAACTCACAAGCAGTCCATGAAATTGTGAAGATCTTAGCTCGATTCTGGAGGAGACGAAGCAAGAATTGAGACACGAAAAGAATCTCAATGCCACTCTCAGCTTGCAGCTGCAGATGGTGCAAGATTCCAACTCCGAGTTGGTATTCGCGGTAAAGGATCTCGAAGAACTCTTGGATCAAAAGACACGAGAAATGCCATGTCCCAACTGTCAGCAAGTATCTAGAGAATCTAGAGAATTACCATCCCCAGACGATAACATGAATGTGGCGTTTGTTGGCACGAACTCTGAGCACGAGGAAGATGAGGAACTCCAAGTGCTTGCCATGGAGAGGGACGATACTGCGATGTCATTCTCGCTTGGCCAAAGGATTGAGGACCTGGATTGAGGACCTCACAGCGGAGATAGAGCTGTACAAAAAGGACCGCGAGGACTTGGAAATGCAGATGGAGCAGCTCGCTCTCGACTTCGAGATTGTTAAACAGGAGCATCACGACATCTCCACGACGTACGAGCAGTCCCAGCTGCGAGAACAGCTACGGATGCAGTACGAATGCTGTTCTCACTTATCTGTCATTAACGATCTCGAAGTCCAAGTCGAGAAGCTGGAGAAAGAACTCGAGAGGCAAGAGGAGATGTTCGAGGAAGATCTTGAGAGCATCACGAGGGCAAAGATCGAACAGGAGCAGCGGGCAATAAGAGCGGAAGAAGCACTGTAGAAATCCAAATGGAATAACATTGCAACCACAGAGAGGCTTCAAGGTGATTTCCGAACACTTTCCTCGCAGATGTCGACTTTATTCGCGTCGAACGAGAAAACCGCAATGAGAGCAATAACCGAAGCCAGCGATCTGCGGATGCAAAAATCGCATCTCCAGAAGTTGCTGGATGGAGCAAGAGAAGAGCTCGCATCGGTGAAGAACCAATTCAAGATCCATGCCGTCCCACAACCCGGCGCCTCCCCAACACCTCAGCCAGCCATCGGTTAAAGCCCCTCCCGTCCCACAACCCGGCGACCCCCAGGCCGATGCCTCCCTGCGAAGCTACACGCCGCCCACCTACTTCCTCCTGTTCAGGTCCAGAGGTTCGGCACCGCAGGGGGAGGCTGTCTACAGGGGAGGTCAAAAGAGGATACATTATTCTTTCTTCTGGGTTAATTTTAGCCATCCGATCGTGGTTTGGTTAGATTAAGTCGTCTTTAACTCAATGAAGTTAACTTTAGATGTGTCAATTTAACGGTAGGGTTCGTGG
Source organism: Ottelia alismoides (assembly GCA_037367405.1). Classification (NCBI taxonomy): domain Eukaryota; kingdom Viridiplantae; phylum Streptophyta; class Magnoliopsida; order Alismatales; family Hydrocharitaceae; genus Ottelia; species Ottelia alismoides. The sequence goes on from JAZKJV010005026.1 coordinate 252,571, forward strand.
GGTAAGACGGAGCAAGTTTACAGGGGTGAGGGAGGAATTACGACGTTTCAAAGGTCGTGGAGGTAATTGACAAAGATTATAGGGTCTGCTGGGTAAATATCCCTTTTATATAATATCGCTAACTTCAAATTAGTTAGCATTTAAAAAAATAACAGTGGATAAACGCTGACATATTCATTGTCATTAATCATATAATAATTTATATGACATTCATCGCTAATTTCAAGTATACAAAAAAACTTTATTATAAATAATATAATTATTTTATATTTAAAAAGTGATGATATAGTGATCAATTTTAACAAAGTGTCACTATAGACACCATTTTATTGTAGTGATTATGCATCCCAACTATGTCATCAGCCCACAGTGAAAATTATAATTTATCCAACGTTTTGGGGTTAACACTTAGGTTAAGGTAAATCCACTGGGGGTTAATATTAAACCCATCTCAATCAACTATGTATTTCGGCATTATGTCAACATTTACTATCCATCATATGTTAAAAGAACATATTTAGCACTCACCATATATCATATCAATACTTTTACGTTATCATTTTTATTTCCTGCAACATCTATACTATTTAGTGTAAGTTTACTAACATATTTACACAATAATATTGCTGTCGTTTGTTGCATATGAACTGTTACATGGGTACTTAACTAACTAGTATATATTTGTTACACAATATAATAACAAATGTTACCTACGGTCAACGACCATTAGGCGCCGTAACAACATTTACCATTCTTAGTTATAAACCCTGGCACAAACTTAGCCTAAGATCATTTGCTTAGGTTAGGATATAGAATTACAAACTTCCTTTTGGTTAGGGGTGTTCAATTATTTTCAGGTCAGCGGGTACACGGTTTGACCCATTCATTTTGACCCTAAACTCACGGGTACCCATTTGAAAATGATAGGTCGGATACCCATTATATCATGACTCGTGCCCCATTTAAAATGCCCGTTTGAATTAACGGGTACCCACGGGTACCCGGTTAGAAGCTTTTACTACCAATTTATTTAAAGCGACACAAATAATTAAGTATAAATACCAAAAGATAAACAATGTTACTATCTCTTTTAAAATATAAATATCGATTTCGTCAATATAGTGAAATGTCGAAACAACGAATTTTCCCCATGCCTTTTTCGGTGCTCGTTAATTTGGTGTTGGATTCGGTAAAGCATTGACGATATTCCCTTTACGGACAATGTTCATATGTTGCAAACTAAGGATGAAAACTGCATGAATCGTGGCTATTTCCATATCTATATTTGCATCATCTATGTCAGATACAGATACGGATGTGGATATTAATCGGATATGAATTAAAAAACCATATTCTATAAAAGTCGGATATGATTTCAAATTAGATTTTAACGAATCTAAATACGGATCAAATAAAGAGCGATTCCATATATGGATTGAATAAAGAGCGAATTCGAATACGGATCCCATAACATCGGATTCGCATATGAATCGAATAATGAACAAATATGAATACGAATTGAATTGTTGTTAAGTCTAAAGTGATCTAAAAAATATGACAATGAAATATATACTACGTGATTATAGAGTTTTTAAAATTTAACTTTATTGATTTGATTGGGAGTTGGGGTTCAACTTTAGGAGCCGGGGACGGACACGGGCAAGAAATCTATATAAACAAGTGGCCATGTAGTTTTAGATAACATTTAGTATATAACTAATTAATACATTGAAAAATATTAAATGTTGGATTCGGATGTTATATTTGGATATCCGAATCCGGATATTTAACTCACGATCATATACGTACGTATTCATAGGTGGAAACTTTTTTATAACATATATTCATATTTGATTCGTATTTGATTAATATTTAAATATGGATATCAATACTCGACAATCTTTCAAATACGATAAGCAGATATTTAGATATAATCATATCTGTTTTAATCCCTATTACAAACCTAACGTATAATCAAGATACATATGGATGTGGCATCGTATAAAGAATGGTATACAAGTCAAAGATAGATGACGAGGATAATCATATCCGCTTTAATCCCTATTACAAACCCAACGTATAATCAAGATATATATGGATGTGGCATCGTATAAAGAATGGTATACAAGTCAAAGATAGATGACGAGGATAATATTATCTTCAAATCATGAGTACTTGGGCAGATCCGCATGCGGGTGCAGCTCCTCCTCCCCATTCTTGACGAGGAACACCATGTCCGCCCCCATGGTGACGGTGCATTACCCAAGTACCGAGGATGTCTGCCACGAATATGATGCACCACCCCCTCTCGTCCCCCCCCTCCCCACACACACACCCGTCGCCGGCATCCTCCTTGACAGATCCTCATCCACTATCGGGTCATAGTTGATGGTCCTAATTGCCAGCCCCTTGTAATCATGATCGTGGATGTGCATGAGATGTTCAATGTTGTACCTTGATAACATCTATCCAATAAATAACCATTTTCCTCTTAATGAAGGCGATACTTCCATGGGTACCCACGGGTACCCATTACCCATTGATATTAGATGGATACCCATTACAATCGGATACCCGTTGGAATGGGATGGGTCGACCCATGACCCGATAACAACAGGTCGGGTGGGTCACAATCAAATGGGTCGGGTACCCACCCCATGAACACCCCTACTTTTGGTCATAACCTCGTGTAATCAGGAAAGGACCACTAATTATAGCCCCTTATGAACATTGGAACCAAACAAGAAAGTTGGATAAATGTAACTTCTGTACCCATACAAGAAATGAATTATTTGTTGCACCAAAGGATGCGGCAGACTCTGTTGTGGCCTTTGGAGCCGCTTGATCACAATCGAGCGATTCCCACAAATTCCTTCGATTCAGACCGATAAAAAGTGGGAATTAGTGGGAACAGCTCGATCGTGATTGAGCGGCTCCAAAGGTCATAGCAGAGTTTGTTGAAAGAGGATCCATTCCCTCCCATACAACCAAAATGCGTGTAGAGGATATTTGACAAACAAAAGCACCAATTCATGAATATTAGATCTCTTATAGGAGAAAATGAGGCAAAAGGAAGCGAAACTCGGCAGATATATATTGAAACAACGTAACCCAGTGACATATACTCTCTATGCTTAGTGGTTAATTACAAAAGCTATCTGCCTATCTGTAAATCCTCCACCGATCTACGTAACAAAGTGTAGGGTGCATCTACAAGCAGATCATCCGATGAACCACAACTAAGGCGACGGAGCTTCCAAGCTCAGGCTCAGCTCCAATCTCAAATTGTCATGGCCACTACTGCCGGCTGCTCCGTCACCAGCATCATACGTCCGCTGCTCGACGGCTGCGAACTCCACCGTCTCGGACGACATCATGCTCTCGTTCTCGGCACAAATCTCCACCCACCTTTGCTCCCCCGACACCATCATCACTTTATTCAGATCGACGATCAAAGATCCGCCGGAGCGCTTGAACTGGGTGGTCTTGGCCACCTTGTATGCCCCTCTCTCCCTGCCTTGGTTCTTGGACACATGCCGGATGTCGAATGCTTGGAGCGGCGGGAGCGGCACCGCAGCTAAGGCATCCGGTGCTATCTGCAGCACCGGAGAGCCCTTCAGTACAGCCTCCACTGCCGCTTGGCAGAGCTTCCAATTCCCAGACCAGAGTAGCCCCACCGAACCGTAGATCGGGTTCACGATCCGCCCACAGGCCTCGTACAGCAGCGATCTGAACACGGCTGCAACAGTTCAAAATCGCGAATGATGAGACATGTGATCACTTCACATAGATAGAGTCAAAAATTAGCCACCAAAGGAGACACTTTAGACAAGAGATTCAGCATGCTTACCATGCCGAAGGCGGTCAGGTGCGGCGGAGAGGAGGTTGAGGAGGCCAGCACGGCCGTAGAACTTGGCGAGGAAGAGGGTGGCGTTGGCCTGGTGCTCGGGATCGGGCAGCCAGAGGAGGGAGGGGCGGATGGTGCAATCGTCGCTGCAGCCCTTGCGGAGGATGCGGCAGCCGTTGCAGCTTGCCCTCATGGTAAAGGAGAAGCAACGGAAATTATGAGGTGTGAGAAGGGATTGGGCGTGTGGCGAGCTCAAGCTCAGGGGAGGGGGCCTCCTTATAAAGGACGCCGTGTTCCTGGTCAATGGAGGAGGTGAACGAACATCAAGGAGTACGGGCAATTTTATATTTCGCCCCGCTCACATATTTTCCACCTCTGGGGTCCCACCTAGTCTTTTCTATATGTCCATAGGAACTTTTTCACTTCCCGTCCTAACTTTACTTTATGTTTTGCTTTTTAATGAATCGTTGCTGATTAACATCATGGGAGACTATGGGTTCATTTGGTTGCAGGGTTGGGCATGGTTGAGTTGGGTTGAGTACTATTCACAGGGGTACACCATCTCTTCATAGTTTACTATTCACCCAGCCCACCAACCCAACCCTGCCCAACTTTGCAACCAAACAAACCCTATGTATCATTACAGGAGACGTTGCACAGTATATACGTATATAGGACATTTCGAATTACTACACATGCGATCTTTATCTTATATTTTTCATCAGTTGTCATCATTTATTGTACAAGAATTACTCCATGATTTTACGAGTATGTTCGTATCTTTTGAAAATGAAGACCCACATCTCGTGCATTTGTGGTGGGTTTTCTTCTCCTCATCTCTCGCCCTTATTCTATTCTTCTTTGGCCTACCTGGAGGCCTCAAGGAGTGTGGAGGCAACACCTTATATGCCAATTTAACTGGTGTCCAGCATGCCTTATCGGGTAAGGGGGAGATTGACTCCGCATAGGTAGTACGATAACGCGAAATGCTGAAGTAATTGGATAAGTAATCATCCCAATTCACGTTTCGCAAAGTTGATATGGCGGCACAAGCATGTGTGCACGGCAATCCAGACACCTGCCAGCGCCTACACGTGCATTGCTTTGCCGCTAGGTCACATACATTACGACTAGTAGGACATTCCACCTCCATGCTAGTCTCGTTTGATCTCCTCACAATGAACCCCTGTAGATTCTTGGTGGAGGTCCTCACGTAGTCTAATGCTGATGGTACCATGACACCGCGCATCTTTGAACCTCTCAATCTCCGTTCGTCTAAAGTGGTCATCATCTTCTGTCGAATCCAATCGACTAGTTCACAGATTGGAAGTTGGCGTGCCTCATTAATCCAAGAATTAAAGGACTCACTCAAATTATTGGTTATGTAGTGACAGTGTGCAAACGTGCTGAATTGCGATCTCGACCACTTCTGTTTAACTCCCATCATGTAATCAAATGCCCTTGTATTGGTTTTTTGCAGCTCTTTCATCCAATGTAGGTATTGCTTTGATTCAAAAGCTCTGGCGGCTGACCAAACTAAATGCTCCAAATCGGTACCTGGGAACTTCATCTTGAAGTTTTTGTATACGTGACGCATACACCCCCTGTGCTCCGCATATGGGAATTTTTCCTTGACTGCACCCTCCAGACCCTTTTGACCATCTGAGATAATGGTCAGACCCTTTCCTTCACCACATTGGACAGCCTCGTCCAAATGTTTCAAGAACCAACTCCATGTAATTGAGGACTCATTCTCCACAACAGCGAATGCTACAGGAAAGAGGCCATTTGCTGCGTCGAGGGCAGTTGCAGACAACAAGGTACCCAAGTACTTGCCCTTCAAATGGCATCCATCCAAACCCATGAAGGGTCTACATCCAAACATGTACCCATCCCTGTTGGCTTTAAATGAAACAAAAATTCTGAGGAAGGAGTCATCTTCCTCCAAGAAGTAGTGGACGACACTTGTAGGATTTCGCTTCTTCAACTCCGCAACAAGGGATGGGACCTTTGCATATGACTCCTCAATGGTCCCAAATAGTGCATCTGAAGCCTTCCTCTTTGCTTTGTAGATGGTCATATAAGGTAGACGAAGCTTATATGCCTCCCAGATTCTATCAGACAGCTGCTTCACTGTAATTGAGGGGTTCTGCACCACCCAAGTTGAAATCTGATTCGCTACCCAATGCTGGGTAGCCATTGTGTTCCCAGCCAGATTGTTCGATACACAAGTGTGTTCGGGTACCAATGTTCTAACTTTGAACCTGTTGCTGTTTCTAATCAACGAAGCATGTATCCTCCAAGGACATCCCTCTTCCCTACAAGCTGCTGTGACTCTGGTGCTCTCGCTCTTTATGAATCTGGCTGCAAACTCCTTCGTGATGCAATGGGATGCAAGTGCGGATCGAAAGGATTCCAGGCTTTCGAATTCTGCTCCAACTTCAAATGATGGAGCATCCAAATCCACGTTGGCCTCAGGGCCATCGTAATCGCCCACATTCTCCACATCAGAATCCAGGAGGAGATGATAGCTATTCTCAGATACGAGGCCATCCATGTCAGCTGAAGAGTCACTATCCTCCTCAGCCTCGTCAACTACACAGTAATTGGAATCAGAGAAATCAGAGGAATCTGAATTGGTTGCTGTTTGGTTCACACCAGTAGCCCTCTGTGCAGCCATCGATCTTGTATTTCTTCGGTTGGATGGTCTCCTGTGTGACCTGTGCACGCACACTCTTGTGCGCTTCATGCGTGTATCTGCTTCAGCCATCGCCACACCTCTAGTCCCACGATTAGCCTCCTGCACACCCTCACTCCCTTGATCAGCCACCGGCACTCCCTCACTCCCTCGATCAGCCTCCTGGGCACCCCCACTCCTCGATCAGCCACCGGCACACCCTCACTCCCCTCGATGATCCGCCTGCGCACCCTCACTCCCTCGAGCAGCCACCGGCACACCCTCTGTGCCACCGTCACCTGCAGACTCGCCAGGAAGAGCACCTTGTGTTCCACTCTCTCCCACAGCCACACCCTCCAAACCAACCTCACCCCCAGGAACACCCTCACCCCCAGGCACACCCTCACCCCCAGGCACACCCTCACCCCCAGGCACACCCTCTCGTCCACCCCTCATGAGAGTTGCCTCCTTCCGAATGAAGCCAATGCCAGACCTTCTCACCTGCACCCTCCTCGCCCATGTTCCAGTCTAACATCTCATATGCAAACGAGAAGGACATCTTAGAGGGTCCTACGCCACAATGTTCGACATCGTGGGGATGTGCCTCCGTGGTGACGCGGGAGTTCTCCGTAGGTGGTATGGGATTCACTGTTACTCTCGCGTCCTCCGCAGTCGATACTGGAATGGCCACCGGACTTGCCTTCTTCTTTCTATTAGACTCCTCCGCTTTGATGCTACACAGAGCCTCCACGTCTGTCATTTCCACCACCAACTCAATCTCAGATCCATCATTGTGCGAATTAAACATTTCCATCATCTCTCTTTCATTCCTAATCTCTGCAAACTTACTCCCCCTTATGTGGGGGATCTTGTACTTCAAACTGATGGTACACCTTGGCTCCCAAGGTACCACCTCCGAGATTGCTTCCATGAGATCGAACCAAGAGGTTGTGTCCGGATCGATCCCGATCCTCTCTTCGGTCCCAAGCAAGTACTTCTCACCCTTCATCCCTCGGGTCCATTTGAAGTACCCACCATGCCTCACGCACACCGTCAGGATGCCTTCATGTCCACCGAACCACCCCATAACACCTGCATGTTCGAAATCAAGATAAAAGAAGCCATCAGTTAGAAGCCCTTACCCGTTTAGCCTTCAATCGATCATCCGATCAAACCCTAACCCAGCTTCACCTTGATGCGTTCGCCGAAACCACCGATGCGATTGACTCCAAAGGGAAAGGATGACGGAGATGGAGGGCAGCGAAAGAGAAGAGTTCGACGGAGTGGAGCACGAGAAGGGGATAGGTCGATGGAGGTGAGGTGGAATGGGAGGGGACGCACTCGGATTCCCGCCATAAACCCCCCGACGACACGTGGCATGATATGACATTTTTACCGTACAAGGGTTACTCAGACAACCCTGGTTAGGTTAGGAATGAGACGGTGCGCTGACGGAGGGTTCACGTGGTAAGACGGAGCAAGATTAGAGGGTCTACGGAGGAATATCAATGTTTCAAAGGTCGTATAGGTAATTTCAAAAGATTTCAGGGTTCGCTGGGTAAATATCCCTTATTAATAAATAAGTAATATAAAACATGCTGTGTTAAGAAAATTTTGAATATGTGTGGGGAAAAATCCATCACGATTCTTTAAGTTATATTACAACTTTAGATTTATTTCATTACAATGGTTTTATTTCATTTTACAACTCTTTTTTACAACTTTATTTTCTAATTTTTACAACTTTGAGTTTGTATTTTACAACTCTATCTTTGTTTTTCTAAAACTTCCTATTGGTTTTTGCAACTTCATGTTGGTTTTTCACAATTTTGTGTTCAACTTTACAACTCTTATTTTCTTACCACTTCATTATATTTTACAATTTTCTTACAAACTCCTTGTCATTTTCTAGAATTCTATGTTATATATTTTACAATTCATTACTAAATTTCTTACAACTCGTTTGTTATTTTATGCAACTCTATGTTGTATGTTTTACAACTCCTAGCAATAACTATCCAAAATTGGAGAGCACTATCCTTTTTGTTACAAACTTACAACTCTTTATTGATCATCATTCAACTCCTTTGTTATTTTTTACTGACTTTATGTTATATTTTTTACATCTCCTATGTGACAACCTAAAGCGTTTTGGTAGAGATGCAGAGAAAATGAGAGAGCCTTTGAGGAAAAGAAGGATATGCCATTATCTCATTCCAATAATGGTAAGAGAAAATTCAGAAAAAAATGATCCACCATGTTAACTTTCATAAACCAATGGATTTCAAGACCACCAATTTTTATCATGATGGTTTTAATTCTCATTGTCTAATGGAATATTGTGGTTGAGATTGCATACTCATCAATTTCCTAATGGGTAAAATTCCTTTCTCTCTGTATGTGTGTAAATGACTTAAAATAAGGTAGGATCTTTTCATGGTAATGGAAATCCCTCCACCTCCATATCACCCTTTTGTTTTTAATCACATGAATAGGATTAAAGAGGATACTAATGCTAATTTTTTAATAGATCTAAAATCCTTATTGATCATTACACATTCTAGGATAGAGTGAAACAACCCAAAACCCTCAATTTTCTCGAAAATGATTTCTTTTCTCTTTGCATGTTCAAAACTCAAATCGGTTTACACTTCTCCATAGTTCTCTCACATCCTCTTTCATCCATCGATTCCTCCTCCATCACCACGATCATAATGGCGAACAAGTGGTGGGTGTCAGCTATTGATGATGAGTGGTTCCATTCTCTTGCACGGCAAGCAACAATGACTGGTGTTTGAAAGGTGGGAGGCACAAGGAGAAAAGTTAGTGCTAGAGATAGAGGGAGAGGGAGGTCCGTCAATGATAAAACTCCAGAGATGGGGGGAGAGGGAGGCATGCACCATGGATCATAAGAGAAGAAATGCCTACGCTGGCGATGTTAACCTCAAAAGAGAAGAAGAGAAAGGCGTGTGTGTTTTTCGATGAAGAGAAGATATGTAGAGAAGGGAGAAAAAGAGTTGTGAGAAGGCTATTTATCATATGTTTCATCATCAAGACATGCATTACAAGTGAAAAACATGCATGCATAACAAAATACATATTTTGATTAGTTATTTACCAATTCAAAATTTTGTCAAACTTTTTACATGTTATTTTCATAATGTAGTCAATATTTTATTAAATCATTTTTTGTTTTATAGGGAACTATACATATTTTACAATAAGACTTTATATTTTGTGTGAAGCGCCACAGTTGGCATAATATTGTCAAATAACCTTGGCTAAAAATGTAGAAATCAATATATTGTATTCGCTTCTCGTTTTCAAATAATCATCAAAAGACGACGAACTTCACATAAAACAACTAGGGTTAACCATTGACATTATCGACTAACGTTTCAATATTAGTGAAAGAAAATAAAAGTGTCAAATTTAGACAGTCTGAATTATATCTTGAAATATTAAATGAAGCTAAAAATAAAATGAAAATATTTAACAAAATACCCTTTTGGATAAGGTAAACTGAAGAAATCATTAGAGCACGATCTAGTAGCTATTAATAAATGATTCCCCTGGTCATGGGATGGCTTCACCTCATTAAAATGATCCCCTATTTATGTATGTACTTAAGTGTGCGCAAGCCTGTGTGTGGATGTCAGTGTATATATATATATATATATGAAAAAAGGGAGTATATTCCTCAACTATAGGACATTGTGTGGTTTTACCTCCATCCGATGAGTGAGTGAAAGTGGTTGTACCTTATAACATGTGTAGTTCTAAATTTTGAGATATATGAGTGGCTGAGATATGATGACCAAATATGGCTATTCTTGACGAGTAGTCAGCTAGTGCCTCTCTAACTTTTAAATGCACATAGGAAGTGTAGTTTGCTTAAGAATTTGAATAATGACATCAATTAATAATAAGAATAAGTTTTCCAATTTTATATAAATCAAGCTTTCATAATCTTTTAGTGCAAATATGATAGATCTCATTGAGACTTAAACCGTTTAAAAATTAACACCGTTTATTTTGGGGTTGGAATTTATTCAATTGACTTGAAATTGAAATGACAACATTCTTATAACATATAAACAGTAGATTCAAACAAGGATATTTGGTCAAATTCGACATCAAGATCAGTTAGACTGCAATTTAGTTTGGATGTGCGATATCGTTCTCTCACACATGGATAAAGGAACTTCATCAGAGAATAAGATATCACCGAATAAGTTATCACATCGTGATTGCATCTTTTATTATATCTTTGTCTACAATGAAACTCAAATATTTGATGTAGTGTACATATTTTATTATCATTCCAAAGAAAATGGAACCAGGAATTAGACAATTCAAGGTCAAGGTAGCAATGAACTAAGTAATCCCCTCATTTTTTATGGATCTGCAAGTAGTTTCATTTGTCTCAGTAAATTTGAGATCACTACTGAACTTTAAAATAAGTCATGGAAACCTTTAATGATGGTTTTTGGATTCTTCTTCAAATAGATTAATAAATTTAGGGAAGATAATCCAAAAGAAGTTCAAGTTTGATCAAGGATGGTATTTCTGTCCATTATTGAGGTATTCAGAACAGAAGCTGTCAGATGGGAGTTAAAGTAGTCAAACGACACCCAATGATGGATGGCACAGAATTTAATAAGGATGAGAAATGTCAATTGTAGTGTGTTCATGTATTGGTCGATCATATAATAGATATTATTAAGTGCATGGAATATTTATTTGTCTTAGACAAGGTCGATCACGAGGAGGTAATTTCTTATGCTTAGCCAAGCAAATTAATAACCAATCAAGCTCACAAGGATTCCAACAATGTTTTTGGTGTTTTTTAATAAAGAAAAGGAAGAAAGGCAAACATGTGTATTTTAAAATGTATATGACATATATAATAAGATAATAGAAAGCTCAATTCAAGTACTGAAATATTGTAGAAAAATGAGGGACACAGTATTTTTTTCCATAAATGAGATAGATTATTCTAAGACTTTAGAAAAATTTTAAATCAAATAAAAATAACATTAAAAATGGATTTAGGAATAGGATATTATATATAAATAACATGATCAAAATGCCTATCCAATATGAAATGGTGTTTTTTAGAATGTCTAGATTTTTAAGAATATATCATTCTACACAAATCTTGAAATTTTTGAATTTTTGAATATTTTCTATTTGTATAGAAATTATTCAAGCCTTTCCGTTTTTTTGGGTTTTATGGTGCAAAGAACAACATTTTTCAATTCTATTTTGCTAGACAAGCTATTAATGCAAAAGGCATACCTTGAAATTTCAGAATTTTTTCAAATACTATTACATTTTTTAAGTATTAAATAAATAGAAAGTTATTGTCGTAAGGTTTTCATTTTTATAAAATAGAAAACATAAAAATGCTTTCATACTACAATGTAAAGTACTTGTCCTTAGAAAAAGTAATGAGCAAAGTTTCAAATCAATATATATTAAACACATATGAGAATCTAAGATCCAAATTTTTGCAACAAAATTAAGTAAATTGGGATGCATAATCAAGCGAAACTTCAAAATTAAATTAAATTATTTGTCTAGTATTTAAATATTATTTTTCATTCAAAATACTTCAAGAAATAATTGAAAATGACAAGCATGTGTAAAAATCACATGTTTTGTAAACAAATAAGTTGGAATATTCAAAGCTACAATGAAACTTTTTGAAGAAAAATGATTTCAAATGAAGGTCTAAATAAAATTTCAAAATAAGATGTATTTACAATGAAAATAAAAAAGGAAATCAAGTAATTAGTGCGATTCCAGCACAAAAGAGGAGTCCACGACCCAGAACCTTGTTATAAGATTTCCCCTTTCACTCTCAGTGAAGCCTGTTTCTACTATTCCAATGCTATTTTATCCTGATGATAACACAACCTCTCATACAAATATGTACCCTTCTTTAGACAAACTCCTAAAGGAAGATTATATATATCTCTCTCTCTCTCTCCAAGAAAGGAACTTCAATTCAGATTCCTATAAAAAATGCTAAACAAAAGATAGTTAAGAAATATAACTTGAATTCACAAGATTACAGACTTTAAGCACAGAATATGCTCAAGGATGATGATAATGATGATGGTGATGATTGCAGAAGAGCATAGAGAGCATGAAGAACTTCAATAGCAAAAATATTTGGATTGAAGAGAGCTCAAGAGGGCAGAAACGTTGTAAGATCTCGAATATCACATTAAACGATCACTCTTTCTTTTTCTTTTGAGTGTAGAGGATGTTTCTCTTGGTTGTGTGTCTTAAACAGTGAGTCATAAGGTCCCTTGTATAGGGTTGGACTCAAAAGAGCTGTTGGTATCTAAAAATGGAAAGTCCAACTTTCTAATTTCCTAAATCAATGAAATGATCGAACATATAAACAAGGTAATCAATCATATCACAAAAGTGATCGGTCATATTTGACCATTCATCTGAATTTCACAAAGTGATTGATCATGTTCAAATGAATGGTCGATCGGGCTGATCGATCATGAGAAACAAGATGGTCGATCACAGTTGATCAATCATAGGTGTCAAGGTGATCTATATTCGAAAATGGAAAATTTGAAACTAGTTATTCTGGTTTAAGTTTTCTTGGCCATCAAGAATATGTAAAAACTATAAGATTATTTTTAGCATAAACTAAAAACTAAGTAATATGTCACACTGCATCCAAAGTCTTCAAAACATGACCTTTAGAAATTATGTCTTTCTTTGATTCTTTTATCAATCTCATTCTGAGCCTTACAACTGAGTTTCTTATAATCATTTTTAGGATTTGAATCAGCTTCTAGTTTTTCTTCACTATTCAACATCGAGATTCTACTTGAAAGGTTAATCAAGCTACAAATCAAACATACAACCGTGTCACTATACAAATCTAAATAACTAACAATCTCTCCCATTTTTAATGACAAAACTTATAATTGTTATTCAAAACTTTTTTAGTTATAATTGTTTTTATCTTATTTCAAGTATTAACTCCCTCTTTGTTTTTATTTTTAATCTTTGTGTAGTAAACTTTACTACTTTTACTTTCAGGAAATGTCTCTTTTTGTCATTATCAAAATGATTTATCTCCCCCTATCTTAAAGAGTCCTTTCGCCTCCTTTTTCTCTACCTTCTATCTGAAACCAGAGGTTTAATTAGCTCCCCTTTTGGTAAAATTTTATTTCATAGTGCAGTTTTGGGAGATTTCACTCGGTTGGCATAAACCTAAGTATCTTCTAGGATATGCAAATCTATCAAGGTTTAAAGGTTTGGTAAATATATCAATAAGTTGATCTTTTGTGTTTACAAAATATAACATAATTCCTTTTATAATATAATATCTTAGAAAATGATGTCTAATGTCAATTCGTTTAGTCCTAGCATGTAATACATGATTTTAGACAGATTTATAGTACTTGTATTATCACAAAGGATTTTATCTTTTTTTAAACTTTGAGCCAAAGTCAATTAAGGTCTGCTTGATCCACAAAACTAACGAAGATGGAAGAGAGGCAGATATGTATTCATCATCTATTATTAATAGAGCTAACGAGTTTTTATTCTTGGAAAAACAAGAGACCAATGTATTTCCAAGGGAATGGCATGTTCTATTAGTACTCTTCTTATCAGTTTTATTTCTAACATAACCATCATCACTATAAGATTTTAAATCTAACTATGGTGATCTAGGATAAAATAAGCCTTAATTATAAGTATCTTTCAAGTATTTTAAGATCCTTTTTACAACTTTTAACTGACTTTCTTTGTAGGTCGATTGGAACCTAGCCATAAACACATACTAAAAAGTATGTCTGGTCTATTAGCAGTAAGATATAACAATGAACCAATCATACCTCTGTATCGAGTCGTGTCAATATCTTTACCCTTTTCATATGCATTGAACCAAGGATGAGCTCCCATCAATGTCGCCTTTACTTTTTGTACTCGCATTCTGAAATTTTTGAGATCATCATGAGTGTATTTCATTTGACTTATGAGGATTGCTTGAAGCAGTTGTTGAATTTGCAAGCCTAGCAAGAATTTAAGTTCTCCCATGATACTCATTTCAAACTCCTCCTGCATCATCTTAGAAATATATCTGCATAAATCTTAATTTTATAAACTCGAAAATAATATCATCAACACATATTTGAACAATTAAAATATCATCTGAATTTATAGTAAATAAGTTGAGTTTACTTTTTCAATTTTAATGTTAGCTAATAGAAAAGATTTCAATCTATCATACCATGCTCTTGGTGCTTGTTTAAGTCCATATAAAGCCTTATTCACTTTATAAACAAACTTAGGGTGATCTTTATCAACAAAACTAAGTGGTGTAAATGGCTAAGGTGACCTTTGTGGTGTAAAAGAAGATCGTTGCTGCTGCTGGTGATGATAGGCACGTAGATGTGTAGCATGATATTGATATGAATGTGGTCTCTGATAGGCATGCTCGTGAAACTGTTGCCGTGTGTAAGGACGACAACGTTGGAAATGTGGAGATGGTCATCCATGCTGCAAATGTATGTGCTGCTGCTGGTGTACACTTTGAGGAGTGAAGTGTGATGGCGATTGAACATGAGCGTACAATATCCTGTTGATCTCAAGAGTGGAATGAGAATCAACATCATCATCTCTAGGTCTAGTGATCAGACTCATGTTGGCATTGGACGGATCCTCATGCCAATCCAACTATTAAGGCTTAGTAGGTTGTACTGGCTCGCTCTTAACATACTAAATATGATGGGTGGGAGGAGCGGGTAAAGATCTCCATATAGGCTGGGAAGTGGAAGAAGGACATGATTGATGATACTGAAGCTATAGCTCGGTCACCTTCTTCGTCAAATCACTCAACTGTTGAGGAAGTGGTGAGAGTTTCTCCAACTCTCGCAGTAGCTGTAAGTACTGAACTTGCTTCTGAATCATTTCGTCCAATATAAGATTCTCACTAATAAATCCCATGTCAGATCATGAATCACAATCAAAACACATGTGTTACCTTGTGATGCTCTCGATGGTGTGGTGGCTGTGGGGCATTCTAGAATGCTCAAGTGGAGTCAACTACACATGAATTCTCCATCATCACCTCAAAGATGGACCAAACTGACTTTGCATCCCAATTCAAATGGCTTCTGCCACATGCAACACTCATTAGGCCCTGAACATCCGGTTGGAGTCCTCCAAAATAGTTCTGTACAAGTACTTTCAATGGAATCTTTGTGACGAGGCATCTCTTAGTTAAATCCTTGAATCTATCCCATGCTTCATGGAATGACTCATATGGAAGCTGTGTGAAATTGGAGATCTGACTGCTAATCATGTCCATCCACCCTAAAGGAAAGTATTTACACTGGAATGTGGACTTTAGATTGCCTTATGTCAAAATCTCCCTCCCCAAGTGACACAACCAATAAAGTGCCTTATCTGCTAAGACGAAGGGGAAGGTCTTGAGGCATATATCCTCCTGTATAACTCCTGTATAACTAGCAGTACCTCATGTCATCTCGAACTATTGTATAAAGGTAAATGGCTCATTTTAAGTGTTCCCATAAAACTTGGGAATCAATGAGATAAAGGATGGTCTCAGATCATATGACCCTTGATTCCGTTGTAACCGAATCCAATGGTGTAGTGTTCAAGCTCCTGGATCATACTCATCTTTCAATGATGCAGGAACCACGATAGGTGGTAGTGGGTTCCCGACTCCTGCTCTCAACATAGTGATGTATCCATGATTCTCACTCTTTATTCATTTATTTTAGCTCTTTTTCTTGGCAAAACACCATGTGAATAATTGTAAATATAATAATTTACCAATTTGCATGCTTGGGTTAATATTACATATTTATCATGCATTTTTGATAAAAATAAAAGAATAAAGGAAAAGAAAAATAATGATGTATTTAATATAAATACAGAGTGACCCAAACCCCAAGAGAAGGTCAAGACTTGACCTGATCGTAAAATAAAATAAGGAGGGAGAGATAGGGCTCACTATGTAGTGTGTATGCTACATATATTTATACATATTTATTTTTGAGAAAATAAAATAAAATAATTATTTTTACACCCTTGTATATATTTTTAGAAATAAAATAAAATAAAATTAGAAAAATTAAGTAAAAAATAAAATCCTCCATTCATTGTGTAAAATACTCTTGTATATATCACATCCACTATTTATTATGTATCATTGAATACTTTGTAAAAATAAAATAAAAACTAAATTATATTTATAAAATTATGTTATAAATAAAATATAAAATAAGGGTATTTTTGTAAAAATAATAAAATAAAAATACTTGTACATAATACATAGGTATATTATACATGTATATAATATTATATATTGTATATACATTAATTTATTTTTCATAAAAATAATTAAAAATCACAATTTTTTTGTAATAATCATCTTTTATTTTATGCACTTTTTTATTTTGAATTCATTGTTATATTTATTGAATTTTCAATTATTTTGTATAATCTGATTTTCTGATTGGTCCAGAGACTTTCGTTGACCTCGGTCAACCCTCCCTTCATGCAGGGGCAGACTCGATTCACTCTTGCCGGGCCTTCTTCTCCTATTTCACCACCCGACTCTGACTACCTCATGCCCTATTTTTTTGCCCGAGCCTCCTCCTAGGATCCATGATCCTCGCGGATCCCTAGGAAGGCCCAGATCTTCCTAGGGTTGAGCGCTCTTGCTCGATCTTTTCAGACCTTGGAGTTGCCTATAAAATCTCACCTCCACCTCCACTTAGCGGTAACTCGTCCCTCATGCCCCATTTCTGCCCTAGCCACCTTCAGTAAAGTGACAGCCACTCTAGGAGCGGCTTAGGAGTTTAGGGAGTCGCATGGAGGCTCGTAGCTTGATGTGGCCGGACCTCTTCGCCGCGTGAAGCCTCCCAGCTAGCCGCAGCTTGGTTGAGGCCAAGACCAAACCACCCACCTTCGTCTGATCTTGATGAGCACATCAGTAGCTTTAGGTACCGCTCATATCCATTGCATTTCTCAATTTGACTCATCTTTTCAATCTATCTCTGGTGATGTTCACTTGTTCCAACCAACTTTTCGGAGCCCCGTTCCCTACATCTACCCACTCCGATCTACGCTACATCTCACTTCGCACCCCCTCATGCAACCCAACCATCTTGAGACTTGACCATCGAGTCGAGATTAGGCTCAGACCTCCTTCTCACGCCTTTGCCGAAGGTCGATCACAATCCACCATCGCTTCCCTTACCCTTTGAAGCAATAACCAGGGTTGGAGTGTAGCCCTGAACCCTTTCTTCCCCTTGCAGGTCTGCAAGCATGCCTGGAGATCACTTTGGAGCATTTGCTACTAAGGTGGAGTAGCTTCAAGAGGAGCTTCACCAGCATGCCCATCTGATCGTCGTCACCTCCATCGGAGTCATCCTTCTGAATAAGAGCACCCTCACAACACTACAAGACCCTTTAATGACCTCATCGGAGCAGTGAATTGCCTCCATTGGCCGATTGAAGGTCGCTTGAGGGGTGTTCTTCCAGCATCCTCCTCCACCGTCGGATGAGCAACCTACTGCCAGATTCCATCACGGTCGCTTGAGGTGTGTTCTTTCCGATATATCAGCTTTGCAGTGCATCTGACATGCATGTAGCCAACCGGATCAAAACTGTCACATCTGCATCAGGGAATGATCAGAGCCGCAGGATAGCGACACCATCCACACGTACCACATGTCTCTGCAGGGGTATATATCCCTTTTACCCTCGCATGTTTATGCTTTTCTCCTTAGTCCATTAAATAAAGTTTTAGTTAAGACACTTTATAGTTTGGACCTTGTAGTTACTGATATTTGCACTTTAGTCTTGTCTATTTGAACTCACGTGCATCTCCACGTGCTAGTCGGATTATTTGCAGTATTTGGTATAAACTTCTATGTTGTTATGAATTGAATGATGAGTTTTTAGTATTTGCACTTATACCCTTGTGAAACTGGATCACGTGTTGTGCATGTGATTGCATGGACTTTTTGCAACTTCGGCCCTGTACTTTTTACATATGTTATTATTAGGCTTAGAACTTTATTTTAATTGCACGTAGGTACCTTTAGAGTGTACCTAATTACATATTGTATTTTTGACTTAATAAATATCAAATTAATCTGAAAAGGTATCTAAAAATTACCATCTACTCATGTTGACGTATAGTATTTAGTGTAATTTTAGTGGGTTAATCTCTTTGCATTTGTTATTTTCTAAAATTAAAAAATACCTAAAAAAGTGTCATGTCTATCTTTAAAAATCCATAAAAACTTGAAAATGGTCTTAAAATTTCCAAAAAAAAATTAGTGTATTTTATGTGTTTTATCTACAATAGCAATTTTGTTTAAAAATTCCCTATAAAAATCATAAGAATTGCAAAACATCCAAAATCTTATAAAAATCATAAAAAAGTCATGAAAAATCCAAAAATTCTCATTTCAATTACTGTTTGTAGGTTTTACTTGTATTTCCTCATAAAACTGCTATCTAGGATTTTAGGGTATTTTAATTACATTTATTTTGCGATTTAATCCCGATTGTGCACTATTTTTACATTTTTAGTTACTATTTTTTTTATAAATTATAAAAACATTGTAAACTACATAAAATTACCAAAAGCATTTTAAAACCTTAAAAATCCAAAAATATTTTTATTTGAATTTCTAAGCATTTTTAGCCCTTGAAAAAAATACAAAAAGATTGTTATGTTGCCTCGTCTTCTTATTTGTTGATTTTATTTTCTTATAAAAATTTAAAAAATTTTCAAAATTAAAAACCATTAAATATATGATATTTTATTCCTGAGATTTGACTACTTCGATGGTTTTTTCGTGCTCCTTGTGTTTGACCTTAATTACAATACCGGGCAAAATAAATAGTGAACTGTTTACATTTGTGCTTGATTGTTTGATACTTGATTGAGTGGTTTATTTTTCTTGATTGAACAATTCAATTTATTAGGGACAATGATATTGCTTATTTTCCATCTTAATCGATCTCGATTTTTGGCTCATCAGAATGTTGCTGTTGCTGAGAGCACGACTTAGTAGTCATTTTCACCTTTTTCTTATTTTTGCATCTATCTGAAAAAACTATTTCTGACATCTAATCTGTTTCACTTTTCGTGCGAGGAACCATGTGAGGGACGCTTCGACTTTTTATTGGAGGAGATAGCACCTGAGGAGAAGCAGAGGAGAATTAGGACTTAGTTTTATTAGATAGATAGTTTATTCCTCACAAAACTGTTATTATTGTAACATTTGTGGACTTGGACTCTCTTGGACTCGCTTAAACATTTCGGGGTCTGTTTCGCCGAGTACCGGTGCACTCGGGGGACCTCACCGCAACCTTTTCTTGTTTTGATTTCACCACCTTACTTTTTATTTGATTCTCACATATTTAGCAATTAGACTTAGGATTTTTGTTGATTGTGACGTAATTAACGAAGGTCCACGACCTAATTGCTTATTTGTTCCTATAGAGCGTAACTGGACCTAGCTAAAAATAAACTGAAAAAGTTAGTTTAATTAAATTTGAGGCCACAAGCCATGAGGAGTTACATATAGTGCTAGTAGGACCTGTTGTGGCGGATACCGAGTGACTCCCAAGATGAGAATCTGGTCTCTATTTGATTAGCTAGCTATTGTTCTTCACGATCAATAGAAATTGCTTGTCTAAGGCTGATTTCCTCATGCATCATATAGTTAGTTTACCTTTTCTGTCTTTAATTTATGCGCGGATCACCCTGCATGTAGAGTACTGAAGATAGGTATGCATTTCTATCTCTTTATGCATCATTGTGTTTGATCACGCATTGGCTTTTTCGACTTCCTCCCCCTATTTTTGGATTCAAAATAGCCAAGGAAATCGAAAAATTCATTAGGCATTATTTTTATCTTAAAAACACATAAAAAGTGAAAACAAATACAATTGGGATTGTTAATGCCAACTTGATCCTAAAACACACTTCACTCAAAAATCTTTGTTTTAGGGAGAGTCACTCCCTCATTGGTTGATTTATCTGTACGAGAGAGTAACCCGCACACTATGTTAGAGCCACACCTGAACTCCTTTCAGACTATTGATCTTGTGGTCCGCAATCCATACTGGCTGGGAAAAATTAACTGTGGGATTGGGCCAGTCTCCTGAGAGCATCAGGTTCTCAATAGCTCGCTTAATCGCTCTGATAGATTGATTTCTCACCTAAATAAAATTAATAAGCTTAACAACCGATCTCTTACAGTCATCAGCTCGAGTGTTGAGTATGTGAATTGGGAGTTTGACTACTGATGAATACCCATTCATCACTCTTTATTCTTATATTTTAGCTACAAAAACCTTTGCAAATACATGTATCTTCATGTAAATACAAATAATTACTAAAAGCATGCATCATATAAAGTTTAATAATTAGCTTGTTTTTGTGCAAAAATAAAAGAATAAAGAGACAAAAGAAAAAGAGGGAAATATTTAGAATAAATATTGAGCAACCTAAACCCAAGGGAGGGCTCAACATGGGCCTGACCGCATAAAAGCCAAAGTAGAGAGAGATAGGGTGCTCAGGTGTGTAAATATACCTATAAATAGAACAAAAATATTTTCCTCTAAAAATAGACTAAAAGTGGTTTGTATATATAGTATATATTTGTAAATACAAAAAATCAAAAAAATAGAAAAATTAAAAAGAAAACAAAAACATCACTTGTGCATATTCACCATGTACATATTCCACTCACTTATCTTTATTTCACCTTATAAATAAATAAAATTACTTTCCATAAAATAAAATAAATATTCCACTCACTTATCTTTATTTCACCTTATAAATAAAATAAAAACAATAAAAACAAAGGCAAAATAAAAAGAACAAAATTAAAAACCAAAAATACATTGTAAATATACTATGTATATAGATGTATATATCTATTTACTTCCCCCTTGTATATAAATAATAAAAATAAAATAAAAATATCTTTTCACTCCTAATTGTATGATATAAATAAATGAAATATAAAATGAGGATAAAAATGTATAAAAATAACAAATTAAAAATTAAAATTAAAAATCCTATATTGTATATATACCTATATATAGCCCTATTATGTAAATACCTTATTTTCATTTCGAAAAATGAATTAAAAATCACAAAAAAATAGAAAAAATCAACAAACATTTTTTATATTTTGAGTTTTTAATAATTCAGCCATTTCCTATTTTTAATTTATTTTATAAATCTTTTTGACATGGCTGCTTCTCATTGGTCCACGGGGGAATGTTGACCCCCCGGTCAACTCCCCCCTGTGGACCACCTCCCACGGATCTTGAGTGACCGACCCGACTTCCCCATTTATTCCACACTCGATCCGATCTCCAGACACCCAAACCCAGGGTCCTAATCACACCCCGAGCATCCGAGAACCTCGCCCGACATCGTGCCTAGGGGTCCGTGCTCAATCGAGCCGGACCCGAGCCTTTCTTCCCGGACCTTCAACCCTATTTAATCCGAGCTCCGCCGCACGATTCCAGCATCTTTGGCTCCCCACCTTTCATTCCCGTGACCTCCACTGCCTTCCCTGAGGTGACAACTCTCCGTTGGCGGTGTCGAAGAGAGGAGAAGGTGCCCGGACCTCTGATCCGGCGAGCAAGCGCCGCCGTGCTCCGCCTGAAGCAGGATCGAGCTCCACCGTCTACCCTTCGCCGGAGCTTGACCGCCCCGCCTCACCGACCACCGTCACCCCCTCTCATAGGGTCGAGGCACTTTGCCCTCGACCCACGAGTCTGCTCGTGCGCTTTGCAGGTACATCCGAGCCCATCTGAGGGCTTGGACCATCTGGAGCAGCAGCTTGGTCTCCGTCGGCCTCGCCTGAGCTCCTCGGAGCTCCGTCGAGTCATCGGAGGGCACCATTGGACGCGGAAGGCCACATCGACTCATCTCCGATCATCAGGGTCCCGCGAGGAGGCCGGGAGCGCGCGCAGCGGGCCGGCGAAGGTCGCCGGCCATCAGTTCTTCCTCCACCTCCAGCTACCGTCCGATGCACCTCCAGCTCCAGTTTGCATCCCAGCCGTTCATCTGAGGAGCTACCAGCAGCGTCAGCTCTTTGGAGGAGCGATCCAGACCGTTCGTTCGCCAAGGTTTAGCCACAGGGCCTCACGTCCGTTCGATCTTCCACGTGGCGACGCCTTGGCCGTTAGAACAGCCCGAGGATTCCAGCGTTGGGCGCCACCTCTTCCCAGCCGTCGATCAGCACACGTGGCGCCCATCTGACGGTCGACTTAATAAAGGGTAATTTACCCTTAGGCCCTTCTCTTTTTACTAGTTTGCTTTTAGTCCTGTAAATATTTTTAGGATTTTATTTGCGTTAGGTAATTTGCATGTTGGACCTTATCTTTTCTGTTATTTGCATGTATACCCCTGCCTGTAGTGTGTCACGTGTGCATCGACACGTGTCTGTCTGGGATATTTGCATTGATAGCCTTGTGGTTCTGGGATGTTCGTGAATGAATGAAAACTTTTAGATAATTACATATATACCCCTGTGCGTGGTTTATTTGTGCATGTACGTATATTTTTGGGTATTTTACAGTAAAGCCCTCAGACTTTTGGTACCTGTTACCAATTAGTCCGAGAACTTTAATTTTATTGTAATTAGGTCCCTGTGTGCCCCAGACACGCGCCTCACGCGTGACTTCTTGAGATTTTTGCACTGGACCCCCTGGAGCTTCTGGTATTTACGTACAGGTCCATGTGCACTGTACCTAGGTTTTGATTTTGAATAAAATATCAAACTCACTCCAAATTCTATAAAAATTGGACACATGGCTCCTACCATGGTGTAAAATTTTCTAGAATTTTTGGAGACATTTTTGATTTTATTTACTATTTTTAAAAATTCAAAAACACGCATTTTCTTTACTGTCTGACTTAAAAATTCACAAAAATATTAAAACTCATCTAAAAATTACAAAACAATTAGCTACTATGTATTTTGTCTTGTCTGATTTTCGGACCAAGTTTGGTCATTTTTTATTATATAAAACTCATAAAAATTGAAAAAAACTAAAACCACTATAAAAATTATAATAAATAATTTCCAAATCCAAAAACAATAAATTCAGTGCCTAAATTTTCCTTGTTTCTTCTTCTATACAGGAAAATTACCTCTAAGCTTTTTAGGGACTTTTAGATATTTTATCTAAGTCCCTCAAACTTGGCTGGACATTGTTGATGTTTTCTTGCATTGTTTGATTTTTAGAAAGTTAAATAAAGATCAGAAAAATATCAAAAATTACCCAGAAACAGTAAAAAACCTAAAAACATTTTTATCTGAATTTTTGGTTGTATTTTAAGTGCTTTAATAATTGTTTGTATTTGGCTTATTCACTTGTTTTCTTCTTTTCCTTATTAATTAAAAATCCAAAAAAATTCATAAAAATTTAAAATCCACCAAAAACACTTGTCTTTTATTTTATTCATTCTTTAGACTACTTCGTAGGTTGCAAGGCCATCACGTGCTCCCTGAGTCCGACCCTGGTCACTATACCAGGCTAATCTAATAGCCAGGACCGCTATTGTGTTTATTTGATTTTATCTGATTTTGGTGGTATGAACTTCATTTTCTTGATTGACCGATTGACTTTCGAGATCCGTGTCGCAACGACTCTTGATCTATTTTCTTTCACCCGTGTCTTGGTGGTTTTTGTGGTCATCAGAATGGCGCCGTTGCCGGGGATCGATTTTGTGGTTTTTGTGAGGTCTTTGATGCATGGGGCATCGATTTCATGGGTCCATTCCCTAAGAGTCAGGGATTTGAGTACATTCCGTTGGCCGTTGACTATGTTAGTCGTTGGGTTGAGGCTATCCCCGCCCGAGCCGCTGATGCGAGGACAGTTTGCAGATTTTTGAGGAAGCACTTCATCACGCGGTTCGTGGTACCTCGAGTATTGATTTCAGATGGGGGGTCTCATTTCATCAACGACCAGGTGAAGACACTTGCTAGCGAGTTCGGCATAGACCATCGTGTTGCTACACCTTACCATCCACAGACGAATGGTCTAGCCGAGGTGTCGAACAGGGAGATCAAGACTATTTTGCAGAAAGTCGTCCGCCCTGACCGAAAGGATTGGTCACAGCTTTTGGACTCGGTCTTATGGGCATATAGGATGTCTTTCAAGACACCATTGGGCACATCTCCCTTTCGCCTAGTTTATGGCAAGCTGTGCCATTTACCTGTAGAGTTGAGGCACAAGTCACTTTGGGCAGTCACAGATATTCTTTTCGATCCAGATAGTGTAGGAGACCAGAGGAGGGCAGAGTTAGCAGCCCTGGAGGAGCTTCGTGATACCGCCTTCTCAAACAGCCTACAGTATAAGGAGAGAGTGAAAGAGTGGCATGATTCTCATATCAGCCACAAACATTTTGAGTCTGGACAGACAGTGTGGTTGTTTGATGCTAGGCTTCGTCTATTTCCAGGGAAGCTACAGAGCAAATGGAAGGGACCTTATCTTGTGAGAAAGGTACACGACAACGGTAGCATTGATATATCCGAGTTGTCTTCTGAGAGTACCTTTCGAGTGAACGGCCAGCGGCTCAAGCCATTTCTAGATCATGAGCCGCGGGTCGTTGATGTTGCCCCTATTCACTTTGCGTGAGATGTGGTCTCTTGACTCACATCTATTGTATCTCACGCCTGATTATCACTGTTCTTCCGACCTGTATAGATCCAGTTGTCCATATCACTCTATTCTTTAGTCCCACATCCCTTTTCTCATCTTATTATTATGCTATACTTAGGGTGTACTTTACCCTAAGTATAGGGGGGATGTAGGACCTTCGGGTATTCCTTTCATTCTTTCTACCCCTGTTTTGTTGCCCATACTTAGGGATATTTTACCCTAAGTATAGGGGGGCAGGCTCTGTACATCCTTCACTTGGATTTCCCTTCATGTACAGCTTGCTATACTTAGGATTATTTGATCCTAAGTATAGGGGGAAACCACCGAGTTCTCCTCATTCTATTCATTCATTCATCTCTGTATCTAGCCATTCCTTTTCACATCCCTTTACTAAGCACGAGTTATGTCTTCTTCATCGCTCTTGATCACTCTGAGGACATCGTTCGAGCTAAGTATAGGGGGGGTGTATATATTTCATATATACTTTAGCCATAACTCGTACTTTGTGTGAGTGTGTTAATAAATAAAATGGCTAAAAACCCTAAAAATCCATAAAATTAAAAATTTTTCTCCCTTGTATATAAGATTCGTTTTGCACATACATAGCTAGTGTACAAAATTAGTTTTGTATAAATGTTTTCAAAAATCTTTTGTGTAAAGTTTGTGTAAATATTTTCTTATCAAAACTATGTATACAGTACAATTTTTTTCCAAAATGTTTTAAAAATCAAAAGTTTGCAAAAATCTTGTGTAAATGTGTGTAAATACTTTTGCAAAACTTGCATTTCATGCATTCATCCATTCGTGATTTCAAAACATTTTCCAAAAATTTTGCATGATTGTGAATATTTATAAATAGCATCTTTGTAAATATTTGTATAGTTTTTCCTGGATCATAGTTGACATTTAAACTAGACTGGAATTAAATTGGGAAATGGAGCTTGATTAAGATCTTAATCCACCTAATTCTAAGAGGAACCTTATAGGGCTTAGGGTTAAGACTTTTCAGGTCCATTGGAACTTAATTCTTTGAGTCCACTAGGCTATGAGCATATGTCATCTTGATGAGACTAAGTAGAGCACTTAACAACACACGCATGACTCTTAGAGACAATGGCTTGACTTGCACCAGCACTTTACACACAGCTCTCCACGGATGAGGTGGTGAGGAGGCAGTTTCCTTCGGCTTGGGGTAGCATATGAGCGTAGTACTTCTAGGTGGAACCTCTCTTCTTCTTCTAGTGAAGGAAGTGCGCCTCAACTTGGTCTAGTGGTGATGAAGGCTAAAGACAGAAGCCTTGGGTTGCAATAAAGCTTCAAAAGAGGGATAGTCTACTGGCTCAAGAGGAAAAACTCCTTGTATATATGCTGCACCATGTAGATATGTTGTACAGTTGCACATGAAAAAAAAAGAATATAACTCCAAAAAAGTGGTGGGTCGGATTGAAAAGTTAATAACCCCACCGGAGTGTATATAGTCAAATAAAGCAAAAGCTTATCGTATCCATGTTACATCTCATGAAGCTTGCAGCGGGAGACTTAGCTACACTGGTTTGGCTCCCAGGGATACGTGGCTGCACTGGACATGGTCCATTCTTCATCTTCTTCCCCCTCTGCTTGAGCCGGTTGCACTTGAACTTAGAAGGGAATATCCCGCTTCTCGAGGAAAGAGTTGCTAGACCGAGGCATTAGAGTTACCAGGTTGGGGGAGGTTGTTTCTTTGTTACTTCTGAGGTGGGGAGCTACATATCACTTACACTGCATGGAAAGATTCATGGTCATTAGAGTTTGTGTATGTAGACTTGTTCTGATCTGGTTTATTGAGGAGTCTTGTCCATAGATTGGTGGAACTTAGAGGCTGTTGAGTTTTAAGCTTAAGTCCAAATAAGGTTCCGACACATTAATAATCCAAAGATCTGATCGAGCTCCATATTTCAATTCAATGAAGGCAAGTTTAATAATCAGCCTTAATCCATGTATATTCTCCTCTTTTCTTTTTCTTTCTTTATTCACTTGTTTTTCAAATAAGTGTTTGCTAATGGACTAGCAAAGTTAAGTATAGGGGTGTGATGAATACCCATTCATCACTCTTTATTCTTATATTTTAGCTACAAAAACCTTTGCAAATACATGTATCTTCATGTAAATACAAATAATTACTAAAAGCATGCATTATATAAAGTTTAATAATTAGCAAGTTTTTGTGCAAAAATAAAAGAATAAAGAGACAAAAGAAAAAGAGGGAAATAAATATTGAGCAACCTAATTCCAAGGGAGGGCTCAGCATGGGCCTGACCGCATAAAAGCCAAAGTAGAGAGATAGGGTGCTCAGGTGTGTAAATATACCTATAAATAGATTCACCATGTACATAGTCCACTCACTTATCTTTATTTCACCTTATAAATAAATAAAATTAATTTCCATAAAATTTGTAAATATTCTATCTTTTATGATGTAAATAAATAAAATAAAAACAATAAAAACAAAAGTAAAATAAAAAGAACAAAATTAAAAACCAAAAATACATTGTAAATATACCATGTATATAGATGTATATATCTATATATTTCCCCCTTGTATATAAATAATAAAAATAAAATAAAAATATCTTTTCACTCCTAATTGTATGATATAAATAAATAAAATATAAAATGAGGATAAAAATGTATAAAAATAACAAATTAAAAATCAAAAATAAAAATCCTATATTATATATATACCTATATATAGCCCTATTATGTAAATACCTTATTTTCATTTCGAAAAATTAATTAAAAATCACAAAAAATAGAAAAAATAAAACAAACATTTTTCATATTTTGAGTTTTTAATAATTCAGCCATTTCCTATTTTTAATTGATTTTAAAAAATCTTTTTGACGTGGCTGCTTCTCATTGGTCCACGGGGGAATGCTGACCCCCCGGTCAACTCCCCCCTGTGGACCACCTCCCACGGATCTTGAGTGACCGACCCGACTTCGCCATTTATTCCACACTCGATCCGATCTCCAGATACCCAAACCCAGGGTCCTAATCACACCCCGAGCATCCGGGAACCTCGCCCGACATCGTGCCTAGGGGTCCATGCTCAATCGAGCAGGACTCGAGCCTTTCTTCCCGGACCTTGCACCCTATTTAATCCGAGCTCCGCCGCATGATTCCATCATCTTTGGCTCCCCACCTTTCATTCCCGTGACCTCCACTGCCTTCCCTGAGGTGACAGCTCTCCGTTGGCGGTGTCGAAGAGAGGAGAAGGTGCCCGGACCTCTGATCCGGCGAGCAAGCGCCGCCGTGCTTCGCCTGAAGCAGGAGCTCGAGCCTCGAGCCTCGGCGACCCGTGAGGCAATGACCAGAGCTCCCAGAGCTCGAGCCTAGTCGATTTCTCCACCCAGGTACCCTTATTTCCTTCCCGTTTTATTTGATTTCGCGTTTCACCCAATTCACCCATTTTCTGTTCATCGTCGATTCCGGTCATCTCTGTCTTTGTCCCGATCATCGGACCTCACCATCACGATAGCCTTCTTCCCGCGCACGTTCTATGCCCCTCCATTCAACCCAGCTCGCACAGGAACTGGGGTTTTGATGAATACACATTCATCACTCTTTATTCTTATATTTTAGCTACAAAAACCTTTGCAAATGCATGTAGATATATGTAAATATAAATAATGACCAAAAGCATGCATTGTGTAAAAACCTATAATTAGCATGTTTTTGTGCAAAAATAAAAGAATAAATATTAAAAAGAAAAAGAGGGAAATATTTAGAGTAAATATTGAGCAACCTAACCCAAGGGAGGGCTCAGCATGGGCCTGACCGCATAAAAGCCAAAGTAGAGGGAGATAGGGGCTCTTGTGTAAATAATTATGTAAATAAAATAAAAATATTTTCCTCACCAAGAATACAGTTGTAAATATTTGTATATAGTTATAAAAGAAAAAAACAAAACAAAAGGTAAAAACCAAAAAGATTAAAAATACCCTTTCATCATGTACATAAACCATGCCTCTATATTTATTTAACCTTGTAAATAAATAAAGTTATTTTCAAAACTTTTTGTAAATATTCTAGGTTATATATTGTAAATAAATAAAATAAAAAGAATCAAAACAAAAATCAAATAAAAATTACAAAATTCAAAATATAAAAAAATTCATTGTATATATACCATGTATATAGATGTATATATCTATTTATTTTACCTATGTATATAAATAATAAAAACAAAATAAAAATACTCTTTTATTCCTTATTTTATACTATAAATGAATAAAATATAAAATAGGAATAAAATTGTACAAAAATAATAATTAAAAATCAAAAACCAAAAGCCTACATATTGTATATATACCTATATATAGATATATAATGTATATACCTTATTTTTATTTCCAAAAATTAATTAAAAATCACCAAAAAATAGAAAAAAATAAAATAAAAATAATTCATGTTTTAAGTTTTTGCAAAATCGGCCATTTGCTGCCTTATTTTTGAGCTTCAAATCTTTTCCACGTGGCAGCTTCTCATTGGCCCACGGAGATGTTGACCTCCGGTCAACTCCCTCCGCGGACCTCCTTCTCCAGCGGATCTCGCGCCCGACCCGACTTCTCCTCTTTTTCCGCGCTCGATCCGCTCGCCATCTCCGCAAACCCCGGGTCCTATCTCTTCTTCGTGCATTCGAGACCCTCGCCGGGGTATCCATATCGGGATCCGCGCTTCTCACAGCCCTACCCGACCAGCCCTAGCCGGACCTGCACCCACTTAAATACCCAGCTCCGCCACCCATTTTCTCTATCTTTGGCCATTTGCTTCGTTCTCCAGTGAGCTCCAGAGAGAGAGAGAGAGGTGACAGCTCGCGCCTCGACCTGTTGCAGCGAGGAGAGGAGGTGAAAGCCATCGATCCGGCGATTCTTCACCGCCGTGCTCCGCCCCGAGTTGGAGCTCGAGCCTCGGACGTCGGCGGTCCTTGAGGCGAAGACCCAGAGCTGCGCAAGCTCGACCACAGCCCACCCATCCACCCAGGTAGCTCAGATTTTGTCCCTAGTTCTCTAATTTTCGATTAGCCCCAAATCTCGCCGTCACCGACCATCATCGATTCCGACCATCTCCCCCTTCCGTTCGATCATCCGAGTCCCTCATCACGTTCGCCTTTCCCCCGCGCACCTTCTCCGCCCCTCCGTTCAACCCAGCTCGCACAGGAGCTGGGGTTCGAACCCCTTCGCCGTCGCATCGCCGGGGTTAGCCCGCACCACCACACCGTCCACTTGCAACACCTCTAACGGGGTCGAGGCAGTTTGCCCTCGACCCAGGAGCTCTTTGGTTGCGTTTTGCAGGTCAATCGAGGGCTGTCTAAGGCCCTCCTACTTGAGGACCGGAGCTTCTTTTCCGCCGGAGTCGACAGAGCTCTCCGGAGCTCCGCTGATTCATCGGAGACGTCCCACAGACGTGGGAGGCCAAGGCGAAGCTTCCTCGGTCACCAGAAGCCCCCGCGGAGGACCGGAGCGCGCGTACTGGGCCGGCGAAGTTCGCCGGCCTCTTGTTCTTCCAGGACCCTCCAGAGCCGTCGGATTAGCCTCCCGCTCCAGGTGCCATCCTGACCGTTGGTGGCTGGAGCCCCCCTTTGACGTCAGATCTGAGGTGAAAGATCCAGGCCGTCAGATCCACACGTGTCCTGGCCTGGACCGTTGGATCGTGCAGAGCAGCAGCAGCGTCGAGAGCCGCCCCATCCTGACCGTCCAATCGCCACGTGGCGGCCATCCATCAGCTCCACTTAATAAAGGGTAATTTACCCTTAGGCCCTTATCTTTATTTTATTTTGCATTAGTCCTGTAAATATTTAAATACGTTGTTTAGTTTTAGGGTAAATTGCACAGAGGACCTCGAGCTTAGTTTATTTGCATTTATACCCCTGCCTGTGTGAGCCACGTGCTTCGTCACATGTATTTTTGGGATATTTGCAGTCTATGCCCTTGTTGTTCTGGCTGTTATGAAATGAATGAAATCTTTTTAATATTTGCATTTATGCCCCTGTGAATGGTTTAATTCCACATGTGCGTGATTTCTTGGGTTATTTCAGCTGAGGCCCTCGGACTTTTGGTACGTGTTACCAATTGGTCCTTGGGACTTCTTTTTATTACCGATAGGTCCCTGAGTGCCCCAGGCACGCGCTTGGCGCGTGTTTTGCTGGGTATTTTGCACCGAGACCCCCAGAACTTTGGGTATTTGCATTTAAGTCCTTGTGCACAGTACCCTCTTGTCATTTTTGAATAAAATATCAAATCACCTCCAAATTCGACAAAAATTTGATACATGTCTCCTGCCATGGTGTAGAATTTTTGTGAATTTTTGAGGACATTTTTGATTTCGTTTGTTATTTTTAAAAATTCAAAAACCTACATTTTTACAACTGTCTAGATTTAAAAACCCCAAAGAAATATAAAAACTCCCCTAAAAATTCTATAAAAATTAGGTACTGTTTAGTTTAGTGTGTTTGATTTTCTAGCCAATTTTGGCTATTTTTCACCACTGGAAAACCTTAAAAACTTAAAAACCTCAAAAAACCCATAAAAATTCTAATAAATACATTAAAAATCCAAAAACAATAAATCTGGTGCCTAAATTTTCCTTATTTCATCTATTTTATAGGAAAATTACCTCCAGGCCTTTTTGAGGTCCTTAGGTATTTTATCTAGGGACTTTAGGCCTGGCTGGACAGTGCCATTGCTTTTTGCTACTGTTTGATTTTTAGAAATTAAAATAGATATCAGAAAAATTCCAAAAATTCACCAAAAACATAAAAAATTATAAAACACACAAAAATATTTTTGTTTGAATTTTTGCTTGATTTTTGATGCATTAAATAATTTTTTGAAGTGTGATTGTTTTTGTCTTTCTTATTTTCTTTACATATTAAAAATCCAAAAGAAAATATAAAAATAATTAAAAACCACTAAAAATATTTTCCTCTTTTCTTGTATTTGTTTTGACTACTTCGTAGGCCTCTCGGCCAACCCGTGCTCCTTGAGTTCGACCCTGGGTGCTATACCAGGTTAAACACATAGCAGGACCGCTTCCTTGCTTCGATTGATTTTATTTGTTTCGAGTGGTTCGATTTTTCTTGATATACATAGCCTGACCGCTTGGGTCGCAACGACCCTAATTCTGTACCTTATACCCGAGTGGTCGGGCTGGTTATCAGAATGGCGCCATTGTCGGGGAGCACGGCTTAGTAGTTATTTTTTAGCTTTTCCGCGGCTTTTTGATCTTCGTGGCTTTCTGTGTAGAGTTTTTGTAGATATATTTTTCTCATATTTTCTGACAATAATTTGGACTGACCACTTGTATCTTTTTCTTGCGAGGGCCCGAGGATCGAGGCGGCCGATTTCGAGAAGCCGACGCAACCGCGAGACTCGGAGGCGGCTCCCTTCTGCACGGAGCCGCAGGAGAGAGCGAGAGAGAGAGTTGAGTGGGTGAGGATAGTTTAGGACTATTTGATTATTGTTGTAATAATACAGGGACTTAGACTTGGACCATTGTGGACTTGTCGTAGCGGGTCTGTTTCGCCGAGCACCGGTGTGCTCGGGGGACCCTTAGGACTTGCACGGTTTTTCGCGGTTTTTCGCGGTTTTATTTTATTTTCTTTCTTCCTTTTCCGGTGTTTACGCGGTTTTTGCTCGAGCCCCTAGACTTAGGAATTTCTGGTGATTATGCCGTAGTTAGTAGGATCCACACACCTAATTGATTATCTGTTCCTATAGAATGTTAATTGGACCTACTAATAAATCAATAATAAAAATAACTTAGTCGCTTTCCTGAGAGCCTACGCGCCGCGAGCCTGCCCCG
Source organism: Ottelia alismoides (assembly GCA_037367405.1). Classification (NCBI taxonomy): domain Eukaryota; kingdom Viridiplantae; phylum Streptophyta; class Magnoliopsida; order Alismatales; family Hydrocharitaceae; genus Ottelia; species Ottelia alismoides. Next base: position 285,666 of record JAZKJV010005026.1, read on the forward strand.
TCAAGCGCTACTCCTGAACTCGACTTGTCGAGAAGAGGAGGGGTGGGTCTAGACCGGACTCTTTGGATCGAGGGCGAGTGACTGAGTTAGACGGTTCTTCGCTAGAAATTGCTCATTTAGGACTCGGCTTTCCCGTTGCATCATATAGGTAGTTTCCTTTCTGTCTTTACATTTATGCGCGGATCATATTGCATGTAGAGTGCTGGAGTCAGGTACGCCTTCCTTACTTTGCATGCATCATTGATTTTATCGTGCATCGGCTTTTTCGACTTCTCCCCCCTGTTTTCGGACTTAATAATCAGGAGAACCGAAAAATTCGTTAGGCCTTTTTCTTGATATTTGAAAAAATATTAAAAAGAGAAACCATAAAATTGGGACTGGCTAAGACTATTGACCTTAAAAACCGCTCACCCTAAAAATTTTGTCTTGGGGAGAGCAACCCCCTCATTGTATGGTTTGGATGCGCGAGAGAGTGACTCGCACCCTAGGTAGAGCCTCCCGGTGCTAGTCCCGACTGATTACCGACTCTTCCGTGCGGGCCAGTCGGTTGGGATAGCATCGGATATCCTAACAGGTCACGTAAGCGCTCTGATATTTTGTGTGTTCACCAAAATAAAATAGACAAGATAATTTGACCGAACTTTCACGGTCTTCAGCTCGCGTTGCGTTGGTGAACCGGGGGTTTGTTTGTGATCATAGTTGCTCCAGATCTCATCCGCCTTACTCGCCAGATCAAGATGATGGGTAGACGGTCTCTTAGGCAGCCTCTGGCTGCACCGCTTTTGGGCACGTCTACCCGATCATCTAGGTTGGCCCGCGAGAGCCGAGACCAGCTCTCCGAGCCCGAGTACGACTCCGCCCTGTTCCCCCTCGACCCCCTTTCTTTTGGTACTGAGAGACATGAGCCCGAGGAGAGATTAGCAGATTTGACAGCACCTGAGTTGGGCTCGTTTGATTTTGCAGACGTCGCTATGGCCGACAGTTCAGATGATCACCCCCGTCAGCCCGAGCACTTTGTACTAGACCAGGGGGCGATCAACTCCACCCTGATCGCATCACTTGAGACAGTTCAGCAGCATTTACGTGATCAGGGGGCATTCATGATAGAGATGAGGCGAGAGTTGGAGAGGCTCAGAGCAGAGCGAGATCAGCAGAGCGAGCTTGAGGAGATACCTGATGCAGAGGCACGAGCCGCAGCAGCCGCAGCAGCAGCAGCAGCCGCCGCCGCCGCAGCGGCAGCCGCCGCGGCAGGAGGACCACCACGACCGATGCGGGAGTTGCACAACCCCGGATCGACTCTGATGCATTACTGGGTAGTAGTGCCAGCGATCGTGGGGGACTTCAAGTTCCCCCGAACACCTTGCAGTTGCTGCCCCGTTTCCACGGACTTGCCACTGAGGAGCCCCACCTCCACCTCCAGGAGTTCCTGATGATCTGCAGCACTGTCCATGATCGCCACGTGGATCAGGACACGATTCGGATGATAGCCTTCCCCTTTTCACTGGCAGATAGAGCAGCCACCTGGCTGAAACACTTGGGGAAGTTTGTCTACACCTGGGAGCAGCTCCGCACCGAGTACTTGAACAAGTACTATCCACTCGGGCGGACGAATGCAGCGAGGGCCCTGATCAGCAACTTCTCCATGTTCCCCAACGAGCAGTTTCACGAGGCATGGGAGAGGTTTCGAGAGCTCCTAGACAGATGCCCGCACCACGATATCTCCAAGCCGAACCTAGTTCAGAGCTTTTTCAGCGGGTTGACGCCAGAGCTTCAGGGTCTGGTGAACGCTTCTTGTGGTGGGTCCTACTTTGCCAAGGACCACGACCAGGTCTGGGCCATCTACGAGGAGATGGTCGAAAACTACATGGTGATGTCCCAGACTAGGTTGTATACTCAGAGACCCCAGCCACAGCAGCCAGGACCCGTGCAGTACCAGCGGATAGCACGGGTAGATGCAGGTCCATCCAGTTCGTCCGCAGTCGCAGCAGCACAGGCAGAGTCATCCGCTGCGGACATGGGTATTATCAGCGAGAAGTTGGACCGCATGGAGCTGATTGAGAAGAAGCAGTGCCAGAGCATCACTCAGATGGAACAGATGGCACAGGTTCTGAGCGACATGAAGACCCAGCTCATGTGTCTCCAGGAGGCACAGACGGCTTCACAGCCCCGTCTTCTGTCGCGAGGCGATACCGGCGGCAGCAGCAGCTCGTCCCAGCGCTCCAGCTCCTCACAGCAGCCTAGACAGGTTCACCTTGTACAGGCGGAGCCATACCAGCAGCCGCAGCCTACCTACCAGTCCCCACCATCTCCAGACATGCAGATGGTGGTCTACCAGCCGGATCAGCCTCTGGCAGTATTGCCGCCAGCCCCCTTCGATGCAGAGCCGTTGATGGATGTCAACGGGATTTGGTATGACCGCCCCCAGCCTGGGATCCGACGAGACCATCCCGGATTCAGGTGGGGGAATGGTGGTGCCCAACCCCAACAGCAGCCGTCAGGTCAGGGAGGGCAGTACTCCCAGCAGAGAGATCACCAACAGTCGCAGCAGCAGCCCCCAGCATACCAGCAGCACTAGCCATCATCCTTCGGTCCGCGTCCCTATCAGCAGCAGGGACAGTCGTGGAGACGTGAGCAGCAGGCTCACCCAGTTCAGCAGCAGCACCCTTCCTCATATCCCTCTCACCACCAGCAGCAGCTCCAGCAGCCTCAGCACCAGAGAGGCTACCCGTCGGGCTCCCACGAGAGCCCCGCTTTGGATGACATCGCCCGCCTCCTCACGGACCAGCAGGCCACATTCAGACGGGAGATGGACGAGTTCCGCCAGGAGATGCGGGACTTGGTGAGAGGGAAGGCCGCCATTCCAGCCCAGATTGAGCCGAACCCGAACAACGTCAAGAGGAAATCTGAGCAGGTAGTACACACTGAGTCTGCCACTCCTAGTGATCCATTTGTTGATACATCTTCGGATCTATTTGATGCTGATTTTGTCACACTTAGGAGCGGTAGGACCCCAGCAGGCGGCGGCGCCTCATCTGAGCTTCACCACGAGGATACGTCAGAGGCGCCACATGAGGAGGAGGAAAGCGGTACTGAGGCCGCTCCAGATGATGACGGTGGCACTGAAGCCACCAAGGATGCTGATCCCACCGGCGGTACTGAGGCCGCCGCTTCACCAGTTTGAGGAGGTGGTATTGATGCCACCCGTTCAGCCGAGCCAGCCCGCGGTACTGACGCCGCGAGACGTCTACCAGCAGCAGCAGAGCCAGCCAGTGGTGGTACTGAGGCCACCGGTGTTTGTATTGAGAGAGATGTTGTCTTTCCTCGCTTTGATGTACCTCAGAACTTTGGTTCAAATAAAGGAAAAGGTTTAGTTTCTTCTGGTCCCACTGTGGTGCATGATGTATGTGTGGATCCGGTCGTCGAACCGTCTAGGCCTTTTCCTATTCCTTCATCTGCGAAGGACCCTGTGATCCCCTTCCCTAGAGCCCTTCAGATGGGGAAGGGGAAGAAAAAAGAAAATCCGAAAAAGAGAGAGCTTGAGGAGTTCAGCCAGAGCATGATCGATCGATTCCACATCCAGCTGACCCTCCAGGAGGCTTTGCAGCACATCCCCCTTCTCCAGCGTTCTTTGAGAGACAGGACTACAGTCGGGAGGAGGAGGAGGAACCACACCTCAGAGATCCATGTGCTGACGAAAGCCACGTGTTTTGCGATCCAGAACCGATTGCCAGCCAAGAGGCCAGATTCAGGGGCCCCGTATGTCAGATGCCAGATCAGTGAGCAGAGGTTCGACCGTACTCTACTAGATAGCGGATCGTCGATCAACCTTCTTCCAGCAGCCCTTCTCGACCGCTTCGAATTGGGCACTCTTCGACAGAGCAGGACAGTCCTTCAGTTCGCTGATCGATCTGTCAAGAGGCCGAATGGGTTATTACGAGATGTTATCGTCACGATTCAGGACCTGAAATTCCCCGTGGACTTCGTAGGGTTGGACATGGAGATCCCTGAGTCAGTGGCCGATACCCCCATCATCCTTGGTCGTCCGTTTTTGGCCACAGCCAAGGCGGTGACTGATCATGATAGCGGGAAGGTGTACTTTCGCGTCGAGGGCGAGAGTATACAAATAGAGACGGTCGAGGACTACAGAGCTAGAGAGAGAGCCCGCTCAGATGCGAGTACAGATTCAGAGCAGCTGACAGACATAGATCCAGACATCCACCAGGACTGTGATTTTGTGATCACAGACGATGAGGCAGCTTGGGCAGATCCTGCAGCACAGACCATCCTCTCATATTCAGATACAGCTGATACCGAGATGATAGCAGATGAGAGTCTGGAGAGCACAGCCCTGGTTCAGGATACCATAGAGGCAGCAGAGCCGGTCCTTGATCGCGACACGATGTTTGGTGATGGTGGTACTGATGCCACCACGATTGATACAGATCCCTCAGATTCAGAGTCTGATTGGGCCGATTGCTATGATCAGATGCCAGACTTGAGTCCACCGGAGCCTATAGATGAGGAGGAGGTAGATGCAGAGCCGAGCAGAGACAGTGCAGTTGAGCAGCCTTCTCCCGATCCAGTTTGCGAGAGTACGCTTTCACTTTCCCAGGCAGATTTGGCAGACCTAGCAGCTTTCACTCAGTTTCTTCCGCAGCCAGATTTGCCAGCACCCAGCATTCCAGAGCTGAAGCCGCTCCTGACTTCGCTGAAGTATCGATTCCTTGCGGGCGATCCAGAGATGTACCCAGTCATCATCTCCGCCGAGTTGACTGGAGAGCAAGAATCCCATTTGATGGGGGTTCTTGAAAAGAACCGCAAGGCGATCGGATGGAGCGTAGCAGATCTCCATGGGATTAGTCCAGCAGTGTGCTCCCACCATATCTATCTAGAGGAGGGGGCGAAGCCGTCGCGTGAGTTCCAGCGGCAGTTGAACCCCAACCTGAGAGAGGTCGTGATGAAGGAAATATCGAAATGGTGGAGTGCAGATTTTATTTATCCCATTTCCAACTCCAAGTGGGTCAGCCCTTTGCATGTGGTTCCCAAGAAGACGGGCATCACGACTGTGATCAGTGAGTCGGGAAAGGAGATCGCTACACGAGTACCCACCTCTTGGAGGGTTTGTGTTGACTACAGGAGACTCAACCAGGCCACCAAGAAGGACCATTTCCCCCTGCCTTTTATTGACCAGATCATTGAGAGACTGGCAGGGAAGAGCCATTATTGCTTCCTGGATGGGTACTCGGGCTACAACCAAGTGGCCATCGCTCCTGAGGATCAGGAGAAGACCACCTTTACCTGTCCCTTCGGCACATATGCTTTTCGACGCATGCCATTTGGGCTATGCAACGCCCCTGCGACTTTTCAGAGGTGCATGCTGTCGATCTTTTCGGACATGGTAGGGGAGTGTTTGGAGGTCTTCATGGACGATTTCTCGGTCTACGGCGACGGATTCGACTCCTGTCTTGACTGCCTAGACCGAGTACTCCAGCGATGTATTGAGTATCATTTGGTTCTATCTTGGGAGAAGAGTCACTTCATGGTGACTCAAGGGACGGTGCTTGGCCACATCATCTCCAACAGGGGCATGGAGGTTGATCCGGCCAAGGTTGATGTCATTAGGAAACTCACACCGCCGTCCAATTTGAGGCAGCTACGGTCATTCCTGGGGCACGTTGGATTTTATAGGAGATTTATTCAGGATTTCAGCAAGATTGCCCGACCGTTGACTGACCTCTTGACGAAAGACACCGAGTTCCTTGTCGATGACAAGTGTCTCTCGTCCTTTGCGACTCTCCAGCAGTGTGTTATTGAGGCTCCTGTTCTCCAGCCGCCTGATTGGTCTCTCCCATTCGAGATCATGACGGACGCCTCCGATTTTGCCGTAGGGGCAGTGCTGGGACAGAGGAGGGATGGAGTTCCGTTTGCCATACACTACGCTAGCCGCACATTGGATTCCGCCCAGCGGAATTATACGGTCACAGAGAAGGAGATGCTAGCCGTAGTGTTTGCCCTGGATAAGTTCAGATCGTATGTCATTGGATCTAGAGTGACTTTGTTTACAGATCACACCGCCATCAGGTACCTCATGGCAAAGAAGGATGCCAAGGCCAGACTGACTAGATGGATCCTTCTACTCCAGGAGTTCGACATTGAGATCAAGGATAAGCCTGGAGTCAAGAATGTGGTGGTGGATCATCTCTCCCGACTAGAGCAGCCTGAGGAGTCTGAGCAGATTGATCCTATTCGAGATACCTTCCCAGATGAGGCGATCCTTGCTATCGCCTCACTCCCGTGGTATGCCGATATTGTGAACTTTCTCGTTGCTGGGAAAGTCCCACAGGATTGGCCCAGGCAGAGGCTTGAGACCTTCCTTGCGAGGGCCAAGTCCTACCACTGGGAGGATCCCATCCTTTACCACGAAGGAGGGGATAGCATCTGGCGTCGGTGTATTCCTCAGGAGGAACACCATAGCGTCCTCACTTACTGCCACAAGCTTGAGGCAGGAGGACATCATTCTGGGAGGAGAACGACACAGAAAGTGCTCCAATCTGGCTTGTGGTGGCCTACCCTCTTCAAGGACTCTAATGAGTTCGTGAAGAGGTGTACTGACTGTCAGAGGATGGGCACTTGTGGACAGCGTGATATGATGCCGATGCAGCCCATTCACTTCTGTGAGGTTTTTGACGCATGGGGCATCGATTTCATGGGTCCATTCCCTAAGAGTCAGGGATTTGAGTAAATTCTGTTGGCCGTTGATTATGTGAGTCGTTGGGTTGAGGCTATCCCCGCCCGAGCCGCTGATGCGAGGACCGTTTGCAGATTTTTGAGGAAGCACATCATCACGCGGTTCGGGGTTCCACGAGTTCTGATTTCTGATGGGGGGTCTCATTTCATCAACGACCAGGTGAAGGCCCTTGCTAGCGAGTTCAGTATAGACCATCGTGTTGCCACACCTTACCATCCACAGACGAATGGTCTAGCTGAGGTGTCGAATAGGGAGATCAAGACTATTCTGCAGAAAGTCGTCCGCCCTGACCGAAAGGATTGGTCACAGCTTTTGGACTCGGTCTTGTGGGCATATAGGATGTCTTTCAAGACACCTTTGGGCACATCTCCCTTTCGCCTCGTATATGGCAAGCCATGCCATTTACCTGTTGAGCTGAGACACAAGTCACTTTGGGCAGTTACAGATATTTTGATGGATCCAGATGGTATGGGAGACTAGAGGAGGGCAGAGTTAGCTTCCCTGGAGGAGCTTAGAGATGCAGCTTTCTCAAGCAGCCTACATTATAAGGAGAAAGTCAAGGAGTGGCATGATTCTCACATCAGCCACAAGCATTTTGAGATTGGACAGAGAGTATGGTTGTTTGATGCGAGGCTTCGTTTGTTTCCAGGGAAGCTGCAGAGCAAATGGAAGGGACCCTACTTGGTCAAAAAGGTACACGACAATGGTAGCATTGATATATCCGAGTTGTCTTCTGAGAGTACCTTTCGAGTGAACGGCCAGCAGCTCAAGCCATTTTTAGATCATGAGCCGCGGGACGTTATTGTTGCCCCTATTCATTTTGCGTGAGATGTGGTCTCTTGACTCACATCTTTTGCATCTCACGCCTGATTTTCACTGTTCCTCCGCCTTGTATAGATCCAGTTGTCCATATCATTCTATTCCTTAGTCCCACATCCCTTTTCTCATCTTATGATTATGCTATACTTAGGGTGTACTTTACCCTAAGTATAGGGGGGATGTAGGACCTGCGGGTATACTTTTCATTCTTTCTGCTCCTATTTTGCTGCCTATACTTAGGGATATTATACCCTAAGTATAGGGGGGGCAGACTCTGTATCTTCTTCACTCGGATTTCCCTTCATGTACATCTTGCTATACTTAGGATTAGTTAATCCTAAGTATAGGGGGAAACCACCGAGTCCCTCTCATTCTATTCATTTATTCGTTCCTGTACTTAGCCATTCCTTTTCACTTCCCTTTTACTAAAGCATGAGTTATGTCTTCTTCATCGCTCTTGATCACTCTGAGGACATCGTTCGAGCTAAGTATAGGGGGGGTGTGTATATATTTCATATATACTTTAGCCATAACTCGTACTTTGTGTGAGTGTGTTAATAAATAAAATGGCTAAAAATCACAAAAATTAAAATTTTTTTCATGTACATAAACTTCTTTTATTTGCACATACATAGCTAGTGTACAAAGTATTTTTGTAACAAAGATTTCAAAAATCTTTTGTGTAAAGCTTGTGTAAATATTTTTGTATCAGAATTATGAATATAGTACAAAATTTTTCCAAAATGTTTTGAAAATTAAAAGATTGCAAAAATCTTGTGTAAATGTTTGTAAATATCTTTTTGCAAAACTTGCACCTCATGCATCATTTATCCATGATTTCAAAACATTTTTCAAAAATTTTGCATGATTGTAAAATTTATGTAAATAAGCATCTTGTGTACATATGTATATAGTTTTCCTTGATGAGAGTTGACATTTAAACTAAGCCTAGAATTAAATTGAGAAATGGAGCTTGAATAAGATCTTAATCCACCTAACTTTAAGAGGAACCTTATAGGGCTTAGGGTTAAGGCTCTTCAGGTCCATAAGGACTTAATTCTTTGAGTCCGCTAGGCTATGAGCATATGTCATCTTGATGAAGCCTAAGTAGAGCACTTAACAACACACGCATGACTCTTAGAGACAATGGCTTGACTTGCACCAGCACTTTACACATGGCTCTCCACGGATGAGGTGGTGAGGAGGCAGTTTCCTTTGGCTTGGGGTAGCATATGAGGGTAGTACTTCTAGGCGGAACCTCTCTTCTTCTTCTAGTGAAGGAAGTGCGTCTCAACTTGGTCTAGTGGTGATGAAGGCTAAAGACAGAAGCTGTGAGTTGCAATAAAGCTTCAAAAGAGGGATAGTCTACTGGATCAAGAGGAAAATTTCTTGTATATATGCTGCACCATGTAGATATGTTGTATAGAAGTCCTTGAAAAAAAATGCAAAATGCAAAAAGAACTCCAAAAAAGTGGTGGGTCGGATTGAAAATTTAATAACCCCACCGGAGTGTATATAGTCAAATAAAGCAAAAGCTTATGGTATCCATGTTACATCTCATGAAGCTTGCAGCGGGAGACTTAGCTACACTGGCTAAGCTTCCAAAAGTCTATACTTCTTCCCCCTCTTCTTGAGCCGGTTGCACTTGAACTTAGAAAGGAATACCCCGCTTCTCGAGGAAAGAGTTGCTAGACCGAGGCATTAGAGTTACCAGGTTGAGGGAGGTTGTTTCTTTGTTACTTCTGAGGTGGGGAGCCACATATCACTTACACTGCATGGAAAGATTCATGGTCATTAGAGTTTGTGTATGTAGACTTGTTCTGACCTGGTTTATTGAGGAGTCTTGCCCATAGATTGGTGGAACTTAGAGGCTGTTGGGTTTTAAGCTTAAGTCCAAATAAGGTTTCGACACATTAATAATCCAAAGATCTGATCGAGCTCCATATCCCAATTTAATGAAGGCAAGTTTAATAATCAACCTTGATCCATGTACATCCTCTTTTTCTTTTTCTTTTTTTCCTTTCTTTTTCACTTCTTTTTCAAATAAGTGTTTGCTAAGCGACTAGCAAAGTTAAGTATAGGGGGGTGATGAATACCCATTCATCACTCTTTATTCTTATATTTTAGCTACAAAAACCTTTGCAAATGCATGTAGATATATGTAAATATAAATAATTACCAAAAGCATGCATTGTGTAAAAACCTATAATTAGCATGTTTTTGTGCAAAAATAAAAGAATAAAGATTAAAAAGAAAAATAGCGAAATATTTAGAATAAATATTGAGCAACCTAACCCAAGGGAGGGCTCAGCATGGGCCTGACCGCATAAAAGCCAAAGTAGAGGGAGATAGGGGCTCTTGTGTAAATAATTATGTAAATAAAATAAAAATATTTTCCTCACCAAGAATACAGTTGTAAATATTTGTATATAGTTATAAAAGATAAAAACAAAACAAAAAGGTAAAAACCAAAAAGATTAAAAATACCCTTTCATTATGTACATAAACCATGCCTCTATATTTATTTAACCTTGTAAATAAATAAAGTTATTTTCAAAACTTTTTGTAAATATTCTAGGTTATATATTGTAAATAAATAAAATAAAAAGAATCAAAACAAAAATCAAATAAAAATTACAAAATTCAAAATATAAAAAAATTCATTGTATATATACCATGTATATAGATGTATATATCTACTTATTTTACCTATGTATATAAATAATAAAAACAAAATAAAAATACTCTTTTATTCCTTATTTTATACTATAAATGAATAAAATATAAAATAGGAATAAAATTGTACAAAAATAATAATTAAAAATAAAAAACCAAAAGCCTACATATTGTATATATACCTATATATAGATATATAATGTATATACCTTATTTTTATTTCCAAAAATTAATTAAAAATCACCAAAAAATAGAAAAAAATAAAATAAAAATAATTCATGTTTTAAGTTTTTGCAAAATCGGCCATTTGCTGCCTTATTTTTGAGCTTCAAATCTTTTCCACGTGGCAGCTTCTCATTGGCCCACGGAGATGTTGACCTCCGGTCAACTCCCTCCGCGGACCTCCTTCTCCAGCGGATCTCGCACCCGACCCGACTTCTCCTCTTTTTCCGCGCTCGATCCGCTCGCCATCTCCGCAAACCCCGGGTCCTATCTCTTCTTCGTGCATCCGAGACCCTCGCCGGGGTATCCACATCGGGATCCACGCTTCTCACAGCCCTACCCGACCAGCCCTAGCCGGACCTGCACCCACTTAAATACCCAGCTCCGCCACCCATTTTCTCTATCTTTGGCCATTTGCTTCGTTCTCCAGTGAGCTCCAGAGAGAGAGAGAGAGGTGACAGCTCGCGCCTCGACCTGTTGTAGCGAGGAGAGGAGGTGAAAGCCATCGATCCGACGATTCTTCACCGCCGTGCTCCGCCCCGAGTTGGAGCTCGAGCCTCGGACGTCGGCGGTCCTTGAGGCGAAGACCCAGAGCTGCGCAAGCTCGACCACAGCCCACCCATCCACCCAGGTAGCTCAGATTTTGTCCCTAGTTCTCTAATTTTCGATTAGCCCCAAATCTCGCCGTCACCGACCATCATCGATTCCGACCATCTCCCCCTTCCGTTCGATCATCCGAGTCCCTCATCACGTTCGCCTTTCCCCCGCGCACCTTCTCCGCCCCTCCGTTCAACCCAGCTCGCACAGGAGCTGGGGTTCGAACCCCTTCGCCGTCGCATCGTCGGGGTTCGCCCGCACCACCGCACCGTCCACTTGCACCACCTCTAACGGGGTCGAGGCAGTTTGCCCTCGACCCAGGAGCTCTTTGGTTGCGTTTTGCAGGTCAATCGAGGGCTGTCTGAGGCCCTCCTACTTGAGGACCGGAGCTTCTTCTCCGCCGGAGTCGACAGAGCTCTCCGGAGCTCCGCTGATTCATCGGAGACGTCCCACAGACGCGGGAGGCCAAGGCGAAGCTTCCTCGGTGATAGGCCCCAGAACCGACCGGTCTTGTGTTCCACACAAGGCGGGAGCACAGTCGTAGTGTCGACCAACCAAATCCTGGAGTCAATCAACAATTAACCCACAAAGCAAGAATGTATCAATTAAGTCCAAAAAAATAAATGTGAATTAATTTTTATTACTCTACAACAAAATGTATAGTGACAAGCATGTAGAGGTCGAACCACAGAGAGCAATACAAAATGCGTAGCCTAGATGTATCACCAAGTCATCCATGTGTGAAGCTTGTTTTTATGTGGGTTTTTAATTTTATATATTTTTTTATTTTTTTTTATGCTTTTTATTTTGTTTTCATATTTTTATATATTTTTTTTACATTTTCTTTTTATATATATTATCTATATAGGGACATAGATATACACAGAATATATAATATAGGTATAGGGATATATATATATATATAGAGAGATAGGTGTGAGGAGAAAAAGATATATAGAGTACATATATCAATATATATGTATTTATGCAAAATATAGTATCTACAAGATCTTTTTTTTTTTTTAATTTCAAAAAGGTCCTTAATATAGGACTATATTAATGGCCGAATACAATTAGGGCTTTTAAAAATATCAAATGAATCCAAAAATTGCCCAAATTAATTTTACTAAGTAAATAATATATATACATAATTATTAAACAGAGAAATATGTTTTTGGTATTTTTCTGGGGTTTTTACATTTTTTTGATGGACTTTGGAGCTTTTTAATTTTTATGTTTTTTCTTTTTCTTATTTTTAGGTTTTTTTCATTTTCTGGACTCAATATATAGATATTTATACCATATATATTTTTTTTTGGAATTTTTCAAAAACATTTTATAATTTTTTTTGTATTTTATAAATTAGACAGTGAAGAAAATGCATGTTTTTGATTTTTAATAAATACCAAAATGCAACAAAATTCAAATCTAAAAACATAGCAAGCAAGGGTACCCTAACAGGAGCATATGCCTATTTTTTCAAAATTTTTCAAAGAAATATAGAGCACAAAATAAATAGACAAAGCATCCCAAAATATATGGCCTGGCAGGGGCATTGTTGCAATTATAACATTTGTTCGGGGTGTCCATGCAAATATCACAGTACAAATAAACATTTCTTTTTATTTTACAGGCCATTTTACAATTAATAAAACCCGGCAGGGGTTATGTGCAAAAACTCCTGCGCCTCACGTGGGACTACACGTGAGGCGCAGAGGGACCCATCTGCAAATAAAATTAAACTAAGGGATCAAACTGCAAATTATACAAGTTATTTACAACGTGACATTTTATTTTTGGAATCAAATATTAATTACAAAAAAAGCGGGGGGGTGTATGTGAAGTTTAACCCCTCAGGCGCTTCTTCCAACGGCTGATCTTCGCTCACTTGCCACGCGGCGCCTCCACGTGAGCCGATACCGCTTCGCCGATGGAGGGCTGGGATTAGATCACTTGAGGTGATCTGACGGTTGCTGCGGGGCTCCATCCAACGGCTCCCTTCTAATCTGGGACCTTCATCTTCATCCAACGGCGGAGAGGACGCCTGGAAGAACAGGGAAGAACGCTCGCCTGAGCGAGCTTCTCCCGGCTGGATCTCGCACCTCCGCCGTCCATCACGGCTCCACGGTGTCCCAAAAGCTTCCTGGAAGGTTCCTCTGTCGTCCGGAGGTGTTGGATCGACCAGAGGTACACTGGAGCACCCTCGCGAGGTCGGAGAAGAAGTGGGGCTCCAGGTACCTCCGGCATGACTTGATTTCGCCTCAGGGTGCTTATTTGCGCACCAGACCTGCACAGGAAGATAGCATGGCTCGAGGGAATGCTCCTCGACCAAAAAGGTTGAAGCTGTGCAGCAAAATGAGGTGGAACGGAGGAGCTCCGACGAAGGGCGGAGGAGTAGCTCCGATTCGCCAAGACCTGGGGTCCTGGGTTGAACAAGTGTGTGCATTTGATGGAGAACTCGAAGGGGATGGAGATGAGGCGATTTAGGCGGTCGGAGACAGATAGGATCACAGTGGGGAAGTCGCCGGAGCTCAGCTCCGGCGAACTTCGAATTTCGGATTTTGGCCTAAGCCAATCATCTAAATGCTAACCTAAGGACTGGAATTAAAAGCTAATACTAAAACCTAACTACTAAGCAAGAAAGGACAGCTCTTATACCTGGGGGCCTCCAGGGAGCAGGGCGGACGCCGGAGCTCCGCCGCGTCAAAATTCTCCTCCCTCCGGCCGAGTCTCGATGCTGGGCTACTCCCCCTGTCACGAGGAACAATCCAGGCACAAGATCTAGGCGTTAGGTTGGAATGAAAGTGGCCAAATTCGAGGAGGAAGGCGGAGCTTTTTATTTATAGACATTGACGAGTGGCCTTATTGACCGGCGATTATTGATTAAACCAATGAGTATCAGATTGATCTATGATCTTGGCGGGCATCATGGATGATCAGAGGACAAATCTTGTGAAGGAAGCGAGTGCGATGGTTCACTGAGCCAGGCGGGAAAAATGGCGGAAATTGGGGAAAAGACAGGTTGCGTGAAGTCAGACGCCTGGAGGTCCAGTTGACCGGGGTCAACGCGCAGAGGGATTGGGTTGGTCCACCTCAGCCCGCTACAAGACAGAATAGGGAATATTTCGCGAAATTGAATTATTTGGCATAGTAAATGATTTTATTATTTTTTTCCTATAAAATAAAGAATGTGTATTATTTCATGTAGTATTTATTTATGATTTTTATTTATTTTTTTGGATTATTTTATTATGGTTTTATTAAAATAATGTGTATATGTATGTATTTACATGTGTTTTTGTGTATTTTATTTTTAATTTGTTTATTTTATTTTATTATTTTATTTTCTTATTTTATGAATTTATAACTTATTTTTATGAGTATAAGGGTATTTTTGTTTGATTTTTATGTATTCATTTACATTTTCAAATAAATATGTATATGTATAAGTAAGTATACTTATAGGTATTTTACCTATAGATTATATACATCTTATTTATTTAGTGAATTTTCTTTATTTTTCTTTTAGATTTGTATTTTTAATATGTTTTATGTAATATTTACAATATTATATAAAAAAATGTGGATGAATAAATAATAAAGGAGTAAAATCCCCTTTTACATATAAGTGGTATAGGTATTTTGTCTATGTGGTACATAGACTTATTTTATTTTACAAATTATTTTTGGTTTTCTTTTAATGTCACTATGTATAAGTATTATATACATTATTTACAAGATTCTAAAAATATGAATTTGTAAGAATAATAACTATTGAATAAAATGAATATTTTAATCGGGTACTATATACAATGAGGGTCAAAAACCTAACTTCCACAGATGGACTCTAAAAATTATGAAACTATTTTTATAAAATAGTTCATGAAATGCTATGTACAATTAAAGGTGAGTTTGGGTGATTTGGAGTTTTTATTTGCAAGATATGGGTCTGTGAAGTTGAGATTTTTGGTTTTTATTTTGTGTATAAAATGTACACTGGGTATTATTTTTACACAAACTCAATTTTGTATTTTTATTTACATTATTATCTACAACTTTCATGTACAAAAGATTTTAATTTGATGAATAAATAATTATGCATAAAATAGGTGTCAAAAATGCATAAAGGGATGAATAAATAAATGAGGTATTTATTGTATATCAGCCCTTATCTCCCCCTACTTTATTCCTTGTCGACCAATACCATGCTGGCCTTGGTCTCGGGGTTAGGGTCATAAAATATTTGCAATATTTTATTCCTTTTTCTTTTCTTCTCTTTATTCTATAATTTTGGCATTAAAAACCTTATTTAACGTACAATTAATGCAATGAATAATGAATGTTATTATGTACAAATTGATGCTATTTACATGCATTTGCCGGGGTTTTTGAGGCCAAAATGATAGAATAAAGGTGATGAAATAGAGATTCATCACCCCCCTATACTTGCCTTTGCTAGTCCCTAGCAAATACTTATGCAATAAGTACAAAAAGAATAAAGAAAAGAAAAAGGAAAATGAAAGGAAGATAGAGTGAATAGGGGTGCTTTCAGTGCAATGCATGTCTCTACAAAATCTGAGATTGGAGCTCCTGTCAGTCCTTAGGTGTGGATGTGTGTGGAACCTAGTCGGGAACCAAATTTAAAACACAACAGCCTTCGATAGTCGCAGAACCTGGTTCAAAGCACCTTAATAGCCTGGTCAGAACTAGCCTACACCATACACAAACCCTTATGACTATGAAGCTGACTTGTACAGTGTAAGTGATAGTGGCTCCCCACCTCAGAAGTGGCAAAGAAACAACCTCCCCCATCCTGGTAACTCTAATGCCTCGGTCTAGCAACTCTTTCCTCGAGAAGCGGGGTATTCCCTTCTAAGTTCAAGTGCAACCGACTCAAGAAGAGGGGGAAGAAGTATAGACTTTTGGAAGCTCAGCCAGTGTAGCCGAGTCTCCCGCTGCAAGCTTCATGAGATGAAACATGGATACCATAAGCTTTTGCTTTATTGAACTATATACACTCCGGTGGGGTTATTAAATTTTCAATCCGACCCACCACTTTTTTGGAGTTCCTTTTTGCATTTTTTTTTTCAATTGCATCTGTACAACATATCTACATGGTGCAGCATATATACAAGAAATTTCTTCTTGAGCCAGTAGACTATCCCTCTTTTGAAGCTTTATTGCAACCCTCGGCTTCTGTCTTTAGCCTTCATCACCACTAGACCAAGTTGAGGTGCACTTCCTTCACTATAAGAAGAAGAGAGGTTCCGCCTAGAAGTACTACCCTCATATGCCACCCCAAGCCAAAGGAAACTGCCTCCTCACCACCTCATCCATGGAGAGCTATGTGAAAGGTGCAGGTGTCCAAGTTAGGTCACGGCCGACAAGAGTCATGCGTGTGTTTCGAAAAGTTCTAGTTAGTCCACTGAGGTGCCTTGAACCCAGCCCTGCTTTCTCAAAGAATTAAGTCTGACTGGACCTGAAGTACCTTAAACCTAGTTCCCATAAGGTTCCAGTGCAGTTAAGTGCAGTAAGGTCCAACCGAGCTCCACTCTGAGACTTTATTAGACTGATTCAATCATCAAGCTCACTCAGAAAGAGTATGCATGGTATGCTTATGCTATGCACAATGAATGATGCAATTTTTCACAAAGAAGCAAAGAATGTTTTTACACAAAGAAATTTTGCAAACAAAATAAGAGCTTGACACATACAAAGAGTATCTACCATTATTTACATGGGCGTACTGCTTTATTTACAAAATATATGAATTTATACAGACTTTACATGGAATAGTTTATTTAGGTTGTTGAGAAAGAATTTTATGTACTTTATTTCTTATTTACAGGTATTTGTAATAGTGATCTTATCCTTCAGTTCTAGTTTTGAAAATAGTTTTGCAAACTATAGTACACGATAATTTTTGCAATCATTTACACGCATTTGAAAACTATTTTTGCAAAGAATTTTCACACTATATGTACATTTTTCGCAATAATTTTGACAAGCATTTTTCAAAACATTTGCACATAGGTTTTTGAAATCCTTTCTTTCACACAAAGAAAAAATTTTGCAATCAACACAGTTTCACGCATTTGAAATCATTTCACATCAAATTTTCCAAAACTGGTCACACTATTTTTCCAATCATACTGTATAGGTATCTGATTTATTAATCAGTAGGTACAAGAGAAGAAAAATTGTCTTTTACGTATAGTATGGTTCTGTTCTTATAAACTTTATTTGGCTTATTCCTTATTTACAAATGAAAGATTTTTGCGTGGATTCCTCAGACTCACTTCGAGAATCATTTTCACAAGGGTTTTTGAAAACTCTAGTCCAAAATAATTTTGCAATATGTACATGCATTTGAAAATCCTTTTACAAATGTTTTACACAACATAGATAGATTTTTCAAAACACCTTTGACAATCAACTTTTCACAATCATTTGCACACTAATTTTCACACATTTTGCTTTCACTCAAAGAAAATAGGTTTTACATACAAACTATTTTTTTTTTTTAATCGTTGAATACTTGTTCACGCTATTTTCAAACAAATTTCACAAGATTTTTCAAAGGAGAAAGTTTCGTAGAACACTTTTCTGACTTACTAGTCAGTATAATTACAATGAGTCTGAGGAACTCACAATCATCTTTCATTATTATAAAGCTACTTTTTACATTTTATTTTGTTGTTGTAGTGATATTTTATTTTTCAGTATGAGTTATGGCTTTTAGTATATACACAGTATATACGACCCCCCTATACTTAGCTTGAGCTATGTCCTCATAGATCGGAAGGAAAAGCAAAGACATAACTCGTACTGCGTATAGGCAGATCTAAAGAATAAATACGAATGAAATGAATGAATTAGAAGTTGACCGTCCCCCCTATACTAAGGATCAAATAATCCGAAGTATAGCAGGTGTACAAAAAGCGGGGAGGGTCAAGGGTGAGAATACACTGATCGTACTCAGATTGTCTCCCCCTATACTTAGGGTAAGATACTCCTAAGTATAGACAAGAAGAGGAGACAATGGAGAGGATCGAACAGAAATGAGAAACCCTAGGTGCACATCCCCCTATACTTAGGACCAAGTACGTCCTAAGTAGAGAAAACTGTCTACAAAGGCAGCACGTTTTAGATAGAAAAAGAAAATAGATAAGGAAAAGAAGAAAAGAAGAAAAGAAGAAAATCAGAGCAATAATGGTTGGAGTACATTGTCTGAATCTTTTGGAGCTGCAAGAGGTGTAGAGATATCCTCGGGGTGCACTAACTGAATAGAGTCAACAACGGCCAAGAACGAATCTGGTTCCAAGTAAGGCTTCAGTAGTTGGCCGTTGACGACGAAGGGCTGTGCGTCAGGGGACAATTCTGATATAGCAATGCTTCCGTTGTCACACACTTCACATACTCGAAATGGCCCTGTCCACTTACTTTTTAATTTACCTGCGAATATCCGCAACTTTGCATCAAACAACCACACTTTCTGCCCAACATCGAAGGTCTTTCGTCTGATGTGCCGGTCATGCCAGCGTTTCACCTTCTCTTTGTACATCAAGGTGTTATCGTATGCGCAGTCTCGGAATTCCAAGAGCCTGTTCAGATCATCCTTTCGCTTCTGACCACCTTTTCGTGAGTCCAAGTTACAATTACTAATTGCCCAAAGGGATTTGTGAATTAATTCCACGGGCAGATGGCATGGTTTTCCATATACAAGACGGTAGGGCGACATGCCCAAGGGAGACTTGTAGGCCGTACGGTAAGCCCAAAGAGCTGAGTCCAAGAGTTGAGACCAGTCTTTTCTGTTTGGCCTAACAAGTTTCTGCAATATGGTCTTGATTTCTCTATTGGATAACTCCGCCATGCCATTGGTCTGTGGATGATAAGGAGATGCGACGCGGTGATCGATGCCGTACTCCTTCGTTAACTTCTTGACCTCTTTGTTGATGAAATGACTACCCCCGTCGGATATGAGAATCTTCGGTATCCCAAACCGCGAAATGATGTTCTTCTTCAGAAACTGGCAAACTGTTTTGCTGTCGGCGGCTCGGGCGGGGGTAGCTTCAACCCAACGACTCACGTAATCTACGGCAAGAAGGATGTGCTCAAAACCTTGGCTGTTAGGGAAAGGTCCCATGAAGTCAATGCCCCATGCATCGAAAACATCTGCTATCTGAATGATTTTCAGAGGCATTGAGTCTTTGGCAGTGAGTGTTCCTTTCAGTCGCTGACAATCAAGACATCTTTTAGCAAATTCTGCTGCATCCTTAAATAAAGTGGGCCACCAGAGGCCACACTGCAATACTTTCGCTGCCGTACGATCTCCAGAATGGTGCCCACCAGATTCGAGCGAATGACAATGCTCGAGGACACTAGATTGCTCCGTCTGAGGAATGCACCTGCGCCAAATACAATCTGCTCCTTCCCTGAATAGAAGGGGATCTTCCCACTGGTAAAAGCGGATGGTCGACATGAATTTGTTCTTCTGATTCTTTGACTGATCCGAAGGTATTACCCCAGAGGCGAGGTAATTTACAATGTCAGCATACCAAGGGAGGGCATCCACGGCTAAGATAGCTTCGTCAGGGAAGGTCTCTGTGATAGGTGCGTTGCTCAAAGGAGAGTCATGCTGCTCTATTCTGGAGAGGTGATCTGCTACCACGTTCTGAACTCCAGGTTTGTCCTTAATTTCCAGATCGAATTCCTGGAGGAGAAGGATCCAACGAATCAGTCTGGGCTTGGCATCCTTCTTCTGCTGTAGGTACCGAATAGCAGAGTGGTCTGTGAAAATTGTGACCTTTGACCCCAACAGATAGGATCTGAACTTCTCTAAGGCGAAAACCACAGCCAGCAGTTCTTTCTCTGTTACTGTATAATTTCTTTGAGCTTCATCTAACGTTCTGCTGGCATAGTGAATGGCATAGGGCGCCTTATCTTTCCTCTGCCCTAGAACAGCTCCGACAGCAAAATCTGACGCATCGGTCATTATTTCAAAGGGAAGAGTCCAGTCTGGAGGCTGCAAGATTGGAGCTTGAGTGATAAGCTCCTTCAATTGATTGAAGGCAAGGAGAACTGGCTGATCAACAATAAACTCTGTCTCCTTGCACAAAAGTTCTGTCAGAGGTCGGGCAATGCGGCTGAAGTCCTTGATAAATCGTCTGTAGAATCCCACATGCCCCAAGAATGACCTCACATTTTTTACTGACTGAGGTGGCTGAAGGTTTGAAATGACATCCACCTTGGCTGGGTCGACTTCCATGCCACGTTTGGAAACGACATGGCCCAACACAATACCCTCTGTGACCATAAAGTGGCTCTTTTCCCATGAGAGCACTAAATTGACTTCCCGGCATTTCTGAAGCACTCTGTCTAGGTGCTCGAGGCAAGAATCGAAACTGTCACCATAGACGGAGAAATCATCCATGAACACCTCGAGAAAACTGCCTACCATTTCGGCGAAGACTGCTAGCATGCATCTTTGGAAGGTTGCGGGTGCATTGCATAATCCAAAGGGCATCCTCTTGAAGGCGTAGGTGCCGAACGGGCAAGTGAAGGTAGTCTTCTCTTGATCCTCAGGGGCGATCGCCACTTGGTTGTACCCGGAGTACCCGTCCAGGAAGCAGAAGAACTCCTTGCCTGCTAATCTCTCCAAGACTTGATCAATAAATGGCAAGGGGAAGTGGTCCTTCTTGGTTCCTGCATTAAGGCGGCGGTAGTCAACACACACCCGCCAGGATGTCGGTACCCGAGTTGAAATCTCCTCTCCTTTTTCATTTGTGATCACAGTAAGCCCGGATTTCTTGGGAACTACATGCAGGGGGCTTACCCACTTTGAATCGGAGATGGGATAAATGAAGCCTGCATCACACCACTTTGTGATTTCTTTCATTACCACGTCCCGAAGGTTAGGGTTTAGCCTTCTCTGAAATTCGCGGGACGGCTTGGCATCGTCTTCTAGATAGATATGGTGTGAGCACAGAGCTGGATTTATCCCTCGGAGGTCTGATACGCTCCAACCAAGTGCCTTGCGGTTCTTTTCTAAAATCTCGAGAAGTCGAGATTCTTGATCCAGATTCAGCCTGCTGCTGATGATGACTGGATGCATGTGTTCTTCACCCGTAAGGAAAGCATACTTCAGGCCTGCAGGAAGTGGCTTGAGTTCTGGTTTCGGTCTGTCCCCTTTACCGGTCACTTCTGATACCATGCTGGTGGTGGAATGTATTTTGAGACTGTTACCATCCTCAACATCCTGTTGAGATCCAAGTGATGTACCGAACGGTTCTGCGGTGAGCTGATTATGTTCGGTCTGGAGTGAATGCTCAAGAAGATGCGCCTGCATCTGAGAATCTGTCTCCCACAATTCATCGGAGCCTATGCTGACTGTGCCTTCCAAGTCCTCCTCAAGAGTGAGGATTTCCTGGGTCCAAGGATCGTCTAGTGACAACTCCGAGTCTCTGATCTTCGCAATAAAATCACAGTCAGCTTCTGATGCTGCTTGACTTTCATCAGTTGTGGTGTTCTGTTCCTTGTTCATGGTGAGCGTGATTTGTTGGGTGTTCGAGCTGAAGGTGATCTTGCCAGACCCGTAATCAACCACGGCACCGGAAGTACGGAGAAATGGTCTGCCGAGGATGATAGGAGTCTGGAGCAGTGGTGCAGGAGAGTCCATGTCAAGGACTACAAAATCAGCTGGGAATTTCATATCCTGCACGGTAACTATCACGTCTTCCAACAAACCGCGGGGCCGCTTAACGGATCGGTCAGCGAACTGAAGGATCATTCGTGTCTGCTTGAGCGGTCCCAGCCCGAATTCTTGCATTATGGACGAGGGCAGAAGGTTGATGGAAGAACCACTGTCAAGAAGAGTACGCTCGAAGACCTGATCAAAAATCACACAACTGATCAGAGGTGCTCCTGAGTCTTGCTTTTTCTGGGGGAGGTTGGTGATAGCTGCAACTGTGGCCATGGACAGAACGTGTTTTTCTACCTCTCGGCGTCTGTTGTCTTGCGCTGGGCGACGTCTGTTAGTACATGCCTCTTTCAATCCTTTCTTCACAGCTGGCATGTATTCCACGGCCTTTAACAAGGGAATCTCAACAGTCAATTTATCCAAAATATCTACAACACCAGGATCAGACAATGCAGTTTTTCTTTTTGCCATTTTTTTGGATTTTTGTATTGCATGAGGAAAAGGAATATTCACATTACTGGCAGGGAAATTAGAGTTCTTATTTACATCAAGATTATCGCCCACAGAATGTTGTACATCCGGACTACAAAAAGGCGTACAAGCTGGATTTAACTCTGTTGGTGCTGCTGGGCGATCAAAAAGGGTAACATTGGCTCCATCGGCTGGCACAGGATCGGCTGCTGCTGGCGGCTCCTCCAAGGCTGGCGCGGCTTCACTTCTGCTACAGGCTTCTTTTTGGTGTTTTTGTTTTTGCGGATTTTTTTGTATTTTTGGATGGAATTGCTTCTGGCAATGCACGACGGCTGGACTGGCTTCTCCTTCCTCTTCCTCCTCACCCGCCCCTGGAGCTGGCACGGCTGATGCGGAAGATGACGATCCACCTGTTTCTTTATTCACCCCATATCTGGTAGCAGGCGGAGGCAAGGCCCTACCGCTCCTGAGAGTAACAGCATTAGAAAACGCAGTAATATCATTATCACACGCGGACTGGACATCACATTCTACCTGCTCCTTCTTCTTGAAATTGTTGGGGTTGGCTTCGACCTGCGCCGGAATGGTAGTGCGAGTGGCGGTCAGGTCATCAAGCCGCTTGGTCATTCTCCGCTAGCCCTTGGACCAGCTGGGCTAGACACTCCATGGTGGGATTAGCTGGGGGCACATCAGAAGATGCAGCGTGCATACCACGCTGCTGTTGGTTAGATGGATGGGGAGGCTGCTGATGGTGTTGCTGTGGTGGAGCAGGAAGTTGAAGTTGTTGGTAGGACGGAGAGGGATACTGCTGGTATGATTGAGGCTGAGCAGCCGCGTATTGGTGATATGGCTGTGGATGGCGATACTGTGGCTGCTGCTGATACGGAAAGTTCTGCCTCCATTGGTGTGCGAACTGAGGAGGCTGCTGGTGTTGCTGAGAGGGGTGCCCAAAACGACCACCCTGAGGTTGGTGGTACTGCCGGTTGGCAAATGGCTGACCCTGGAGTTGTCCCTGAGGACGGGTCGGCTGTGCATCATTAGTCCAAACCCCATTAACTTCCTGGACCAGGGGTGGTGGCGGGAACACTGAATCGGTGTCTGAGATAAACTCTGGTTGGTACACAACCATCTGCTGTTGCGGCTGGCTCTGATCAGGTGCCTGCACGTAGTACACGTGCTGAACTGTCGGTGGTTGCTGGCTTGGCTGAGGCTGGTGTAGCGGTGGTTGCTCGTCTTTTCTCTCAGCTGGAGCTTCGAGCGGTGTTGCCGACTGAACAGAATTGATGGTACCTACCAGCAGTTCTAGCTGCTTGGTGATGTGATCCAGTTTGTCCAAACTCTGGGTCCTCTTCTCTATTAAGGCGAGTTTTTCGAGATCTTTTGATCGCTTCTCGATAATGTCAACTTTAGAGAGATGCCCCCCGATGATGCTGAGGTTGGAGCTTTCATCTCTCTCTAATTCCTTAGATGCAGCCATGTGAACTTGTTTCTGGAGGATCTGGGGCTGCTTCTGGTATGCCTTGGATGAAGAGAGGGCGGCCTCTCCTTCGGCCATTTCTTCGAAAATTTGCCATACCACATCTTCATCCTTGTTGAAGTGGGAGCCCCCACATGCTGCATCCACGAGTCTTTGACTTTCAATATTGAGTCCCCCAAAGAAATGCTGGACCAGGCTGGTCTTAGGGATCTCATGGTGGGGACACTTCTCCTGCAGATCAGTGAATCTCTCCCAGGCCTCATGTACGGACTCATGTGCCCCTTGGGAGAAATTGCTAATACGGGCTCGCATCTGGTTGAGCCGACCGAGAGGGTAGTACTTGTGCAGGAAGGCGGATTTCAACTCCTCCCAGGTCGTCACGACCTTTCCCATGTGATTGACCCAATAAAGGGCCTTATCCTGTAGACTGAAGGGGAAAGCCGTCATCTTGACAATGTCCAGGGGGACATTCGGATAGTGGGTGGTGCGGCAAATGCGGGAGAATTGCTGCAGGTGAATGTATGGCTCTTCATTGGTGTTGCCATGGAATGCAGGGAGAAGGGCTATGAATTGGGGTTTCAGCTCGAAGTGAGCGTGTACCGGTGGGATGAGAATCCACTCGGTCATCTGGCTGTCTCCTGGATTGTATGTTTCTTTGAGTGTTGGCTTCGGCTGTGGTTGGAATTCAGGATCATCATTGGGGTCGTCACCACCTCCTCCACCTCCATCTCCTCCTCCCCTGCCTCCTCTGCCTCGGCCTCCTCCTCCGTCGTTACGGTTTATCACATCATTCAACATGTCCTGGAAAGCGGTCTGCGTAAGGGCCTGCTCAGTCAGCTGCTGCTGGATAGCCTGGATAGATGCCAGTAACTGTGCATTGACTTGGTTCTGATCTGGCACCTGTCCCTCTGGTGTGGGTGGCTGCTGACCCTTGCCCTTTCCTCCTGGCGCCATGTCAGGGTCTGAATCAGACGAAATGAACTCTGGAGTAGTCTCCAGGGCTCGCACTGTCTTCTATCTGCATAATGAGACGGTCCGAATCAGATCACTTGCCATAAATACTCAGCTGTCGTGATGAGGCTGGAGTTCAAGTCAACCCCAGCGTGTTGTGAATGGAAAAATGATGTAGACTCTAATCGACTCCCATTCACAACGGTGATAGTGGGACAAAAGTGATCCCAGTTTATTTGGTGGCCAAGAGAAAGGTAGAAGACGAGGAGTCTGGAGTTCGATCCGCAAAGTCTGGATCGGTTCTCTGGAATCGCCTCGAAATTATTGGCGAAGGTGAGTCCATGGAATCGATGTAGGTGTCGGCATGGTCCCGACGAAACCATCCATGGATCAACTTCGCGGAGTACGAGAGAATATCGGATTTTGGAAGAACGATACGATGGTCAACGAGGAACAAAAAGGAGTGTAAAACAGTAGAAAGGCTCGGTGGAGCGGGGTGGTCAAAGGAAGACATAACAGAATTGGCGCAAAGGTGCGGGACTTTGATCTTTGAACCTTAATCTAGATCCATACAAACACAAGACAAAATCGGGTTCACCAACTCACGCCATGTGAAGCCGTGAAAGCTCGGCTATTTATTATCTTTTCATTTTTAGAGTTGTGATTCTCAGGCATATCTTATAACAAGTCCTTAGTACGCTACCCTATAGGAGAGAGAGTACTGCCGGAAGAGTATCCCGTACTTGTCCTCCTCCTGTGTAACCTGTAGTCTGTACTTTTTGGAGTCCTTGTAACCCTTCCTGGATCCCTACTCAGCCAAAGAAAAGAGAGAGGAAGCCGATAGGCGAAACCAATACTTCGGTTCTCGCTTGCAACGGAATCACCCGTGAGCGTGCAAGAACCTACTCGGACGCAGGACGATGAGACAGACACCCCCGTGAAGGCGTGGCCTATGCTCAATACTTCGGACAGGGTCGATGCTCATCACAACAGAGAGTCATCATTGGTGACCAAGCCCTACTCGCCTACGTACGATAGAAGCGCCATTACTTCGGAAATCCAGGCGATACACAAGGCAGTTGCAGACTGGGTTTTTGGCTCTAATCCTTAGGGTTCGCACTCGCTCAAGGGAGTAGGGTTTTGGTCCCCCTCCAAGGTACCTGAAAACAATGAGGGCTTTATGAACCCGGTACAATGATAGTTCATTACGGATTTTAATTAAGGTCAAAGTTTATTTAGCAGTCCCCTAGTTTTAATTTTTGGATTTTCACTTTTTTTGGATCTGTTTCATACCAGCGCCTAACGTTTTTGTAGATTTTTATTTAAGTCCTAGGTGCTCAAAATCAGAGGGAGATAGCGGAAAAGCCATGCAAGTGGTTCTATGATGGAAATCTCACCATTGAACCGAATGATGCATGCTGAGTTAGAAGACTTACAGTGCATCCCAGCTCTCTCCATGTGGTATGCAAAACAGAATTTTTAAAACTATCTACATGGCGGTGTGCATTCGTCAAAATCGCCCTAAACATTAGCTGCTATTAACGTGAAGAACCATAAGCTTGGTCATTCATCTTTAACCTAAGGGTCCGGTCTTGGCTCACCCCTCCTCTTCTCGACACACTCGAGTTTAGGAGTAGCGCTTGATGGGGCTCGCTCACGGCACGTGGGTTAAGAGATAAATGACTTAGCTGTTTAAGTTTGACTAGATCCATACGAAGTGGACTATAGGAACATGCATTCTTATTAATGTTTGGACCTAGCTACCGAGTCAAGCAACCTATATCTAGGGGCTCCAAGCACACAAAACAAAGTAAAATAAAGGCGAAAAGCACAAAACAGCGGAAAACAAAGGAAAGAAGGCGGTAGAAATCACGGAAAACAACGATGAGGCCCCCAGGTGAACAGACACCCGGGCACTGGACCTCATTGTGAAGAGTAGAGTCCTGTTAATTATTACATGCCAAAATTGTCTCTCTCTCACCAAAAATTACAGAGATAATCCTAAGTGTTCTAAGCCTATCTAATCCACATCTCCTTGCTTCCTTGATACTCTCTCCTGATGGTCATGCGAAGGGAAGACCATCCTCCTCCAAGCTTGGCTGCATTGGCCTCCTAAGAAGCCATCCTTGCGTGGCGGACCCTCGCATCAAAGTCACAAAAAGAGTGTGTTAGAATAGCTCGAATCAATCAATTATAGAGCACATAAAGATAATCACAAGAAATGGATCAATGAAGCACAGTGATTAATGGCAATAAAATAGCTGCTCACAAAATATCATCAATTATGAATCAAAAATGCACACAAGAATGACAAAAATAACGTAGGCTATGCTCATTGCTCCCCGGCAACGGCGCCATTTGATAGGCCCCAGAACCGACCGGTCTTGTGTTCCACACAAGGCGGGAGCACAGTCGTAGTGTCGACCAACCAAATCCTGGAGTCAATCAACAATTAACCCACAAAGCAAGAATGTATCAATTAAGTCCAAAAAAATAAATGTGAATTAATTTTTATTACTCTACAACAAAATGTATAGTGACAAGCATGTAGAGGTCGAACCACAGAGAGCAATACAAAATGCGTAGCCTAGATGTATCACCAAGTCATCCATGTGTGAAGCTTGTTTTTATGTGGGTTTTTAATTTTATATTTTTTTTATATATATATATTTTTTATGCTTTTTATTTTGTTTTCATATTTTTATATATTTTTTTTTTACATTTTCTTTTTATATATATTATCTATATAGGGACATAGATATACACAGAATATATAATATAGGTATAGGGATATATATATATATATAGAGATAGGTGTGAGGAGAAAAAGATATATAGAGTACATATATCAATATATATGTATTTATGCAAAATATAGTATCTACAAGATCTTTTTTTTTTTTTTAATTTCAAAAAGGTCCTTAATATAGGACTATATTAATGGCCGAATACAATTAGGGCTTTTAAAAATATCAAATGAATCCAAAAATTGCCCAAATTAATTTTATTAAGTAAATAATATATATACATAATTATTAAACAGAGAAATATGTTTTTGGTATTTTTCTGGGGTTTTTACATTTTTTTGATGGACTTTGGAGCTTTTTAATTTTTATGTTTTTTCTTTTTCTTATTTTTAGGTTTTTTTCATTTTCTGGACTCAATATATAGATATTTATACCATATATATTTTTTTTTGGAATTTTTCAAAAACATTTTATAATTTTTTTTATTTTATAAATTAGACAGTGAAGAAAATGCATGTTTTTGATTTTTAATAAATACCAAAATGCAACAAAATTCAAATCTAAAAACATAGCAAGCAAGGGTACCCTAACAGGAGCATATGCCTATTTTTTCAAAATTTTTCAAAGAAATATAGAGCACAAAATAAATAGACAAAGCATCCCAAAATATATGGCCTGGCAGGGGCATTGTTGCAATTATAACATTTGTTCGGGGTGTCCATGCAAATATCACAGTACAAATAAACATTTCTTTTTATTTTACAGGCCATTTTACAATTATCAAAACCCAGCAGGGGTTATGTGCAAAAACTCCTGCGCCTCACGTGGGACTACACGTGAGGCGCAGAGGGACCCATCTGCAAATAAAATTAAACTAAGGGATCAAACTGCAAATTATACAAGTTATTTACAACGTGACATTTTATTTTTGGAATCAAATATTAATTACAAAAAAAGCGGGGGGGTGTATGTGAAGTTTACCCCCTCAGGCGCTTCTTCCAACGGCTGATCTTCGCTCACTTGCCACGCGGCGCCTCCACGTGAGCCGATACCGCTTCGCCGATGGAGGGTTGGGATTAGATCACTTGAGGTGATCCGACGGTTGCTGCGGGGCTCCATCCAACGGCTCCCTTCTAATCTGGGACCTTCATCTTCATCCAACGGCGGAGAGGACGCCTGGAAGAACAGGGAAGAACGCTCGCCTGAGCGAGCTTCTCCCGGCTGGATCTCGCACCTCCGCCGTCCATCACTGCTCCACGGTGTCCCAAAAGCTTCCTGGAAGGTTCCTCTGTCGTCCGGAGGTGTTGGATCGACCAGAGGTACACTGGAGCACCCTCGCGAGGTCGGAGAAGAAGTGGGGCTCCAGGTACCTCCGGCGTGACTTGATTTCGCCTCAGGGTGCTTATTTGCGCACCAGACCTGCACAGGAAGATAGCATGGCTCGAGGGAATGCTCCTCGACCAAAAAGGTTGAAGCTGTGCAGCAAAATGAGGTGGAACGGAGGAGCTCCGACGAAGGGCGGAGGAGGAGCTCCGATTCGCCAAGACCTGGGGTCCTGGGTTGAACAAGTGTGTGCATTTGATGGAGAACTCGAAGGGGATGGAGATGAGGCGATTTAGGCGGTCGGAGACAGATAGGATCACAGTGGGGAAGTCACCGGAGCTCAGCTCCGGCGAACTTCGAATTTCGGATTTTGGCCTAAGCCAATCATCTAAATGCTAACCTAAGGACTGGAATTAAAAGCTAATACTAAAACCTAACTACTAAGTAAGAAAGGACAGCTCTTATACCTGGGGGCCTCCAGGGAGCAGGGCGGACGCCGGAGCTCCGCCGCGTCAAAATTCTCCTCCCTCCGGCCGAGTCTCGATGCTGGGCTACTCCCCCTGTCACGAGGAACAATCCAGGCACAAGATCTAGGCGTTAGGTTGGAATGAAAGTGGCCAAATTCGAGGAGGAAGGCGGAGCTTTTTATTTATAGACATTGACGAGTGGCCTTATTGACCGGCGATTATTGATTAAACCAATGAGTATCAGATTGATCTATGATCTTGGCGGGCATCATGGATGATCAGAGGACAAATCTTGTGAAGGAAGCGAGTGCGATGGTTCACTGAGCCAGGCGGGAAAAATGGCGGAAATTGGGGAAAAGACAGGTTGCGTGAAGTCAGACGCCTGGAGGTCCAGTTGACCGGGGTCAACGCGCGGAGGGATTGGGTTGGTCCACCTCAGCCCGCTACAAGACAGAATAGGGAATATTTCGCGAAATTGAATTATTTGGCATAGTAAATGATTTTATTATTTTTTTCCTATAAAATAAAGAATGTGTATTATTTCATGTAGTATTTATTTATGATTTTTATTTATTTTTTTGGATTATTTTATTATGGTTTTATTAAAATAATGTGTATATGTATGTATTTACATGTGTTTTTGTGTATTTTATTTTTAATTTGTTTATTTTATTTTATTATTTTATTTTCTTATTTTATGAATTTATAACTTATTTTTATGAGTATAAGGGTATTTTTGTTTGATTTTTATGTATTCATTTACATTTTCAAATAAATATGTATATGTATAAGTAAGTATACTTATAGGTATTTTACCTATAGATTATATACATCTTATTTATTTAGTGAATTTTCTTTATTTTTCTTTTAGATTTGTATTTTTAATATGTTTTATGTAATATTTACAATATTATATAAAAAAATGTGGATGAATAAATAATAAAGGAGTAAAATCCCCTTTTACATATAAGTGGTATAGGTATTTTGTCTATGTGGTACATAGACTTATTTTATTTTACAAATTATTTTTGGTTTTCTTTTAATGTCACTATGTATAAGTATTATATACATTATTTACAAGATTCTAAAAATATGAATTTGTAAGAATAATAACTATTGAATAAAATGAATATTTTAATCGGGTACTATATACAATGAGGGTCAAAAACCTAACTTCCACAGATGGACTCTAAAAATTATGAAACTATTTTTATAAAATAGTTCATGAAATGCTATGTACAATTAAAGGTGAGTTTGGGTGATTTGGAGTTTTTATTTGCAAGATATGGGTCTGTGAAGTTGAGATTTTTGGTTTTTATTTTGTGTATAAAATGTACACTGGGTATTATTTTTACACAAACTCAATTTTGTATTTTTATTTACATTATTATCTACAACTTTCATGTACAAAAGATTTTAATTTGATGAATAAATAATTATGCATAAAATAGGTGTCAAAAATGCATAAAGGGATGAATAAATAAATGAGGTATTTATTGTATATCAGCCCTTATCTCCCCCTACTTTATTCCTTGTCGACCAATACCATGCTGGCCTTGGTCTCGGGGTTAGGGTCATAAAATATTTGCAATATTTTATTCCTTTTTCTTTTCTTCTCTTTATTCTATAATTTTGGCATTAAAAACCTTATTTAACGTACAATTAATGCAATGAATAATGAATGTTATTATGTACAAATTGATGCTATTTACATGCATTTGCCGGGGTTTTTGAGGCCAAAATGATAGAATAAAGGTGATGAAATAGAGATTCATCACTCGGTCACCAGAAGCCCCCGCGGAGGGCCGGAGCGCGCGTACTGGGCCGGCGAAGTTCGTCGGCCTCTTGTTCTTCCAGGACCCTCCAGAGCCGTCGGATTAGCCTCCCGCTCCAGGTGCCATCCTGACCGTTGGTGGCTGGAGCCCCCCTTTGACGTCAGATCTGAGGCGAAAGATCCAGGCCGTCAGATCCACACGTGTCCTGGCCTGGACCGTTGGATCGTGCAGAGCAGCAGCAGCGTCGAGAGCCGCCCCATCCTGACCGTCCGATCGCCACGTGGCGGCCATCCATCAGCTCCGCTTAATAAAGGGTAATTTACCCTTAGGCCCTTATCTTTATTTTATTTCGCATTAGTCCTGTAAATATTTAAATACGTTGTTTAGTTTTAGGGTAAATTGCATAGAGGACCTCGAGCTTAGTTTATTTGCATTTATACCCCTGCCTGTGTGAGCCACGTGCTTCGTCACGTGTATTTTTGGGATATTTGCAGTCTATGCCCTTGTTGTTCTGGCTGTTATGAAATGAATGAAATCTTTTTAATATTTGCATTTATGCCCCTGTGAATGGTTTAATTCCGCATGTGCGAGATTTCTTGGGTTATTTGCAGCTGAGGCCCTCGGACTTTTGGTACGTGTTACCAATTGGTCCTTGGGACTTCTTTTTATTACCGATAGGTCCCTGAGTGCCCCAGGCACGCGCTTGGCGCGTGTTTTGCTGGGTATTTTGCACCGGGACCCCCAAAACTTTGGGTATTTGCATTTCAGTCCTTGTGCACAGTACCCTCTTGTCATTTTTGAATAAAATTTCAAATCACCTCCAAATTCGACAAAATTTTGATACATGGCTCCTGCCATGGTGTAGAATTTTTGTGAATTTTTGAGGACATTTTTGATTTCGTTTGTTATTTTTAAAAATTCAAAAACCTACATTTTTGCTACTGTCTAGATTTAAAAACCCCAAAAAAATATAAAAACTCCCCTAAAAATTCTATAAAAATTAGGTACTGTTTAGTTTAGTGTGTTTGATTTTCTAGCCAATTTTGGCTATTTTTCACCACTGGAAAACCTTAAAAACTTAAAAACCCCAAAAAACCCATAAAACTTCTAATAAATACATTACAAATCCAAAAACAATAAATCTGGTGCCTAAATTTTCCTTATTTCATCTAGTTTATAGGAAAATTACCTCCAGGCCTTTTTGAGGTCCTTAGGTATTTTATCTAGGGACTTTAGGCCTGGCTGGACAGTGCCATTGCTTTTTGCTACTGTTTGATTTTTAGAAATTAAAATAAATATCAGAAAAATTCCAAAAATTCACCAAAAACATAAAAAATTATAAAACACACAAAAATATTTTTGTTTGAATTTTTGCTTGATTTTTGATGCATTAAATAATTTGTTGAAGTGTGATTGTTTTTGTCTTTCTTATTTTCTTTACATATTAAAAATCCAAAAAAAATATAAAAATAATTAAAAACCACTAAAAATATTTTCCTCTTTTCTTGTATTTGTTTTGACTACTTCGTAGGCCTCCCGACCAACCCGTGCTCCTTGAGTTCGACACTGGGTGCTATACCAGGTTAAACACATAGCAGGACCGCTTCCTTGCTTCGATTGATTTTATTTGTTTCGAGTGGTTCGATTTTTCTTGATATACATAGCCTGATCGCTTGGGTCGCAACGACCCTAATTCTGTACCTTATACCCGAGTGGTCGGGCTGGTTATCAGGTTTCAAGCTCCACCGTCTACCCTTCGCCGGAGCTCGACCTCCCTGCCTCACCGACCACCGTCACCCCCTCTCACAGGGTCGAGGCACTTTGCCCTCGACCCGCGAGTCTGCTCGTGCGCTTTACAAGTACATCCGAGCCCATCTGAGGGCTTGGACCATCTGGAGCAGCAGCTTGCTCTCCGCCGGCCTCGCCTGAGCTCCTCGGAGCTCTGTCGAGCCATCGAAGGGCACCATTGGATGCGGAAGGCCACAGCGACTCATCTCCGATCATCAGGGTCCCGCGAGGAGGCCGGGAGCGCGCGCAATGGGCCGGCGAAGGTTGCCGACCATCAGTTCTTCCTCGACCTCCAGCTACCGTCTGATGCACCTCCAGCTCCAGTTTGCATCCCAGACGTTCATCTGAGGAGCTACCAGCAACGTCAGATCTTTGGAGGAGCGATCCGGACCGTTCGTTCGCCGAGGTTTAGCCACAGGGCCTCACGTCCGTTCGATCTTCCACGTGGCGATGCCTTGGCCGTTAGAACAGCCCGAGGATTCCAGCGTTGGGCACCACCTCTTCCCAGCCGTCGATCAGCACACGTGGTGCCCATCTAACGGTCGACTTAATAAAGGGTAATTTTCCCTTAGGCCCTTCTCTTTTTAGTAGTTTGCTTTCAGTCCTGTAAATATTTTTAGGATTTTATTTGCATTAGGTAATTTGCATGTTAGACATTATCTTTTCTGCTATTTGGATGTATACCCCTGCCTGTAGTGTGTCACGTGCATCGACACGTGTTTGTCTGGGATATTTGCATTGATAGCCTTGTAGTTCTGGGATGTTCGTGAATGAATGAAAATTTTAGATAATTACATATATACCCCTGTGCATGGTTTATTTGTGCATGTGCGTATATTTTTGGGTATTTTACAGTAAAGCCCTCAGACTTTTGGTACCTTTTACCAGTTAGTCCGAGAAATTTAATTTTATTGCAATTAGGTCCCTGTGTGCCCCAGACACACGCCTCGCATGTGACTTCTTGGGATTTTTGCACCGGACCCCTTGGAGCTTCTGGTATTTACGTACAGGTCCCTGTGCACTGTACCTAGGTTTTGATTTTGAATAAAATATCAAACTCACTCCATATTCAATGAAAATTGGACACATGGCTCCTTCCATGGTGTAAAATTTTCTAAATTTTTGAAGACATTTTTGATTTTATTTACTATTTTTAAAAATTCAAAAACACGTATTTTCTTTACTGTCTGACTTAAAAATTCACACAAAAATAATAAAACTCATCTAAAAATTACAAAAAAATTAGCTGCTGTGTATTTCGTCTTGTCTGATTTCCTGACCAAGTTTGGTCGTGTCGTTTTTCATTATCTAAAACTCATAAAAATTGAAAAACACTAAAAACACTATAAAAATTATAATAAATAATTTCCAAATCCAAAAACAATAAATTCAGTGCCTAAATTTTCCTTGTTTCTTCTTCTATACAGTAAAATTACCTCCAAGCTTTTTAGGGACTTTTAGATATTTTATCTAAGTCCCTCAAGCTCGGCTGGACATTGTTGTTGTTTTCTTGCATTGTTTTATTTTTAGAAAGTTAAATAAAAATCAGAAAAATATCAAAAATTACCCAAAAACAGTAAAAAACATAAAAAACCTAAAAACATTTTTATCTGAATTTTTGGTTGCGTTTGGAGTGCGTTAATAATTGTTTGTATTTGGCTTATTCACTTGTTTTCTTCTTTTCTTTATTAATTAAAAATCCAAAAAAATTCATAAAAATTTAAAATCCACCAAAAACACTTGTCTTTTATTTTATTCATTCTTTAGACTACTTCTTAGGCCGCAAGGCCATCACGTGCTCCCTGAGTCCGACCCTGGTCGCTATACCAGGCTAATCTAATAGCCAGGACCGCTATTGTGTTTATTTGATTTTATCTGATTTTGGTGGTCTGAACTTCATTTTCTTGATTGACTTCCGAGATCCGGGTCGCAACG
This sequence comes from Ottelia alismoides, assembly GCA_037367405.1. Classification (NCBI taxonomy): domain Eukaryota; kingdom Viridiplantae; phylum Streptophyta; class Magnoliopsida; order Alismatales; family Hydrocharitaceae; genus Ottelia; species Ottelia alismoides. The sequence goes on from JAZKJV010005026.1 coordinate 320,361, forward strand.
ACCCTTGATCTATTTTCTTTCACCCGTGTCTTGGTGGTTTTTGTGGTCATCAACTACTTATCTTGTTTGCATTCCAGATCTCATCTTCATAAATCCCCACATCAGAATGATGGGAAGGAGGTCCCTTAGGCTGCCTTTGGTACCACTGCTTTTGAGAACTCCTCTCCATTCATCTAGGGCAGCTTCGGAGATCCCATACCCGCTCTCCGAATCCGATTTGGCTACCACCCTGTTCCCCCTCGACCACCCTTCTTCCAGTCCTAAGTTGCTAGAATAGAGACCATCACAACAATTTGTCCATTTGATGACACCTGAGTTGGGGTCTTTTGCCTTTGTAGAGACCCAAGATATGGCCAACAGTAAGGGATACACCGATGAATAGCCTCAGGGTTGGACGTACATACTTGATAGGGCACTATCAATAACACACTTCTAGCCTCCCTGGAGACCATGCAGAGACAGATTAGAGACCAGGGAGCATTCTGAAGGATATGGGAAGATACTTAAGCACATCACGGAAGCATGAGGATCGCATCGTATGCGATTGGGAGAGACTAGTCGCACTAGTTGCTCGATGCAACGGAAATTAAAATTTTTCATGTGACGAAACCACATGATCCAAGAATACTTCTCGAATCATTTTTTCTAAACCACAAACAAGTAATAGGATTACCTCTTGAAGTGTGGTTGCGATCGAGTCTCTAAACGAAGAGACCTCCTGTCTCAAGTCTGATCCGACGGAGGAAACACTTGCGAGTGTGTTGATGAAACACATGCTCCTTGCAATTCATGTTGATGATCCAAGCGGTGAATCTCCTGATCTCATCCCACAAGATACAAAGTCTTCTTCACGAGCAAGGCACGCCGAAGTAGACGGAGATCCACAAGCAAACAATCCGGCAGCATGACGACGACACTGCGACGATGGAGATTCTCTCTAGGGCATCCATGGTGGACGACCATATGAGAGAGAGAGGGCATGTAGAGAATGAGAAAAAGAGAGATCTTTATGTTCTCATTGTGTTGTTGTTGTAACCAAGAAGAGTAAGGGGTGCTCTCCTTTTATAATATTTTGGGATGCATGGATCTCAATCCATAGACAACACAAATCCAATGGCTTACATTGATTTGTGTTTCTTTTAATGAAGATTTTGTTGGTAAAAAACCACTAACAATTAATTTAATTTATATTTAATATATATTGATAAATCAATATGACTTAATCCCAAATTAAATCAATCAAGCATGGAGATTATAGAATGAAGATTGCCTCCTTCCGTAATATGGGATTTAGTGGCAATCTCATGTAATCTCATGATATCTCATGAGATTACATTATTCCATGGAAATCTTCAAGATTTACAACAACTTTCGTTGTAAATTATTCTACAAAAATAATTCATAATTATTTTGTGAATATTGCAATCTTGCCATTGGAAAATTGTGAATCACATTTACAACCCAAAATAAAATGTGAATTACATTCTTGATTAATTATCCAATGTGAATTCAAATCACATCAACATCTAATTAACAAATGTAAATTACAAACAACTCTCTCTTATATATACTAAATCACATTTATAATATATATATATGACTAATATGGATATTGCTATCCACATTACTCATATCCATGATAATTAAATCACATTAATCATCTTGGATCTCTATTCTCATGTGCCCAAATAATATGAATCAGATTCACATTATTCACATCTTTGATAATTAAATAACATTTAATTATCTTAGATAACTATCTTTATAATATGAAAATTCATATTATTCATGATAATTAAATCACATTTAATTATCAATTTTCTCAATGCTCAGATACATAATATCAACAATGAAATTAACCTAAACACTTTCAAGGATAATGCGCTTTCTCCGCAGATACTTGGAGATAAGAACATGGCGATTGTATTGTTCCACATATAGTGACTTGGATATTGATATCAAATCTCAAATCTAGATCTTGTGCCTCCCATAGATGCTTGATTAAATCAAGACCACAAATGTAATCTTCTCATTGCATCTGAATCACATTCAGATCAATGTCCAACATTTGGACCAAGATCAGATTACTTCTCTACTGAGAGGAGTCACTAAAATCCAAACCCGTTTCATCACTCCCTAGGAATGGAAGTGTCATTGTTATACAAACGTTTGTGATTACATCACCCTCAGGTATTCCCCACATGTACATCCTGCATACTAGAACACTCAGAATAAACCCGAAGTATTAGATCAATTTTACACTGTCTACTTCAGGGTTTTTATTAGTAAGTTTCTCATTTGATAATTAGGAGTCGGTATCGATCATATACTTTCCAAAAGCATATATCATACCTAGGTCTTGATCATATACGTTCCAAAAGTATATATCAAACCTACAAATTCAGTCAAGCTTCCAAAGAGAGACGACCATGCACGGAATTTGATTCTTCCCAATATCTCATGAGTGAGCTCATGTCTTCCGGTTCAGTAAATAAACATGTATGATCCCTTTGAGAGATTGTATTACTCATATGCCCTTGTATACACTCCCGCACACCGGTTTATAGACCTTGATTAGGTCATCAACCTATTGGCCTGCCAAATGTACATACTTAGACATATAGTAACACATCTGTCTCCAGTCAGAGGACGTGTGCCTATATCGTGACAACATACGACATAGGACTTTGGTTATCTCGATCTCGTTAAGTCAACTCTTTGACCTAACTTATCTAACACCTCCGAATCTCTATTCCTATGTAGAGGACCTGCATCAAGAGGTTAGTTAGATGTCAACCTTCAGAGAAAGGATTGCCATCTCCTTCTCAGACTGGAGATCATCTCTTAGTAATCATTTGATGGTGCTCAATGAGTCCTCAATCTAACTCTTTAGATATTCATCCAAGCACCAGCCTCTATGATTCAATAATTGAATCAACAGCTGTATCATCGTTAAGAAGGCCATGGTACATAACCCTAATTGTACTAAGGGACCTATTATACAAATTAGTTATTCTTCATTTCAGATCAGGGAATGATATTCGCAATAACATTTATTGCATAATGGCTCGCTGTGGGCTCGCATGTCCAACAATCTCCCACTAGCCCAAAGAGTCATTGATGGGCTAATCATTTAAACCCGCACTCATGTGACAATCATAGGCTATTTAGAAAATAGCTAGGTAAGCTAATCAGTCACTCTGTTCCCAAAAGACTATGTCAAGACCTTTTACGGTACTTGCATATCTCCTAGTAACAGTGCTCGCATCCAATGCGAATGTTGCATCTTATGCAACCAATACTCAATCTTGATAAAGCAATTATAGTGTCCTTGACACTATTGTTCAATAATTATTATAACCAATATTTCCATAATCCTTATCAGAATACCCTTATACCTGGAAATATCTATCTCCAAAGGTATCCAAAGTTAAGACCTCTTAGATCACTATCTATATAGTCTTAATTTCTTGAAGATAAGACTTAGAGATCACTATCTCGAAAGTCATGTCATCTTTGAAGATTTTGTTATTACTGCAACCAAGTGTTTTATCATCATAGTAGGATTAGAAACACTTTACTACTCCTACTGTATGGAAGATATCAGGCTTTTGTACACATTTAGCATACGCTCAGCTTCTCGTAACTGATGCATAAGGGCAACCAGTTTTAGCATTTACTTCCTCAATCCTTTGAGGTGCTATTACTTTAGATAGGTATGTACCATATATTAAGGGAAGGAATCCTTCCTTAGGATTTTCCAAGAATGGAACATGACCAGGGTGTACTACAAATGTGACGGTCCCAATAGCCTCTTCTCTTTGCTTCTGAACACCTTCAGAATTAAGATCCAAGAAGCATCTTTGAGATCATATCTCAAGATATGGAAAACCAGATTATAAAACACTTATTATTATCCTTATATCATTCCAAATGATTAAAATATCATCTACATTTAGTACGATGAACACAAAGACACTCCCACTAAGCTTCATATGGTTCATCAAGATTCTATCTAAAATCATAACATTTATAATTTCATCAAATCTGATGTTCCAATTACAAGAAGCTTATTTGAGTCCATAGATGCAGTTCTTTAGCTTGCACACCTTGCTTTCCTCAACCATGAAGCCCTGGGGCTACTTCATGTGAATATCCTCAGAGAGGTATTCATAAAAGAATACAATGTTGACTTTCATCTTGTAGATGTCAAAGTCAAGTTGTGTAGCTATAGTCAGCAATATTCTGATGGGTTTAAGCATGGTCACTAAAGATCAAGTCTCATTGCAAGCAATGTCTTCTCTTCAAATGTGTAGCTCATGGCTACGAGACGTGCTTCGAAGGTCTATACCTTCTCATCATATTCCCTTTCTCTTGAAAATCCATTTACACCTTTATGGGTCTTACCCATATAGATGGATCCTTTAGGGTCCATATAAACACTTGTATATGAAGTCTACTTTAGAATTTATTGCTAACATCCATCTTTCCATATCATGATCTTAAGAGACTTCATCATATGAAGTCAGATCATTGTCAGACTTAACTGACACATGTAATACATCCTCAAACTCATTTGAAGAGGTATTAGTGTTTCATCTTTAATTGTCCTTTTAGTTTTCGATTTCAGGAGCCTCATTATCTTCTCAAGATTAAATAAGTTCCTTTACTTCATTTTCATCTTGATTCTCAAGAGAGTCATCTTCTAAGAATCACTTTCTCATAAATGAGATCTTTTAAGAATCTCAAGGTCATAAACTAGGTATCGAATACCATCCTTTATTTTCCTAATGAAGTAGCACTCTTTTGTGCTCGATTCCAGCTAACTTGCATGGAATCTTATTAAGGATATATAATGTAGTCTCTACTACATATATACCAGGAAACTAAGAGGAAATTATGCTAAAATTCATCACTGATCAAATCATGTTACGCATGATCCAATTGTATCTCCCTACCACTCTATTGAATTTAGGTGCATTAGGAGGAGTAAGATAGAAATGATATTCATATCTCCATAAGGTATTCCATGAATTCATCTAATAGGTACTTGCTACCTTGGTTAGATCAAATTCATTTAATCTTCCTTCAATCTTTGGTTCTAAACCAAAATTGTGAAATCTTTGAACATTTTAAAGGTTTCTTAAGTGAAGAGAAGAAATCTCATATCATACATAATCATTAATAGATATCACATATCCACAATGTTCATTATGATATAGATGATCCACATACATCAATATGTGTGAGATTCTGAATATATTGACATCTTACACCTTTCCCAGAGAAGGGTGTATTGGACATTTTACTTTGAATACAATATTCATAAGTATGTAAGATTTGAAATTTTAGACATTCTAAAGTTTCATCTCTTACTTGTCTATTGATCTCATCAACAGGCATATGTCCAAGACTTGATGCCAGATCATTGTTAAATGATATCCATCCTACTATTGATCTTTAAAGGTTCAATTTTCAGTATTAGAAATCTTAATTAACCATTCATTAATTTTCTAATTTAGTAGAGTCCACTATATGTTAGATTACTATCTGAAATATATCCATCATAACTCTTTATGATAGCTATATTCTAGAATTCATGTTTATCTCCAACATTTAGAAATAAACTATGATTGTATTCTTATATCTAGGTCATAGAGACATTCTCTAAGACTAAGGGCTCCCATTGAAATTATGTAGTCTATCTATCCAATAGATACTGTTGCAACAATTGCATCAATATCCATGTAGATGACTATTAAACCTTAAGAAAAAATTCCAGTCTTCTAAAACATATGCAACCCATTGCAAATGTTGTTAGAAGATTGAGATAAAATTATTAGTCTTTATCTTATTCAAATAATAAGGTCAATTTCAATGATCAAATGTAGATATAGATTATTATGATGCACTCTCTGAGTCCTTCTCTAAGGATTCTAGATAGACATGATAGTCATACTATCAACACATCAGCTTCTTGCAGTATAGGCATTCATCCAACTATTTGGATGTCATATGGAAGTCATAGAAATAAAGTCAACTCTTTTGACTTTCCTTCCCACATGGGTCAGACCATGCTTCCACTGCGCTCCCTTTATCTATAAACAACCATTGCTTAAGACTAAGGATCTCTTATGTTAAATTCAAAAGAATTCAATGTAAGAGCATTTCAACGTTTATGCATGCTTCATTAAATTCATACAATATGAATATTATGAAGCTTCATAAATGACTAGAGTATAGACAATAGGATGATGACACTAATCATGTCTACATCCATCTAGACTCTTAAAACATTGGTTCAGGTAGGTATTCAAACATTTTGAATACATCATTTCTTATGGAGCCACCATTCTACATGATGCAGTGAACTATGTCATTCATGATAAATGTCAAGAGCACATATGTATGCTAGAATATCTTCTTTGATTTTATAAGGATTATTTAATAACTACGATCATCATCGACATGTCACTTCCAAAGTGCATTCGATGAGAGATCAAGACTATAGTGACATACAAACCCTAGGGTTGTAGTCCTATTGTCTATTTAATTGTCATTCCTCATTCTTATGAGCAAACTTGCACATTGCAACCACATACATTATGTGTACAACTGCAAGTACAATCTGGATCATGAGTCCAATCCAAGATATTTTACTGGTTATTATTGAGTATAGAATTGAGTGGGTTTAATGAAGGATTATCTCAAATAAGAAATTTGCATAAGTGTATATATATATACATATTTTACTTTGATTTAGGAGTTTTTATATCAAAGTTGTCTTGCCTTGTCAACAATGAAAGTCCATTCCCTTAATCACTTTCAATGTAAGAGATATACTTACCATTATATCTCAGCAAGATATGGGATCTCCTTCCTTATCTTTGTTACATCCCAATAATATGAGAACCTGTAACTCGGATAAAAAGAAGAAGGAACGCAATCCTCCTTGCAAGTCCAACTTGCATCTCCCAATTCGATCTTTAACACTCGGGCCCACTACCCCTAAGGCGATGTTGACCCGTCATTAATTGATCCAACCATCAACATGAATACAACTCGCTATGCGCAATCCAATATCTCCCCAATAATATGAGAACCCGATATTAGGGTCACTACGCATACGTCCTTACTCTTTCGAGAAGCGAAGAGACCGATCCAAATGGATTGTATGCAGGAGCTGTCACTTCGGATAGGCGTCTCCTACATAAAATATCTGGTGACGGAACCCTTCACCTTGACGGGAGACCATGGGTGTCACTTATGTTATCCTCCATATCATATTCAAATTCAAATTTGTCATTATGAATCATATTCATTGTGATTAATTCTTCCAAGGGAAATAACACATCTATTTATAATAGAGTGTCTTAATTTTAATTGAATTCCAATTAATCTAATCATATTAAATTAATGATCCAATTAATATCCGACAAACATTCTTAATTGTTACTTGAATTATTGTATTATCTCAAATACATATTATTTCGAATTTTAATAGTTTGAAATACGTCACGATTTCTTAAGCATTATACCAACCCTACCTGTTGTCATGGCCAGTACCGACGGGAGTGGGACAAACTGCACACGGTACAACCTGCTAACCCAACGCTTCCCGACTAGACACCATATCCGCCTCAGGAAAGGATAATGCAAAATAGATTACTTTGTACTTGAGATGATCATCGGTTTTTCAACCGAAATTATACCATATAATAATAATCAAAACCATTTTGATTAGCATTATAATGAGATTTGCTAAACAAATCTCAAATCCTATTCAAGTAACATGTTTGTTGGAAAGTAGATCATGTAGATCATGTAACCAGTTTGTGTGATCTAAATCACATATAATCAATTATTGGTTAAGGCAATGTCATTTAAGTAAATAATTATCATAAAATATTTCACAAATATTTATACATAATTATTTCAGGAAATTAAACCATTTAATTTCACTAATTTCTTAAATGACAATCACTAGCTTCTTGATTAGGAAAGTAATACCAGCAGTGACCCTCACTTACTAAAAAATATCATATCTCAATCCATTTAAATCCAAATTAAGCAAAATAAGTTCCTAAAGTTTGATAATTTTATTTACAATAGAACCTAAGTGATTTTCATGTATTTCGATGCATTTCAAAACCACAATTAACTCTTTAATTACTTTAAGATTCGCAGTCCCCGAAACAGGGGATACATGTTCACTAAAATGACCATAACTTGAGCATACGGATTCGAAATCATGCAAACTTAGATCCTACAGTTTTCTTATTTAATGGGAAAAAAATCTAATTATTATTTTCGTATTTAAATAACTTAAATAGTGCCCAAAAAGAATCATCAAACGGAGATGTGAAAATGAAATGCAAGAAAACTTTTGCAAACCCTAACGAACATAAGTTGTCTTTAATTTATGGATCGCATCCACAACCATCGACGTAAGGCTCTGATACCACTTAAAGGATATGGGGAGATATTTAAGAGCATCACGGAAGCGTGAGGATCACATCGTATGCGATCGAGAGTGACTAGTCGCACTAGTTGCTCGATGCAACGGAAATTAAAATTTTTCATGTGACGAAACCACATTTTCCAAGAACACTTCTCAAATTGTTTCATCTAAACCACAAACAAGTAATAGGATTATCTCTTGAAACGTGGTTGCGATCGAGTCTCTAAATGAAGAGACCTCCTGTCTCAAGTCTGATCCGATGGAGGAGACGCTTGCGAGCGTGTTGATGAAACACGTGCTCCTCGCAATCCATGTTGATGATCCAAGCGGTGAATCTCCTGATCTCGTCCCTCAAGATACGAAGTCTTCTTCACGAGAAAGGTGCGCTGAAGTAGACGGAGATCCATGAGCAAACAATCCGGCAGCATGACGATGACGCTGCGACGATGGAGACTTTCTCTAGGGCATCCATGGTGGACGGCCATATGAGAGAGAGAGAGGGCATGTAGAAAATAAGAAAGAGAGAGAGCCATATGTTCTCATTGTGTTGTTTTAACAAAAAAGAGCAAGGCATGCTTCTCCTTTTATAATATTTTGGGATCCATGGATCTCAATCCATGGACAACACAAATCCAATGGCTTACGTTGATTTGTGTTTCTTTTAATGGCCAAGATTTTGTGGGTAAATAACCATTAACAATCAATTTAATTTATATTAAATATATATATATAAATCAATATGATTTAATCCCAAATAAAATCAATCAAGCATGGAGATTATGGAATGAAGATTGCCTCATTCCATAATATGGGATTTGGTGGCAATCTCATGATATCTCAAGAGATTACATTATTCCATGGAAATCTCCAAGATTTACAACAACACTTGTTGTAAATTATTCTATAAAAATAATTTATAATTATTTTGTGAATATTGCAATCTTGCCATTGGAAAATTGTGAATCACATTTACAACCCAAAATAAAATGTGAATTACATTTCCAATTAATTGTCCAATTTTAATCCAATTCACATCAACATTTAATTGAGAAATGTAAATTGCAAATAGCTCTCTCTTATATATTATAAATCACATTTATAGTATATATGACAAATATGGATATTTCTATCAACATTATTCATATCCATAATAATTAAATCACATTAATCACCTTGGATCTCTATTCTCATGTGCCCAAATAATATGAATCATATTCACATTATTCACATCTTTGATAATTAAATAAAATTTAATTATCTTAGATAACTCTCTTTATAATATGAATCAAATTCATATTATTCATGATAATTAAATCACATTTAATTATCAATTTTCTCAATGCTCAGATACATAATATCAACAATGAAATTATCCTGAACACTTTCAAGTATAATGCGATTTCTCCACGGATACTTGTAGATAAGGTCAAGGCGATTGTAGTGTTCCACGTATAGTGACTTGGATATTGAGATCAAATCTCAAATCCAGGTCTTGTGCTTGCCATAGATGCTTGATTAAATCAAGACCGCAAATCTAATCTTCTCACTACATCTGAATCACATTCAGATCAATGTCCAACATTTGGACCAAGATCAGATCACTTCTCTACTGAGAGGAGTCACTAAAATACAAGCCTGTTTCATCACTCCCTAGGAATGGAAACACCTTGTTATACAATCATTTATGATCACATCACTCGCAGGTATTCCCTACACCTGTATATCCTGCATACTGGAAGACTCAGAATAAACCCGAAGTATTAGATCAACTTTACATTGTCTACTTTAGGGGTTTTATCAGTAAGTTTCTCATTTGATCATTAGGAGTCGGTATCGATCATATACTTTCCAAAAGCATATATCATACCTAGGTCTTGATCATATACTTTCCAAAAGTATATATCAAGCCTACAAATTCAGTCAAGCTTCCAAAGTGAGACGACCGTGCACGAAATTTGATTCTTCCCAATATCTCATAAGTGTGCTCTTGTCTTCGGGTTCAGTAAATGAACATGTATGATCCCTTTGAGAGATCGTATTACTCATATGCCCTTGTATGCACACCAACACGTCGGTGTATAGACCTTGATTAGGTCATCAACCTATTGGTCTGCCAAATGTACATACTTAGACATATAGTAACACATCTTGTCTCCGGTCAGAGGATGTGTGCCTATATCGTGATAGCATATGACATAGGACTTTGGTTATCTCGATCTCATTAAGTCAACTCTTTGACCTAACTTATCTAACACCTCCGAATCTCTATTCCTATGCAGAGGACCTGCATCAAGATGTCAGTTAGATATCAGCTTTCAGAGAAAGGATTGCCATCTCCTTCTCAGGCTGGAGATCATCTCTTAATAATCATTTGACGGTGCTTGTGAGTTCTCAATCTAACTCTTTAGATATTCATCAAAGCATCAGCCTCTATAATTCAATAATTGAATCAACAACTGTATGATCATTAAGAAGGCCATGGTACATAACCCTCATTATACTAAGGGACCTATTATGCAAATTAGTTATTCTTCATTCCAGACTAGGGAATGATATTCCCAATAACATTTATTGCATAATGGCTCGCCTTGGGCTTGCATGTCCAACACATTCATGGCAGAGATGCGACGTGAGATTGCACATATGCGAGCCAACTAAGCAGAGCTATAGAGACCAACCGGTGGAGACATACTAGTAGATGGAGGAGGAGACGGACGACCAAAGGATCCACAGGAGCTAGCCAGACCTACACGGATGATGACGCAGTTGCACAACCCTAGTACACCTACTGCTGAATCTAGCTTCCAGAGATTTTGGGTGACTTTAAGCTTCGTCCCTAGACAATTTAGTTACTGTCCAAGTTTCATGGGCTAGCCACCGAGGAGTCACATCTACATCTCCAAGAGTTTGAGATGATCTGAAACACAATCTATAATAGATTTGTGGATGAGGACACCATCAAGATGATGGTATTCTCTTTCTTCCTGGTTGACAGAGTAGCATATTGGCTAAAACATTTGAGGAGATATGTCACTACTTGGGAGTAGCTCCGGATCGAGTACTTGAAAAAGTACTATCCACTCGGCCGGACTAACACAGCTAGAGCTTTGATCAACAATTTCACTATGATCCCAAATGAGAAGTTATATAAGGCTTGGGATCGATTTAGAGAGCTCATCGACCGGTGTCCACATCATGAGATATCAAAGCCCAACTTAGTCCATAGTTTCTTTTGTGGTCTAACACTGGAGTTGCAGGGGCTAGTGAATGCCTCATGTGGAGGGTCCTATTTTGCCAACGACGAAGACCAAGTCTGGGCCATCTACGAGGAGATAGCAGAGAACTACACTGTGATGTCCCAGACTTGGGTCTATACTCAGGGGAATCCCCTCCCACAAGTTGTGTCCTATTAAAGGATAGCACGGGTCGATGTAGGTCCATCTACTTCGTCAGCAACAACAACACAGGCAGAGTCAACAACAGTTGATATGGGGATCATCAATGAGAAGCTAGACCGCATCGAGATTATAGAGAAGAAGTAGTGTCAGAGCCTTACATAGATATATCAGTTGGCACAGATACTAAGTGACCTGAAGACTCAGATCATGTGTCTCTAGGAGCCACAGATGGCTCCAAAGCCCCGTCTTAGGTCACGGGCTGATCCCAGCAACGACAGCTCCACCCAGCCTTCTTCCAGTACTGCTAGGTCCACCATATTTAGGCAGAGCCGGGGTCCAGCCACTGTAGCACTACTCCCAATCACCACTATCTCAGGACACTCAAATGGTGGTGTATCAGTGGGATCAACCCCTTGGCCATTCTTCCCACTTCACTTTGTGAGTATGACACTTAGATGGTGGTGTATCAACCTGATTTAGTACGATCAATATCAACAGCAATTCGAGATTCGTCGTGATCATCCCGGATTTAGATGGTCTACCAGAGGCACCTCGTCCCAGCAGCAGTCTCTAGTTCAGGGAGGTCAGAGAAGACAAGAGTAGCAGCAACCCCATCACTCCCAACCATCCCTACCATCAGGGACAACAGTGGAGGCAGCAGTAGCCTCAGTAGTATTCTCTACCCTCCCGCCCTCACTACTAGCAGACGTAGCCTCATTTCCAGCGAGGCCTCCCATCCGATTCTCATGGACCCGTCTATGAGACCCAACCTTTAACGATCTCACCCGCCTACTTTCAGACTAGCATGCATCCTTTCGATGGGAGATGGGTGAGTTCTGGTAGGAGATGAGGTAAATAATCAAGGACAAGGCTGCCACACCCACTTTGATTAAACCGAACCCGAACAATCTGAAGAGGAAGTCTGAGTTGGTACAGTTTATCGAGACTACCACTCCTAGTGATCTTTGGGTTATATATCTTCCTATGTGTTTGATGTTGATTTTGTGACACTTAGGAGAGGTAGGATGCCAGTCGGTGATGCCTTGTATGAGCGACGACCACATGGAGATTTTGGAGTGCCAGACGAGGAGGATAGTGGTGCTGAAGCCACACGTGATGATGATGATGGTGGTGATGTCACCACCATGGATGTTGATCCAACCGATGGTACTGAGGCCGACGTGATTCCATATGCTATCAGTGGTACTGATGCCACCATTCTACCAGTTGCTGAACCAGAGTACAGTGCTGATGCCGCAAAGACAGATGTTGTTGGTGGTATCGATGGCATCATTTTTCATTCAGTTGTGTTACCTTCTCATGTATTTCAGGATAGTTCTAGAAAAATACAAAAAATAGAAAAATAGAAAAGACCAAAAATATGAACAAATGGAAGGTTTCTGTATCTCCTTCAAGTCCATATGTATTGCATGATGATATCGGTATGGATTCTACTCCTTCACATACACATGAGCCTATTCCCGATCCTCTATCTGAGGAGGTGATGAATACCCATTCATCACTCTTTATTCTTTTATTTTAGCTACAAAACCCTTGCCAAACACATGTATATTCATGTAAATACAAACAATTATCAAAAAGCATGCATTATGTAAAATGAATAATAAGCATATTTTTGTGCATATATAAAAGAATAAAGAGACAAAAGAAAAAGAGGGAGATATTTAGAATAAATATTGAGTGACCTATTCCCAAGGGAAGGCTCAGCATGGGCCTGACCGCATGAAAACCAAAGTAGAGGGAGATAGGGAAGCTCATATGTGTAAATAAATTTGTAAATAAATAAAGAAAAATATTTTCCTCTAAATAAAAATAAAAATGGGTTTGTGTTTATTTGTACATATTTGTAAATATTAAAATAAAAATAGGAAAATTAAAAGGAAATAAAAGTCATCACCTATTGTCTATAATCACCATGTACATAGAACCCCTTCCCTATTTATTTATCCATATAGATAAATAAATTAAAATCCAATAAAAATTGTAAATATTCTATACTTCATAATGTAAAGAAATAAATTATAAAAATAAAAATAAAAATAAAATAAAAAGAATAAAAATAAAAATCAAAATAAACATTGTGTATATACCATGTACATACTTGAATATATCTTTTTATTCACCCTTGTAAATAAATAATAAAATTAAAATAAAAACACCAAAATATTCCAAATTTTATTCTATAAATAAATAAAATAAATTTGGAATAAAAATGTAAAAAAATAAATAATTAAAAAAATCAAAAATTAAAAATGTATATTGTATATACCTCTATATAATAACAATATTTTGTAAATACCTAAATTATATTTAAAGAAATAAATAAAAATAATTACAAATAGTTTAAAAATAAATAAACATTTTTCATGTTTTAATTTTTTCGAAAATAAGTCATTTAATATTTTTAAATAAATTTCCAATTATTTAATAAAAGTTGGCTCCTGATTGGTCCACGGGGGAACGTTGACCCCCGGTCAACTGCCCCCCCCCAGGACCATGTTGCGCGGATCCATGCCCCCACCCGTTTTTTCTCCCATTTTCTTGGCATGATCCGCTCGTCTTCAACCCAAAACGTCGGGCTCCGATTATTAATGAATCATCCGAGATCCACGCCCGGAGATTCGCATCGGGGTCCGTGCTCCGAATTCCTCGCTCGACCCTCATCTAGCCGGACCCCTAACCCTATATAATTCCAGCTCCGCTGCACGATTCAGGCATATTTGGTTCCCATCTTTCCACCCCAGGAACTCCACAGCTTTCGCCTGAGTGACAGCTCGCGATCGGCTGTGTTGCAGTGAGGAAGGAGTGATCGCGCCATCGATCCGACGACCTAGCGCCGCCGTGCGCCCCCACCAGTGTGGTGCTCGAGCCTCGGGCCTCGACGTCCCTCGAGGCAAAGACCAGGAGCTCCTGGAGCTCGTCCACAGTCGAATCCACACGCCCGGTAAGCTTAATTCCTTCTATATTTCTCAAATTTCAGTATTCTCCCAATTTCATCTTCCGCCGTCCCCGATCGATTCCGACCATCTCCGTCACCCCCTCGATCATCGGACTCGTCCTTCATCATCAGGAGACCTCTCCGCACCTTCTGCACCCACTCACACCCCCTGTCTCTCCCCGGAGCAGGCACTTCGATCTCCTCCGACGTTGCTTCGCCAGAGGTCGACCATCCCGACGCACCAGCCACCCATTTCCCCTCTAACCGGGTCGAGGCACTTTGCCCTCGACCCAGGAGCTTGATGTGCTACGTTTCAGGTCAAAAGAGACCCATCTGGGGGTCTTCGCATTCAGGCACAGGAGCCCAGCTCCGCCTTAGTCGTCGGAGCTCCTCGGAGCCTCCCGGCGTCATCGGAGGAGCTTACCAGCTGCGGAATATCGAGGCGCACCGATTCCACATCTCAGCAGCAACAGCGGAGGTCCAGCGCACCTGTGGTGCTCCGGCGAAGTTCGCCGGGGCCAAGTTCTTCCAGGACCTCCAGTAGACGTCCATCTTCCTCGACGCTCCAGATTAGATCAGATCCATCCACTTGAGGAGCAGCCATCACCGTCGATTCTGTGGAGGCGCGATCAGGATCATCCGTTCAGATTAAGAGACACCAGTGACTCCAGAACCGTCCGATCTCCACGTGTCGTCTTCACCACCGTCAGATCGGCTAGGTTTTACCCGCAGCGCACCACCACCGTCAGATCAACCACGTGGGAGACCCTCAGCCGTTCGATCTGAGCCGAGGACTCTTCGTTGAGACACCACCATTTCCAGCCGTTCGATCAGCTACGTGGCAACCCTTCAACCCTCGGATCATAATAAGGGGTAAATTTCACTTATGACCCCTCCTGTTTTGCATTTATTATTGTCCTGTAAATATTTTATATAGTTCATTTTATTCTGGACATTTTGCACTTTGGACCTCGTGCTTATTTTATTTGCATTTATACCCCTGTCTACGTGGAACACGTGCATCGTCACGTTATTTTTGTGGTTTATTTGCAATGTTTGGGCTATAGTTTAAAGGTGTTATGGAATGAAAGTTTTTAATATTTGCATCCATACCCCTGTACGTGGTTTTATTGAGACATGTGCTGAATTAATTGGTTAAATTGCAATATCTTCCTTGGACTTTTAGCACCTGTTGCTATTTAGTCCTCGGAAATATTTTTTATTGCACATCAGTCCCTCCGTGCCCCAGACACGTGCCTTGCGCGTGCTATCTTGGAATTTTTGCACGAGGGACCCCCAGTTTCTCATATTTGTTATGATTTAGTCCCTGGAACTTATTTTCTTTGCATCTAGGTCCCTGTGCACTATGCCTTGTTGTTTGATTTTAATAAAATATCAAATCAAGTCCAAATTTTGCGAAAATTGGACACGTGGCTCATGCCATTGTGTAAATTTTTTGCTAAAAATTTGGTACATTTTTGAGCATTTGTGTTATTTTTTAAAATTCAAAAACATCAATTTTTCTTACTGTTTAGTTTGAAATTCACAAAAAATAATACAACATCCTCAAAAATTACAAAAAATAGATTTAGTGTGTTTTGTTGTGTTTGATTTTCTGACCAAGATTGGTCATTTTTAGACTTATAAAAAAGATAAAAATTGAAAAACCCCTAAAAAACCATAAAAATTCTAGTAATTAAAAGAAAAATCAAAAAGTAATAAACGCAGCTGCTAAATTTTCATTATTATTTATATTTTCTAAGAAAAATACCTCCAGGCTAGTTGAAGGCCGTTATATATTTTATTTCGGCCTTTGAATCCCGACTGGACAGCAACACTGTTTTCTTGTCTTGTTTCATTTTAATAAAATCATATAAAAATCAGAAAATTGTCAAAAATTAACCAAAAACAGTAAAAAATATAAAAAAACATAAAAATATTTTTGTTTGAATTTTTGAATTAATTTTGAGTGTTGAAATAATTGTGTGAAGTTGCTTGTTTCTCTTGTTTTCCTATTTTCTTTATTATTTGAAATTTCAAAAAAATATAAAAATATCAAAAACCCACCAGAAAATTGCTTGTTTATATTTTTCTCCATTTTAGACTACTTCGTAGGCTACAAGGCCATTACGTGCTCCCTGAGTCCGACCCTGGTCGCTATGCCAGGCTAATCCAATAGCCAGGGCCACTATTATTTTTCTCTGATTTCATCTTGTTTTAATGGTCTATTCCTTCACATTTTTCATGATTGACCGAATTATTTCCCGAGTGATTGAGGTCGCAATGACCCGAGTTATTTTTATTCCTTAATCGCTTGGTGGAATTTTTCGGGCCATCAGAATGGCGCCGTTACCGGGGAGCACGGCTTAGTAGTAGCATTTGATTTTTCCGTGTCTTTATTTTTCGCGATTTTTTATAGATATTTTTGTATAGATTTTATCTGACCTGTTTATATATAATAATCTGGTCTGTGACACTCTGCTTGTTTTCTTACGAGGGCCCGAGTACCGAGGCGGCTTTCTTCGGAAGCCGAAGCAACCGCTGGAGTCGGAGGCGGTTCTCTTTTCTACAGAGCCGCAGGAGGACGCGAGGAGCGAGCAGGAGTCGGATTAGTCGCGGATTAGTTTAGAATAGTTTAGATTTCAGACCATTTATTATTTGTAATAATAGAGGGACATGACTGAGACACTTGGACTTGAGAGATTCTCGGGGTCTGTTTCGCCGAGCACCGGTGTGCTCGGGGGACCCCTCGTTTTTACGCGGCTTTTTCACGATTTTGTTTCCTTTACTGCTTATTTAATTTCTCGCGGTTTTTCGAGCCCCTAGCTTTAAGATTTTCTGCTTGATTGTGACGTAATTCATAGGATCCAAACACCGTAATACATTTGCCTGTTCCTATAGTTCGGTAATTGGACCTATAATAAAAGATTAATAAAATAGTTGATTCACTACCTTCGAGCCTACGCGCCGCAAGCCCACCCCGTCAAGCGCTACTCCTGAACTCGACCTGTCGAGAAGAGGAGGGGTGGGTCTAGACCGGACTCTCTGGATTGGAGGCTGGTGGTCAGCTAGTTGTTCTTTCGAGTAGCATTGCTATTTAGGGACTCGATTTTCCGCTTGCACCATTAAGGTAGTTTACTTTCTGTCTTTCAATTATGCACAGATCATTTTGCATGTAGACTGTTGGAGTCAGGTATGCATTTCTTACTCTGCATGCATCATTGATTTCATCGCGCATCGGCTTTTTCGTCTTCTCCCCCCTGTTTTGGACTTAATAATCAGGAGAACCGAAAAATTCGTTAGGCGATTTGTTTGATTATTGAAAAACACCTAAAAAGAAAAACAATAAAATTTGGGACTGCTAACTTTATCGACTCTAAAAGACGATCACCGAAAAATTTGTCTTGGGGAGAGCAACCCCCTCATTGTCTGGTTTGCTTGAGCAAGAGAGTGATCCCGAACACTAGGTAGAGCCCTCCGATATTCTTCTCGACTGATTACTGGCTCTTTCTGTATGGGACAGTCGGTTGAGAAAATATTGGGTAACCCAACAGGTCACGTAATCGCTCTGCTATCCTGACTGATCACCAAAATAAAATTGACAAGATAATTGACCGAGCCTTTACGGTCTTCATCTCGCGTTGTGTTGGTGAATCGGGGGTTTGCTTGTGATCATAGTTGTTGGCAGATCCCATCCGCACTACTCGCCAGATCACGATGATGGGTAGGAGGTCTCTTAGGCAGCCTCTGGCTGCGCCACTTTTTAGCACTCCAGCCAACTCATCTAGGTCGGTTCGTGGGAGCTCAGACCCGCTCTCCAAACCCGAGTACGACTCCACCCCGTTCCCCCTCGATCCCCCTTCTTCTGAGACCGAGATACCAGTGCCAGAGGAGAGACAGACAGATGATTTATCGGCACCTGAGTTTGGATGATTTGATTTTGCAGAGACTATGGCCGACAGTAGTGACGACCGCACCACAGGTCCCCGAGGAGAGCAGACTTATGTCCTGGACCAGGGTGCGATCAACTCCACCCTGATCGCCTCCCTTGACTCAGTGAAGCAACAGTTGAGGGATCAGGGAGCTTTTATAATAGAGTTGAGGCGCGAGATGGAGCAGATGAGAGCCAACCGCGAGCAGCGCGGCCCGGGGGGGTGGACCCGACGATGCGGCAGCAGCCGCAGCTGCGGCAGTAGCCGCTGCAGCAGCAGGAGTAGAGCCACTGAGATCGATGCAGGAGTTGCACAACCCCGGATCGACTTTGACGCACCGCTGGGTAGTACCTCCAGCTATCATGGGGGACTTCAAGTTCCCCCCAAACACACTTTAGCTTCTACCCCGGTTCCATAGGCTGGCTACTGAGGAGCCCCATCTCCACCTTCAGGAGTTTGAGATGATATGCAGCACTGTCCACGATCGTCAGGTGGACCAGGATACCATACGGATGATTGCCTTCCCCTTCTCCTTAGCAGACAGATCAACCACCTGGCTGAAGCACTTGGGGAAGTTCGTCTACACTTGGGAGCAGCTCCGCACCGAGTACTTGCATAAGTACTATCCACTCGGGCGGACGAACGCCGCTAGAGCCCTGATCAGCAACTTCTCCATGATCCCCAATGAGCAGTTTCACGAGGTATGGGAGAGGTTCAGAGAGCTGACCAACAGATGCACGCACCATGATATTTCCAAGCCGAACCTTGTTCATAGCTTTTTCAGCGGGCTGACACTAGAGCTTCAGGGCTGGGTGAACGCTTCTTGTGGCGGGTCCTATTTCGCCAAGGATCACGATCAGGTCTGGTCCATCTACGAGGAGATGTCAAAGAACTACATGGTGATGTCCCAGACCCGATTGTACACTCAGGGACGAACCCAGCCACAGACCATGCAGTACCAGAGGATAGCACGGGGTGACGCCGGTCCATCCAGTTCGTCAGCGGCAGCAGCACAGGCCGAGTCCACAGCTGCAGACATGGAGATCATCAGCGAGAAGCTGGACCGGATGGAGATCATAGAGAAGAAGTAGTGCCAGGGCATCACGCAGATGGAGCAGATGGCACAGACTCTGAGTGATCTGAAGACACGGCTCATGTGTCTCTAGGAGGCACAGACGGCTTCACAGCCTCGTCTTCAGGCACGAGGCGATCTTAGTAGCAGCAGCAGCTCGTCCCAGCGCTCCAGCTCTCACCAGCAGCCTAGACAGGTCCATCTTGTACAGGCGGAGCCGTACCAGCGGCCGCAGCTCATCTACCAGGCACCACCATCCGCTGACACTCGGATGGTAGTATACCAGCCGGATCAGCCTCTAGCAGTATTCTCGCCAGACCCTTATGATTCAGAGCTGTTGATGGATGTCAATGGGATTTGGTACGATCGCCCCCAGCCCGGTATCCGACGAGACCATCCCGGATTCCGTTGGGCAGCTGGAGTTGCCCAGCCCCAGCAGCAGCCGTCAGGACAGGGTGGCCAGTACAGCCATCAGAGGGATCACTAGCAGCAGCAGCCCCCAGCATACACTCAGCAGCAGCCACAACAATCACCGTCATATGGTCCTCGTCCCCATCAACAGGGACAGTCTTGGAGGCGAGAGCAGCCTCAGCAGTAGTATCATCCTCAGGCATACCCCTCTCACCCACAGCAGCACCAGCAGCAGCAACCTCATTACCAGAGAGGCTACCCGTCAGGTTCTCATGGGCCATCCTATGAGAACCCCGCCTTAAACGACATAGCCCGCCTCCTTTCTGACTAGCAGGCTATCTTTAGACGGGAGATGGATGAGTTCCGCTAGGAGGTGCGGGACATAGTGAGAGGGAAGGCCGCCATCCCTGCCCAGATCGAGCCCAATCCGAACAACCTCAAGAGGAAATCTGAGCAGGTAGTTTGTTTTGAGTATGCCACTCCGAGTGATACTTTTGGTGATATGTCTGCATATCTTTTTGATACTGATTTTGTCACACTTAGGAGCGGTAGGATGCCAGCAGGCGGCGCCTTGTCTGAGCGACACCACGAGGATCCTTCTAAAGCGCCCGACGAGGAGAGAGCGGTACTGAGGCCGTTAGAGATGATGACGGTGGTACTGATGCCACCATGGATGCTGATCCCACCAGCGGTACTGAGGCCGCCATTTCACCAGTTGGAGGAGGTGGTACTGAGGCCACCCATGTTGCCGAGCCAGAGCGCGGTACAGAGGTCGCAAGTCTTCCAACCGAGGGTGGTGCTGATGCCACCAGCTCTTCTGAGAGTCCTGTAGTTTTTCCTTTTCCTGATGTATCTCGAGACATTTCTGGAAATAAAGGAAAGGGTTTGTTTTCTTCTGGTCCCACTATGGTGCATGATGTATGTGTGGATCCGGCCATCGAGCCGTCTAGACCCTTTTCTAGTACTTCATCTGAGAAGGACCCTGTGATCCCTTTCCCTAGAGCTCTTCAGATGGGGAAGGGGAAGAAAAATGAAAATTCAAAAAAGAGGCAGCAGGAAGAGTTCAGCCAGCAGATGATAGACCGTTTTCACATTCAGCTGACTCTTCAGGAGGCTTTGTAGCACATCCCTCTACTCCAGCGTTCACTTAGAGACAGGACCACAGTTAGGAGGAAGAGGAGGAACCACCACTCAGAGATCCATGTGCTTACCAGAGCTACTTGTTTCGCGATCCAGAACCGTCTGCCGGCCAAGAGGCCAGATTCAGGAGCCTCATATGTCAGATGCCATATCAGAGAGCAGAGGTTCGATCGTACTCTATTAGACAGCGGATCGTCGATCAACCTACTTCCAACAGCCCTTCTCAACCGTTTCGAGTTGGGCACTCTTCGACAGAGCAGGACGGTCCTTCAGTTTGCTGATCGATCTGTCAAGAGGCTGAAGGGGTTGCTGAAGGACGTTGTTGTCACGATTCAGGGCCTGCAATTCCCCATGGACTTCGTAGTGTTGGACATGGAGATCCCTGAGTCAGTGATCGATACCCCCATCATTCTAGGTCACCCGTTCTTGGCTACAGCCAAGGCAGTGACCGACCATGATAGTGGGAAGGTATACTTTCGCGTCGAGGGTGAAAGTGTACAAATAGAGACGGTCGAGGACAGCAGAGCGAGAGACAGAGCATGCTCAGAGACTACTTCAAATACAGAGCAGATGACAGATGCCGGGCCAGACATCCACTAGGACTGTGACTTTGTTATCACAGATGACGAGGCAGTTTGGGTAGACCCAGCAGCACATGCCATCCTCTCACTTTCAGATTCTGCTGATGCAGAGACGACGACAGAGGAGAGCTTGGAGAGTGCATTCCTGGTCCAGGATACTTTTGAGGCAGCAGAGCCGGTTCTCAACCGCGATACTGATTTGTTTTGTGAGGATGGTGGTACTGAGGCCACCTTAGATGATACAGATCCCTCAGAGTCAGATTTTGACTGGGCAGATTTTGATGAGTATATACCACATCTGACTTCTTCTGAGCCTACAGTCAGGGAGGAGGAAGATGCCAAGCAGAGCAGAGACAGTCTAGCAGGGCAGCCTTCTCCAGATCCAGTTTGTGAGAGAGAGTTCTCATTCTCCCTGGCAGATTTGGCAGCAAACACGCGGATTCTTCAGAAGCCAGATTTGCCAGCACCCAGTTGTCCAGAGCTGAAGCCACTTCCTGCTTGGCTGAAGTATAGGTTCCTTGCGGGTGAGCATGAGATGTACCCAGTCATTATCTCCACCAATTTGACTAGAGAAGAGGAATCCCGTTTGATGGGGGTTCTTGAAAAGAACCGCAAGGCGATAGTATGGAGCGTAGCAGATCTCCAGGGGATAAGTCTGGCCCTGTGCTCCCACCATATCTATCTCGAAGATGATGCGAAGCCGTCACGTGAGTTCCAGCGACGGCTGAACCCGAATCTGAGATAGGTTGTCATGAAGGAGATATCGAAATGGTGGAGCGCCGATTTTATCTACCCCATCTCCGACTCCAAGTGGGTCAGTCCTTTGCATGTGGTGCCCAAGAAGACGGGCATCACTACAGTAGTCAGCGAGTATGGAGAGGAGATTGCTACACGAGTACCCACTTCTTGGCGAGTCTGCGTGGATTACAGACGACTCAACCAGGACACCAAGAAGGATCATTTCCCCTGCCCATTATAGATCAGATCATTGAGAGACTGACAGGGAAGAGCCACTATTGTTTTCTGGATGGGTACTCGGGCTACAACCAGGTGGCCATCGCTCCTGAGGATCAGGACAAGACTACCTTTACCTGTCCCTTCGGCATATACGCCTTCCGACGCATGCCATTTGGGCTATGCAATGCCCCTGTGACTTTTCAGAGATGCATGCTGTCGATCTTTTCGGACATGGTAGGGGAGTGCTTGGAGGTCTTCATGGATGATTTCTCGGTCTACGGCGACGGATTCGACTCCTGTCTTGACTGCCTAGACCGAGTCCTTCAGCGATGTATAGAGGTTCACATTGTGCTATCTTGGGAGAAGAGTCACTTTATGGTGACTCAAGGGATGGTGCTTGGCCATATCATCTCCAACAGGGGCATGGAGGTTGATCCAGCCAAGATGTCATTAGAAAACATGCACCACCGTCCAATTTGCGGCAGTTACGATCTTTCCTTGGGCACGTAGATTTCTACCAACGATTCATTCATGATTTCAGTAGGATTGCCCGATCGTTGACTGACCTGCTGACGAAAGACACTGAGTTCCTTGTCGATGACAAGTGTCTTTCATCGTTTGAGACTCTCAAGCGATGTGTTGTTGAGGCTCCGGTTCTCCAGCCACCTGATTGGTCTCTCCCATTCGAGATCATGACGGATGCCTCTGATTTTGCCGTAGGGGCCGTGCTAGGACAGAGGAGGGATGGAGTTCCATTTGCTATCCACTACGCTAGCCGTACATTGGATTCCGCGCAGTGGAACTACACAGTCACAGAGAAGGAGATGCTAGTCGTAGTATTCACCCTAGATAAGTTCAGATCGTACATTATTGGATCTAGAGTGACCTTGTATAATGATCATACTGCCATCAGGTACCTTATGGCAAAGAAGGATGACAAGGCCAGACTGACTAGATGGATCCTTCTACTCCAGGAGTTTGACATAGAGATCAAGGATAAGCCTGGAGTCAAGAATGTGGTGGTGGATCATCTCTCCCGATTGGAGTATCTTGAGGATTCTGAGCAGATTGACCCTATTTGTGAGACCTTTCCAGATGAGGCGATCCTTGCTATCGCCTCGCTCCCATGGTACACCGATATTGTGAACTATCTTGTCGCCAAGAAAGTTCCACAAGATTGGCCCAGGTAGAAACTTGAGACCTTCCTCGCGAAGGCCAAGTTTTACCATTGGGAGGATCCCATCCTTTACCATGAGGGAGGGGATAGTATCTGCTGTAGGTGCATTCCTCAGGAGGAGCATCACAACATCCTTACTTACTGCCACAAGCTGGAGGCAGGAGGACATCACTCAGGGAGGAGAACGACACAGAAAGTGCTCCAATCCGGCCTATGGTGGCCTACTCTCTTCAAGGACTCTGATGAGTTCGTGAAGAGATGTACTGACTGTCAGAGGATGGGCACTTGTGGACAGCGTGATATGATGCCGATGCAGCCCATACACTTCTGTGAGGTTTTTGACGTATGGGGCATCGATTTCATGGGTCCACTCCCTAAGAGTCAGGGATTTGAGTACATTCTGTTGGCCGTTGATTATGTGAGTCGTTGGGTTGAGGCCATCCCCGCCCGAACCGCAGATTCCAGGACAATTTGCAGATTTTTGAGGAAGCACATCATTACACGATTCGGGGTTCCTAGAGTGTTGATATCAGACGGGGGGTCTCATTTTGTCAACGACAAGGTAAAGGCCCTTGCTAGCGAGTTCGGCATAGACCATTGAGTTGCCACTCCATACCATCCATAGATGAATGGTCTAGCTAAAGTGTCGAACAGGGAGATCAAGACTATATTGCAGAAAGTCGTTCGCCCTGACCGAAAGGATTGGTCACAGCTTTTGGACTCGGTCTTGTGGGCATATAGGACGTCTTTCAAGACACCTTTGGGCACATCTCCCTTTCGCCTCGTTTATGGCAAGCCGTGCCATTTACCTGTTGAGTTGAGACACATGTCACTTTGAGCAGTCACAGATATACTTTTGGATCCAGACAGTGTAGGAGATCAGAGGAGAGCAGAGTTAGCAGCCCTGGAGGAGCTTCGAGATACCGCCTTTTCAAAAAGCCTACATTATAAGGAGAGAGTGAAGGAGTGGCATGATTCTCGTATCAGCCACAAGCAGTTTGAGCCAGGACAAAGAGTATGGCTGTTTGATGCTAGGCTTAGATTATTCCCAGGGAAGCTACAAAGCAAACGGAAGGGACCTTGTTTAGTGAGAAAGGTACACGACAATGGGAGTATTGACATATCTGAGTTGTCTTCTGAGAGTACCTTTCGAGTGAACGGCCAGCGGCTCAAGCCATATCTAGATCATGAGCCGCGGGTCGTTGATGTTGCCCCCATTCACTTTGCGTGAGATGTGGTCTCTTGACTCACATCTATTGCATCTCACGCCTGATTATCATTGTTCTTCCGACCTGTATAGATCCAGTTGTCCATATCACTCTATTCTTTAGTCCCACATCCCTTTTCTCATCTTAGGATTATGCTATACTTAGGGTGTACTTTACCCTAAGTATAGGGGGGATGTAGGACTCTCGGGTATTCTTTTGATTATTTCTACCCCTGTTTTGCTGCCTATACTTAGGGATATTTCACCCTAAGTATAGGGGGTAGGACCTGTACATCCTTCACTCGGATTTTCCTTCATGTACAGCTTGCTATACTTAGGATTACTTGATCCTAAGTATAGGGGGAAAACACCGAGTTCTCCTCATTCTATTCTTTCATTTATCTCTATATCTAGCCATTCCTTTTCACTTCCTTGTACTAAGCACGAGTTATGTCTTCTTCATCGCTCTTGATCACTCTGAGGACATCGTTCGAGCTAAGTATAGGGGGGGTGTGTATATATTTCATATATACTTTAGCCATAACTCGTACTTTTGTGTGAGTGTGTGAATAAATAAAAATGGCTAAAACCCCATAAAATTTGAAAATTTTTCTCCCTTGTATATAAAATTCATTTTGCACATACCTATTTCTTTATACAAATTATTTTTGTAAGAATGATTTCAAAAACTGTTTGTGTAAAGATTGTGTAAATATGTGTATATCAAAATTGTGTATATAGTACAAAATTTTTCCAAAAAGTTTTGAAAATCAAAAAGTTTGCAAAAACCTTGTGTAAATGTTTGTAAATATTTTGCAAAACTTGCATTCACGCATATCCATGGTTTCAAAACATTTTTCAAAAATTTTGCATATGTGTAAATATTTGTAAATAGCATCTTTGTAAATACTTGTATAGTCTTTCCTGGATTATAGTTGACATTTAAACTAGCCTGGAAGTAACTTGGGAAATGGATCTTGATTAAGATCTTAATCCACCTAATTCTAAGAGGAACCTTATAGGGCTTAGGGTTAAGGCTTTTCAGGTCCATTGGGAATTAATTCTTTGAGTCCACTAGGCTATGAGCAGATGTCATCTTGATGAGCCTAAGTAGAGCACTTAACAACACACACATGACTCTCAGAGACAATGGCTTGACTTGCACCAGCACTTTGCACATAGCTCTCCACAGATGAGGTGGTGAGGAGGCAGTTTCCTTTGGCTTGGGGTAGCATATGAGGGTAGTACTTCTAGGCGGAACCTCTCTTCTTCTTTTAGTGAGGAAGTGCACCTCAACTTGGTCTAGTGGTGATGAATTCTAAAGACAGAAGTCGTGGGTTGTAATAAAGCTTCAAAAGAGGCATAGTCTACTGGCTCAAGAGGAAAAACTCCTTGTATATATGTTGCACCATGTAGATATGTTGTACAGTTGCACATGAAAAAAATGCAAAAATAAAAGAACTCCAAAAAAGTGGTGGGTCGGATTGAAAATCTAATAATCCCACCGGAGTGTATATAGTCAAATAAAGCAAAGCTTATGGTATACATGTTCTATCTCATGAAGCTTGCAGCGGGAGACTCAGCTACACTGGTTAGAGCTCCCAAGGATACATGGCTACACTGGCCATGGTCCATTCTCTTCTTCCCCCTCTTTTTGAGCCGGTTGCACTTCAACTTAGAAGGGAATACCCCGCTTCTCGAGGAAAGAGTTGCTAGACCGAGGCATTAGAGTTACCAGGTTGGGGGAGGTTGTTTCTTTGTTACTTCTGAGGTGGGGAGCTACATATCACTTACACCGCAAGGAAAGATTCATGGTCATTATAGTTTGTGTATGTAGACTTGTTCTGATCTGGTTTATTGAGGAGTCTTGTCCATAGATTGGTGGAACTTGGAGGCTGTTAGGTTTTAAGCTTAAGTCCAAATGAGGTTCCGACACATTAATAATCCAAAGATCTGATCGAGCTCCATATTCCAATTTAATGAAGGCAAGTTTAATAATCAGCATTAATCCATGTATATTCTCCTCCTTTTCTTTCTCTTTCTCTTTTTCACTTCTTTTTCAAATAAGTGTTTGCTAAGGGACTAGCAAAGTTAAGTATAGGGGGGTGATGAATACCCATTCATCACTCTTTATTCTTTTATTTTAGCTACAAAACCCTTGCCAAACACATGTATATTCATGTAAATACAAACAATTATCAAAAAGCATGCATTGTGTAAAAATGAATAATAAGCATGTTTTTGTGCATAAATTAAAGAATAAAGAGGCAAAAGAAAAAGAGGGAGATATTTAGAATAAATATTGAGTGACCTAATCCCAAGGGAAGGCTTAGCATGGGCCTGACCGCATGAAAACCAAAGTAGAGGGAGATAGGGAAGCTCATATGTGTAAATAAATTTGTAAATAAATAAAGAAAAATATTTTCCTCTAAATAAAAATAAAAATGAGTTTGTTTTTATTTGTACATATTTGTAAATATTAAAATAAAAATAGGAAAATTAAAAGGAAATAAAAAGTCATTACCTATTGTCTATAATCACCATGTACATAGAACCCCTTCCTTATTTATTTATCCATATAAATAAATAAATTAAAATCCAATAAAAATTGTACATATTGTATACTTCATAATGTAAAGAAATAAAAATAAAAATTATAAAAATAAAAATAAAATAAAAAGAATAAAAATAAAAATCAAAATAAACATTGTGTATATACCATGTACATACTTGAATATATCTTTTTATTCACCCTTGTAAATAAATAATAAAAATAAAATAAAAACACCAAAATATTCCAAATTTTATTCTATAAATAAATAAAATAAAATTGGAATAAAAATGTACAAAAATAAATAATTAAAAAACAAAAATAAAAAATGTATATTGTATATACATGTATATAATAATAATATTTTGTAAATACCTAAATTATATTTCAAAAAAATAAATAAAAATCATTAAAAAATAGTTTAAAAATAGAGTCATTTATTATTTTTAAATGAATTTCCAATTATTTAATAAAAGCTGGCTCCTGATTGGTCCACGGGGGAACGTTGACCCCCGGTCAACTGCCCCTCCCTGGACCATGTTGCGCGGATCCATGCCCCGACTTGTTTTTTCTCCCATTTTCTTGGCATGATCTGCTCGTTTTCAACCCAAAACCCCGGGCTCCGATCATTAATGATTCATCCGAGATCCATGCCCGGAGATTCGCATCGGGGTCCGTGCTCCGAATTCCTCGCCCGACCCTCATCTAGCCGGACCCCTAACCCTATATAATTCCAGCTCCGCTGCACGATTCAGGCATCTTTGGTTCCCATCTTTCCACCCCAGGACCTCCACAGCTTTTGCCTGAGTGACAGCTCGCGATCGGCTGTGTTGTAGTGAGGAAGGAGTGATCGGGCCATCGATCCGGCGACCTCGTGCCGCCGTGCACCACCACCAGTGAGGTGCTCGAGCCTCGAGCCTCGACGTCCCTCGAGGCGAAGACCAGGAGCTCCCAGAGCTCGTCCACAGTCGAATCCACACGCCCGATAAGCTTAATTCCTTCTATATTTCCGAATTTCAGTTTTCGCCCAATTTCATCTTCCGCCGTCCCCGATCGATTCCGATCATCTTCGTCACCCCCTCGATCATTGGAATCGACCTTCATCATCACGAGACCTCTCCGCACCTTCTGCACCCACTCACACCCCCTGTCTCGCCTCGGAGCAGGCACTTCGATCTCCTCCGTCGTCGCTTCGCCGGAGGTCGACCATCTCGACGCACCGGCCACCCATTTCCCCTCTAACTGGGTCGAGGCACTTTGCCCTCGACCCAGGAGCTTGTTGTGCTACTTTTCAGGTCAGAAGAGACCCATCTGGGGGTCTTCGCGTTCAGGCACAGGAGCACAGCTCTGCCTTCATCGCAGGAGCTCCTCGGAGCCCCTCGACGTCATCGGAGGAGCTTACCAGCTGCGAAATATCGAGGCGTACTGATTCAATATCTCAGCAGCAGCAGCGGAGGTCCAGCGCACCTGTGGTGCTCCGGCGAAGTTCGCCGGGGCCGAGTTCTTCCACGACCTCCAATAGACGTCCGATGCTCCAGATTAGATCATATCCATCCACTTGAGGAGCAGCCATCACCGTCGATTCTGTGGAGGCGCGATCAGGACCGTCCATTTAGATGAAGAGACACCAGTGACTCCAGAACCGTCCGATGTCCACGTGTTGTCTTCACCACTGTCAGATCGACTAGGTTTTACCCGCAGCGCACCACCACCGTCAGATCAGCCACGTGGGAGACCCTCAGCCGTTCGATCCGAGCCAAGGACTCTTCGTTGAGGCGCCACCATTTCCAGTCGTTCGATCAGCTACGTGGCAGCCCTTCAACCCTCGGATCATAATAAGGGGTAAATTTCACTTAGGCCCAACCTGTTTTGCATTTATTGTTGAGTCCTGTAAATATTTTATATAGTTCGTTTTATTCTGGACATTTTGTACTTTGGACCTCGTGCTTATTTTATTTGCATTTATACCCCTGTCTACATGTAACACGTGCATCGTCACGTGATTTTTGTGGTTTATTTGCAATGTTTGGGCTATAGTTTTAAGGTGTTATGGAATGAAATTAAGTTTTTAATATTTGCATCCATACCCCTGTGCATGGTTTTTTTGAGACATGTGCTGAATTAATTGGTTAAATTGCAATATCTTCCCTGGACTTTTAGCACCTGTTGCTATTTAGTACTCGGAAATATTTTTTATTGCACAATAGTCCCTCTGTGCCCGAGATACGTGCCTCGCGCATGCTATCTTGGAATTTTTGCACGAGGGACCCTCAGTTTCTCATATTTGTTACGATTTAGTCCCTGGAACTTATTTTCTTTGCATCTAGGTCCCTGTGCACTGTGCCTTGTTGTTTGATTTTAATAAAATATCAAATCAAGTCCAAATTTCGAAAATTGGACACGTGGCTCCTGCCACTGTGTAAATGTTTTGCTAAACATTTGGTACATTTTTGAGCATTTTTGTTATTTTTAAAAATTCAGAAACATCAATTTTTCTTACTATTCAGTTCTGAAATTCACAAAAAAATATTAAAACATCCTCAAAAATTACAAAAAATAGATTTAGTGTGTTTTGTTGTGTTTGATTTTCTGACCAAGTTTGGTCATTTTTGGTCTTATAAAAAAGATAAAAATTGAAAAACCCCTAAAAACCCATAAAAATTCTAGTAATTAAAAGAAAAATCAAAAAGTAATAAACTCAGCTGCTGAATTTTCATTATTATTTAGTTTTTATATGAAAAATACCTCTAGGAAAGTTGAAGGCCATTATATATGTTATTTCGGCCTTTGAATCCCGGCTGGACAGCAGCATTGTTTTCTTGTCTTGTTTCATTTTTATAAAATCATGTAAAAATCAGAAAATTGTCAAAAATTAACCAAAAACAGTAAAAAAAATAAAAAAACATAAAAATATTTTTGTTTGAATTTTTGAATTAATTTTGAGAGTTGAAATAATTGTGTGAAGTTGTTGTTTCTCTTGTTTTCCTATTTTCTTTATTATTTGAAAATAAAAAAATATCAAAATATCAAAAAACCCACCAAAAAATTGCTTGTTTATATTTTTCTCCATTTTAGACTACTTCGTAGGCCGCAAGGCCATCACGTGCTCCCTGAGTCCGACCCTGGTCGCTATACCAGGCTAATCCAATAGCCAGGGCCACTATTATTTTTCTCTGATTTGATCTTGTTTTGGTGCTCTATTCCTTCACATTTTTCTTGATTGACCGAATTATTTCCCATGTAATTGAGGTCGCAACGACCCGAGTTATTTTTATTCCTTAATCGCTTGGTGGAATTTTTCGATCCATCTGGAGGGTCCAGCTTCCCCTAAGCACTCCACTTACCAAAGGGGAATAAAATAAAAAATCCAGAAAAGAGACACCAGGTAGAGTTCAGCCATCATATGATTGATAGATTCTAGATCTAGATGACTCTAGAGGATCCACTTGAGCATATCCCTCTCTTCCAGAAGAATTTGAGAGAGAAGACCACCATCTGCAGGAAGAAGAGGAAGCATAATGCAAAGATCCATGTGCTCACTTGTGCCATGTGCTTCGCCATCTAGAACTGATTGCCAACCAAGACACCTAATGCATGAGTTCCTTATGTCAGATGTCATATTCATGAGCAGCGGTTTAATTGGACTCTAGTAGACAATGGCTCTTCCATCAACCTTCTCTGGTAGCCTTACTCAACCCATTCATATTTGGTCCTCTTCGACAGAGCATGACAATCCTTTAGTTTGTTGATAGATATGTAAAGAGGCTGAAGGGGTTGTTGAAGGACGCGGTCGTCACAATTCAGTTCCTATAATTCCCCGTGTACTTTGTTGTACTGGACATGGAGATCCTTGAGTCTGTGACATATACCCCCATCATATTAGGATGCCCATTTTTGTGCACAGCTAAGGCAGTGTCCTATCATGATAGCAGGAAGGTATACTTTTGCATCGAGAGCAAAAGTATACAAGTAGAGACGATCAAGGAGATCAAAACACGAGATTCAGTCTGCTCCGAGTAGTCGAGTGACACAAAGCAGATGACAGATATAGAGTGAGACGTCCACCAGGAGTGCGACTTTGTGATTACAGATGATGAGACAGTTTGGTCTGATCCTGTATCACGAGCTCTTGTCATGCCAACCGACATTGCAGATTCACAGATTTTGGCAGATGAGAGTTCGAAGAGTCCACTCTTGGTAGAGGACACATTTGAGGTTGATGATCGTGGTATGGACAGCGAGACAGAGTACATTTCATGCGATTCTAATTTAGATCCCTTGGAGTAGGATATTAATAGGGATTATTTCAATGAGCATTTACCTTGTCAGATTCCCATAGAGGCAACAACTAGGGTGGAGATAGAGCCAACACAGATTACAGAGATACCAACAGGGCCTTCTTCGCCAAATTTTCATGCATAGCGAGAGTTCTCCCATGCATATTTGGTTGTCTTCACTCAGACATTTCAAAAGCCAGATTTGTCAGTTCCCAATTGCACGAAGTTGAAGACTTTTCCACAATCAAGATGAGATACATATTCCTTGCGGGTGAGACAGTGATGTACCCAATCATTATCTCATCGGATTTGACTGAAGAGAAAGAATCTCGTTTGATGGAGGTTCTTGAAAGAAAGCACAAGGAGATTGGATGGAGTGTAGCTGATCTCCAGGGGATAAGTCCGACCATGTGCCCGACCATATTTATCTTGAAGAAGATGCCAACCCATCGCGTGAGTTCCAGCGATCGCTAAACCCGAACCTTCGAGATGTGGTCATGAAAGAGATATCAAAATAGTGGAGCATCGATTTTATCTACCCCATTTCTGACTCCAAGTGGGTTAGTACAATACATGTAGTGTCCAAGAAGACATGAATCATTACAATTGTGAGCGAGTCTAGAGAGGAGATAGCTACCCGGGTACTCACTTCTTGGAGGGTCTGTAAGGACTACAGACGATTGAATCAGGCCACCAAGAAGGATCATTTCCTGCAGCCATTTATTGATCATATTATCGAGAGGCTAGTTGGAAAGATTCACTACTGCTCTCTTGACAGGTACTCCAGTTATAACTAGGTGGCCATAGCGCCCGAAGATCAGGAGAAAACGACATTCACCTGCTCGTTTGGGACATATGCTTTCAGACGGATGCCCTTTCGTATATGTAATGCCCCGGCTACATTCCAAACGATGTTGTCGGATCGCCTAGCTTTGGGTATTTTGCATTGTCTACTCTTAGCATTTTTGTATTTATTTCGTAGCATATAAACTTTCATTGACAGTTATAAATGTTTTGTAAAAATTGCATTTAGACCCCCAGACTTTGCATAATTGCATTTAGGTCCTATCCACGTCACCTCACGACTTGTGCACGTGGGGTGGTGGGAATTTTGCAAGGACCCCCTGAGGTTTTCTTTATTTCTCTTTAGTCCAGCAAAAGTTTTGTGAAGTGTAATATTTTTGGAAAATTGTTGCTAAGCCCCTAGGTTTTTGTTAATCGCACTTAGGTCCTCCCCAGGCGTGTGCTCCCCACGTGCGTGGCGGGGAATATTGCAGGCGTCCCCCGCAGGTTCGTGTATTTGCATTTGGTCTTGGAAAGTGGTTTATTAGTTATGAATTTTGTGGAAAATTGCACTTTGGCCCTTGGACTTCTAGATATATACACATGCCCTCGCTAGAAGTGTAGTTTCTCTTTGTTGTCTCTATTTATTTCAAGCATCTCTAAAATCCCAAAAATTACCAAAAAATATCATAAGGTCATGTTGCATTCTAGTTTTACAACATATTTTTATTTTGCATTTTTACTGAATTTTATTATTTATAAAAATTTGAAAACATGCATGTTCAACACCGTTTGCATTAGAAAATACCTAAAAATGATAAAAAGTTTTTGAAAAATTCCAAAAAAATTATACTTTGATTGTTTTGTGTTTTCACTTCAGCCCAAAAATTATTAAAAATTTCAAAAGAAAACTCCTAAAAATTACAAAACCGCTAAAATCATCATAAAAATCTTAAAAATTCTACAAAATTCCTAAAAATACAATTTTAGTTTCTGAATTCTATCTATTTTATTATCTTTATGTTAAAGTTAATTTGAGGAATTTTGGACACTGTTTGATATTTTTCATCCTCATTTTAATTTTGTCCAGCAATTTGTTTCACTGACTGGTAGTGTTTTTGCCTTTAAAAATATCAAAAAAATTAGGAAAAATTTAGAAAAATCATAAAAACATTAGAAAAATATAAAAAGCACAAAAATATTTTACTTCCTGTATTTTGAGTATTTTTCCTTGTTTTTATCTCTCTTATCTCTAGTGTATATCTACTCCTTATATATATTATATCTTTATTAAAAGAAAAAGAAAATACAAAAATACAAAATACAAATAGAAAATACAAAATCAGTAAATTAAAAAATAAAAATATAAAAATATAAAATCAAAAATAAAAAAATATAAAAATTAAAACCCACAAAA
The DNA here is from genome assembly GCA_037367405.1 of Ottelia alismoides. Lineage (NCBI taxonomy): Eukaryota > Viridiplantae > Streptophyta > Magnoliopsida > Alismatales > Hydrocharitaceae > Ottelia > Ottelia alismoides. Next base: position 354,684 of record JAZKJV010005026.1, read on the forward strand.
TAGCACAATTATAGGCATTTGATCACTTTCACATTTTTTAGCATTATTGCCTTGATCTATCTTGTTTGCTCCCTGAGTTCGACATTCTACAAATACTTGCACCTATACACACTTATTGTAGAGTTATAATAAATTTTAACTCTGCACCGCTTTTCATTGCTTGATTTTTGTTGTGGGTTAATTGTAGACTTAATCGGGATTTATCGAGGGTCGCCGCAGCGACTTTATCTCCGCCTTGTGTGAGACATTTAGACCCTCGTAGTCCTTGGATAATCAAATGGCGCCGTTGCCGGGGAGCAACAGCGTATAGATCATTATTTTGTGACTGATTGTAATTATTTGTTTACCACTATTGCTTCATTGATTTCCCTTGTATTTGACTTATAGTTTTGAGCTATTTGGCCTCCTTGTTTGTTGTCTTAGTACGAGGTACCGCGGATTGAGGGAGGCATGTTTTCATAGGCATTTGGGCACCGACGTGAAGCTGGCTACGGCCTGCACGAAGAAGACTTAGTGTTTTTGTATATTAGCTCTAGTTTACTTTTCTGTCTATATTCTTGTAATTAATTGTGAGAGAGAGGATCATAACTTGTAATATTCAGGACATTCAGACACTGACACTTCCCGAGGTTTAGTGCCCGAGGGATTGTTTCCTTAGGGGCCTCGTCGGTTTTTCACAGTTTTTCTCGCGGTTGCTGTCGATTTAATTACCTGCTTGTTTCATGCGAATTTAGCCCCTAGCTTTAGAAATTTCTATTGATTGTGACGTAAACAGCTAAGGCCCAACACCTAATATCTTTCATGTGCCTATAGAATGTAATTGGACTTAGCTAAAAATCAACTGAAAAGGCTATTGACTTGGACTAGAGACCACGTGCAGGGAGGGGTCGTATACAGCGCGTGCAGGATCCATTGTGGTGGACACCGATCGGCTCCCAAGACCGGACTCCGGTCTCTCATTATAATCATAGCTACGCTTGCTTCACGATTAATAGAATTTGCTCATCTAGGGATGGTTTTCTTCGTACATCATATAGGTAGTTTTGTTCCTGTCTTTTAATTTATCTGCGGATCACCCTGCATGTAGAGTGCTGGAGCAAGGTACACATTTCTATCTCTGCATGCATCATTGTGTTTGATCGCGCATCGGCTTTTCCGACTTCCTCCCCCATTTTATTGGACTTAAAATAATCAGGAGTTCGGAAAATTCGTTAGGCGTTGTCTTTATTCATAAAAATATCTAAAAAAGGTGAAAACCATAAAATTGGGACCGCTAATGCAAACTTGACACTAAAACGCAACTCATCCCACCAAAAAATTTATCTTGGGGAGAGAGTAACCCCTCTCCTTGTTTGATTTATCTGCAGCGAGAGAGTGACTCGAACACTAGGCTAGAACCACATCCAAAATCTTCGTCAACTACTGGTCTTGGTGAGTCGTTCTCCAGTGAGGATCTCTCCGGTAATCGGTAAAGCAGACCGCGGCGTCCTTAGCAGACGAGGTTGATCGGGTAGCCGGTAAACGATCCGCAACTCCTACTGGCTGGGAAAGATCTCATTTGGGATTGGGACAGTTGGCTAGGAGAGTTGGGTTCCCAACAGCTCGCTTAATCGCTCTGATAGATTGATTTATCACCTTAATAAAATTTGACAAGATAAAAGGTTGGACCTTCACAGTCATCAACTCAGAGTTGCGTAGGTGAATTGGGGGTTTGTTTTCACATCTTGTTTGCATTCCAGATCTCATCCGCCCTTTTTCCAAGATCAAAATGATGGGAAGGAGATACCTTAGGCCACGTCTGGTGGCACCGCTCTCGATCACTCCTTCATATTCATCTAGGTCGGCTTTGGGGAGTCCAGACCCAATCTCTGAGCCTGAGTTTACGTCCACCATGTTCCCCCTCGACCATCCTTCTTCTTCCATCAGTCCAGTGGTATCAGAGTTTAGTGCAACACACAGTTCATAGCATTTGACAGCACCTGAGATGGGTTCTTTTGCCTTTTTCAGAGAACCAAGAGGTGGCCGGCAGAGAAGAACACCCATATGAGCAGAAACACCCTCCATTCATATATGACCAAGCTGCCATCAATAATTCACTATTAGCCTCCCTTGAGACCATGCAGAGATAGATCAGAGACCAAGGAGTATTCATGGGTGATATCATGAGAGAGATAGCATAGATGCGAGAAGGTGGAGAAGACAGACCTGAGGGCGGCAGTGAAGACATACCAGAAGCAAGTGGCGGAGGAGGAGAACCTAACCAAGAGAGGCCGCCGCTGATGACCATGAGGCAATTGCACAACCCAGTTGCAACCATCACTCACCGATGGATCCAGCTTCCTCCCATTGTCGGGAATTTTGAGCTTCGCCCGCAGACTATTCAGTTATTTCCCAAGATTCATGGGCTAGCCACCGAGGAAACTCATCTCCATCTACAGGAGTTTGAGATGATTTGCAGCACTGTCCATGACAGATTCATGGACGAGGACACAATCAAGATGATTGCCTTCCCATTCTCCTTAGATGACAGAGCAACCTACTGGCTGAAACACCTTGGGAGGTATGTCACATCCTATGCACAACTGCGGACCGCATACTTGAATAAGTATTATCCTCTCGACCGGACCAACACAGCGTGAGCTATGATTAGTAACTTCACAATGGTCCTGAATGAATGGTTCCATAACGCTTGGGATTGCTTTAGAGAGCTCATTGATCGGTGTCCTCATCATGACATATCAAAGCCCAACCTGGTTCAGAGTTTCTTTTGTGGGCTAACACCGGAGCTGCAGGGGCTTGTAAATGCCTCTTGTGGTGGGTCCTATTTTTCCAAGGGTGAAGATGACGTTTGGGCCATCTATGAAGGGATGGCAGAGAACTCGACAATCATGGCCCAAGCCTGAGTCTACACACAGCAGAAGCCCCACCAAGGGGCAGGATCATCTCATAGGATCACCCGCATCGATGTTGGTCCCCAAACTCTGTCAGCAGTCGCATCTCAAGCCGAATCTGCCGCAGCCAACATGGAGATCATTAGCAAGAAGTTAGACCGCATCGAGATCCTAGAGAAGAAGCAGAGTCAGGGGTTGGCCCAAATGGACTAGTTGACGAAGACCTTGAGTGACCTGAAGACACGGATCTTGTTTATTCAGGAAGCACAGATGTCTGCGCAGCCCCCCAGATCACGTGCTGATGCCATTAGTAGCAGCTCCACCCAGTCTTCTGTCCCACACCACCAGGTTCACGACATATAGGTAGAGCTGGTCCAGCAGCTATTGTACTACCCATCGCAGCCACCATCTCAAGACACTCAGATGGTGGTTTATCAGCCGGATCAACCACTTGCAACTCTACCTCCACCATCCTTCGAGCAGGATCCATTGATGGAAGTCATTGGGATACGGTAAGACCAGTACCCACAGCAGGTCGGGATTCGGTGTGATCACCCCATATTCCGCTAGACCACCGGAGGCACCTCCTCCCAACAGCAGTCTCCTGCTCATGGAAGTCAGAGCAACCAACACCAATAGCAGCCCCAGTATGCCCACCAGCAATATTAGCAGGGTCCTCGTCCCTCCTATTAGGGACAACAATTGAGGCAGCGTCAGTAGCCTCATCAGACATACTCCTAGCCTTACCATCACTACTCTCACCAGCAGCAGCCTCATTTTCAGCAGGGGAACACTTCTGGTTTTCAGGCGCCAGCCTTCGAGAATCCAGCTCTAGATGACCTCGCCCGCTTGCTCTCTGAACAGCAGGCATCCTTCTGGCAGGAAATAGATGAGTTCCGACAGGAGATGAGGGATATCATCAAGGGCAAGGCTGCCATACCAGCACAGATTGATCCTAATCTGAACAATTTGAAGAGGAAATCTGAGCAGGTACAGTCTTTAGAGGTTACCACTCCTAGTGACTTTTTGGATGACATGTCTTCTTTTTGTGATGCTAATTTCGTGACTACTAGGAGCGGTAGGATGCCAGCCAACGATGCCTCATCTGAGCGACAGCAGGAGTGCCAGATGAGGAGAGTAGCAGTGCTGATGCCACTAATGATGTCGATGATGGTGGTGCTGATGCCACCAAGGATGCAGATCAGGATGACGGTGCTGACGCCGTCGTGATTCCAGAAGCAGGCGGTGGTGCTGATGCCACCATTTTTGATGATGTGCTAGAGCGCGGTGCTGATGCCACGAAGTCAGATGCTGTGGGTGGTACTGAGGCCACCACTTCTACTTTTCTTGAGATCCCCCTTGTTGTGTTGTCACCTTTTATATCTCAGGATTGTGGTAACAATAAAAAGAACAAAAATAAGAATAAAGGAAAGGTTCCTGCATCCACTTCGAGTCCATATGTATTGCATGATGATCATTGTATGGATTCCATTCCTTCACAGGCACAGGGACCTATTCCTAGTCCTCCATCTGAGGAGGCCCCTACCATACCCTTCCCTCAAGCACTCCACTTGGCGAAGGGGGATAAAAGATAAAATCCCAAAAAGACTCACCAGTTAGAGTTTAGCAACCAGATGATTGATATATTTCAGATCCAGCTAACTCTACGGGAGGCGCTTGAGCACATCCCCCTCTTCCAAAAGAATTTGAGAGAGAAGACTACAGTCCATAGGAAGAGGAGTAACCGTAGAGATGAGATCCATGTGGTCACCCGCTCTACTTGCGTTGCCATTCAGAATAGATTACCAACCAAGAGACCTGATGCAGGAGCTCCCTATGTCAGATGCGATATTGAGGAGCAACAGTTTGACCGTACTCTATTAGACAACGACTCTTCTATCAACCTCCTTCCGGCAGCCTTACTCGACGGATTCAAGATTGGTCCTCTTCTTTGGAGAAGGACAGTCCTTCAAATTGCTAATAGGCCGATTAAGAGGCCGAAAGGGGTTGTTGAGAGACGTGGTCGTTACTATTCAGGGTCTGAAATTTCCCGTGGACTTTTTTATATTGGACATGGAGATCCCTGAGTCGGTAACAGATGCCCCATCATACTTGGACCTCCATTCTTGGCCACTACCAAGGCAGTGACCGACCATGATTGTGGGAAGGTGTACTTTCGCCTAGAGGGCGAAAGTATACAAATAGAGACGATCGATGAGACCAGAGAGAGAGAGAGAATCAGCATGCTCAGAGCAGTCCAGTGATACCGAGCAGATGATAGAGGCTGAGCGAGACGTCCACCTGGAGTGTGATTTTGTGATGACTGATGATGAATCCATTAGGACAGATCTCGTAGCACAAGACCTCGCCTTGCCCGCAGATTCAACATACTTACAGCTCATGGGAATTGAGAGCTTGGCGAGCACGCCCCTTGCAGAGGACACATTTGAGGCCGACAGTTATGGGATGAGTGGTGAAGCATAATCTCGGTCATGTTCTTCAGATTCAGATCCCTCGGTGTCAGACATTGATTAGGATGATTTTGATGAGTATTTGCCATGTCTGATTCCTTCTGAGCTGACAGCTAGGACGGAGTGCGAGCCAGTACAGTTTATAGATGATTCAGCAGGGTTCCGTTCGTCAGATTTTCATGCGCAGCGAGAGTTCTCTCATGCAGACCTGGTAGCCTTCACACATACATATCAGAAACAAGATCTGTCACCTCCCAGTTGTCCAGAATTGAAGCCCTTGCCACAGTCGTTGAAGTACAGATTCCTTGAGGGTGAGCCAGATATGCACCCAGTCATTATCTCAACAGATTTGACTGGAGAACAAGAATCTCATCTGATGGAGGTTCTTGAAAGAAACCGCAAGGCGGTAGGATGGAGTATAGCTGATTTCCAGGGTATTAGTTCGGTCCTATGCTCCCACCACATCTATCTTGAAGAGGACGCTAAGCCATCGCGTGAGTTCCAGCGATGGCTGAACCCAAATCTTCGAGATGTGGTCATGAAGGAAATATCAAAGTGGTGGAGCACCGATTTTATCCACCCCATCTCCGACTCCAAGTGGGTTAGTCTGTTACATGTGGTACCCAAGAAGACGGGTATCACTATAGTTGTGAGTGAGTCTGGAGAGGAGATAGCTACCAGTGTACCCACTTCTTGGAGGGTCTGTGTGGACTACAGACGATTGAATGAGGCCACCAAGAAGGATCATTTCCCACTGCCATTCATTGATAAGATTATCGAGAGGCTAGCTGGGAAGAGTCACTATTATTTTCTTGATGGGCACTCCGGATATAATCAAGTGGCCATTGCGCTTGAAGACCAGGATAAAACGACATTCACCTGTCTGTTTGGGACTTATGCTTTCAGACGGATGCCCTTTGGTCTATGTAACACCCCAGCAACATTCCAATGGTGCATGTTGTCCATCTTCTCGGACATGGTGGGTGATTGTTTAGAGGTCTTCATGGATGACTTCTCGGTCTATGGCGATGGGTTCGATGCTTGTCTTGACTGCCTAGACTGTGTGCTTCAGCGCTGCATAGAGGTCAACCTTGTCTTGTCTTGGGAGAAGAGTCACTTCATGGTGACTCAAGGGACGGTCCTTGGCCATATCATCTCCAACAAGGGCATGGAGGTTAATCCAGCTAAGGTGGATACCGTTAGAAAACTCAATCCATCGTCCAATCTGCATCAATTGCAGTCTTTTCTGGGCATGTCAGTTTCTACCGACGGTTCATTCATGACTTCATTCGTAATGCCTGACCGCTCACTGATTTGCCGACAAAAGACACCGAGTTCCTTGTAGATGATAAGTGTCTTGCGTCCTTCGAGACTCTCAAGAATATGGTTGTTACGGCTCATGTCCTTCAGCCACCCGATTGGTCTCTCCCATTCGAGATCATGACAGATGCTTCTGATTTTGTCGTAGTGGATGTGCTTGGATGGAGGAGGGATGGATTATCGTATGCCATTCACTACGCTAGCCGGACTTTGGATGCCACTCAACGGAATTACACCCTGACTGAGAAGGAGATGCTAGCTGTAGTCTTTGCTTTTAATGAGTATAGATCGTATATTATTGGATCTAGAGTGACTATCTTTATAGATCACACCGCCGTCTGGTACCTCATGGCCAAGAAGGATGCCAAAGCTCGCCTTACAAGATGGATCCTTCTGCTCCAGGAGTTTGACATTGAGATTAAGGATAAATCGGGAGTTAAGAATGTGGTGGCGGATCACCTCTCCTGCCTAGAGAGCCTTGGGGAATCTGAGCCCAACGCACCTATTACAGAAACATTTCCAGATGAGGCGATCTTGGCTATCACCTCGCTCCCGTGGTACGCCGACATTGTGAACTATCTTTTCGCCAAGACGGTTCCAAAGGGTTGGCCCAATGACGTGCGTCTTACTACCCTTGTTAATTTAATCAAAATAATGTTTAAATTAAGTATTGTGTTGTTCGTTGCAGTCGGATAATAAGAGCAGATCAAAAACCACTTTTAATTAATGTCGAGTTAATCAGGAGTGGCAAATTTATTTTACCTGGGCAAGCCCAAGGTCGAACTCGGGGAGGCAAACTCTCTCTTTAGGTAGATTTTAAGCAAATTTCCAAAGTCTGATTTTTAGGTGTGTATATATATATATATATGCATATATATACATATATATATATATGGTCTTTTTCAATATATTTTATGCAAGAAGAGAACGACACATGCAAAATCAAGCCAGTTCACAAGTTAATTCAAAAAGGTGGTCAAATGAAGTCCAAAAATTATGAAACTTGGCCAGATGGTGAAATGCAATAAATTTAAGCTACTTCAATTTTTTTGGATTTTTCTGACACTAAATGAATTTACTATGCATTAAAAATGAATGCAAGGTGATTTTTACTAAATTAATTTTTATAAATATCAAATCACAATATTTTCAGATATAAAAATTATCCGAGATAGATCTAAGTGTGAAGAATCCAGGAAAATTAATAGACCTAGACTTCTATGTTAAATGAACCTACTAAAAATTAATTGAGGAAATCAATAAATGATTTATTCAGGCCTCGGGATGCATGAAAATGAGATGAATTTTTTATACAATGTGAACTTAATTATGCTAGGTCTAATGTAGACTTTTGGTGATTTTTGGAGTCACAAAGAAATTACTACAAATTAAAAGGCATAAATTTACAAAATATGATAAAATTCTACCAATTAATTAATAATAAAATACATTGTTCTTACAAAAATGAGCCAAGTGTCACATCTGAAAGAGGAGAAATTAAGCTACACAATGCAATTTTCAAACTTGAAAAATGATTTTAAATGAATGCCTAAAGATGCATGCAAATATAGGGGCCTAAATGCAATTATAGAAAATAAAATTGACAAAAATAAAACATGCTGACAGGGACGTATATGCAATTACCTATAATGTTGAGGGGGAGGATGCAAATTTCCCACAGAACACGTGAGAGGGCTCCTGGCAAGGACTGGAATGCAAATATGAAAACCTCCAGGGGCCTCGTTGCAAATTACCCAGGCCGAACGTGCATACCACGTGGGGGACCCAAGCTCGGTGGACTTCGGAGGCTCGGATCGAGGCTCGGAGGTTCGGACTCGGCTCGGCATGCTTTGGGCGCTCCGAGCCTGGTGGTCGGGGAAGAGGCCCGGAGTAGGCGACGTGGCTTGATGTGGACCGCTGGATCAGGTGCGAATCCAACGGCTATTGGTGGATGGCATGTGGCATGTCTCGACCAGACGGATCAAGATCGTTCCAACAATCCTGGAAGCTCGATGAAGATGGCCACATGTACGATTGAACGCCGCTTGATCAGGATGAATCCAACGGCCCTATAAAGCTCTGGCGATTGGCAACATGGTGCGATTAGGTGGCATAAGATCCTCCTAATCCTACGGTTGCGGAGTGAGTGCGACATGGAGTCATCCTGACCTTCCGATCAAGAAGATCAGACGGCTGCTGCTCTTCATCTCCAACCGGCCCGCCGCCTCCTGCGACGGAGATGGCTAGGCTCCAATGAAGAAGCTCGAGCTCGGCCTCCTCTTCTGGTCATCGGTGAAGCTCGCTGGAGGCTCCCAAGTAGCTGGGAAGACTCGTGGAGGCGTCGGGGATCCTCCGACGGTCTCAGGAGCGGCTGAACAACTCTGGAGAGCAGTGGCGGAGAAGCTCAATGGAAGCTCCGATGAGATTCCGGCCAGTCCAAATTAAAGTACTTGTAGAGAGTTAATCGCTAGCCAAGGCATGCAGATGTGCTCATGGGGTGACCGTGCGGGCAGAGTGAGGCCCGAGGGGCAGTGAAGAGGTCCAGTGATCGAGCTCTGCCATGGTGGCGGAGCTTGCGTCGGCATGAGGTGGAGTGCTTCGTCGGAGTGAATGAAGGAGTACGCGAAGGTGCCCGCTTCGAGACAGAGCACGGAGGATGGTTGGCGGAGCGTGAATAGGATCATGGACGGCGAATAAAATGGAAGAAAACTCCAGTTTAAGAAGAAGAAGATCGGGAGGGAGATGGAGGTGTCTACCTGGGGTCAGAAGCTCGGATGAGAGCTTCCAGGTCCTCGCTCAAGGGCCAATAGTGTCCCGAGCTCATGCATCGCCGTGGAGGAGTTGCGACATGGCAGAGGTTTGTCGCGGATCTCGCCGGAGGTCGTCTACCGTCTTCTCTCAATGTCGATCTCAATTGCTGTCACCAATGAGTAGAATGGAGCTCAGGGAAGCCTCATGTACTAGCGGATGGGGGTGAAGGTGGCCGGAGGCGGGTTATTTATAGGTTGGATAGGGCGGTGACAGGTGATGGAGGGTGATGTTGGAGGAGGTCGTGGGACGTCGTGGGTTCGGCTCGTGGTGATCGAGGGTGTAGGCGAGGATGATGGAAGAGTAGGGTATGTAGTTGTGGTGCCAAGGGGCAGAGATGGTGGTCGGCATGGCGCCCAAAATAGAAAGGGGGCAGCCCTCGCGCACGGTGGACAACGTGGGGTGTGGGGTGTGCGGAAGGTGGAAGACGACACCTTGGCCATTGCATCGGGTGATCCAACGGCCAGGAGAAGGGGGAGTGATGCGACGAATATTGGATCAGTGCAGTAACATCACGGGCGCAGGGCGCGCCACGTGGCGGGCGTGGGTCGAGGCGTTGGCATGTGGCGGAGATGAAGCCCTGGGGTTTAATCGAAGGGTCGAGAGGCGTTGCGAGATGGATGGCCAGGACAAGAAGTATCTGGCTATGATCAGAGGGCGTAGGCGACGCCACGTGGCGCAAGGAGGCGCGGCACTGGCGAGCTGTCTAGATTAGATCAGAGGATCGATCAAGCGGCTGGAAAACATTGCGATGATGAATGACCGCGATCAAGAGAGAGGAAGGGTGATCTGATGGTGGAAATGGAAGGGCGCGCGACGCACAAAGAAGCGGGCCACGTGGCGCAATCAGAGGGCGCCACATGGCTAGCTCTGAGCGGTTGATAAATAAATTGAAGTTAGAGAGAGAAGGAGGCCGAATTTGGAAAAACTCAAAACATGAAAGTTGTAGATCATGATAAGATCGACAAGTTTCATGTTGACCAAAAATGGAGATGAGGTCAAATATGATACAAAAATACAAGAGTACAAATATACATACATATAGTATAAAAGGGGGCCCAAAAACCCAAGTTTTGCATACGAGCTCCGAATTGAATGAAATTGGTCTCATTTTAAAGGTCTCTAGATGTGTATTAATCTGAAGGTGAGTAGACCTAATTTGGAAGTTGTATGAGAGATATATTAGCATTCTATGGTCTAGAGGGTTTGGAGCTTTATTGGGTATTTTACAGGATAGGGATTTTTGGCCCTCTTCCTTGTATTATTAACTAGTAGTGTATGGAAGGTGTTATTGGATTTTAGAGGGGATAGAAAATACAAATAATTAGATGATTTATTGGAGGATATTTTACAAGTAATTTTTACAGATGAATTGGCTTCTTATTTTAAGGCAATTATGAATGTTAAGATGCATGTATTGTGGTTTTATGCATGAATGCTATTTATGCATGATAAGTGAAAATATGCATCTAATTATTTGGGAACCAGGCTCTATTTTCAACTTTAAGAGTGATGAATCATAGATTCATCAAACCCCTGTACTTAAACCTTGCTCGTCCCCGAGCAACTAAAATGAAAAGCAAGAGTGAAATGATTTTGGGTTCCATACCAAAGTCATGAACAAAAGATGAAAATGGAGCTTGACTCAACCTTTGGACTAGTTGTGTGGCGGAACCTTATTGGGATCTGAATTTAAGACCTAACAGACTTCAAATTCCACAAGTCTTCTGTTCAAGACTCCTTAATAGTCTGGTCAGAACAAATCCTCAGACGCAAATTTCTGATGACTATGAATCTTACTTGTACCGTATAAGTGTAAAATAGCTCTCCCACATCAGAAATGACCCAAAAACCGCCTCGTCTAACAGGGTAACTCTAATTACCCGGTCCAGTAACTCTTTCCTCGAGGAGAGGGGTATTCCCTTCTAAGTTCAAGTGCGACCAGCTCAAGAGGAGGGGGTAGAGAGAAGAATGGATGGTAGCCAGTGTAGCTACCTATCCCGGGATGCTTGACCAGTGTAGCTGAGTCATCCAACTGCATTTCTTTACATACTCCGACTGGTATTTTATTTTCTCTTGGACCTGTCTGATTTTTTTTCGAACTATATACATGGTGCAACATGTACATCAGGAGTTTTTTCCTCTTGAGCCAGTAGACAATCCCTTTTTGAAGCATTATTGCAACCCACAACGTCCTGTCCTCAGACGTCAACACCACCAGATTAGGTTGAGATGCACTACCCTTCTAGAGGAGGGACGGTTGTTTTCATCCGTGTGCTACTCCAAGCTAAAGGATTCTTCCTCCTCACTACCTCATTAATGAAGAGCTACATGCATTGTGCTTGTCCAAGTTAGGTCACTGTCTAAAAGAATCATGCGTGTGCACGAGATATTCTACTTAGACTAATCAAGATGACATGTGAACATAGACTTGCAGACTCAAAGAATTAAGTCACTTGACCTGAGAAATCTTAACTCCAGTTCCCTATAAGGTTCCTCTGAAATTAGGTGGATTAAAAGTCAAATCAAGTCCATCCTCAATTTCTACTCATAACTTGGTTCAGAACCCACTAGCTTTTCACCTTGCATATGCAAGATATGCAGATGAGGTGTAGATGACATGCTATGCAGATGAAATGCAAGACTCTTTTTCTTTCTTTTCATATGCAGAGATGATATGCAAGAGTAAATAAGAAACCTTTGAATTTTTCAGTTTTTTTTCACAAGAATTTGGTATACCTCCTATGTTACAATAAATTACAAGGGTTTTATAAGTATTATACAAATTATACAAGTGTATTGTACAAAAATGTTTCTCCAAATTTTACCCAGCCCGTAATTATAGCGTAATATATACAAAAATACGTGAAAGTACGAGCTATGGCTAGTATGTATGTAATATATACACACCCCCCTATACTTAGCGTGTGCTATGTCCTGAGAGCACGGAAAGCAAGGAAAAAGACATAGCTCGTGCTAAGAATAAGAGAGTTAAAATTACAAAAATATAGAAGTCGTTCCGCCCCCCTATACTTAGGCTCTAGCAGCCTAAGTGTAGAAGAAGATCAAGCTGGGGCGGATGAGGTCAAGAGGAGAAGTGGATGAATATATACAAGGCGGACATCGGTCCCCCCTATTCTTAGGCTCAGGTCAGCCTAAGTATAGGAAAGAAGTGAGTATGAGAACCGATGTGATCTGGAGGATGTACAGTGATTAGACTCAGTTGACTCACCCCCCCTATACTTAGGATCTGGTTATCCTAAGTATAGTCGTAGATGAAGATAGATGAGGTTGGGGTGAGTTACTAGATCGCGGGAGGGAGGGGTAGAATGCTGGATATATACAAGGGTATTGGTTTGAATCTTTCCAGATGTTGCTGATGGTTAGAGTTCACTGTTGCAAGGTCCCATGTGCGGCTCAATGTGTGTCTGTTGAATCTGTCTCGCGCATGAATACAATCTCCTCAACATGGACTAACTGCTCATTAGATTAGACGAAGTGCTTCAACAGTTGTCCACTCACTAGGAATGTCGGTACGTTGTTTGCGAGATCTGAGATCTCGACACATCCACTATCATACACCGTACGGATGATGATTGGGCCCATCCACTTGGACTTCAGCTTCCCTTGGAATGTTTTCAGCCTTGCATTGAACAACCATACCTTTTGTCCAGGAACAAGGTCTTTCGTCTGATATATCTATCATGCCAACGCTTCACCTTATCCTTGTACACCAAACTGTTGTCATATGCGTGGTTTCTGACTTCCACAAGCTCATTCACATCCATTTCTCTCTGTTTCTGCCCAAGGTGTGTGTTAGAATTGACCTTCTTAATTGTCCATTCTGATTTATGCACTAACTCTGCGGGCAAATGGCACGGCTTTCCGAATACCATTCAGAATGGGGAGGTTCCTAACGGTATCTTGTAAGTTGTCCTATAAGCCCATAGGACTTGATCCAGGATCTGGAACCAGTCCTTCCTGTCTGGGCGGACAAGCTTTTGCAATATAGTTTTCACCTCCTATTAGATACCTCAGCCATACCATTAGTCTGTGGGTGGTAAGGACTAGAGACATGGTGTTCGATGCCGCAGTCTTTCAAGAGTTTCTTCACATCTCGATTTATAAAGTAGCTACCCCCATCTGATACCAACATTTTGGGGAACCTAAACCTAGAGATGATATGTTCTTTGATGAATTTACAGACAGTCCTGTCGTCTACGGCTCGGGTTGGGATAGCCTCCACCCACCTGGATAGGTAGTCTACCGCAAGAAGGATGTACTCGAATCCATGGCTAACAGGGAATGGGACCATGAAGTCGATTCCCCAGGCATCAAGGACATCACAAATGATGACAGGCTGCATCGACATCTCATCCTTGGAACCAATGGTTCCTCCCATTCCCTTGCATACTGGGCACGACTCGCAAAGGTGATGGCATCGCGAAACAGAGTCGGTCAGTAAAAGCCACATTGAAGTACCTTCCATGCGGTCCTCTTCCTGGAGTGGTGTCCGCCTGCCTCTAAGCTGTGGCATAAAGAAAGGACACTCTGGTATTCCTCCTGAGGAATACACCGTCTCCAGACACAATCCGGTCCTTCAAAGAAAAGGATCGGATCCTCCTAATGATAGTGTCTAGCATCCGACTTCAGTCGGTCTATGAGGCTATTGGACTAACCTTCAGGAACCTTCTTGGAGACAAGATAGTTCACGATGTTGGCATACCATGGGAGTGAGTCGACAACAAAAATCAACTCATCAGGGAAGGAGTCTCGAATTGGTGAATCCTCGGAAGTATTAAGATCTTCGAGATGGGAGAGATGATCGGCTACTACGTTCTTCTTTCCAGGTTTATCATGAATATCCAAATCAAACTCCTGGATAAGCAAATCCACCGAAGAAGACGTGCCTTTGTATCCTTATTTTCCATCAAGTATCGTAGTGTTGTATGGTCAGTGAACACAATTACCTTGGATCCGATTAAGTGAGATCTGAACTTATCCAACGCAAACACTACTGCAAGAATTTTTTTTTCCGTAACTGTATAGTTACGCTGAGCGGTATCAAGCACTTTGCTTGCATAGTGAATTGCAAATAGGATGCCATCCCTCCACTGTCCTAACACAACCCCAAAAGAAAAATCTGATGCGTCTGAAATGATCTCAAAAGGTAGAGAGCAATCTGGGGCTTGTAGGATATGGGCGTCCATGATCATTCGTTGAAATAGCTTAAAGGCCTCAAGACATTTCTGATCAACAATAAACTCCATGTCTTTGCTTAAAAGCTCAGTTAGCAGTCGGGCAATATTAGAAAAATCCTTAATAAATCTACAATAGAATCCGACATGCCCGAGGAGAAACCGCAACTGTTTGACGTTGGTTGGTGACTGGAGTCGTCTGATCACATCCGCCTTGGCAGGGTCAACCTCCATTCTTCTCTTGGAGATGACATGCCCCAACACAATGCCCTTCGTCACCATGAAGTGACTTTTCTCCCAGAAGAGTACCAGATTAACCTCACAACATCTTTTGAGGACTCGGTCTAGATTCCTAAGACAGGAATCGAAAGAATCGTCGTGGATCGAGAAGTCATCCATGAAGACTTCCAGGAATTCGTCGACCATTTCGGCGAATACAACAATCATGTGCCTTTGAAAGGTACCTGGAGCATTGCATAACCCAAAGGGCATGCGCCTGAAAGCATAGGTACCAAAAGGGCATGTGAATGTGGTCTTTTCCTAGTCCTCCGGAGCTATGGCTACTTGATTGTGGCCCGAGAACCCATCTAAGAAGCAGAAGAATTCTTTCCCTACTAGTCTCTCTAGTATCTGATCAATGAACGGTAGGGGGAAATGATCCTTCTTCGTCGCAACATTCAGACATCTGTAATCCACACAGATGTGCCACGACATGGGCACTCGCGTCACGATCTCCTCTCCTTCCTCATTGGTGGTCGTCTGAATTCCCAACTTTTTTGGGACAACATGGATTGGGGCCACCCATTTAGAGTTGGAGATGGGATAAATGAAACCCTTGTTGCACCATTTCCTGATCTCCTTCTTCACTACCTCTCGTAAATTTGGATTCAAACGACGTTGGAATTCACGAGAGGGTTTAGCTTCATTCTCCTAGTAGTTATGGTGCGAACACAGAGCGGGATTTATCCCGTGGAGATCAAAATGCTCCAGCCTATCGCCTTGCGATTTTTCTCCAGGATCTCTAGCAAGCGAGATTCTTGCTCCTCGGTCAATCACGAACTGATGATGAACGGATATTTCTTCTCCTGACCTGCAAGGAAGGCATATTTTAATGTTGTGGGTAAAGGCTTGAGCTCAGGTAATGTGTGGTCGTCTAGGAAGTCTGGTTCAATCGAATCTGGTTCAGTGTTGAAAGTGGTTGGATCTATCTCTGAACCACCAAGTCATTCGGCTCTGGAGTTGGATCATTAAAGGTTTCCATACAATCGGCAAAAGCCACTTCCAACTCGTCATCCTCATCTTCTGATTGTCCTAAAGAGGTAAGGACTGACAGGCCCAGTTGGAACTCTAAGTCATCGAAGATGTAGGGAGATGCAGGCTCTGAGCTGAACTCGTTCCTAAGGACCTCGCAAACTGACTCATGCATTGGATCTTCTTTGGAGGGAAGGGACTCATTGATGCTGGCTGGGTTCTGTCTCCATGGCCCAACTGTGTCTACATGGTCACGGTCTGCTTCGGATGAAGAGTACTCGGTACTGGATTGGGAATTCGGTCTCTGCCATCTTGTTTGCTGCATCTCAAGTTCCTCATCTCCGCCTAGAGTTTGGAACTGGATCTTCCCGATCTTGTAATCGAACAAGGCCCCCGTTGTTATGAGGAAGGGTCTACCTAGGATGATATGGGACTCTCTCCAATTACGAAGGGTTTCCATATCTTGGACGGTAAAGTCCACCATGTATTCTTGACCCTCGACTTTGATGACAACATTCCTCAATTCTCCTTGGGACCTCTTGGTTGATTTGTCAGCGAACTGAAGGAGGGCTCTAGATTTCCTAAGAGGTCCGAGATTAAGCCGCTCATAGAGGGTTGTAGGCATTAAATTGATTGAGGATCCGTTGTCTAGTAGAGTACGTGCAAACGCAATGTCATCGACATGACTCACCACATGATGTGCACCATGTCCCTTCGTTTCCTTGGAAACGAGTTCTTTATTGCACAAGTCGTGGCTACCGACAGAACGTGTTTCTCAACACAACTTTTGGTCTTCCTGCTAACCCTAGTAGGTGTGCATCTCACCTTAAGGTATTTCTGAAAAGTAGGTGTCATCTCAACATACTTGTCAAAAGGAATTGTGACCTTGATATGTTTGTTACAAAAGTCTGCCATATTAGGTTCATCTTTTTGGACTTTTTTAGTTTTCTTCTTTCCACCCTTAAGAGATCGGGGGAAAGGGATTATTGACTCCAACTCAGATTCTGAAACTGAAATATTTTCATTTAAAGTGGGAACTGAGTTCTGTACAGGACTCGGACTCTGACTCTGACTCGGACTATGACAAAAAGGAAAATGTTGATGTGAAACCAGTGATGCATCCTCCGCGATTGCTGGACTGTCCTCCTCAGATGGAGGTGCGGGCTCTTCATCGGTTTCAGTGATCTCCCTACTTGTGCGATTACCTTGCTTCTTTGAGGACTCAGAAGTCCTCTTCTTCTGCCGGTGATGGTGGTGATGGTGTTGTTGCTCCTTAGCCTCCAAGTTCTCCTCAGGTAGAGACTTGGCGGCTTCCTTCTCTAGTGCACGTTCCTGATCATGTACGATCATGATCCTTCCTCTCCTGAGGGATGTATGATTTACATTATCATAAGAAAGGATCTCATGTTCTGATAAAGAATTATCTGAATAGTATACCTGATCTCGAGGTCGGTTTTGGCCTGGGTTTAGGCTGTTCAGGTTGGCCTGAACCTGAGCGGGAATTGGGGTTTTTGGCGCCATCTGTTGGTCCTGGTTACGAGAAACACGATTCAGATCGGTTCTCATATCCAGATAGTCATTCTAGATCTGTTGGACCCTATCAGTCAGGGTCTGGATCGCCAAGGTGAGGGACTCTAATTCGGTGGGCTGGGCGGGTCGATGCTGTCCTGAAGATGAGGTCCTATACTGGCCCTACTGGCCATGCCGATATTGTTGCTGCTGATGTGATGATGACAGGCCCTGTTGGAATGGGCATTGTGGCTGCTGAGACTGGTACCCCCGTTCTGGCCTAGACTGAATAAAGCACGGTGCGGGGACGGAGCTGTTTTCTTGGTAAACTAGGGAAGGTCGGTGTGGCTGATTGTTCCCTATCCCCGACTGTCTGCCGACGGGGTCATGGTTGTACCATAGCCTGTTGATCTCGAACACCTACGGAGGATTTTCGTGTACTGTCTCCACTTGTGGGGATGCATGCTGATCTTGCTGAGTATAAGTCTGCTCTTCTCCCCAGCTACTCTGAAGCCTCGGTGCTTGTTCCTATAAAAGATGAACTCGGTGTACAGGTGCAGGTGGTGCAGAGAGGGCAGGTATCTTTATCTTATCTACCTTCTCAGTAAGTTCCTCCACTTGCTTCGGCAATTTCGAGAGAGACTCATGGTCAGTGGCCCTCTTGTGAATTTTTTCGACCTTGGTTAACTTGTCCGCGATTATCCCCATGCTAGGGATAAGGTCGTCCGTCAGATTTGTTACAGTCCGTCGAGTAGTCTCGTTGATGAGGCTCAAAGGAGACAACTGATAGGCCCTAGTAGCCTACGACCTGCATGTTTCTGCCATCTGCTCCAAAATTTTCCATACGGCATTTTCATTCTTGTTCAGATAACTTCCTCCACAGGCGACACTGACTAACCCCTGCATCTCTGGGGTCATTCCACAGAACAAGGTATGGACCAAGATCGCTTTTGAAATGCCATGGCAAGGGCATTTCTGAATGAGGTCATTAAACCAATCCAAGGCATCATGGAATGTTTCGCTGGGCCCCTAGGAAAAACTAGCGATCTTGGTTCTTACTTGATTAGTCCTACTGAGTGGGTAGAACTTATTCAGAAAAAGGTCCTTGAACTGCATCCAGGTGGTACATGCCACCCCTAAGTTCTTTAGCCAATGTGATGCCTTATCTCCTAAGGCAAATGGGGTGGCCTTCAGCCTAATATAATCATGTCCAACCCTAGGGTGACTAAGGTTGTTGCAGACCAGCTCGAAGTCTCTGAGGAAGGTGTATGGCTCTTCATTCGCATTCCCATTGAACTTCAGCAACAAACTCAGGAAGTGAGGTTTCAGCTCGAATGCTTCCGAGGGGGCCTCAAGTACTTGCCAGTTATGCATCTCGTTCTCTGCCGGATTGTAAGCATCAACCATTAGTCGGTCGATTCCTCCAACGGCAATGATCCATCCCATCGTTGTTGTAAGGTCAGCATTCTGTTGTTTGGTTGTGGCGAGGCAAGTAAGGATTTGTTGAAGTTGGTCATCTTTGGGTTCTTCCTCATCCGGAGGTCGCTTTGGTGGCATCTTGTCCTCTGGTACTAGAAGATGGAAATGGTCTGGGTTAGAGGACAAATCAAGGAATGGATTCTTACCAAGGCGATGGTCTTCCTCGGTAATCTCAGAGGAGAGGAAAGGGTTGGTTTGAGAGTAACCACCCTGGGTATGTGGGATCCAGAACTCAAGAGGGTCATGAGATCTGGGTGGTCCAAGTTGCGCTTGGGCCGGTGAAGATGAGTTTCGTGGGGGGCTCAAAGAGCGATTGGTGAATAATGAGTTGATATCCCCCCAGTCAGTCATCTTGGATTAGCGAGAAAAATTGGGAGTTCTAAGTAAAGATAGGATCTTACTCCTACCTGAAGCGAGCAATTTACTCAAAACCCTGTATTTATACACTCAACATGGTGAAGGACCCGAAACCGAGTCCAGTTAATCTGGTTGATTTTAAGTGTGATTTTTCCAACCAAATAGCAAAGGTTACGTGTCCTAGAGGGAAGTCGGCTCAAAGCCAGATGTGTCTTTCATGTTTAACCTGTCGCCTAAGATACATGCATCCTTCTTTTCTTCGCTCCAATCCCAAGTTGATGGACTCAAAGAACATACCCCTATCTACCTGCAAGTAGGCGGAGGCTGACAAGGTGGGAACTTCGCCCCGAGGGGTTACTAGCAACTTATCACGAAGTACCACTGGTTCACCCTTGACTACCCGCGAACAGGCGGAGGTTACTTGGTACTAGTCAGTGAATCTAAAAATATTCAACTCGTGATATTTGCTAGGATCAGTTGGTATGTGATATGGAAGGTGGGGATTTGGGCTCTACCTTAAGGTGTTCACACACAGTCAAGTACCCTCACTCAGCCTGGAAACAAGGTCGGGGTTAATCTCCCGCAAGCAGAATTTCCAATTTTATTGATTTTTTTGGTCAATAATGTTAGCAGTCCTGATTTTAAGTTAAGTTACCATTGGTTTAGTCCAATCCACACAGCGCGCCTATTGTCCAGTCCCAATTTCCTTTTACTTAAGTTGGAAAACCAAGAGAGAGAAATCGAGAAAAGCCGATGCACGAAAAACAATGATGCTTATGCTGAGTAAAAAATACTTACAGTGATCCCTTCGCTTTTACGCTGGATGCAAAACAAAATTGAAATCTTTTACTCTACATGCAAATGCAGACGATAAAATCCGCTCCTAGACAGGCAGTTCTATTAGCGAGTGAAGCACAAGTTCAATTTGACTAGATCTATGGTCTAAGTGCATCTTTCAAGTGATGTGTGGTCCTAAAAATTTTGAGTACAAGCAAACGCTAGAGTGGATCGAGGAGCCGCTAGTGCAAGCCTATTCTAAAAATTCAATCCACACAGTAGACGGGGACACGGTTCCACTATGTTTACAAACACGAGGACCCAAACGAGAATCGCTGGAAATAATGCAAAAAAATATGAAAATTCCAAGTCCTCTCAAATCACTCAAACAAATTAAAATGCAGGTTTCTCGAAGCATCTTCGACTCCTTGCATTCCTCGCAAAAAAACAAGTTCAGGTCAGATCGAGAACGACACAAAAATACAAACTTAAAGGATAGAAAAATATTCACAAGAAAATAGGGGGTCAGACTACCCGGGGATGGAAAATCAAAACACTCAGAAATTAACTACAAATTAACCTAAGCCGTTCCTCCCCGACAACGGCGCCATTTTGACGTGTGTCTTACTACCCTTGTTAATTTAATCAAATTAATGGTCAAATAAATCGTTGTATTATTCGTTGTAGTCGGATAATAAGAGCAGATCAAAAACCACTTTTAATTAATGTCGAGTAAATCACGAGTGGTAAATTTATTTTACTTGGGCTTGCCCAATGTCGAACTCAGGGAGGCAACTGTCTCCTTAGGTAGATTTTAAGCAAATTTCCAAAGTCTGATTTTCAGGAGATATACATATATACATACATACATATACATACATATATATATATATATATTTGGTCTTTTTCAATATATTTTATGCAAGAAGAGAACGACACATGCAAAATCAAGCCAGTTCACAAGTTAATTTTGAAAGGTGTTAAATGAATTCCAAAAATTATGAAACTTGGCCAGATGGTGAAATGCAATGAAATTAAGCAACTCCAATTTTTTTGGATTTTTCCGACACTAAATGAATTTACTTTGAATTACAAATGAATGAAAGGTGATGTTTACTAAATTAAATTTTATAAATATCAAATCGCAATATTTTCAGATAAAAAAATTATCCTAGATAGTTCTAAGTGTAAAGAATCCAGGAAAATTAATAGACCTAAACTTCTATGAGAAATGAACCTATTGAAAATTAATTGAGGAAATCACTAAATGATTTATTCAGGCCTCGAGATGCATGCAAATGAGATGAATTTTTTACACAATGTGAACTTAATTATCCTAGGTCTAATGTGATTTTTTGGTGATTTTTGGATCACAGAGAAATTACTACAAATTAAAAGGCATAAATGGGCAAAATATGACAAAATTCTACCAATTAATTAATAATAAAATCCATTGTGCCCAAAATAGAAAGGGGGCAGCCCTCGTGCACGGTGGACGACGTGGGGCACGGGGTGTGTAGAAGGTGGAAGACGATGTCGTGGCCGTTGGATCGTGTGATCCAACGGCTAGGAGAAGGGTGGAGTGATGCGGCTGAGATTGGATCAGCGGGGTAAGATCAAGGGCGCAGGGCGCGCCACGTGGCGGGCGTGGGTCGAGGCGCTGGCATGCGACAAAGATGAAGCTCTGGGGTTTGATCGAAGGGTCGAGAGGCGTTGCGAGATGGATGGACAGGATAAGAAGTATCTGGCTAAGATCGGAGGGCGTAGGCGTCGCCACGGGGCGCAAGGAGGGCGGCGCTGGCGAGCGGTCTTGATTAGATCAGAGGTTCGATCAGGCGGCTGGAAAACATTGCGATGATGAACGGCCCCGATCAAGAGAGAGGAAGGGTGATCTGACGGTGTAAATGGAAGGGCGCATGGCGCGCAAAGAAGCGGGCCGCGTGGCAAAATCAGAGGGCGCCACGTGGCTAGCTCTGAGTGATTGAGAAAGAAAGTGAAGTTAGAGAGAGAAGGGGGTCGAATTTGGAAAAACTCGAAACATAAAAATTGTAGATCTTGATGAGATCTACAAGTTTCATGTTAACCAAAAACAGAGATGAGGTCAAATATGACATAGAAATACAAGAGTACAAATATACATACATATAGTATACAAGGGGGCCCAAAAACCCAAGTTTTGCATACGAGCTCTAAATTGAATGAAATTGGTCTCATTTTAAAGGTCTCTGGATGTCTATTAATCTAAAGGTGAGAAGACCTAATTCGGAGGTTGTATGAGAGAGATATTGGCTTCTAAGGTCTAGGGCGTTTGGAGCTTTATTGGGTATTTTACAGGATAGGGATTTTTGGCCTTCTTCCTTGTATTATTTACTAGTAATGTATACAGTATAAGGAAGGTGTTATTGGATTTTAGAGGGGATATAAAATACAAATAATTAGGTGAATTATTGGAGGATATTTTACAAGTAATTTTTACAGATGAATTGGCTTCTTATTTTAATGCAATTATGAATGCTAAGATGCATGTATTGTGGTTTTATGCATGAATGCTATTTATGCATGATAAGTGAAAATATGCATCTAATTACTCGGGAACAATGCTCTATTTTCAACTTTAAGAGTGATGAATCACAGATTCATCACCCAGGCAGAAACTTGAGACCTTCCTTGCGAAGGCCAAGTTTTACCATTGGGAGGATCCCGTCCTTTATCACGAAGGAGGGGATAGCATCTGGAGGAGGTGCATTCCTCAAGAAGAGCATCATAGTGTCCTTACATAGTGCCACAAGCTCAAGGCAGGAGAACATCATTCTGGGAGACGGACAGCACAAAAGGTGCTCCAATCCGGCCTTTGGTGGCCTACTCTCTTCAAGGATTCTGATGAATTCATGAAGAGATGTACTGAGTGTCAGAAGATGGGTACTTGTGGACAGAGAGACATGATGCCCATGCAGCACATTCGCTTTTGTGAGGTTTTGATGCATGGGGGATTGATTTCATGGGCCCATTTCCTAAGAGTTAGGGGTTTGAGTACCTTCTGCTTGTCGTGGATTATGTGAGTCGTTGGGTTGAGGCCATCCCCGCCCGAGTCGCAGATGCTAAGACTGTGTGTCGTTTTTTGAGGAAAAATATCATTTCACGATTAGGGTACCTAGAGTTCTGATTTCAGATGGGGGGTCTCACTTTATTAACGATAAGGTTAGGGCCCTTGCAGATGAGTTCGGCATTGATCATCGTGTTGCCGCTCCATATCACCCTCAGACTAATGGTCTTGCCGAAGTATCAAATGGAGAGATCAAGACTATCTTGCATAAGGTTGTTCGCCCAGACCAAAAGGATTGGTCACAGCTTTTGGACTCGGTCTTGTGGGCCTGTCGGACTTCCTTCAAGACAACATTAGGGACATCTCCCTTTCGTCTCGTCTATGGCAAGCCATGCCATCTACTAGTGGAGATCAAGCACAAGTCACTATGGGCAGTTACTGAGTTATTATTGGATCCCGAGAGTATAGGAGAACAGAGGAAAGCAAAGTTGGCAGCCCTGGAGGAACTGAGAGACACAACCTTTTCTAGTTGCCTACAGTATAAGGAAAAAGAGAAGACATGGCATGATTCTCATATCAGCCATAAACAGTTTGAGCCCGATCAGCGCGTATCGTTGTTTGATTCTAGGCTGAAATTATTTCCAGGGAAATTACAGAGTAAGTGGAAAGGAACATATGTGGTCAGGAAGGTACATGACAATGGTAGTATTAATATATCTGAATTGTCATCTTCCTCTACCTTTCGCGTTAACGGTCAACGCTTGAAATTATATCTTGATCATGATCCACCGATCGTTGACGTTGCCCCCATTAATTTGGTATGAGATGTGCTCTTTGACTCACATCACCTACATTTCATACACGATATCACTTCTATCTCCCACTGTATAGATCCATTTGTCCATATCATTCATTCCTTCTTCCGTATGTCTGCCACCCCATTGTCATCCTATGATTTTGCTATACTTAGGACATACTTTGTCCTAAGTATAGGGGGTGCACACATTGAGTTGTGATCTGTATATCCTCTTTTCTTCTTTTCCTCTTCTATCTTCTTCATCTATCAAAAAGGTGCTGCCCCTTTTTGTCAATCTTCTATACTTAGGACGTACTTTGTCCTAAGTATGGGGGGTGCACCCTGAGATCTTCTATTCTTTGATCCTCTCCACTGTCTCCTCTTCTTGTCTATACTTAGGTATATCTTACCCTAAGTATAGGGGGAGACAGTCTGAGTATGATCTGTTCATTCCCACCCTTGACCCTCCCTGCTTTGTGTACAGTATGCTATACTTAGGATTATTTGATCCTAAGTATGGGGGGACGGTCGACTTCTCATTCGTTTATTCATTCATCTCATATTCCTTATTCTTTAGACTTGTTTATGCTTAGTATGAGTTATGTCTCCTATGTTCTCTATGATCTATGAGGACATAGCTCAAGCTAAGTATAGGGGGGTCCTATATACTACGTATATACTTTAGCCATAACTCGTACTTTCATATTTTCTTACTATTAAAATACATTAAAAAACCCTAATAAAAAGTTGTTATTATTCCTCATACTCTTTTTGTATTTACTGATTAATAAATCAGGTGAAAATATTTTTTCAAAATGTTTGAAAAATAGTTTGAAAATCCTTGTGAAAATCTTTTGAAAACTATTTTGAAAACATTTTGTTACATGTTTTCAACCTTTGTAAAAATATTTTGATTGTAAAATTATTTTCTTTGTGTGAAATAAAATATTTGAAAAATGATTTGCAAATGGATTGAAAAATAGTTGAAAAACTATTTGAAAAATGTATATATACTGTTTGGAAAACCTTTGCAAAATGATTTTCAAATGTGTGTACATGTTTGTAAAAACTGTTTGCAAAAAAATTATTTTGGACTATAGTTTTCAAAATTGTTTGAAAAACCTTTGTCAAATAAGTTTGAGGAATACATACATCTCACCAAAATTCACTATATATACTTATAAAATTGAGCACTGACCCTTGTATATTCTTAAAATCCACTTCTTGTAAATATAAAAAGCATCCCCATGTAAATATTTGTGCCTAGTTTTTGACCAAAATCGTTCTATTTTCAAAAATCCCAAAAGCATTTACAAAAATTAAAATCAAAAACATTTGAAAAACCTTTTTGAAAAATCTAAAAAATGCATATGCATCATCTTTTCAAAAACCCATAAAAAGTTCAAAACCTTTGAAAATTGCATCACAAAAATATTTTCTGCATAGCATTTGCATAACATTCACATTTTTCGGATTGAGTTTGATTATTGAATGAGTCTAAGTAAAATCCGATGATTGGAGCGTGGTTGGACCTTAAATCTACCTAATTAACATGAACCTTATATGAGCTGGAACTGAGGTACTTCAGGTCTGGTTGACTTAATTCTTTGAGGATCACGAGACTTGGTTCAATGGATTCTTGACTACCTAAGTAGAGTATTTCAGAGCACACACACGACTCTTGTTGATAATGATCTAACTTGGACACCTGGACCTTTCACATGGCTCAACTCAGTTGGAGTGGTGAGGGGGTTGAATTTGCCGGTATGAGACGCACACAGGTGGAAACACTTGTCATCCTCTAGGGAGGGAAGTGCATCCCAACCCGTTCGATAATGTTAACTTTCGAGGACAGGAGAGTGTGGGTTGCAATAAAGCTTCAAAAGAGGGATAGTTTACTGGCTTAAGAGGAAAAACTCCCTATGTAAATGCTGTTGTATGTAGTTTTTCAAAAAAAATGCAAAAAGCAAAAACTCCAAAAAAGTGAACAGGCCTGTACAAAAATAAAAATGCCTGTCGGAGTGTACATATGTGTATAGTCAATAAGCAAGCTTGAGCTTCAAAGTCAACTCATGTGAGCCTACAGCTGGATGACTTGACTACACTGGTCTTGCATCCTAGGATAGGTAGTTACACTGGCTACCGTCCATTCTTCTCTTCACCCCTCCTCTTGAGCTGGTTGCCACTTGAACTTAGAAGGGAATACCCTGCTCCTTGAGGAATGAGTTGTTGGATTGGGGAATCATTGGGCTGTCATATTGGAGAGGCCAGTTTCTTTGTCATTCATAGTCATAAGGGTTTGCGTATGAGTTGAAATATTTCTGACCTGGCTATTGAGGAGACTTGAGCAGAGTTTTGGGATTCTCGAAGGCTGTTGGATTTCAAGTCCGGTTCTCATTAAGGTTCGGGCCGCACTAAAATTTGCAAGGTCTGACTTAATCTCCAAACTTTGATTTTGTGAAGACAAGTTTGATAGTTAAACTTTAATCCAATTTTCTTCTTCTTCTTTTCTTTGTTTTTTCTTTTTCTACACTTATTGCATAAGTGTTTGCTAGGGACTAGAAAAGGCAAGTATAGCGGGATGATGAATCTACATTTCATCATCTTTATTCTATCAGCCTTAAAAACCCTAGTAAATGCGTGTAAATAGCGTTTAATCATATATTTTAGCATTCATGCATCTTTGTGTAAATAGTGTATAAAATGTGATTTTTAAAGCCAAAATCATAGAATAAAGAAAACAAAAGAAAAAGAATAAAATATTGTATATATTTTATGACCCGAAATCCCGAGACCTAGGCATCTAGATAACTAGGTCGACAAGGAATAAAGTAGGGGGAGATAAGGGCCAAAATACCATAAAAATACCTTCTATTTCATTCATTCTTTATTCATTTTGGGACCTATTTTTGGTTCCACTTTTTATACTCTAAAAAAAGAAACTTTTACATGAAAGTTGTAGATAATTAAATAACGAAAAATACGAAATTGATTTCACACAAAAATAATGTATAGATAAAAAGTTATGATCTGAATAATATTCTAGAATCCCAATTTCCCAGACCTGTATCTCTCAAATAAAAACTCGAAACACATCAAAATCACTTTAATTGTATATTATTTTAAATGAGCTATTTAATGAAGGTAGTTTCGCATTTGGCGGAGCCACGGTTTGAAAGTTGAGTTTTGGACCCCTATTGTATACTTGTACAGATTAAAATATTCATTTTATTATTTATTCATTATTTTGATAATTTTTATTTTTTAATATTGTAAAAAATTTCTATAACATATATACACACTAGAATCAGAATAAAAACCCAAAGAAAATACAAAAATAAAATACCTAAATATAACACCTAGGTCTAGTACCTATACACCTGTATAATTGCTCTTTCTATTTTATTAAGTGTACAAAATACCTCATAAAAATAAATTAAAAATATATTTAAGTGTATAAAAATATTCTATAAATTTATAAAAAAATAAACTAAAATAAGTAAATTAAATGCACAAAACAAAAATAAAACGTTGCAATACATAGATATATATAACTATATAGGTCATAAAGGCAACTTGTAAATTTATACCTCTAAAAAATAAATAAAAATCATCATAAAATACTTTATAAAATAATAAACATTTTTTATTTTATAATCTATAAATATTAAAATTATTTTTATTTTAAAATGAATTTACAAAACATTTTCCAAGGATTTTTCCTTGTTGGTCCACATGGATCAACCAGGTGACAGTCTACGTTGACCGGCGGGTCAACTGGCTGTCCTCCCCCATGTGCTCATGTCAGAACTTCGTTTGACCTTGATTTCACTAATTTATCGAGGCCATTCCTTGCACATTTTCAAGATGAGTTCTTCATGACTTTTCACGCCCGCATATCGATGAATCACGCCCTAGTGTTTTTTCAGGGAGGGCATCACGGATCTTCCCGTTGTGCCTCGTTCTTCCCATCCGACTGTCAACCATTCATATACCCCTCCTCTCCTTTCTTCAACTTTTGAACCCTCTTGGACCAAATCCAGCCCTTCTTCTCATGTGCCCAAGCGAGGTAGTGTGACAGGCTTCGTCCCAGCACCTTCAACGAGCCGCGGCGTGGACCAGAGCGGTCCCCACCACCTCCGTACTTTCACCGGCGTCGAGGTTCCTCCCTCTGGTTCCGGCCATCGAGGTAGCTCCTCTTCCTTGTGTCCTCTTGCATTTTCTTAACCCTCGTAGTTCTAGGAATCGATTAGCATAGTTACGTTCCACCGACGATCACCCGTTCACCTCCCACGATCACCTCGCCGGAGCACACCTTCGGCCTCCTCGAATCCACGTCCACCTCCGCACATCTGCACCTCCACGTGGCCCAGGCAGTTTGCCATGGGTCTCTTCACTCTTTTTTCTGGTCAGAGAGCATCACAGATACCTGGAGCGCATTTTGGAGCTTCGCCGGAGACATCTGGAGGCCATCTCCTCCGCCGCCCTCCTGGCGGTGCACCCACGACTCTCCGATGAATCTGAGCCCTCCAGCACATAGAGGACCTCCCCAGGAGTCTCGCCGGCCACTTTTGAAGCTCGAAGAATGTCGGAGCGCCGAGATCTGGAGCGGGGAAGCTCGCCTTGCTGGCGTTGCTTCCATGTTCTTCGTCCGAGGCTCTCCGCCGTTGGATCTTGGTCGCGCTCCAGTTTGAACAACATCCGTTAGATCTTCCCCAGCAGCCACCGTTCGATCAGCCAAGGAGGTCTAATCGCAGCCATTCATCGTCGAACCGTCATCGGTCGTTCGTTGTGTGTCATGTGTCAAGTGGATCTTCCAGCGCTGTTGGATTGCCTAGCTTTGGGTATTTTGCATTGTCTGCCCTTAGCATTTTTGTATTTATTTTGTAGCATATAAACTTTCATTTGCAATTATAAATGTTTTGTAAAAATTGCATTTAGACCCCCAGAGTTTGCATAATTGCATTTAGGTCCTGTCCACATCACCTCATGTGACTTGTGCACGTGGGGTGGTGGGAATTTTACAAGGACCCTTGAGGTTTTCTTTATTTCTCTTTAGTCCAGGAAATTTTTTGTGAAGTGTAATATTTTTGGAAAAAATGTTGTTAAGCCCCCAGGTTTTTGTTAATCGCACTTAGCTCCACCCCCAGGCGCGAGCACCCCACGTGCGTGGTGGGGAATATTGCAGGGGTGCCCCCGCGGGTTCATGTATTTGCATTCGGTCCTGGAAAGTGGTTTATTAGTTAAAAGTTTTGTGAAAAATTGCACTTTAGCCCTTGGACTTCTGGATATTTACACGTATGTCCTCGCTAGTATTGTAGTTTCTCTTTGTTGTCTCTATTTATTTCAATCATTTATAAAAGCCCAAAAATTATCAAAAAAATATCATAAGCTCATGTTGCATTCTAGTTTCTGGGCATATTTTTATTTATCATTTTTACTGCATTTTATTATTTATAAAAATTCGAAAACATGCATGCTCAACACTTTTTACATTAGAAAATACCTAAAAATTATACAAAGTTTTTGAAAAATTCCAAAAAAAATATATATTGTTTTTTTTGTGAGTTTTCACTTCAGCCTAAAAATCATTAAAAATTTCAAAAGAAAACTCCAAAAACTTACAAAACACCTAAAATTTTCATAAAAATCTTAAAAATTCTGTAAAATTTCTAAAAATACATTTTCAGTTTATGAATTTTCCTTATTTTATTATCTTTATGTTAAAATAATTTGAGTAATTTTGGAGACTGTTTGATATTTTTCATCCTCATTTTAATTTCGGCCAGCAGTTTGTTTCACTAATTGCTAGTATTTTACCTTGAAAAATACCAAAAAAAGGAAAAATCTAGAAAAATCATAAAAAATTAGAAAAATATAAAAAGCAAAAAAAATTTATTTCATGTATTTTGAGTATTTTTCCTTATTTTTATCTCTCTTATCTCTAGTGTATATCTACTCCTTATATATATTATATCTTTATTAAAGGAAAAAGAAAATACAAAAATAAAAATACAAAAAGAAAATACAGAATTAGTAAATTAAAAAATCAAAATATAAAAATATAAAATAAAAAATAAAAAAAGATATAAAATTAAAACCCACAAAAATAGCACAATTGTAGTCATTTGATCACTTTCACATTTTTTAGCATTATTGCCTTGAACTATCTTGCTTGCTCCCTGAGTTCAACACTCTACACATACTTGCACCTATACATACTTATTGTAGAGTTATAATAAATTTTAACTCTGCACCACTTTTCATTGCTTGATTTCTGTTGTGGGTTAATTGTTGACTTAATCGGGATTTATCGAGGGTCGCCGCAATGACTTTGTCTTTGCCTTATGTGAGACATTTAGACCCTCGTAGTCCTCAGTTAATCAGCTAGCCACTGAGGAACCTCATCTCCATCTGCAGGAGTTTGAGATGATTTGTAGCACTATCCACGACAGACTAGTGGATGAGGATACAATAGAGATGATTTCCTTCTCCTTCTCATTAGTTGACCGAGCAGCCTATTGGCTGAAGCATCTTGGAGGTTTGTCACAACTTGGGAGCTGCTCCGGACCACATACTTGAATAAGTATTACCCACTCGGCCGCACTAATGCAAGACGAGCTATGATCAGTAACTTCATAATGATCTCGAATGAACAATTCCATGAGGCTTGGGATCGTTCAGAGAGCTCATTAACCGGTGTCCACACCATGACATATCAAAGACCAACTTTGTTCAGGACTTCTTTTGTGGGCTGACACTGGAGCTGTAGGATCTTGTGAATGCCTCTTGTGGTGGGTCATACTTTTCCAAGGGTGAAGATGATGGTTGGGCCATCTATGAAGGGATGGCAGAGAACTCTACAGTCATGGCCCAAGCACGAGTCTACACACAACAGAAGGCCCCCCAAGGGGCAGGAACATATCATAGGATCGCCCACCTCGATGATGGTCCCCACACTCCATCAACAGCCGAATCTGCCGCAGCCGACATGGGGATCATTAGCGGGAAGTTGGACCGCATCTAGATCCTCGAGAAGAAGCAAAGTCAGGGGCTAGCCCAGATGGACCAGTTGACAAAGACCATGAGTGACCTGAAGATGCAGATCTTGTGTATCTAGGAAGCACAGATGTCCACGCAACCCCCCAGATCACGTGTTGATTCCAACAGTAGAAGCACAACCCAGCCCTCTGCCCCTCACTGCCAGGTTCACCACATCCAGGCAGAGCCGGTTCAGCAGCTATAGTATTACCTGTCGCAGCCACCATCTCAGGACAATCATATGGTGGTTTATCAGCCGAATCAGCCACTGGCAGTTCTACCTCCACCATCCTTCGAGCAGGAGCCATTGATGGAAGTCAATGGGATATGGTACAACCGGTACCCTCAGCAGGCCAGGATTCATCGTGATAATCCCCAATTCCATTGGACCACCAGAGGCACCTCCTCCCAACAGCAGCCTCCCGCTCAAGGCGGTCAGAGTAGCCAGCAGCAGCAGCAGCAACCCTATCACTCCCAACAGCACTATCAGCAGGGTCCTCGTCCCTCTTATCAGGGACAACAGTTGAGGCAGCGCCAACAGCGTTACCAGCAGTACTCCCACCCTCCCCCTCACTATTCACAGTAGCAATAGCAGCCTCATTCTCAGCACGGGAACACTTCCGATTCTCAGGCACCCGCCTTCGAGAACCCAGCACTTGACGACCTCGCCCGCTTGCTTTCTGAACAGCAAGCATCCTTCTAGCGGGAAATGGATGAGTTCCGGCAGGAAATGAGGCGCATTATCAAGGGCAAAGCTGCCATACCTGCGCAGATCGAGCCTAATCCGAACAGTTTAAAGAGGAAATCTTAGCAGGTACAGTCTACAGAGGATACCACTCCTAGTGACTTTCTGAATGACATGTCTTATTCTATGTTTGATGTTGATTTCGTGACTACTAGGAGCGGTAGGATACCAACCGGCGGTGCCTCATCTGAGCGACGAACACATGAGGAACCAGGAGTGCCAGACGAGGAGAGAAGCGGTGCTGATGTCGCTAATGATGTTGATAATGGTGGTGCTGATGCCACCAAAGAGACAGATCCAGAGGATGGTACTGAGGCCGTCGTGACTCCAGATACTGGCGGTGGTGCTGAGGCCACAATTTTGCTTGATGATCTAGATACAGATGGTGGTGTTGAGGCCACCATTTTAGATGTTGTGCCAGAGTGCGGTGCTGATGCCGCGAAGTCAGATGCCGTAGGTGGTACTGAGGCCACCACTTATACTCATGATGTATTCCCCTCTGTTGTGTTACCATCTTTTGTATCTCAGGACTATGATAATAAGAAAAAGAACAAAAATATGAATAAAGGAAAGGTTTATGTATCCACTCCGAGTCCATATGTGTTGCATGATGATCATTGTATGGATTCCATTCCTTCACAGGCACAAGAACCTCTTCCTAGTCCTCCATCTTAGGAGGACCCATCCATCCCCTTCTCTCAAGCACTCCGCTTGACGAATGGGAATAAAAGAGAAAATCCTTAAAAAACACAACAGTCAGAGTTCAGCCAGTACATGATTGCAGATTTCAGATTCAGCTAACTCTACAGGAAGCACTTGAGCACATCCCCCTCTTCCAAAATAACTTGAGAGAAAACACTACAGTCCGCATGAAGAGGATGAACCGCAGAGATGAGATCCATGTGCTCACCCGTTCCACCTACTTTTCCATTCAGAACCGACTGCCAACCAAGAGACCTGATGCAGGAGCTCCCTATGTTAGATGTGAAATTCAAGAGCAGCGGTTCGATCGTACTCTATTAGACAGCAGCTCTTCTATCAACCTCCTTCCGGCAGCCTTACTCGACCAGTTCGAGTTTGGCCCTCTTCATCGAAGCAGGACAGTCCTTCAATTTGATGATCGATCGATTAAGAGGCCGAAGGGGTTGTTGAGAGACGTGGTCCTTACCATTCAGGGCCTGAAATTCCCCTTGGACTTTGTTGTATTGGACATGGAGATTCCTGAGTCGGTAACAGATACCCCCATCATACTCGGATGCCCATTCTTTGCCACTGCCAAGGCGGTGATCGACCATGATAGTGGGAAGGTGTACTTTCGTGTAGAGGGTGAACGCATACAAATAGAGATGATTGACAAAACCAGAGCGAGAGATTCAGCCTGCTCAGAGCAACTTAGTGACAGAGAATATGACAGAGGCTAAGAGAGTTGTCCACCAGGAGTGCAACTTTGTGATGATCGATAATGAAGCCATTTGGACAGATCTTGCAGCACAAGCCCATGCCTTGCCCGCAGATTCAGCATACTTACAGCTTATGGCAGTTAAGAGCTTGGAGAGCACACCCCTGGCAGAGGACACATTAGAGGTTGACAGTTGCGGGATAAGTGGTGAAGCAAAGTTCCATTCATGCTCTTCAGATTCAGATCCCTCGGATTTAGACATCTATTGGGATGATGTTAATGATTATTTGCCTTGTCTGATTCTTTCTGAGCCGACAGCTAGGAGGAGGGCAAGCCAGTATAGTTCACAGATATTCTAGCAGGGCTCCCTTTGTCGGATTTTCACGATCAGCGAGAGTTCTCACATGCAGATTTGGTAGCCTTCACACAAACATATCAGAAGCCAGATTTGCCAACTCCCAGTTGTCCAGAACTGAAGCCTTTGCAGCAGTCGTTGAAGTACATAATCCCTGCGGGTGAGCCAGATATGCACCCAGTCATTATCGCAGCAGATTTGACTGGAGAACAAGAATCTCGTTTGATGGAGGTTCTTAAAAGAAATCGCAAGACGATCAGATGGAGTATATCTGATCTCCAAGGGATTAGTTTGGCTTTGTGCTCCCACCATATCTACCTCGAGGAGGACGCTAAGCCCTCGCATGAGTTCCAGTAACGACTGAATCCGAATCTTCGAGACATGGTCAAGAAAGAAATATCTAAATGGTTGATGAACGTCAAATTTGCCTCTTCAAGAATGAATAATTATCGTAGTATAGGAGGCAAATTAGGTTCATCAAAATACAACAATCTGTGAATGTTGTGGAATATTTTTAGTTGGCAAGTTTACCAAGGTCGAACATAGGGAACGGTGATTTCTAGTTGCGTGGTCTTAAATCAAATTAAATAATTAATTAATGTTGATTAATTTATGCATTAAGAAAATATAAAATGCAATGATGAAAATACTATGCAAGAAAAATAAACAGAATTAATGCTCAGGATCTGTGATTTGAAACGTATCTAATTCTCAAATAATATGATCAATAATTTCATCAAAATTAATCACAAATCAAAATATATTTGAGTCAACGCTTCAGGTTAATAAGTTGATACTTAAAATAATTGAAACAAGATATCCAGCCTTCGAATGTCTTTGATTTAATTCCTAAAATGGTTGACCATAATCTTAGAAGAATTGATCAAAATTAATCCCCTTGTGAAATCTAAATTATTAAGAATAATCAATGAAGGCTTAATCAGATAAAAATACTCATCTAAATTCCTGCAAATAATAACATCAAAATCCCAAGCATCAATATGTCAAAAATTAGCTTGCATATGTCATCAAAGGTACACAAATGATAATAACTAGTAAACCCTCAAATCTGATCAAAAGCTATGCTAAATTGTAGAGCATGAAAATAGCTTCAAAATGACATATTATATGCTCAAAATGGAGTTCGTATGAAAAAGATATGATAAAATGAAATTTCAGGGACTAAAGTGTAAATAAACTAAATTTTTTCTTTCAAAATGGATCCTATATGGGCCTATTTGTAATTTCTGAAAGTCGGAGGGGCTCTTCTGCAATTTACCCTAGGCAGGGTTTTTTTGCAATTTCAGAAAACAATAGGGGCTCCGGTGCAATTTTTCCAACACGTGCGCCAGCATATTTGGGGAGGCGGCTGAGGCTCGGGCGGCCTGGAGCTGAGGCTTGGGCGACGAACCTGAGGCTCAGATTCCGAACCAGAGGCTCGGGTCACGAGGCTGAGGCTTAGATGTCAGGGCTGAGGCTCGGGGGTCCCGAGCCTAGGTGGAAGTTGGTGGAGGCTTGGGCGCCGAGCCTGTGGTATGGAGTATGCGGCCATGTGGTAGGTCTGCAGCCGTTGGATCAAGGGCTACCTCCCGATCCAATGGCGGTGGAGGTGGGGTGCTACCGCGGCGGAAGGAGGCGGAGGTGCAGGCGGTCGAAGGACGCGAGATGCGCCCCGGTCGACACACGGCGTGAGGGCGGACCCGGTGCGTGGCAGTGGTGCAGCAGCGGCGGGGCCAAACGGCGGAGGCGTAGAGCGGGGGGGAGACTGGCCGTCGCGGGCTCAGGTGGCAGTGGACGAGATGGGCGCGGGCGGTGGTGATGGAGCTGCACTCCTGCGGAGCAGGTCTCGGCGGAGTCGCACGGGGAAGATGGCGACGAGGGCTTGGCCGACACACGACCGAGCAGCTGGAGCAGAGGCGATGGGCGAGCAGCCTTAGATGAAGTACAGCCAAGTGCGACGGGGGACACGCTTGATGAAGATGGGATCGCCTGCGGACGGAGGAGGAGATCTCTCTTCTTAGTCGTTGCCTCAGAGGAACGGCGAAGCTCCTCGAACCTGTGCTTGCTGGACGGGGAAGCTACACGGAGCTCGGCTCCATGGATCACGTCAAGAAAGGCCGTTGTCACTGGCATCGAGGGAATGGCGGATGATCGTGGAAGGCCGGTGGCGGGGAGCTTTATAGGAGGAGAATGGAGGCGGTTACGCGCGAGGGAAGTGAATGGTGGCGGCGTTATGGCGAAGGCGTTTAATGGTGGGAGAGGGGAACGGCTGTGGGGAAGGGGAGGGGGTAACGCCTGGATGGGGAAGAAGATGGGGTCACGTGCTGGGCACGTGACCCGGGGGAAGGAGAGAGAGATAGATGGGGCGCCACATGGCACGCCCAGGGGTTGTCATGTGGCGCCCCCAAAAAAATTTCAACTTTAACGATGGAGAAGAAGTAGAATGAGACCTCGGATCAAATAATTTTCTTCACAAAAGTTGTTTGTCTCAACGAGATCTACAACTTTCATGAAGGATCCATGAGCAAAGGAGGCCACCTGCGCGAAGTGGCATTTTTGGTGGTTCTCCATGTGTATAGAAAACCGATTTTTGGGGTTTTATAATTTTTTGGTGATTTTAGAAAGGATAAAAATCTAGAAAAATTACGATAAAATACGATAAAATTATTACACATTAATCTAAATTTTTTGGATTTTTAATAAATAAGAAATTAGGAAAATAAAATAGAAGTCTGAAACATACAACCTTCGTACAGACCGACAACGGACACTTGGACTCAGTCAGTTTCTTTGATTTCAGTTTGATTCTAGATTTGGATTTTTGTGTCGCTTCATAAACCTTCATCAAAGAACACAAATGAAGAAGAAATAAAATTAACAGGGTTAATTATGTTCATAAAAACATAGGTCAAAAATAGTAAAAAGTCAAACTGCGCAAAAGAGGCCCAAAACCCAACTTTTACATATGAGCTATGAATTTTACGAAATTGGTCTTATTTTGAAGATATTTGAAAATGGAGTACATTAAAAGTGAGTAGACCAAAATCGGACACTGTATGTGGGAGATATGCTCATTTTAGTCTGTCAGATGTGAAATTAGACTTTGGAATAATTTGACACTTATTGAAGTTAGTAATTTTTTTGTATTTTTAATTTAATGAAGTTAGTAATATCTACATAATGGAGTGGTTTTGGGTCAATCGGAGTTAGGATGAACTATTTACAAATGTAGCGGATTTTGGGCAAATTTACATTGGGAATTTTTAATGCAATTATGCATGATGAAATGCAAATATTATTTACACATGTATGAATAATAATATTGCTCTATTAATGATCAGATGCATGTGAATGTTGGGGAACAGAGCTTAAATGACCAATTTTAGTATGATGAATACGAGATTCATCATACCCGTATACTTAAACCATGCTCGTCCTCGAGCATGAATGAATGACTTAGTTGAATACATCCAGACTGTGCATGTGAATTTCCCAAGCTCAATTCATAGAAGACCCTTAATTTGAGTTATCCTAAAATTCTGGGCTCGACCAAGCATTAATCAAAACGAATCCAACTTCTCTAATTTTCTGACTCTCTGTTTGTACATATAATATAAGGATACGATTTTTAATGTACTGCATTCATGAGAGTCAGGTCTAGACATCACCCAAAGTTCCAATCCAAGAGATTCTCCTCTAGACCTAATCCTCAACACTAGGGAATAAGTCTATTCTTTCTTCAGTCAATCGTCTCATTAGTTTGTCATACTTGAAAGTGTAGATGGATGGCCAGATGATGGAGGGCATAGGATTGTATCTGATTTTCTCTCCCTTACATTGGAGCAAGGTGCCTCTCGAGTGCCTTATTACTCAACACAAGTATATTTTTGTTTTGTTGATCAATATGTCCGTCAAGAGAATTTTGCGTCGTCTACACTTGTTTTTCTGGGAGTGTACAATGGGGTGTGTCTCTTTTGAGTCTAAGATACCTTCGACACCCAAACTTGTAGCATTTACGATGCAGAGCCCTTTTTTGGTGTCAGCCCGACTCATTGGTCGTAATTAGCGCTTGGTCCAAGTGGACACTTTGAAAATGTTTGGGAGCGCTCGCCATTGGTGGAAACTCATTTAGAATTGACTTGGATGATAGAGCTTTTCTTTGATATTTCATTGCTTTTCTTTAGTTGGCTAGCTCCACTGCTTTTACCAAAAGTTGGCGCACACTGATCAACAATTTCCATTAAGTTTCAACACACCCTGGCACTTAAGTAAATATCAAAAAGATAGCATATGAACTTGTTCACATACTGGCTAGGTTTTTGCTGACACTCATGTTTTCTGAAGCCTTCATTAACTTTATCCCATCCTCAAATATCATTAAATCGTGTCTAAACTCAAATCTCTAGTCCCAGTTCCTCAAGTGATAACTCAACTCATCTCATCAGTCATGCAGTTGTGAAAGTGATTGTGCTGATCATATTCTTTTTTAAAGATAGAGATGAAGAGTTCAATATAGCACTCAAATCTTCCAAACTAGGGAAGTGTGGATTATTAAGTTCAAAACCCTAATGACTAAGGCTGGCTAACTCAGACCCTCAAGATCACAGAAATCAAGTGTCTCAAAAATCCTCAAGCCTTGAGTGATAGTGAATGTGTCAGGAATATATCAACCAAGGAATGCATGAAATGTTTGATGAAATGCAAAACCATGAGTGATTTTTTTTAATGCAAAAAGTTTTTTTATTTTGTTTTGTTTTTGGTTTTGTTTTTTTATGAAAAAGGTATTATACATCAAAAATACACTACTTGTACCCATCCCCGATGCTAGATAAAAACGATTAAAGTACGAGCTATGGATAAAGTAGATAAAATATATACAAACACACCCCCTATACGTTAGCTCGTGCTATGTCCTCATGGCACAAAGTGAAATGCATACATAGCTCCTATGAAGTATAGATTGGTAAAAAATAAAAGAAGAGAAGCGATGTATAAATAATGGATGCGGTCCCCCTATACTTAGGCTCATGTCAGCCTAAGTATAATCGGATAATTACAGATGGGGAACCGGGTAGATTTGCGGATGTACAAGATCAAGGAGGTTTGCGACGGACCTTCTTGCGTGAGTGTGGAGGGAGATAGTATGGAGATGTGGAGTGTGATGAAGAGGGGGCCAATGAAGAAGACCAGCTGTCGTCGGAGTCGTCCTCAGTAGTAGTCATCTACAGAAGATCTCCAACTTTTGTCGAGAGGTAAGTGCCTTTGGATCAGATCAGTACCTATTGCACTTATCTGATGAACCACATCAGGAGCGGACGAGGACTCTTCAGAAATCACCTGATGTTTAAGGTCAAAGATGACTTTCTTGGTCGGTTTGTTTCCTTGGGAAGTATTGAGTGGAAGTTGGACAGTCTTCATCTCCCTATCTTGAGTAACTGATGTGACATTCATGACTTTCTCATCAGATGAATCTCCATAAAAGTCGACCAATTCTTAAAGGATCATGCGCTGCTTCGGTCGAGGGAGATTGTTCCTGGT
This sequence comes from Ottelia alismoides, assembly GCA_037367405.1. NCBI lineage: Eukaryota > Viridiplantae > Streptophyta > Magnoliopsida > Alismatales > Hydrocharitaceae > Ottelia > Ottelia alismoides. The sequence continues at coordinate 393,662 of JAZKJV010005026.1, forward strand.
TATTTTGTGGTTTATGGCTAGGGTTTTTGACGTCACTTCCGGATGGTCATGAATTTTTGTGACATCGGATGTTTCCGGAGTCGGTTCCTTAAATGGTTCAAGTATCTCATGAATTACTGTCGACTCAAAGATTGGACCACTCAAATAATCGTGGTGATCTTCAATAATATGGTCCGAATCTTCATAAGCTCCAAAATCTTGAATTTTCCTAAGAGCAGTGATAGGGTGGTGAGAATCCGAAGTTTGTCCAACAATCAGTCTTTTAGGTGACTCTCCTAGGGTTTGTATCGGTGTGTCATGCGGAGATGTCTGATAATGTGAAATATTTATCTCCTGATTATAACTGTCGGTTTCAAGTTGGTTTTCCTCAGAGCAGGACGTGTCATTGGGGGTTTGTTCATTGTGGTCCCGAGTTCGGGAACTTGATTTCCTGAGTCTCACAATCGACGATCGCCTTGGCGGGGGCTAAGAACAGCTTTCCTCAAATGATAGGAGACTCAGACATCCTTCCGAGGTGCTCAATGTCAAGGATAATAAAGTCGACTTTATGTTCCTTACCTTGGAAATTTACGACGACAGAAATGATCCCCCGTAGTCTTTTGGTAGATCGATCAGGTAATTGAACGATCACCCTAGTCTTTTTGAGTTGTCCGAGTTTGACTTGGTCAAAGACGGACTTGGGGAGGATGTTTACTGTGGATTTGTCGTCTAACCAAACATGAGTGAATGTTGAATCCTCAATTTCACATGTGATCCGAGTCAACCACTTGACTTTGCGGCTTTTGATTTTATGATTCATCACCAAAGAACTAGCCATAGATATGACATGATATTCAGTTCTGGGTCGTTTCTTGCTCGTCTTTTTGGGGTTCAGTTGACTTCTCTTCACAAATCTCTTAAAATCGGGCACAAATTCTATGGCTTTGATCAATGGAAGCTCTAAGATCATACTCTTGCAAAATGCTTTCATTTCGAAATTGTCCAATTTTTTAAATTTTCAATTTTTTCAATTTTTTTGGTATTTTCTGTAATATGGTTAGTCAGGGGTTAGAGGTCAGCGGTGGTTGTGCTTGATTGTGATGATCCAGTGGTTCGCATGGTGGTGGCCTCACTTCTTCTGAATTTTGCATAGACTGGATGAGATCATATATTCTCTCAATTAAAGTGTATGCTCTATGATTAATCCGAGCAATCTCATCCTCAAACATCTCATGACTAGTGATTGAATAATCATTCTCCATGTGTCGTGATTCTGGCATGTAACCTCGAGTAGAGTATTGATTGTTCAGAAACATTATGTTCTGGTCATGAGTTATATTTCCTTGACTTTGATTTTCTAGTGGATTGTCGACGGAAAATTGATTATACTCAAGAGGATAGTCATCTTGAGTAGGGGATGGTTCAAGAGGTTGTGAGATCATAGTAACCGGAAATCGTGTTCTATTATCAATATTTTACTCTATTGTTCATCCTCAATTCAGGTCTCTCTCTCTCATGATCATAAGATTGTCAGAATGTAAGAGAAGTCTATTAAAAGAAGAAGAAGTGTGGTCATAGGGTGGGATGTATGGGCGGGAAGAGAATGATAGCTGAGGGGAACTTGATTTGAAGATCAGATTCTCCTGAGGAGTGTGAGAAGAAAGATATCTGGACGAGGTCGTGGAGATCAAAAAAGAAGACCACTGTGCCGACATCTTCGCAAGAGGGATGGAATGATCACTGAACCATTATTTGCTTGCGATTGCAAGGTCTTTGACGCACACAAATCAAACACAAAACAAACACGTAGATTCACCCACTCAACACTGGTGAAGGCATGTTAGGTTTCGGCTGCTTATCTTTTCAATTTTAATTTAATGACAAAACAATCTTGAAGATTAAGCGGAGCTGTTAGGTACCAAAATATTTTACAAAGACTGTACCGAGTTCGTACAACTAATTGCACCTACTCTCAGCCAGTATAGGCATAAGTACGGACCATTTAAACGGCTACCCGTGTTTCTTGAGGACGGAGCCTTCCGCAGTGTCCTCTAAACCACCCACTCTGTAAGGAAGTTGGACCGTAAAACGGCTACCCGAGACCCTCACTGAAAAGTTGCTAATTGTTTTTAAAAACATTAGTCTTCGTGAAATTCCTCAGTTCTGGCTCTATCCAAAGTGTGCGTTCTAGTCCTGACAAACAATGAGTGGGTTTCTCTCCACCAAACACATGTTAATTTTAATTCAATTTTATAGTCACCTTGATTAGCAGTCCCGTTTTTAAATTTAGGTTATCACTGAAGTTTATGTGAGCACAGAAATTCACGCCTAACGAACAGTCCCAATTCCTTTAACTCCTAAGTTGTAAAACTTGAGGAAGGAAACCGAAAAAGCCGATGCAGCGTAAATTAATGATGCATGCTTAAGAAGAAGACTTATAGCGACTCTTCACGTTCTTCATGCGGGATGCAAGACAAGGAATTTAAATTACACTAAATGATATGCACATATGAAAGATGCCCTAAGCAGATAGTTCTATTAGCAGGAAGAATTGATTTATGGATAATGTTGAACGATCTATGGTGTGTATAGTTAGTGAATGTGTGGCCTAAGAATTACGAGCACAATCAAATAATTCTAATCTAGCGTATGTGCTCCTAAATTCTACGTCAAGCCACAGAGAGTCCAGTCCTGAATATTACAAATTAATAAAGTACAAGGAGAGAGGGACCCTGTGAATAATGCAGAAATTTAAACCTAGTCTAAGCTCTCTCTCACAGAAACTAAAATTCAAATTTTCGTCCTTGCAGATCCTTGATCAAATTTTCAAAATTCCGCTCCTAGTAGTCTGCAAAGAGAGAAGTTGCGGTTAGTATCTGCAGTAAGAGAGAAATGCAGGATAAAATGCACAAAAATTAATTTTACAAAAATAAATTACAAAAAATTATTTAAAATCCTAAAAATATGTCATTCACTAGCAACAGCGCCATTCGATGTACGTCAAATTAGCCTCTTTAAGAATGAATAATTATCGTAGTATAGGAGGCAAATTCGGTTCGTCAAAACACCACAATCTGTGAATGTTGTGGAATATTTTTACTTGGCAAGTTTAATAAGGTCGAACACAGGGAACGGTGATTCCTAGTTGCGTGGTCTTAAATCAAATTAAATAATTAATTAATGTTGATTAATTTATGCGTTAAGAAAATATACAATGCAATGATGAAAATACTATGCAAGAAAAATAAACAGAATTTATGCTCAGGATCTGTGATTTGGAATGTATCAAATTCTCAAAGAATATGATCAATAATTTAATCAAAATTAATCACAAATCAAAATATATTTGAGTTAATGCTTTAGGTTAATAAGTTGATACTCAGAATAATTGAAGCAAGATATCCAGCCTCCGAGTGTCTTTGATTTAATTCTTAGAATGGTTGACCATAATCTTAGAGGAATTGATCTGAATTAATCCCCTGTGAAATCTAAATTATTAAGAATAATCAATGAAGGCTTAATCAGATAAAAATACTCATCTGAATTCCTGCAAATAGTACCATCAAAATCCCAAGCATCATATGTTAAAATTAGCCTGCATATGTCATCAAAGGTCCACAAATGATAATAACCAGTAAAAACCTTTAGATCTGATCACTAGCTATGCTAAGTTGTAGAGCATGAAAATAGCTTCAAAATGACATATTATATGCTCAAAACGGAGTTCGTATGAAGACGATATGATAAAATGAAATTTCAGGAACTAAAGTGTAAATAAAATAAACGTTTTCTTTCAAAATGGTCCTTGGAGGGGCTTAACTGTAATTTCTGAAAGTTGGAGGGCTCTTCTGCAATTTACCACAGCCATGGGTATTTTTGCAATTTCAGAAATCAATAGGGGCTCCGGTGTAATTTTTCCAACACGCACGCGCCTTCCACGTACGCCAGCAGGTTCGCGGAGGCGGCTGAGGCTCGGGCGGCTGGGAGCTGAGGCTCGGGTGACGAACCTGAGGCTCGAATTCCGAACCAGAGGGTTGGGTCACGAGGCCGAGGCTTAGATGTCAGGGCTGAGGCTCGGGGGTCCCGAGCCTAGGTGGCGGTTGGTGGAGGCTTGGGGACCCCGAGGCGGAGGCTTGGGTGCCAAGCCTGTGGTATCAGGGATGCAGCCACGTGGCAGGTCTACAGCCGTTGGATCATGGGCTACCGCCCGATCCAACGGCGGCTGTAGGTGGCGTGCTGTCGCGGTGGAAGGAGGCGGAGGCGCAGGCGGTCGAAGGACGCGAGCTGCGCCCCGGCTGACACACGGCGCGAGGGCAGACCCGGTGCGTGGTGGTGGTGAAGTCGCAGCGGGGCGAAACGGCGGAGGCCCAGAGCAGGGGGAGGCTGGCCATCGCGGGCTCAGGCGGCGGTGGTCGAGCAGGGCACGGGCGGAGGTGACGGAGCTGCACTCCTGCGGAGGAGGTCTCGGCGGAGTCGCACGGGGAAGATGGCGACGAGGGCTCGGCCGACACACGGCCGAGCAGCTGGAGCAAAGGCGGTGGGCGAGCAGCCTGGGATGGAGTATGGTCAAGTGCGACGGGGGACACGCTTGATGAAGATGGGATCGCCTGCGGACAGAGGAGCAGAGCTCTCTTCCTGGTCGTTGCCTCAGAGGAACGGCAGAGCTCCTCGACGCTGTGCTTGTCGGACGGGGAAGCTACACAGAGCTCGGCTCCGCGGATCACGTCGAGAAAGGCTGATGTCACCAGCGTCGAGGGAATGGCAGATGATCGTGGAAGGCTGGTGGCGGGGAGCTTTATAAGAGGAGAATGATGGTGGTTACGCGTGAGGGAAGTGAATGGTGGCGGCGTTATGGCGGAGGCGTTTAAAGGTGGGAGAGGGGAACGGCTGCGGGGAAGGGGAGGGGGTAACGCTTGGATGGGGAAGAAGATGGGGTCACATGCTGGGCACGTGACCCGGAAGAAGGAGAGAGAGATAGATGGGGGTGCCACGTGGCATGCCCAGGGGCTGCCACGTAGCGCCCCCAAAAAACTTCAACTTTAACGATGGAGAAGAAGTAGAACGAGACCTCGGATCAAAAAATTTTCTTCATGAAAGTTGTAGATCTCGCCATTTAATGAACGTCAAATTTGCCTCTTTAAGAATGAATAATTATTGTAGTATAGGAGGCAAATTAGGTTCGTCAAAATACCACAATTTGTGAATGTTGTGGAATATTTTTACTTGGCAGGTTTACCAAGGTCAAACACAGGGAACGGTGATTCCTAGTTGCATGGTCTTAAATCAAATTAAATAATTAATTAATGTTGATTAATTTATGCGTTAAGAAAATATACATTGCAATGATGAAAATACTATGGAAGAAAAATAAACAGAATTTATGCTCAGGATCTGTGATTTGAAACATATCTAGTTCTCAAATAATATGATCAATAATTTCATCAAAATTAATCACAAATCAAAATATATGAGTCAATGCTTCAGGTTAATAAGTTGATACTCAGAATAATTGAAGCAAGATATCCAGCCTCCGAATGTCTTTGATTTAATTCCTAGAATGGTTGACCATAATCTTAGAGGAATTGATCTGAATTAATCCCCTGTGAAATCAAATTATTAAGAATAATCAATGAATTCTTAATCAGATAAAAATACTCATCCGAATTCCTGCAAATAATATCATCAAAATCTTAAGCAACAATATGTCAAAAATTAGCATGCATATGTCATCAAAGGTCCACAAATGATAATAACCAGGAAACACCCTCAGATCTGATCACAAGTTATGCTAAAATGTAGAGCATGAAAATAGCTTCAAAATGACATATTATATGCTCAAAACGGAGTTCGTATGAAAAAGATATGATAAAATGAAATTTCAGGGACTAAAGTTGAAATAAAATAAAGTTTTTCTTTCAAAATGGTCCCTGGAGGGGCTTATCTGTAATTTTTGAAAGTTGGAGGGGCTCCTCTGTAATTTACCCCAGCCGGGGGTATTTTTTCAATTTCAAAAAAAAATAGGGGCTCCGGTGTAATTTTTCCAACATGCACGTGCCTTGCACGTGCGCTAGCAGGTTCGGGGAGGCGGCTGAGGCTCGGGCGGCCCGAAGCTGAGGCTCGGGCGACGAACCTGAGGCTCGGATTCTGAACCAGAGGCTCGGGTCACGAGGTTGAGGCTTATATGTCAATGCTGAGGCTCGGGGGTCACGAGCCGAGGTGGCAGTTGGTGGAGGCTTGGGGACCCCGAGGCAGATGCTAGCTGTAGTCTTTGCTTTGGATAAGTACCGATCATATATTCTGGGATCTAGAGTGACTATCTATACAGATCATACCACCATCCGATACCTCATGGCAAAGAAGGATGCCAAAGCACGACTTACCGGATGGATCCTTCTGCTCCAGGATTTTGATATTGAGATTAAGGATAAGCCTGGAGTTAAGAATGTGGTGGCGGATCACCTCTACCGCTTAGAGAACCTTGAGGAATCTGAACCCATTTCACCTATCACTGAGACATTTCCAGATGAGGCAATCCTTGCCATTGCCTCGCTTCCATGGTACGCCGACATTATGAACTATCTTGTTGCCAAGACGGTTCCACAGGGTTGCCAAGCGACTTGAGACCTTCCTTGCGAAGGCCAAGTCATACCATTGGGAGGATCCAGTCCTTTATCATGAGGGAGGGGATAGTATCTGGAGGAGGTGCATTCCTCAAGAAGAGCAGCATAGCTTCCTCACCTACAGCCACAAGCTTAAGGCAGGAGGACATCATTCTGGGAGACGGATAACACAGAAGATGCTCCAATCCGGCCTTTGGTGGCCTACTCTCTTCAAGGATTCTGATGAATTCGTGAAGAGATGTACTGATTGTCAGAAAATGGGTACTTGCGGACAGAGAGACATGATGCCCATGCAGCCTATTCACTTTTGTGAGGTTTTTGATGCATAGGGGAATGATTTAATGGGTCCATTTCCTAAGAGTCAGGGGTTTGAGTACATTCTACTTGTTGTAGATTATGTGAGTCAATGGGTTGAGGCCATCCCCGCCCGAGCCGCAGATGCTAAGACTGTGTGCCGATTTTTTGAGGAAAAAATCATTGGGTTGAGGCCATCCCCGCCCGAGCCGCAGATGCTAAGACTGTGTGCTGATTTTTTGAGGAAAAATATCATTTCACGGTTCGGGGTACCTAGAGTTCTTATTTCAGATGGGGGTCTCAATTTATTAACGACAATGTAAGGGCCCTTGCAGATGAGTTCAGCATTGACCATCGTGTTGCCACTCCATATCACCTTCAGACTAATGGTCTTGTTGAAGTTCGAACAAGGAGATCAAGACTATTTTACAGAAGGTAGTCCGCCCAGACTGAAAGGATTGGTCGCATCTTTTGGACTCGGTCTTGTAGGCCTATCAAGACACCATTAGGGACATCTCCCTTTCATCTCGTCTATGGCAAGCCGTGCCATTTGACAATGGAGATCAAGCACAAGTCACTATGGGCAGTTACAGAGTTATTATTGCATCCCAAGAGTACAGGAGAATAGAGGAAAGCAGAGTTGGCAGCCCTGGAGGAACTGAGAGAGACAGCTTTTTCTAGCAGCCTACAGTATAAGGAAAAAGTGAAGATATGGCATGATTCTCATATCAGACATAAACAGTTTAAGCCTGATCAGCGTGTATGGATGTTTGATTCTAGGCGGAAATTATTTCCAGGGAAATTAAAGAGTAAGTAGAAAGGACCGTATGTGGTCAGGAAGGTACATGACGATGCAAGCATTTATATATCCGAGTTGTCATCTTCCTCTACCTTTTGAGTTAACGGTCAGCGCCTGAAGCTATATCTAGATCATGATCCGTCGATCGTTGACGTTGCGCTATTCATTTGGTATGAAATGTGCTCTTTAACTCATATCACCTGTGTTTCATACATGGTATCACTTCTATCTTCCACTGTATAGATCCATTTCTCCATATCATTCATTATTTCATTCGTTATGTCTGCCACCCCGCCGTCATCTTATGATTTTCCTATACTTAGGATGCACCTTGTCCTAAGTATAGGGGGTGCCCACACTGAGCTGTGATATGTTTATTCTCTTTTCTTCTTTTCTTCTTTTCCTTTTCTATCTTCTTTATCTATCAGAAAGGTTTTGCCCCTTTTTGTCAGTCTTCTATACTTGGGACGTACTTTGTCCTAGGTATAGGGGGTTGTGCACCCCGAGTTGATTCTATTCTTTGATCCTCTCCATTATCTCTTCTTCTTGTCTACACTTAGGTATATCTAACCCTAAATATAGGGGGAGACAATCTGAGTACGATCTGTTCGTCCCACCCTTGACCCTCCCTGCTTTGTGTACAACCTACTGTACTTTAGATTATTTGATCCTAAGTATAGGTGGGACGGTCAACTTCTCATTCGTTATTCATTCATCTCTTATTCGTTTATTCTTTAGACTTTTCTATACTCAGTACGAGTTATGTCTTCTCTTTTCTCTCTGGTCTATGAGGACATAGCTCAAGCGAAGTATAGTGGGGTCGTATATACAATGTATATACTTTAGCCATAACTCGTACTTTCGTATTTTTACTAATAAATATGGCTAATTATACTTATCAAATTCATTAAAAATCTTAATAAAAAGATTTTACTATTCCTCAAATTCTTTTTATACTTACTGATTAATAAATCAGGTGAAAATATCTTTTGCAAAATGTTCGAAAAATAGTTTGAAAATCTTTGAGAAAAATCTTTTGAAAACTATTTTGAAAACGTTTTGTTACATGTTTTCAACCTTTGTAAAAACATTTTGATTGTAAAATTATTTTCTTGGTGTGAAATAAAATGTTTGAAAAATGATTTGCAAATGGTTTGAAAAATGGTTGCAAAAATATTTTCAAAAATCTATCTATACTGTTTGAAAAACCTTTGCAAAATGATTTTCAAATGTGTGTACATGTTTGTAAAGGTTCTTTGTAAACATTATTTTGGACTATAGTTTTTAAAATGGTTTGTAAAACCTTTGTCAAATAAGTTTGAGGAATATATACATCTCACCTAAAATTCTCTATGTATATACCTATAAAATTGACCACTTACCCTTATAAATTCTTAAAATCTAATACTTCTAAATATAAGATGCATTCCCGTGTAAATATTTGTACCTAGTTTTAATCAAAACCTTTTTTGTTTTCAAAAATCCAAAAAACATTTGCAAAATTAAAATACAAAAAACATTTGAAAAACCTTTTTGAAAAATAAAAAAAAATGCATATGCAATATCTTTTCAAAAATCTATAAAAAGTTCAAAATCTTTTGAAAAATTGCATCACAGAGATATTTCCTGCATAGCATGAGCATTTTTTTGGATTGAGTTTGATAGTTGAACGAGTCTAAATAAAATCCGAAAATTGGAGCTCGGTTGGACCTTAAATCTACCTAATTAATAGGAACCTTATAGGAGCAGGAATTAAGGTACTTCAGGTCTAGTTGACTTAATTCTTTGAGGATCACGGGACTTGGTTCAATGGATTCTTGACCGCTTAAGTAGAGTATTTCGGAGCACATGCACGACTATTGTTGATAATGACCTAACTTGGACACCTGCACCTTTCACATGGCTCAACTCAGTTGGAGTGGTGAGGAGGTTGGATTTGCCGGTATGAGACGCACACAGGTGGAAACACTTGTCCTCCTCTAGGGAGGGAAGTGCATCCCAACCCATCAGTTGATGATGAGTTTTGAGGACAGGAGATTATAGGTTGCAATAAAGCTTCAAAAGAGGGATAGTTTACTGTCTCAAGAGGAAAAACTCCCTATGTAAATGATGTTGTATATAGTATTCAAAAATAATGCAAAAAGCAAAAACTCCAAAAAGGTGGTCAGGCATGTATAAAAATAAAAATGTCTGCCGGAGTGTACATATGTGTATAGTCAAATAAGCAAGCTTGAGCTTCAAAGTCAAATTATGTGAGCCTACAGCTGGATGACTTGACTACACTGGTCTTGCATCCTAGGATAGGTAGTTACACTGGTTACCGTCCATTCTTCTCTTCACCCCCTCCTCTTGAGCTAGTTGCCACTTGAACTTAGAAGGGAATACCCTGCTCCTCGAGGAATGAGTTGTTTTATTGGGGAATCATTGGGTTGTCATATTGGAGAAGCCAGTCTCTTTGTCATTTTAGTTGGGGAGAGCCACCATCACTTACATTGTACGAGTCAGATTCATAGTCATAAGGGTTTGCGTATGAGTTGAAGTATTCTGACCTTGCTATTGAGGAGACTTGAGCATAGTTTTGGGATTCTCGAAGGCTGTTGAATTTCAAGTCCGGTTCTCATTAAGGTTCGACCACACTAAAATTCCAAAGGTTTGACGTAAGGTCCAAACTTTGATTTTATGAAGACAAGTTTGATAATTAAGCTCAATCCATCTTTCTTCTTTTTCTTTTATTTATTTTTCTTTCTACACTTATTGCATAAGTGTTTGCTAGGGACTAGCAAAGGCAAGTATAGGGGGATGTTGAATCCACATTTCATCATCTTTATTCTATCATTTTGGCCTCAAAAACCCTGACAAATGCTTGTAAATACCCTTAAATCCCGCACTTTAGCATTCATTTATGTGTATGTAAATAGTGTACAAAATACAGTTTTTAAAGTCAAAATTATAGAATAAAGAAAAGAAAAGAAAAAGAATAAAACATTGTAAATATTTTATGACCTGAAACCCCGATACCTAGACATCGCGATGAATAGGTTGACAAGGAATAAAGTAGGGGGGCATAAGGGCCAAAATACACTAAATATTCCTTTTATTCAACTCATTCTTTATTCATTTGGGACCTATTTTTGGTTCCACTTTTTATACCTCGAATAAAGAAACTTTGTACATGAAAGTTGTAGATAATTAAGTGAAGAAAAATTTAAATTTGATTTCATACAAAAATAATGTAAAGATAAAAAGTTATGATCTGAATAAATTTCCAAAATCCCAACTTCCCAGACTTGTATCTCTCAAATAAAAACTCGAAATGTATCAAAATCACTTTAATTGTATATAACTTTTAATAAGCTATTTAATGAAGGTGGCTTCATATTTTGCAGAGCTATAGTTTGAAAGTTGAGTTTTAGACCCCTATTGTATACTTCTACAGGTTAAAATATTCATTTTATTTATTATTCATTATTTTTAAACTTTTATATTTTATAATTTTGTTAATATTATTTATAATATATGTATATATTAAAGTCAGAACAAAACACTAAAGAAAATAAAAATAAAATACATGTATATAATACATAGGTATATTACCTATAACTTTACCTATATAAACAATTCATCTATTTATTTAATTATACAAAATACTTCAAAAAAATAAAATAAAAATATATTTAAGTGCATAAAAATATTTTATAAATCTATAAAATAATAAATAAAATCAATAAAATAAATTACACAAAATAAAAATAAATTAATAAAATATATAGATTGTATACCTATATAGGCTAAAAAGGTAACTTGTATTTTCATACCTCATAAAAATAAATAAAAATCGTGACAAAATAATTCTTAAAAGAATAAACATTTTTTATTTTATAACCTAAATATTAAATTCATTTACTATTGTTTAATGAATTTTTAAATATTTTTCCAGGGCTTTTTCCGGGTTCGTCCACGTGGACCAACCAGGAGGCGGTCAGCGTTGACCTAGGTCAACTAGCCGTCCTTCACCCTGTGGCGGTGTCAGAACCACATTTTGACCACCATTTATCGATTTTTTTCGAGGTTGAACCTTGCACTCTTTCGTATTGACTCCTTCACGACTTTTGTACCTCGTTTATTGCTCTTGCACACCCTTATCTTTCCTAGGGCCGAGGATCAACGATTGTGTTGATCTCTCTCGATCTTTCGAGCGCCATAGTCACCCATCAACCCCTTCTTATTCGACCCTCCGACTTTCGAGCCAAGTTTGAACCCATTTTGGCCACCTTCCTCTCCACCTGATGTGTCCCAAAGCTAGAGGGAGGTGACAGTTCCCCTCTCCCACCTTTAGGAGGATCGAGGATGGCCTGAGGCGGCTCCACCACCTCCGACAAGTCGTCGCCATCGAGGTCCCCTTCCTCAGGTGATTCACCTTCGAGGCACCTCTATTTCCCTTATTTTCTTCTACCTTTTTGTTCCTCGTAGTCTTAGGATTAGATCCCCATCTTTTTCCTCACATTTCGCCCATTAGATCACCCGCTCGAACCCTCGCCGGAGCTTGTTCCGGCCACCCATCTCGCACCGTCGTTCCTCGTCTCCATTTACTCCACCGACCGTCGAGGCACTTTGACCTCGTCGGTCTAACACTTTGTAGGTCTAGAGACGCCAAGGAAGACCTGGGGCTCATTTTGAGCCTCGCCGGAGGTTCTAAGAGCTCTCCAACTCTGTCACCCCCTCTCGAGGACTCCGGCCACCCTCGGAGGGTTTTGGAGCGCCCAACATGTAGAGAAGGACTCCAGGAAGGAGCACGGCCACTTTTGGAGCTCAGAGCGTAACTGGGAGCCAAGATCGCGGCCGGGGAAGGTCGGCTCCACCGACCTTCTTTCATGTTCTTCCTCCGCGGCTCCACGCCGTTGGATCGGGCTGGAGCTCTAGATCACACGCCCACCGTTGGATCCTCGCGCACCACCACTATTCGATCAACCTTATAGGATCTGATCTGGGCCATCGATCGCGAACCGTCATCGCCCGTCCACATGCCGCCACGTGCCAAGTGAAGGGACGTACGTCGTCGGATCGCTCAAGCGTGGGTATTTTGCACTTAAACCCTTGCAATTTTTGTATTTGATATTTAGTATTGAAACGTTCACTGGCAGTTTAATATTTTGTGTAAAATTTGCAAAAAAGACCCCCATACTTTCCATATTTGCATCCAGGTCCTGTCCACGTCACCTCACGTGACTCGTGCACGTGGGGTGGTGGGCATTTTGCAAGGACCCCCCTGTGGTCTTTATTTCATTTCAATCCAGGAATTTTTTTATTAAGAGTAATATTTTTGGATATTTTGCAAAGTAGCCCCTCGATTGTTGGTAATTACTTTTAGGTCCACCCCAAGCGCGTGCAAACCACATGCATGGTTGAGATTTTTGCAGGTGTACCCTTTGGTTTCTTGCTATTTTTTATTGGTCCTGGATTTTTGTTAAATAGTTATATATTTTGCCGAAAAATTTCACTGTGGCCCCTTAAGTTCTGGATATTCACATATATGCCCTTGCCAGTAGTGTAGTTTCTCTTTGTTGTCTCTATTTATTTCATGCATCTATAAAATCCTAAAAATCACCAAAAAAATTAACTTAGGCTCCTGTTTTGTTGCTCTTTCACGTTATATTTTTACTTTGCATTTTTATTGCATTTTATTATTTATAAAAATTCAAAAACATGCATTTTCCTTACTTTTTGCATTAGAAAATACAAAAAAAAAATATAAAACAATTTTAAAAAATTCCAAAAAAACTACATTTTGTGTGCTTCTGTGTGTTTTAGCTTCAATCCGAAAATCACTAAAACAATTCAAAGTGAAACTCCTAAAAATAGCAAAACCCCTTAGAACTTCATAAAAATCTTACAAATTTCAGAAAAATCCTAAAAATATAATTTTTATCTCTGACTTTTCTTTGTATTATTCTATTTCTTTTAAAATTAATTTGAGGAATTTTGGAATCTGTTTCATATTTTTCATCCTTAGTTAAGTTTCAGCCTTTTATTGTATTCACTGTTTTCAGTATTTTTGCCTTTAAAAATACCAAAAAAATTAGGAAAAATTTAGAAAAATCACAAAAATATTAGAGAAATTTAAAAAGCGCAAAACATTTCATTACCTAATTTTTTTCTTATTTTTACCTATTTTTATAAATATTGATTCCTCTCCTTTCTTATATTCTATATATTTTATTAAAAGAAAACAAATATAAATAAAATATAAAAAAATAAAATACAAGATCAGTAAATTAAAAATCAAAATATAAAATTAAAAAATCAAAAATCAAATAAAAAATATAAAGATTAAAAACCCACAAAAATAGCACATTTTGTAGGCATTTGATCACATTCACTCTTGAGCACTTATTTTTGATATCGCCTACTTGTTCCCTGTGTTCGACACTCTACACATACTTACATTATACAAACTTTTGTTGTAGAGTTATAATAAGTTTTAACTCCACACTTTGATTTTCATTGCTTGATTTAATTGTCGTGGGTTAATTATTGACTTAATCAGGATTTCTGTGTGGTCGCCACAGCGACTTTATCTCTGCCTTGTGTGAGATATATTTTGACCGCTCGATTTTCGGGTTCATCAGTACCTCATGGTAAAGAAGGATACCAAAGCTAGATTGACCAGATGGATTCTTCTACTCCAGGAGTTTGATATTGAGATTAAAGATAAGCATGGAGTCAAGAATGTGGTGACGGGTCACCTCTCCTGATTAGAGAACCTTGAGGATTCAGAGCAGATGACACCTATTACAGAGACCTTCCCAGATGAGGCGATCCTTGCTATCGCCTCTCTTCCATGGTATGTTGCCATTGTGAACTATCTTATTGCCAAAAAAGTTCCATAAGGTTGTCTTGGATAGTGACTTGAGACTTTCCTAACAAAGGCCAAGTCGTACCATTGGGAGGATCCTATCCTTTATCATGAAGGTGGGGATAGCGTCTGGCGACAGTGCATTCCTCAAGAGGAGCACCAGAGCGTCCTCATATACTGCCACAATCTTGAGGAGGGAAGACATCATTCTAGGAGGAGGAGAACACAAAAAGTACTTCAATCCAGCCTATGGTGGCCTACCCTCTTCAAGGATTCTGATGAACTCGTAAAGAGGTGTATTGACGGTCAGAGGATGGGCACTTGTGGGCAGTGTGACATGATGTTGATGCAACCCATTCATTTCTATGAGGTTTTTGATGCATGGGGCATTGATTTCATGGGTACATTCCCTATGATTCAGGGACCCAATCCCCGCCCGTACGACATATGCTAAGACTGTTTGCAGATTTTTGAGGAAGAATATCATTTCACGGTTCGGGGTTCCTAGAGTTTTGACATCAGACAGGGGGATAACTTTATCAACAACACGGTAAGGGCCATTGCTAACGAGTTCAACATTGACCATCGAGTTGCCACTCCATATCATCCGTTGAAGTATCGAACAGGGAGATCAAGACTATATTATAGAAGATTGTCCACCCAGACCGAAAGGATTGATCACAGCTTTTGGACTCGATCTTGTGGGCCTATCGGACTTCCTTCAAGAAACCTTTGGGTACATCTCCCTTTCGTCTCGTTTATGGTGAGCCATGTCATTTACCTATGGAGATAAAGCATAAGTCCACAAAGTTATTATTGAATTCCAAGAGTATAGAATATCAAAGGAAAGTAGAGTTGGCAACCTTGGAGGAGCTTAGAGATACATACTTTTCGAGTATCCTACAATATAAAGAGAGAGTGAAGACATGGCATGATTCTCATATCATCCATAAATAGTTTGAGACGAACCAAAGAGTATGGTTATTCGATGCCATGTTGAGATTATTTACAGGGAAGTTGCAAAGCAAATGGAAGGGAACATATTTGGTCCGAAAGGTGCACGACGATGGAAGTATTGATATATCCGAGTTGTCATCTAAATCCATCTTTTGAGTTAACGGTCAATGCCTAAAGCCATATCAAGATCATGATCCACCGATCGTTGATGTTGCCTCTATTCATTTTGCATGAATGTGGTCTTTGACTCATATCATTTACATCTCATGCCTGATTATCATGTTTACTCCGCAATTGTGTAGATCTAGTTGTCCAGATCAGCCATTCTTTTGTACATCCCATCTCCATCTTATGATTATGTTATACTTAGGTGCACTTTGCCATAAGTATCGGGGCTGTGACGAGTCCTAATTTGCCCATCTTTATTATCATGATTTCAAGAAATAACCACAATTATTTAGTCAAATTTTTAATCGTGTGGTTTTATGTTTATTTTACTTGTACAAGTCCCAAGGTCGAACTCAATGAGGCAAAGCAACAACCTAGAATTTTGTCTATCAAAGTTCGTACACAATTTTCGAGGTGGTCTTTTTTGTAATTTTTAATGCAATATGGGATTCAAAATGCAACTTTGACCTAGTTTAGGTATTAAAATGTAAAGATCAATCAAATGATGTCCGAAAAATGTGAAACTTGGTCAAGATGACAATAATGCTGAAATAAGTGCACTACATTTTTTTTGGAATTTTTGGATGCAAGGTTAATTTTTTATGAATTTTTGAATGCAAATGAAGTGAATTTAAAAAATTAATTATAACAAATATTAAACCTAATTATTTTCAAGGAATAAAATTATCCAAGACCTATCACTAGGTGATGAATATCAAAAAAATCTTAAACCTCAAAAATACAAGTTTAATACCTATTAAAAATTAAATATTGAAATATGTGAAATGATTTTTAGATGGCAAATGATGTGCAAATTCAATTCTTTTTTGGCACAATGTAATAAAAAACTAATTCTACAATCTGTGAATTTTTGGCAATTTTTAGAGCAACGGTTAATTACTTATGAATTTCCAAGCACAAAATAGGTAAAGTATGCAATTTCCCACTAAATAATTAATTATTAATTAACCACATATCACGTAAATGTCAAAAATATGCCAAAATGTAGAGAATTAATTGAAGAACAAAGTGTTATTTTTATAAAAAAAATGATGCAAGAAAGCAGTTCAAAATGGAGGGGGAACACATGGGTAGCAATGCAATATTACAATAATTAAAAATAAAACGAAATGCATAGGACTATATTGTATTTACCGAAATTGCTGGTGGTATTATTGCAAAATTCTCAAGAGATCACGTGCCAGGCACGTGACCTTTAAGTAGTGTGGCTTCCTGGATATAGGCAAGAACTCCGTGAAGGATATTGAGAATCCTTAAGCGCATCACGGAAGCGTGTCAATCGCATCGTATGCAATCGGAGCAACTAGTCGCACTAGATGCTAGATGCGGCGGAAATTAAAAATTTTAAATCTAAAGATGAAACCACATGATCACGAGAACACTTCTCGGATCGTTTCATCAAACCACAAAGTATAAGGAATACCTCTTGAAGCGTGGTTGTGATCACAAGATCCCAAACTAGAGATCCTCCTGTCTCAAGTCCGTTCCACGAAGAATACACTTGCGGGCACGATGATGAGTCACGTCCGTCCCGCAATCCTCGATGAAGATCCAAGCATTGGGTCCCCTAATTTTGTCAAACGAAATCCGTCATCTTCCTTTAGAGTAAGCAACTCCAAAGAAGAAGGAGATCCTCGAGTCGTCGAAGGCGAAGACAAGAGTATCTCCTTTCTCAACACAAGATGGACGGCCATCTTTTGGAGAAGAGAAAGAGAGAGGGCGATAATATGAGAGAGAGAGAGAGAGTTGTAACCTTGTACAACTCTTAATAATGTTGCACCCTGGAAGGCTACTGTTGCCCTCCTTTTATATTAGTTTAGGATCCAATGGATCTCAATCCATGGGACACATGGATCCAACGACCAGGCTTGGTCCATGTAAAATCAATGGCTATAATTATTGTTGGTTAAAACCAACAACATTTATTTATGATTAAATTAAATATATGTTGCAACATTATCAACACATTTTTAATTTAACATAAATAAGTTAGTTGAGAGATTAATCATCACAATAAAATGGAGATAATATTGCCTCCTAAAAACAAGGGGCGTCACCCATGACATTTTCATGGGTGACGCCACCTCTAAAATTTGTGGCTTTATTTCTCCTTTTTATTATATTACATTATCTCTCAATTATCACAAAAATATCCACCAAATTAATTCCAAATTAATTTGTGAATATTTCAATCATGCCATTTAAATTATGTGAATCATATTCACATCCCAAACTAATTTGCAAATGACATTTCCAGTTAATTAACAAATGTGAATCCAATCCACATTTAATAATTAACAAATGTTATTTACTAAATTTCTCTCTTGAATATATGTATATTATAAATCATATTTATAATATACAAATATTATGGATAATAATATCCACATTCTCTTGATAATTAAATCCCATTTAATTATCTTGGATAATCATTCTCATAATATGAATCATATTCATATTAAGCTTGATAATTAAATCTCATTTAATCATAAAGTCCTTTTAGCTTGGATATGCATTTCATCAAATGAATTATTCTTGAACCCTTTCAAGAATAATGTGCTTTCTCCGCAGATACTTGGAGATAAGGACAGGGCGAATTATTCCACGTATAGTGACTTGGATATTGAGATCTTATCTCAAATCCAGATCTTATGAACCTCCCACAGATGCTTGATTAAATCAAGACCGCAAATCTAATCTTCTCATTGAATCTGAATCTCATTCAGACTAATGTCCAACACTTGGACTAAGATCAGATTGCTTCTCTACTGGAAGGAGTCACTAAAATCCAGACCTGTTTCATCACTCCCTCGGAATAAAAGCGTCATGGATATACAATCGTTTATGATCACATCACCCTCAGGTATTCCCAATACTTGTACATCCTGCATACTGGAAGACCCATGATTAATCTGAAGATCAATTATACTGTCTTCTTCAGAGTTTAATCACCAAGTTTCTCATTTGATCATTGGGATTTGGTATCGATCATATACTTTCCAAAAGCATATATCACACCTAGGTCTTGATCATACACTTTCCAAAAGTATATATCAAACCTACAAATTCAGTCAAGCTTCCAAAGCAAGATGACCGTGCACGGAATTTGATTCTTCCCAATATCTCATGAGTGAGCTCATGTCTTCCGGTTCAGTAATGAACCTGTGTGATCCCTTTGAGAGATCGTATTACTCATATGCCCTTACATGCACACCAGCACGTCGGTGTATGGACCTTGGTTAGGTCATCAACCTATTGGTCTGCCAAATGTACACACTCAGACATATAGTAACACATCTGTCTCCGGTCAGAGGATGCGTGCCTATGCTGTGAAAACATTCAACATAGGACTTAGGTTATCTCGATCTCATTAAGTCAACCCATTGACCTAACTAATCTGACACCTCCGAATCACTATTCCCATGCAGAGGACCTACATCAAGAGGTCGGTCAGATATCAGCCTATGTGAGAAAGGATTGCCATCTCCTACTCATGCTGTAGATCATCTCTTAATAATCATTTGACGATGCTTGCTGAGTCCTCAATCTAACCCTTTAGATATTCATCCAAGCATCAACCTCTATGATTCAATAATTGAATCAACGGCTGTATGATCATCAAGATGGCCATGGTACATAATCCTATATGTACAGAGGGACCTATTATGCAAATTATTTATTCTTCATTTCAGATCAGGGAATGATATTCGCAATAACATTTATTGCATAATGGCTCGCCATGGGCTCACATGTCCAACAATCTCCTACTAGCCCAAAGAGCCATTAATGGGCTAATCATTTAAACCCACACTCATGTGACAATCATAGGCTATTTAGTAATAGCTAGGTAAGCTGATCAGTCACTCTGTTCCCAAAAGACTATGTCAAGTCCTTTTACGGCACTTGCATATCTCTAGGTAACAGTGCTCGCATCCAATGCGAATGTTGCATCTTATGCAACCAATACTCAATCTTGTCAAAGCAGTTATAGAGTCCTTAACACTAATGCTCAATAATTATTACAACCAGTATTTCCATAATCCTTATCAGAATACCCTTAATCCTGGGGATTACTATCTCCCAAGGTATCCACAGTTAAGACCTTTTAGATCTCTATCTATAAAGTCTTAAGCTTTTGAAGATATGACTTTGAGACCACTATCTCAAAAATCTTGTCATCTATGAAGATTTTGTTATTACTGCAATCAAGTGTTCTATCTCTCCATAGTAGGATTAGCAACACTTTTCTACTCCCACTGCATGGCAGATATCTAGCTTTTATACACATTTAGCATACTCTTAGCTTCTCGTAACTGATGCACAGGTGCAAGCAGTTCTAGCATTCACTTCCTCAACTCTTTGAGGTGCTATCCCTTTAGATAGGTCAGTACCAAATCTCAAGGGAAGGAAGCCTTTTTTGGAATTTCCAAGAATGGAGCATGTCCAAGGTGTACTACAAATGTGATAGTCCCAATACCCTCTTTCTCTTTGCTTCTGAACAACTTCAGAACCAAGATCTAAGAGGTATTCTTGAGATCATATCTCAAGGTATGGAATAACCAGTCTATAAAACACTTATTATCATCCTTATATCATTCCAAATGATTAGGATATTATCTACATTTAGCACGATGAACACAATGGCACTCCCACTAAGCTTCACATGGTCCATCAAGATTCTATTTGAAATCATAACATTTATAATTTCATCAAATCCTATGTTCCAACAACAAGAAGCTTATTTGAGTCCACAGATGGATTTCTTTAGCTTTCACACCTTACTTTCCCAAATCATGAAGCCCTGGGGCTACTTCATGTGAATATCCTCAGAGAGGTATTCTTCAGAGGAATGCAATCTTGAATTACATCCTGAAGATGCAATAGTCAAGTTGTGTAGCTAAGGTTAGCAATATTCTGATGAGTTTAAGCATGGTTACCAAAGAGCAAGTCTCATTGCAAGCAATGTCTTCTTCCTATGTGTAGCTTATGGCTACGAACCGAGCTTTGAATGTCTCTACCTTCTCATCAGGTTCCCCTTTCTCTTTAAGATCCATTTACACCTTTATGGGTCTCACCCAGATAGGTGGATCCTCGAGGGTCCATATACAACACTTTGTATATGAAGTCTACTTTAGACTTTGTTGCTAATATCCATCTTTCCATGTCATGATCCTCAGGAGCTTCATCACATGAAGTCCGATCATTGTCAGACTTAACTAACACATGGAATACATCCTCAAACTCATTTGAAGAGGTATTAATGTTTCATCTTTAATTATCCTTTTAGATTCCGATTTCAGGAGCCTCATCATCTTCTCAAGATTAAATGAGCTCCTACACTTCATTTTCATCTTGATTCTCAAGAGAGTCATCTTACAAGAATCACATTCTCAGTGATGAGATCTTCTAAGAATCTCAAGGTCATAAAGTAGGTATCCAATACCATCCTATATTTTCCTAATGAAGTAGCACTCTCAAGTGCTAGATTCCAGCTTACATGCATGGAACCTTATTAAGGATATATATTGTAGTCTCTACTACACATATATACCAGGAAACTAAGAGGATAATTATGCTAAAATTCATCATTGATCAAATCATGTCACACATGATCCAATTGTATCTCCCTACAACTCCATTGAGTTGAGGTGTGTTCGGAGGATTGAGATAGAAATGATATTCATATCTTCATAAGGTATTCTTTGAATTTATCTAATAGGTACTTGCTACCTTGGTTAGATCAAACTCATTTGATCTTCCTTCAAACTTTGGTTCTAAACCAAAATTGTGAAATCCTTGAACATTTCAAAGGTTTCTCAGGTGAAGAGAACAAATCTCATATCATACATAATCATCAATAGATATCACATATCCATAATGTTTACTATGATATAGATGATCTACATACATCAATATGTATGAGATATTGAATACCTCGACATCTAACACGATTCTCAGAGAAGGGTGTATTGGACATTTTACTTTGAATACAATATTCACAAGTATGTAAGATTTGAAATTTTAAACATTCTAAAGTTTCATATCTTACTAGTCTATTGATCAAATCAATAGACAAATGTCCAAGGTTTGATGCCAGATCATTGTCAAATGATCTTCATCATCCTATTGATCTTATAAGGTTTGATTTTCAGTATTAGAAATCTTAATGAACCATTCATTAATTTTCCAATTTTGTGGAGTCCACTAGATGTTCGATTATTATCTGAAATATTTCCATCATAACGCTTTATGATAGTTCTATCTCAGAATTCATGTTTATTTCCAACATTTAGAAACAAACAATGAGTGTACTCTACTATCTAGGTCATGAGACATTCTCCAAGACTAAGGGCTCTCCCACTGAGAATATGAAGTCTATCTATCCAATAGAGATTGCTGCAACAATTACAGCAATATCCATGTAGATGACTACTAAACCTTAAGATAAAATTCTAATCTTCTAATATATATATATATATATATATATGCAACCAATTGCAAATGTCATTAGAAGATTGTGATACAATTGTCAGACTTTATGTTATGAAATAAGAAAGTCAGAGTCAATGATTATATGTAGATTATTCTGATGTCTATCTTAGTCCTTCACTAAGGATTTTAGACAGATTTGATAGTCATACTATCAACACATCAACTTATTGCAGTATTGGCATTCATCCAACTCTTTGGATGTCATATGGAAGTCACATAAGTAGGTCAACTCTTTAACTTTCCTTCTTACTCGGGTCTGACCCATGCTTCCGCTGCGCTCTCTTCATCTACAAACAACCATTATTCAAGACAAAGAATCTCTTATGTTGAATTCAAAGGATTTCAATACAAGAGCATTTCAACATTTATACATGCTTCATTAAATTCATTCAAAATGAATGTCATGAAGCTTCATGAATGACTTGAGTATAGATAGTAGAATGATGACACTCATCATATCTACATACATCTCAACTCTTAGAGACTTAGGTTCAGGTAGGTATTCGAACATTTTGAATACATCATCTCTTTCGAGCCACCATTTTGCATAATGCAGAGAACCATGTCATTCATGATTAAATGTCTAGAGCACATATGTTTGCCAAAATATCTTCTTTTATTTTATAAGGATTATTCGGCAATTATGATCACCGTCGACATGTCACTTCCAAAGTACACTCGATGAAAGATCAAGACTTTAGAGACATACAAACCCTAAGGTGATGTCTTATTGTCTTATTTAATTGTCATACCTCATTATATTGAGGAATCTTGCACAATGCAACCACATACATTACGTATCCAATTGCATGTACAATATCTGGATCAAGAGTCCAATCCATGATATTTTACCGATTATTATTGAGTATAACTTTGAGTGGGTTTAATGAAGGATTATATGAAATAAGAAATTTGCATAAGGGTATATAAATTATATATACATGTTTTACTTTGATTTAGAAATTTTTTATATTAAAGTTGTCTTGCCCTGTCAACACTGAAAGTTCATTCTCTTAATCACTTTCAATGTAAGAGATATTCTTACCATTATATCTCTAGCAAGATCTGGGATCTCCTTTCCTATCTTTGTCGCATCCCAATAATATGAGAACTTACGACTGCGATAAAAAGAAGCGAGTACTCATTCCGCCTTGCAAGTCTAACTTGCATTCCCAATTCGGTCTTTAACACCTGGGCCCACCACCCCTAAGATGATGTTGACCCGTCATTAATTGAACCAACCGTCAATAGGCTTAATACTCGCTATACGCAATCCAATATCGCCCCAATAATATAAGGACTCGATATTGGGGTCACTACGTATACGGCCTTACTCTTTCGAGAAGCAAAGAACCTGATCCAATTAAATCATGTACAGGATCTGTCGCTTCGGACAGGCGTCTCCTATACACAACAACTGGCGACGGAATCCTTTGCCTTGACGGGAGACCATGGATGTCACTTATTTGATCCTCCACCTCATATTCAAATTTTATAATTAATTATCGTGAATCATATTCACATAATTAATTCTTCCAAGGGAAATACACATTTATTCATAATAGAGTGTTTATTGGATATCATTAATTTAATCACATTAGATTAATCATTAAACATGTCTTTTACTTGAATAGTAGGTATATTCTCAAAGTACGTATTATTAGAATTTTATATTTAGAAAAATACACATTGACTTTCTCTGGTATTATACAGTCCCTACCCGCTGTCATGGCCAGTACCGACGAGAGTGGGACGGACCACGTACGTTGCAACCCGCGACTCCAACGCTCTTCGACTAGGCACCATATCCGCCTCGAGAAAGGATAATACCAGATAGATCATCATGTACTTTGAGATTCTCATCGGTTTTTCAACCGAAATTATACCATATAATATACATCAAAATAATTTTGATTATATTATAAGGAGATTTACTAAACAAATCCCCAATCCTATTCAAGAAAGAGGGTTTTTCATGTAAATGTTGTCCTACAACTATTGTAGGATAAACTATGGTTTTTCATGAAATCAATGTTTGTTGATGAACCAATGATCAAGATGTAATATCTCATCATTGTGATTTAGGCAAATGTCATTCAATGAAATAATTATCTCTTTAAATATTTCACAAATATTTATCACTAATTATTCCAGAAAACTAACAATTAATTTTCATCATAATAATTGAATGACTTATCACAAGGTTCAAGATCAAAAATGTTAATTTCCAGCAGTGACCCCCAATCACTAAAATTAACTTATCTTGATCAATTTAAATCAAAAATATGCAAACTCAGTTTCCAAAGATTGCCTATTTGATTTATTAAAGAACCCAAGTGCTAATTCACGCATTTCGAGGCAGATTAAAACCGTAATTATCTTATTAATCACGTTTAAATCCGCAGTTCCCGCAACAGTGAATATAGTCATATTCAAAAACCATATCTTGAGCAAATGAAGACCAAATTTCACAAACTCAAATCCTATGGTTTCCTTAATTAATAGGGAACAAAATACAGTTGAAAATTTTGTGTTTAAACTATTTAAATGGTACCGAAAAATTCAATTATACAGAGGTGCGAAAATTGAAATGCAGTAAAAAATTTCGCAACCCTTTCAAGAACCAAATCGTCAAAGGCCTATGGATCATATCCAAAACCTTATTCGACCTATGGCTCTTATACCACTTGAAGGATATTGAGAATCCTTAAGCGCATCACGGAAGCGTGTCGATCGCATCGTATGCAATCGGAGCAACTAGTCGCACTAGATGCTAGATGCAGCGGAAATTAAAAATTTTAGATCTAAAGATGAAACCACATGATCACGAGAACATTTCTCGGATCGTTTCATCAAACCACAAAGTATAAGGAATACCTCTTGAAGCGTGGTTGTGATCGCAAGATCCCAAACTAGAGATACTCCTGTCTCAAGTCCGATCCACGAAGAACGCACTTGCGGGCACGATGATGAGTCGCGTCCGTCCTGCAATCCTCGATGAAGATCCAAGCATTGGGTCCCCTGATTTCATAAAACGAAATCCATCATCTTCCTTTAGAGTAAGCAACTCCAAATAAGAAGGAGATCCTCGAGTCGTCGAAGGCGAAGACGAGAGTATCTCCTTTCTCAACACAAGATGGACGGCCATCTTTTGGAGAAGCGAAAGAGAGAGGGCGAGAATATGAGAGAGAGAGAGAGAGAGAGAGAGAGAGTTGTAACCTTGTACAACTCTTAATAATGTTGTACCTTGGTAGGCTACCCTAACCCTCCTTTTATATTAGTTTAGGATCCAATGGATCTCAATCCATGGGACACATGGATCCAACGACCAGGCTTGGTCCATGTAAAATCAATGGCTATAATTATTGTTGGTTAAAACCAACAACATTTATTTATGATTAAATTAAATATATGTTGCAACATTATCAACACATTTTTAATTTAACATAAATAAGTTAGTTGAGAGATTAATCATCATAATAAAATGGATATAATATTGCCTCATAAAAACAAAGTCACCCATGACTTTTTCATGGGTGACGCCACCTCTAAAATTGGTGGCTTTATTTCTCCTTTTTATTATATTACATTATCTCTCAATTATCACAAAAATATCCACCAAATTAATTCCAAATTAATTTGTGAATATTTCAATCATGTCATTGAAAATTATGTGAATCATATTCACATCCCAAACTAATTTGCAAATGACATTTCCAATTAATTAACAAATGTGAATCCAATCCACATTTAATAATTAACAAATGTTATTTACTAAATTTCTCTCTTGAATATATATATATTATAAATCATATTTATAATACACAAATATTATGGATAATAATATCCACATTCTCTTGATAATTAAATCCCATTTAATTATCCTGGATAATCATTCTCATAATATGAATCATATTCATATTAAGCTTGATAATTAAATCTCATTTAATCGTCAAGTCCTTATTGCTTGGATATGCATTTCATCAAATGAATTATTCTTGAACCCTTTCAAGAATAATGTGCTTTCTCCGCAGATACTTGCAGATAAGGACAGTGTGATTGTATTATTCCACGTATAGTGACTTGGATATTGAGATCTTGTCTCAAATCCAGATCTTACGAACCTCCCACAGATGCTTGATTAAATCAAGACTGCAAATCTAATCTTCTCGTTGAATCTTAATATCATTCAGACCAATGTCCAACACTTGGACTAAGATCAGATTGCTTCTCTACTAGAAGGAGTCACTAAACAATGATCAAATGAGAAACTTGGTGATTAAACTCTGAAGAAGACAGTGTAAAATTGATCTTCAGATTAATCATGGGTCTTCCAGTATGCAGGATGTACAGGTTTTGGGAATACCTGAGGGTGATGTGATCATAAACGATTGTATATCCATGACGCTTCCATTCCGAGGGAGTGATGAAACAGGTCGTCCCAAGGTAGAACTCAACGAGGCAAAGGAACAACCTAGATATTGTCTATCAAATTTCGTGCATGATTTTTGAGGTGGTCTTTTTTGTAATTTTTAATGCAATTTGGGATTTAAAATGCAACTTTGACCGATTTTAGGGACTAAATTGTAAAGATTAATCAAACGATGTCCGAAAAAAGTAAAACTTATCCAAGATGACAATAATGATGAAATAAGTGCACTGTAATTTTTTTGGAATTTTTGGATGCAAGGTTAATTTTTATGAATTTTTGAATGCAAATGAAGTGAATTTCAATAATTAATTATAACAAGTGTTAAACCTAATTATTTTCAAGGGATAAAATTATCCAGTATCTATCACTAGGTGATGTATCTCAGAAAAATCCTAAACCTCAAAAATACAAGATTTACTACCTACTAAAATTTAAATATTGAAACATGCAAAATGATTTTTAGAGCGCAAACGATGCATGCAAATACAATTCTTTTTGGGCGCAATTTTTAGAGCAACATTTAATTACTTAGGAATTTCCAAACACATAATGGGTAAAGTATGCAATTTCTCAAAAAATAATTAATTATTAATTAATCACATATCACATAAATGTCAAACATATGCCAGCATGTAGAGAATTAATTGAAGAATAGAGTAGTATTTTTATAAAAATAAATGATGCAAGAAAGCAGTTCAAAATGAAGGGGGAACACAGGGGTAGCAATGCAATATTACAATAATTAAAAATGAAATGAAATGCAAAGAGGACTGTATTGTAATTACCGAAAGTGTTGGTGGTATTATTGCAAAATTCTCAAGAGATCATGTGCCAGGCACGTGACCTTTGAGTAGCGGGGCTTCCTGGATATAGGCGAGAACTCTGTGGGTATGATCGCAGGTTTACCTAACTCTGGATATGGTTGGAGGAGTTTCCCAAGTACACGTGCCTTGCACGTGCGTGGGGGCCTCGGGCCCACCGCCCGACAGTCACGGGTAGCGAGAGGTGGAGATCCGGAGTCGGGGAGGAGTCGGAGGCACCCCTAGAAGCAAATGGCGAATAAGTGGTCGACGGTTGTTGGAGAAGCTAAGAAGCATGACAATGGTCCGCCAGGTGCGAAGGTGGAGCGTCGCAAGCTGGGGCGTTGTCGTCGGTGAAGCGGCTGCGTAGTGGCTGACCTCCTGGAGGAACAAAGCTTCTGGAGCGAGGTGGCGTTGCGATCGGCGAAGATGAAGTAGCGAGGTGCGCTGGAACGGAGTGAGATGATCGTTGACGTCGCGAAGGTGGAAGCATCATTGGAATTGGCAGAGATGGTAACGATGGTTGGCGATGAAGGCATAGGCTCGACGACGATGCCGGAGCGGGGCAGCTACGAGAAGGGAGAAGTCGCACTGCAACGAGGTCTAAACCTCGGATCTCGTCGGCGTATGTGGTGTAGGGACGACACTGTCACCGCCGCACCTCCGACTTGTAGGGCTAACAGCGAACGAAGGGAGATGGGGTTTGCGACGGAGCTTAAATAGGAGGCGAGGCTTGGCCGGAGAAGGAAGGCGATCGTGGAGGATTCGAGGAGAATTTGATCGGAGATATTCATGGAGAAGATTGATGATCGACGATCGCGTGATGGTGGCGGTCAATCGCGTGAAGAGAGGTGATGGTGATCTGATTTGAGATGCGCAGCGACGACTATCTAGTTTTGGAAGGTGGCAGCGAAATCACCGAGCGGAGGGCGGCGGAGAAAATTTGGGAAAGGGGGAGGAAGGAGAAGAGGTTACGACCATCCGATCGACCGAGATCGGACGACCAGGATTCGTTCACGTGGCGTCAGGAGGGGATTGCGCGGAGCACGTACAGGGCACATGCTTGGTCGGCACGTGCGCTACATGTACGGTGCTTTTTTTTATTTTTTTTGTATTTATAAAAAATGAAATATAAAAATCCGAAATACGTGGCAGCTCCAGGAGCTGCCATGTGTCGGCCCCATAAAATTCAAAAAATAAATACAAGATAAATACGTAAAAAATAGTAAATGACCTCGGATCAAAAAAGTTTCTTCATGAAAATTGCTCGTCTTGATGAGATCTACAACTTTCATGAACACACCAAAACTAAAATTGGTCAATTGTGTAATGTGATATTTTGGGGTATCCCATTTACATAGAATACCTTGATTTTTTGGTTTTATATTTTTTGTCATTTTTAAACCAGATAGAAATCCGGAAAAAAAATATGATAAAATCAAAGATAAATATTTACACATTAATCTATTTTTTGGAATTTTATTAATTAAGAAAAATAATAAATAAAATAGAAGATGTAAAGGACAATTTGTACATACAGTTAGTGAGGACATGGACTTGGTTAGTTTCTTTAATTTCAAGCTTAATTTGGATTTGGATTTTTGTGCATTTTAATAAAGCTTTCATCAAAGAAGACAAATGAAAATAAAATGAAATAAATTAGTTTAATTATGTATATAAAATAGTAGGTCAAAAACTGCTAAAATACAAAATGTAAAAAAGATGCCCAAAATCCAACTTTCACATATGAACTCCGATTCACATGAACTTGGTCTTGTTTTGAAGATAATTGAATGTACAATAGTTCAAAAGTGAGTAGGGTTAAAATGGATACTAGATGGGGAAGATATTTAGGTTTTAGTCCGGGAATCCTAGAATTAGGGTTTGGGTTATTGATCCACTTATTTAGGTTAGTAATGTTTTTTTATTTTTTATGTATTCTTGTTAGTGATTTGTACACAGTGGAAGTGGTTTTGGGTTAATTGGAGTTAGCATGAATTAGTTAAAATTCAGGGAAGTTAGGCTATTTACAGGTCAATTTGGCTGGGATTTTTGGCTTCTTATTTTGTGCGAAAATAAGTGATAAAATGCAAGTTTTATCAAAACATGCATGAATGCTAATTATGCAGAATAAATGAATAAATGCCAGTAATTTTTAAGGATTTGAGCTTAATTAATCAGTTTTAGAGTGATGAAACTGAGATTCATCTGGGTGTTAGACTTGTGATTATTCATTTAATTCTTCCTACCTCTATTTTGTTGCCTATACTTAGGGATATTTCACCCTAAGTATAGGGGAGGTAGACCCTGTACATTCCAACCCTCAATTTTCCCCTTGTGTGTAGAGTTCTATACTTAGGATTACTTGATCCTAAGTATAGGGGGATCACCGACCTCTGTTTATTATATTCTTTTATTCGTCGTTGTAGTATAGTCTTTCTTTTTCACTTCCCAATACTCAGCACGAGTTATGTCTTTCTTCATCGCTCTGTGATCACTCTGAGGACATCGTTCAAGCTAAGTATAGGGGGTGTCTTATATATTGTATATATACTCTAGCCATAACTCTACTTTGTGTGAGTATGTTAATAGATAATATGGCTAAAAATCACAGATCTTTTCTTGCATATAAAATTCTTTCTTGTGCATACTTGTTTCTAAATAGCTATTTGTAAAAACTATTTGTGTACAAAGGTTTATAAAAATATTTTGATTGTAAAATTTTTATAAATATTTATATATCAAAATTATGTATATAGTACAAAATTTTTGAAAAAATATTTTAAAAATAAAAAGTTCGCAAAAATTTTTTGTAAATGTTTGTGAATACTTTGAAAAACTTTCCCTTCTTCCTTACATTCAAACATTTTTCGCAAAAAGTTTGCATGTTTTGAAAATTGGATAAAAAGAGTTTGTATATTCTTCTGATTCATAGTTGACATTTAAACCCCTCCATCTCTTCACCTCTAACTCATCGCCCTTGTCCCTTGTAGTTTACAAATTTAATGGTAAAAGGTGGCATAGCGCACGTAGATCCCCTCCATCTCAAGCCTCATGCCTGTAACCCTTTCGTCCCTTCACCCTGAGCCCTTTGTCTACTAACAACTCCATGTTGATCTAAGCCTCTCACCCTCCAACCCCTCATGATTCAGTGCCACTTTCTTGGCCTTGATGAAACAATGTGTATCACTCATAATAGATGCCATGTGCCTCCTTCAGATGCTTCATAGTCATCCACTTGAGATG
This sequence comes from Ottelia alismoides, assembly GCA_037367405.1. Taxonomy (NCBI): domain Eukaryota; kingdom Viridiplantae; phylum Streptophyta; class Magnoliopsida; order Alismatales; family Hydrocharitaceae; genus Ottelia; species Ottelia alismoides. The sequence continues at coordinate 424,323 of JAZKJV010005026.1, forward strand.
CACCGGAGATGAAGGAGCAAAGAATGAAGGTAGTTAATAAGAATATATGATCGAGATTACATTGATACATGTGCAATATATATTTTTGTTCATCCTACTTACATTTAGACAAATCATGCTCTAGTTTATTTTGATGGACGATCAATCAACATAAGAGTACAACTGTTAACAATGCAAGGAAGTAAGGCATAAACGTAAATGGGAAATTTCAAAAGAGAATGTGTATAATAAAAGGTACAACAAAATGAGTTGATAATGATATTTTTTGGGTAATTTATCATTATATCATCCATTATTAAATATATAGCGGTGAATATCATTCATTGTGAAACAGCTTTTTATACTTGAAATTGATGAAGAATGTTATATCAATCTGTTTCTTTATCATTACCGTGACCACAATAACAATGTGTATCCGTTAATTTCTTTTCAAAACTGTAACTAATTGTCACTACATTTTTAATTCAATAAATAACAATAATTTACGACATTTAAAACAAAAATGGATTAGATTGTTTATGGACGATCGATAATACATGACATGTGTTGCTAATTTATGTATAAAAAATTAATTCATAATAAACAAAAAGAAGTCACAACATGACAATATTCCACCACAATAACAGAATGACTAGTTATGCCCCAAGCCCAAAATATATGGGCTCGTAAAGAAACCAAAAAAAAACAACCAAAAAGATGTCATGGCTCGAGTAAGAAGGAAAAGGAATGGAGATCACGGTGTGAAGATCATGGAGACCCTAGAATGGTTCTGCCACATGGAAGGAGAAGAGTGCAGTTCCCCAAAAAACATCTCCAACCGTAACCAGTATATGTCACTTTCCTCTGCTGGGTCATAAGATCTCATCTTTGAAAATAACTAGGACGTAACCCGCGGAAGGAAAATGTGTTTATTAGATGTAATTTTAAATATTAATTTGTAATGTTCATGTAAATGGGAAATTTTTATAAACATTAATGTAACTTGTTGTGTATTACCATCATGTAAATGAGAAATTTTCATAAACATTAACATAACTTATTGTGTATTAAGATAGATACAAAAAACGAAAGAATACAATCTTATTGTTATACTTCAAAGTATGCAATGTGGTAGAAATTTTATACAAACATGAAATTATTAGATGACCATAAAGGAAAGAATTTTAACATTAATTTGCATTGGCAAATTTTTATGTATGCAAATTAGTTCTCAAAACTCAAATTTTTATTGCATCATTATATACAGTTGTATATTCGGTGGAAACCAAATCAAAAGTTGGAAGATATGTGAGGTCAGTGGAGGGTTTGTAAAAAAAATTCATTAAAGTATTTGGATTAGAAGTGGAAATAACATAAGCAGGGCCGGCCCTGGAGGGTGTTTTAGAGTGCACAGGCCCAGGGCCCATCAATTACAATGGCCCATTTCATTTCATGGAAAGAAATCCAAGTAAATCCCTCGTATCTCTTTCATGCCCAACGTTCACCTACTTCCCAATTCGGGAGGGCCCAATTTCCAAAATCACCGTAAAGAACACGGCGGTTCCCATTCCCTTTACTTTTTAAGCCATTCTCATTTCCATTTAATCGGCTCCCCTCCCTCTCTCTCCCTCCCTCCCTCTCTCTCTCTCTAATCTCAATTCCAAAATCACCGTAAAGAACACGGCAGTTCCCATTCCCTTTACTATTTTAAGCCATTCTCATTTCGATTTAATCGGCTCCCCTCCCTCTCCCTCCCTCCCTCCCTCCCTCTCTCTCTCTCTCTAATCTCAATCTCTCGATTGGCTGAGAAAGGGCAAGTGTTAATAACTGCTGCGATTGGGAAAAAGCTTCTTCCAGTTTTATGATATTGGAAATTCAAGTAAACTCTGGGTATTGTTCCATTACTCTCTCTCTCTCTCTTTAGATTTTAATGATAAATAACGTACATATGTGGATATCTGATCCATTCTCAAGTAAATAGGGACATGGAGTTATTAATATAGATACAAATACTTATTATATGCATCCTTATACGACCATTTGCATCTTTAATTTTCTTTACAATCAACATTGAAAATAGTTAAGCCCCCAGATTTCCAGTCATGGCGAATGCTTTGGCAGCTCGAGTCTTGCATATCTCAAAATGCTTTGGTTGCTCAATTCTCACATATCTCAAAAAAGTATCAGTCCCAATTTTCTGCCAGTTTGTTTTAGTGCAGATACTCGAATGGATGAACCATGACACATAATGTATGAGCCAGTTTGGAATGAGCACTGGATGTCTTCCTGTATTGTGTAGTTAGTATCAGTCTACAATCTACACTATTATCTGCATTTGTCCAGTGAAATAAGATGATTGTCTCCATGTCATATCAACAAAGTGATTCCTTGCAAAGGGATTTATTGGCATAATTAATGTGATATAAGGGTCCAGGGATCGTCAAATATCAACAACGGATGCTTTTTTGCTACGAAACTAGAATTAGCAGCAGCACTGACATAAGGAAACCTATGTAATGAGACGGGAAAAGCTCCTTGGAAGAGACACGTGCACCAGACTAGGGATTTGTTGGCATAATGAATGTTTTTTTTTTGCAATTTCAATTTTCAAAATCAAATCTTATGGATTATATCTTAGATTAATGTTCCACATATCCTTCAAATTTCGCTCAAATCCGAGGGCATCACTATTTTATCTTAATGGTCAAAATTAAATTCTTTTTTATCGGGAAATTTAAAAACCAATACGTTCAAAAGTAAACGGGACAGGGTTCAGAAACATAAAAGGGGAGGGTTCGGGTTGAATACCCAATAGGTATATCAAATCAACATCCTACAATAAATGGATTGGGAGAGATTCGCATGGTGTTCATACAGAGCATTTTTCTTACTTCAATTTTTGCAGCTACTTGTACATTTTGTTAGCTTCTCTATTTATATTAAATCATATATTTATGATATGCAGGTGTTGTTAGATTTTGCAGCTGTTGGCGCTATTAGATTCTTTTAACAGGTGTTGTTGTTCTTTTTTTCTAAATTTCTTTATAGTTTTGTTTAATTTTTATATCATGTTTCCCAAAAAGTACTTGTCTGGATGTGAAAAAAGGAAAAAGAAAAAACACGATGAAGAGTTAAAAAAATCACAACAAGGTGCTCTTGATAAATTTATTCTTAAAATAGGAAACTCTAGTGAAAATTTGAATGATAATGAAAATTTACCTGATATCATCAATATGAATGAAAATAAAAATTTAAATGAAGATGTAACTAATAATGAAAACTTACATAATTATGTCAATGAAAAAGATGAAATAAATAATGCAATTGAGGCTATTAATGTACAAGATGCATCTAACAATGAAAACAATGGCATTTATAAACATCAAAATATTTCTTCTTTAGATATTTGTGACCCTAAAAATTGGGAGAAACTTGATAATCCATCAAGAGATATTATTTTGGCAAAAGGGCCCATAAGAGAAATAGATATTGATTTTCCCTTGGATAGTTCTAATAGACATTTTTCTTATTCACACTACTCTAGAAAGTTGAGTAATGGGGAGCTTATTGATAGAAAATGGTTGATTTATTCTAGAAGTAGTGACAAAGTATTCTGTTTTTGTTGCAAATTATTTAAATGTACTATTAGTCGAAGTTTGTTGGCAAACGAGGGTTTATGTGATTGGACGCATATTAGCGAGAGACTTCAAAAACACGAAAATAGTACAGAACATATGATTAATATGAATAAATGGAGTGAATTTATAAAACGATTGGATAAAAATCAAACGATTGATAAAAATTTGCAAGAAGAGATTAGGAAAGAGAAAAAACGTTGGAGAGACGTTTTATTTAGAATATTCTCTACTATCAAATGTCTTGCTAAACACAACTTGGCTTTTCGAGGATCGAATGATAAACTGTATCAAGATAGTAATGGTAATTTTTAGGATTAATTGAAATGATAGCTGAATTTGATGTTGTAATGCAAGATCATGTTAGGCGTATTCAAAAATCGTGAAATTCATTATCATTATCATGGACATAAAATTCAGAATGAGTTGATTTTACTTTTGGCTCATAATATTAAAAATGCTATCATTAAGATTATTTTTTAGAATTTTTAAATGTGGATAATACATCTGGTATGGGACTTTTTAGAATTCATATGGTTGAAGAATATTTTTTAGAATTTTTAAATGTGGATAATACATCTGGTATGGGACTTTTTACTATATTATTAGATGTTTTGGAATCTCTTGGTCTTAGTATGCATGATGTGAGGGGTCAAGGTTATAATAATGGTTCTAATATGAAAGGGAAACACCAAGGAGTTTAAAGTCGATTTCTTGAAATAAATCCTAGAGCATTATACATGCCTTGTGCTTGTCATAGTTTGAATCTTATTATTAGTGATATGGCACATTTTTGTGTTAAAGCCATCTCATTTTTTGGAATTATTCAACGCATATACTCGTTATTTTCGAGTTCTACTAAAAGATGAAAAATTTTGCTTGTTAATATTTATGGATTAACTGTAAAGTCTTTGTGTAATACCCGTTGGGAGAGTCGAATCAAAAGCGTCAAAGCAATCAGATTTCAAACTCCCCAAATTAGAGATGCCTTGCTAAAGTTATTTGAATCTTGTGATGATGCAAAATCTAAGAGTGAAGCTGAGAGTTTAGCTAATGCACTTAATTTTGAATTTATTCATGGTATGGTAATTTGGTATGACATTCTATTTTCTGTGAATATTGTGAGTAAGAAAATGCAATCCGAATCTATTTGCATTGACTCTAGCATAAAACAAGTAGGAGGTATTTTATCATTTTTTGATAAGTATAGAGAAGAAGGTTTTGCTACAAGATTAGAAATTGCTAAGAGCATTGCACTTGAAATGGGTATAGACCCAAGTCATCATATAAAACGTCGTGTTATTAGAAAAAAACAATTTGATGAGAATGATGGGAATGAACAAATCCAATCCGCCGATGAGTTATTTAAAGTTGATTACTTTTTAGTTGTTGTAGATATGGCAATCACATCTTTAAAAAGTAGATTTGAGCAATTAAAAGAATTTGAAAATATTTTTGGATTTTTATTTAATTCGAACAGGTTAAAGGCGTTGGATGATAATAAGTTAAAAGAATATTGTACTAATTTTCACTCTAAATTTTCTCATGATAATTCGTGTGATGTTGATTTCAATGATTTTTACTTTGAATTAAAAGTGTTGCAAATGACTTTGCCAAATAAGTCAATGTCTGCTATTGAAATTCTTAAGTTTATAAAGTCCACGAATTGTTATCCCAATGTATTCATTGCATATAGAATTTTGTTAACAATGCATGTTACTGTAGCATCAGCCGAAAGAAGTTTTTCAAAGCTAAAATTGATAAAAACCTACTTGAGATCATCAATGTCACAAGAAAGATTGAATGGTTTGGCAACATTATCGATTGAGAAAGATTTATTAGAAAACATTGATGTTGATGTTATTATTAATGATTTTGCATCCAGAAATGCTCGTAGAAATCGTTTTTTATAATTTTAATTCATGACTTATTGTTTAATGCTCGTCGGTCATAAACATCTATAGTTCATTGTAAGATTTTAAGAAAAAAAATTATAAGAAGTTTATAAATTTAGAAAATTAAATTATTTTTTATGAGGGCCCTTTGTTTTATTTTTGCCTAGGGCCCACGAAATATCAGGAACGGCACTGAACATAAGTAAAGGGAAACAATCTAAAACAACGACAGGTTTCATAAAGTACAACTCAGATGCATAAATATATGGAAGAAATTACGTGTAAATCCTAAATTATAAACTCAATTTAGAAAAGAATTTGTTCCACTTGCGCTGGTTTTCGGTTACCTAACACACCTCTCTCAATTTATCCGAGCTTGGGATCGATCATGGCCGAGTTAAGAACAATGCAAATGATACACAAAAAAATGATGGAAAAAATCATTTATATGACATGCATTATTCATCCATGCTCTTAATGGTAAGTTTGATTTTTTAACATAGCAGATACATATAAACTTCAAGGGCAACTAAAAAAACTTACATATATATTAAAGTACATAAGAAGAATGGAAAGTTATAGTAAATACATAAAATGGTATTCTAATTAACTAAATTCTGTGTTATGAACTAATGGTTGACTTTAAAAAAATTTGCAAAGAAATTGTGGTTCTTAATGCATCAAAGAATAATAGAAATTAAAAACACGGTACAAAAGTGATATGGCACCATGTGCGACGACATTTCTTTAGTGAGCTACTGAACTAAATTCTGACTAAGTCCTGCTTTTCGTACTTATCAATATTCGTAAATTAAGAATTCTGATCATTAGATGCAAAATACACAACTCATTTTGGACAAAATAACTTATAAGTTCGATAAGATAACATTAAGTAGCTAACGACTATAATGTAGCTTGGACATGCCGGAATAATCATAAAGCCAACTTGTACAACCTTTAATAATAGGTTTTTTAAGAAGCCGTATTAAAAATTAAAGATGTATGTACAACAACTTAAAGATGTATGCTTTGTACAGGTTAAGGTTAATGCCCTAAATTTTATACATGTTTCTTAAATATTTTGATAGAGTGTTTTTTAATTATATACAGACCTAATAAAAAAACTAAAGATGTATAAACAATAGCTTAAAGATATATGCTAAGAATTCCGATCATTAGATGCAAAATACACAACTTAGGTTGATCAAAATAACTTATAAACTCGATAAGAGAACATCAAGTAGCTAACGAATATAATGTAGCTTGCACATGCCAGAATAATCATAAAGCCAATGTGTACAACCTTTAACAGTATTTTTTTAAGAAGCCGTATAAAAAAGTTAAAGATGTATAAACAGTAGCTTAAAGATGTATGCTTTGTATAGGTTAATGCCCTAAACTCTATATAGATTTCTTAATTATTCTGATAGAATATTTCTTAATTTTATATAGGCCTAAACCTGACGGCCTCAATTATAAGAAATCAACCTTAATAAACCATTTATTTTTTAAACATTAGCAGCCACGCATATAATGGAACATCTTCATCTAGAATACAAGCATTTTATACGTTTATCTATATTTAATCACCCAAGAGTCGCTCCTATAAAGCACTGTAATTTTCGATATACTTAATTGGTACAGTTCAAGAAATATCAAAAATCGCAAAACAATGATCGAATGTTTCTCCATCAAGTTTAAAAAGAAATTTTATAACCGTGGAAGGGAAAAACCAAAATATAGAAGATATCACAACTACGACCATGGATGCTCCAATACAATAAGAAATTGTCATGCACCATAGTCACAATAACAAACACACCCATAAATAAATTAACAAATTTCAGAAAAATGAGTAAGAACATACCTGAAAAAAACCACGCCTTGATGTGTTCCCCAAAGAGAGCACAACAGGAGCTTAGAATGAAGACGGAGATCCGCAATGGAAAATCACGCCTTCAACTGAAATTAGGGATGAAAACGCATGTGAATATATTTGTATCCGATCCGCTATCATATTTGTTTTATACATTTTTAATATTCGTATTCGTTTTAAAATGGACGCAGATATGGATATCACTTTGATATTCGTTAATATTCACATTCGTATATTCGTTTTCATACATAAGTATAATAATATATTTATTTAGACATGCGTGTAACGACATTTTATGACTGCATTCTCCATTGTTGGTACTATTGTTATCATATTACTATATCTGGTATATCTATTTTATGGGTAAACCACCCCAAGCAAGTATGTTTTTGTTAATCTACTAAATTTTTTTGTTATTATTCGTATCTGATTCGTATTTATTTTTTTAAGGATATGGTAACACATTTTCACATTCATCAATATTTGTATCCACATTCGTATTCGTATTTTAAAATAGATATGGATATGATTATACCTATATTTGTATCTATATCCGACTATTTTCATCCTTAGCTGAAATACACAACGCACCTTGATGAAAAAATGGACAAAGAAAAAGGAGAGAAATACAAAATGCACCCGACGAAAACCAAGAAAAAGATGGTAAGAAGCAACGCGGCATATCCAATATACATATATTAAAGGGCGTCAAGCCCAATATTTTTCTGCCAGGCAATTCCCATTTTGCCCTTTTCAACCCCATGCCTCCAAGCATCATTCCATTTTTACCCTTACCCTGCAAAGATACTACCCACGCTCCCCCCTTTTTCTCTTCCTGCCACCTTGATGGCATTGAAACCATAGCCGTGTCACCGCCTCTCCATCCTCCCTTACGACATGTTCTCTGTCTTTGGCACCTCTCACATCTTTCCTTGAAGCATACCCATTGCGAAGCTCACGAGAAGTTTGCGCTCCCACTGCCGCCGTTGTCATTTAGGCTCTCCTCTCCAGCAACCGGTGTCAGGGCTCGCAGCGATAAATCTTCCTTCATAGTTCATACGGTGGATTCAATCTGTCGTGCATCATGCTTTTTGCTCCAAGAAGCAATAGTCTCAAATTTGTATATGATATATCCTCTTCCCACTACAACAAAATGGACTTTTAGTGTCAAAACTGTAGTGACGGAATGACATTTTGTAGTGACGAAAATGGTTATTAGGACAACCAATTCGTCACCATTGTTCCATCTCCAAAAGCTGGGTCACTACAGTTTGTAGTGACAACAAGACTGTTACAATGTTTATTGTGACATCTATTTGGTCACCAAAGTAATAAAAGAAAGATAGTTGTGACGACAAATTTGATCTGTCACCACAACCTCAACTACCTGGAATTTTCAAATGAAAATTATTTTGCCTGGGAAAAATTATATAAATATCAATAAATATACATGTAGATTATATCAAAAAGTATGTGTATATAATGGTGACACTCTTCCATACAAACTTTAACATATATAAAAAAAGAATGAGAACAACTGCATCAATGGCTACATGTTTGTCCTTGAGACGAGATCTACAATCACCCTATTTTCGGGTTACAAGGCAACGATCAACGCAACCCGTTTATCTCCAGTGCCACGATGCTGTGAAACCAATGACAAATCCAGCTACGAAAGTTGCCATGTATCGGAGCATTCCCACCTTCTCGTTGATAGCATCTTGAACAGATACAACATCAGCATTGATGGCATGGATGACGTTGGAGATCCGGACTTGCGTGTCAAAGTACCACACATCTTGATTCAGAGCAGGGTCCAGGTACTTGATCCTTACCTTGACGCTCCGCCTCTCCCCAGTCCACATCCAACACGATATCTTTGTTCATAAAAAAACCCAAACTGAGCCATGAGCTACCGAACTACGAAGCTTGATGGGTAATTCTACGAAGAACAAGCTCACCGGCCCACGACAAAGCCCAGATCGCAGCTCCTACCACCAGGAAGTAGTGCACGTACTGCAAACAGATAAAAGTATCGATTAACCAAGAGAAACAACTATTGAATCAGACCCACATTTCGATTCTCATTACCTTGACAAAACTTGGTGAACCATGGCATCGGTATCGGTAGTGTTCGACCCAAAGGAGTTTACAAGATTGGCGAAGAACCGGAGAAAGATAGGAAGTGAACAGCCGTGAACCAGAGCTCCGACAGTACCGATACTCATCAATATACAATCCAACCCATCTGCAAAGCAGAACAACTCGACAAAGCTCATGGGCTGCAGAGATCTAACTGGTTTTCCATCAATAGCTCCAGCAGCACGGTCTCCTTCCACATTGTCCTTATGTTGCAGTGGCTCTGAGGAGAGTGTATTGGCTCCCTCAGTGCGCAACGAAGAGATCTTGTTGCGTTGGTCTCCTCCTCGCTCGAACTCGATGACGACGACCATACCCTGTTAAGCATCCATGAACAACGCTCGCTCTGAGAGCTACCATGGGCATTTTTTTGCCAGCAAATCTTTGAAGACCCTCTGTTCAACATGACATATAGATAGATTGTCAGTGTAGCAGTCGCTCACTGGAACATTTTCCAGCAACACAAAAAGCATCCAAAATGCATCTTTCTCTTCTATCTTCATAACAAGGAGCAGCAATGCTGCAACATAGTTTATACCCTACGACACACTATGAAATTTAATTAAACAGAAGTAACATAAAGTTCAGAATTAATTTCAAATCATATAGAAATTAAGCAACTAAATTAAAAGCCCACTCACCTGAAAATGTCCAACATCAGAATCACGGAAAGATTATGCACCAAGGACATGCCGAAGAGAGGCAGATCTCCCGCTGTGTCCAACCGAGGGTGATCGGGAAAAGTCTGCGACAAATCCTGCAAGCCAAGCTCTGTCAAATAACAAAAACGTTTTCCTCTGTATATCTTGATACAACAGAATGGACTCGCTGTCTCGAGTTTAAGCATTATATTCCGTTCAAAACAAACATGTCCACATATCTATTGATATTTTGATAGACATACCTTGTGTCCAAATTGCAGGACATCATGTTGGTTCCATATGTTCTCTTGAAACTTTGATAGGAAAATATCTACATAAAAAAGTTGTTTGGCATGACAAGAATCACAACATTCAAGTAGATTTTTTTAGGAAAGCATTCCAGGAGATCAAGCAGATTAGGAGTACATCTTATTCAATACATATGTCAATATTAACCTCTCTCCAGAGATAGCTATAGCAAGAAGACTCGTAACCAATAGCAACGCGAAGAAAGCATGAAGCTGGATTAGTCCCTTCCAACAATGGAATCCCTAAAAGGAGTATCAAAAATATTAGGGAAAGAGAAGGGGAAAACAACAATGCGCGAGAACAATACAAATATTCCCTTCCTTACGGATGAAGATGTTTGACCAATTCCATTATGTCTACATTATCACTGGAGTGAATTATAAGATCAATCAAACCTGATGCAGAAAGGTCAAACAATTGAATAAACTGACATCCAAAAGTTGGGAGGGTGCAGAATTGATCTTGATTCGCCTGATTTACATATTACCTACAATTTAACATATATGGTCATGATTCATATGAATGGAACCATGGTATTCACATAATCACAATAATCCATGACTGCACATGCTCAAGAGATTTCCCTACAAAATTACAAAAATAAAAACAATGATAGTGAAGTTGGTGAAACATCAATTAGGATTTGTTTGATAAATTCACGACCTTGTCAAATTACTCATAGTTTCTTTAACAAGCAACTTGACAATGAATTACTAACCTTGAGAACTTGGCATGATCACTTCATTGTTGTTGACCAGATCTAACAAAACAGACTAACACAACAGATATATAAACTTGGAAAATAAAGATGAAGTAGTAGACTAACAATAAATAAAATTGATTGAGTAACCAATTGCACAAAAGGAAAAAATGTACCAACTAGTATTTTTATAGGGAGATTAAAAAACTAAAAAGATGTATCAAAAGAAATATTCAAAGAAATTTAATGTCCATCAAAGTCAATATCGTATAGAACACAAAATATCATGGTGATGGTCACCACCATCGAAAAATTGTATAAATCAGCAAAAAAAGTGATTGTGTATCCTCTTTAAGGGACAAATGACTTGTCATTTCTAGATCCAAGCCAACTTTGATCATGGTCCTATAACAAGATAAGAAAGAAATTAGTAAATATAAATTTATTATGAACAAAATGACATTAAAATGGATATTATACCTGAGAATGCAATCAATCTTGCATTGTATTTGATGAGCATGGTAAATTTTTGAGAATGCAATGAATCTTGCATTGTGTTTGATGAGCATGGTAAATTTATTATAAATTTTTGAGTGTATTTGATGAGCATGGTAAATTATAAACAGTCACTTGATTTACTCACACTCATGTTATAAATGCTCTAGGAATCAAATAGATTTGGTTCATTTCTAATAAGGATGCCATCATAACTCAATCAATGTAAAATTGATTTTCTCAAGTTCATGCATAACAGTCAAGTACTACTATAGATGTGTCACATTTATTGATTTTGCATTGCTTATCCAAAAACAACCTACTCAAATATCAACAAAAAGTTGTCAACGATTTCAACACAGTATTATATACAATCTAATCATAAAGAGATCTTTAGTCTTTAATTTTAGAATAATATTAATTATGATGTTTGATGTGCCAAATCTGAAAATAATGTGAATAGAGAATATATGAACTGAAGCCCATATTTAAATGCTATGTTTAGGAATTAATCCAGAATACAACAAATTTAATTGTAGATCTTTCTTAAAAAATGATAAGATTATAAGTGTGCTAATGAATAAAACATATCCAATATTTAGAAATTCACTGTGATTACATAACTCATGGTATAACAGATATAGAATTCATTTCAAATCCAATAGAAAAAAGCAAGAGTGGAACAATGAGTGTCAAAGGGAAATGTGAAACCAATGGGTGTAGAACAAACTACTAGCTCAACGTAAAATGTGTGCTACAACAACAAGCTTATTTTTGTTTGAATAATTGATGAAACTCACATGAAGCGCGGTCTCGTTGATGCATATAGCTTTGGAAGAGATGCGATATTTGCTCGTGAACTTCTTGTCATTGGTAAAGAGATAGGCATCAATAGGCTTTCACATTGAGCTTATGAGGTACAAACTCTCATCCACATTGACTAATAGCAATGAGATAATTTTATTAAAATAAAAAAGAATTTCAGAACTCTATAACTTACAAAAAAGCTTGCAGACAAATATAAGGAGAAGAAAAAAAGCATCGATGGACGCAAGTGTCATTCTTCTAGCACATTCTCTGGAGCAAGAAGATTAGTCCATTAAATGAACTTTGTCCTTGTTAAATTGTTGATGTGATGATTTGTTAAAGAAGTTCTTCTATACAGTGAAATGAAATCAATTTGATACTCATACTTACTACCGAGCTTAATAATGGTGGCACCTTCAAGTAAGCAGAGCCTATTCATAGGTATATATCAAGTACACTTTCCATTATGGCCAACACTTATTGCATGTCAAGATGTAGATGAAGCTCGGCACTGCCACATTGAGCGGCAAGACGACCTGCCATATAGACCTCTTCCTCAGGATATAACCCTCTAATCTTTTGTCTATGAACTCATGTAGAAAATATTTGCTTCTAAAATCCTCCGAGTTTGGTAGTAGAAAGCTGTACATATGGCCTGATAACAATTATAGCAGAACAATCCCTGCACTCCATGACTGTTAATTGCAAAACAATTCCAGCAAAATTGTCAAAGACAAGCAATCTTGATCTTTAATAGGAATATGATTATAAAAGGAATGATAGGAATAGGAAATGCATAGAATAACTAGAACCATAGGGATAGATAAGATTATAGCTACAATTTTTTAAAACAATATGAAACATGTAATAAGAATGTGAAATTTTACTCACAATTCCCGCACTCCTTCCTTAGATCATGACCTTCACGTCCAATGGATCACCCACCCCGTGCATGCTCCATCCATTGATCCTGTAATATGCATATACAAAATGCATACATGTACACGGTGTAGGTAGATGGATTATAAATATGCCCACCAATTGCACGTGTAATATGCATTATATAAAATGCATGTATGTACCCTACGTAGGTGTATAGATGCATTATAAATATGCCAAATCAATTGATAACTATCCACTTCACCCATTTTATGCATTCAACGAGGTCATCTTTATGACTGAATGGCAACAGTTATCTAATCCACATGATGTAATAAGAAATATTCATCCCTGCTCTATGAGCTCTACCAAAAATCTTAAGCAAAATATCAAATCCGATGATCATTTTGTATCGAGCAGGACAAGAGTGTGGTTGACACAATCCATGGCTAAGATACAACTTCACTATGTGGCATCATAGGTGCAAAAAAGCTAACTGTGTCGATCAATTCGCATTTGTAGAGGATGATATAAAGACATAAATAGATCAAAATTTAGGGACATTTTAAATGCCAAATAATGAACGGAAAACACCAAAAGATTAGTACTAAACTGTTTGTGAAGCATACATTTAATGTCTGCAGTTGCAGAACTACATCACCCAGTTAGTATGACATTAATACAATGACAGTACAAAGTTTGTTCTTAGAGTTTCATAAAGGGCCTTATTTTCTTGCATTTCTCACAATATTTAATATTTTCTAATGGGTAGAGTGAGGATTTCTACCCTTGTCTTTCAAAAATTCGGTGATAAAATAAAATTTACATAAGATACTACTTGTTCCTAGGTACCATAGCAAACAATGATATTGTTGATGCCTCAGTAGATGAGTACAATACATATAAAGTAAGACCTCTGCATTTCACTTCAATAACCAATCCTACCTGTGAATGTGTATCTTTAAACAGTGACAAAAGAACTGCATGAATAAATCCTCAGATCTTTCACCTGAAAGAGAAGTCTAACATACCAAAAAGTGAATTAGAGATAACATTTCTACATATTAATTCTAATATCCATGGAGGAGATCAGATGTTGTAAATCAGCTCTACCACATTTTTGCAATCAGACCACTTGCATGTGAAACATCCAATGACCAAATCAACACAAGGAAAACTGAGCTTTAACATACGTTGGGCTTCAACAACTTTTTGTGTGCAGCATTCGTTTTTTATAATAATGATTTTGAGTTGCCGTTAAAGCAGATGATTGCAGCGGTAGAACAAAAGAGAGCAATTTCTACTGAGATCAAAATCTTAGTTGAATCAGGAACATGAGTATTGTGATTACGCTATTGATGGTGGACAATTGTTTTTGATCTTCTGGATGACTTTAATGAGATATAATAATATTTAATGGTGTCTCTTGGAGCATTTACTCACCCAACTCTGACATCATATAAAGGAAGGGAAAAATCAAACTTTATATTTTATTGTGAGCAAGGAAAGAGAAATATAACCAAGACATAAAAAAAGAGTAGATATAATTCATAGAGCTTCAAGTTAATTATACTGCATAGAAAAATTGTAGATAGCATTAGGTTCATAGAATTTAAGCAAACAGAGAAAAACACAGGAAAAGATATGTTGCATGGGTTTCTATGCTGTAAAATTAGAATGTCAAATTTTACCCAATATTCTCATGGTCTGCCCTCCAATCATCAACACCACCTACTGCCACAAAGCAGATAGCCGTCGTGACTTGTCCATCGCATATCACCATCAACCTCAGACCACTGATTATTGCCTGCCCTCACATCTCGCCAGTTTTTTCTGCCTCTTCCTTCACGTCGACCTCCAGCTCTACCTTCCTACCATATCCGTTGTGACCTCTGCCTCCACCTCGACCCCCACTTTCATCTCGACCGTCGCATCCACCTAGTACTCAGTCCAGACTTCCGACTCCACCTAACTCTCTGCCTTCACCTCGACCTCCGATTCCTCCTCGTCCTCCACCTCCATCTCGACCTTTGGTTCCACCTCGATATTCGCCTTCATCGTGATATCCGTCTCCATCTCATCCTCTGCCTCCACCTCACTCTCCATTCTAACCTCCAACTCCACCTCGCACTCGGTCTTCACCTTGACCTCCGACTCCACCTCGTCCTCTGCCTCCATCTCGACCTCCGGCTCAACCTCGCTATTCGCCTTGACCTTGACCTTCGGCTCCGCCTTACCCTCCACCTTCACCTCGACCTTCGGCTCCGTGTCGACCTCTGCCTCCGCCTCCACCTCGCCCTTCACCTCCACCTCCACCTCCACCTCCAGCTCCAGCTCCACCTCGACTTCGGCCTCCACCACCAATTCCCACAATGGTAGAGAATGTTACGAGGTTCCTAGGGTTTTTCTGGAGAAGTGAGAGGAGCAGAAAGTGGTGGCTGGAGGACTCATTTATATCATTGCTTAGGGCACGTTTCATTCAGGAAACATGTGTTCAAGAGGTGAAATTATATTAACTATGAAAATATGTCATAATCTGCAATTTTCTCTATAATTTCAGTGGAGTTTTATAATTTTCCCTTTATAAGGATTGTGGTGACGGTCTTATTCGTCAACACACGTTTTCGTCAATACAAAATGGTCGTTACAACCATTTTTTCTTGTAGTGCGGGAATCTAAACTTAGGACATTACAATTGTCCACCGTATGTTGAGTTGGTTTTAACACCATTTGGCAGGTGGTGTGCTCTTTTTCCAACTTCTGTTAAGTTATTCTTCATTTTCTTCCTTCATCCAACCATGCATCCTCCTTTGTGATTTCCTGCCATATATTCTATTATCCGTTTTATTTTCCATTATCCATGAATACGAACGTGATAGAATGATCTTTCACAAAAAAAAAAGACAAACGTTCCAACATTTTAATATTTTTTCCATCTCCTTCGTCTAACAATTGGTGAGCATCTTTGCTGCTGTCCGGGGGTATTAAAAATATGCGGCTCAAGCAGGTATCTAGGTTGACCATTGTATTTTGCCCCCAAAGTGTATTGAGCGACTTAAAATAAAAATAGGTGTATCCATACCTGTATGCATTTTGAAATGGATATCGACACATATGTCAAATTATGAATAAACATATATGATAATGAACTGACATTTGAGCATGTACATCGATGGATGTAAAAAAAATCATGGAATCATTAACAATGTCTGAAATAAACAATTCTGCAATAAAATAATAACTACACCTGAGATAAAATTATGAGGCAATTTCAAATTAAACAACCGAATATACAAATCCGTGAAGAAGAGATGACAAAAACAACATGACATAAATTTCAAGATTGATAAACGAATTTATAAAAAAATATATGTTTATCAACTTTGCACTTTCATTGATCATTTGTTTCATATTTAACTAATCTCCGCTTAATAAATGTGATATTTCCACAATTCCCGTCACGCAATGAAATTAAATGGGTATACATTAGAATCAGACACCCATTTGGAATGGGTGGAGGATACGTAGAAATCTTTCTCACTATTATAGTGGATCCTCAAAAAAACAGATGTTGTTCGGTCAGTCATCCGGTCGGGGTAAAGAGTGGGCAGCAGAGGGAGTCGTGACGTGTTGATTCTGCCCTATAATATTACGAGTCTCATCATCAATCAAATCAGCACCACAAATAACCTAAACATCTTCAGAGATGACCCTGTCGGCTACGAGAATTTTCTCACTACTGCTCCTCATTGACGGGTTCTACCTCCGTCTCTATTGCCAGGCTTTTTGTACGCTGGGTGAACCCCTCGCATTGATCAACTGGTTTATATACATCAATATATTGAGACCCCTGGATCTTCTGGATCATTCGCGTGGTGGATTCTCTTTCAAAGAACCAATCCCAATGAAAAGGTAGAAAAAATAGGATTGGTAAATAAAACTACCCCTAGACTTCCTAATATAAGAATTGATCCCAGAAATACTACAAGAATATCATGTATTGGTCCAGTTAAACCCTTTATGTATAATGTAAGAGATAAATAAGTCGAAATAATTATGATAATTATCAAATTGATGATAATTATCAAATTAATTATATATTTCTTATTCTTATATATAATTCTATATTAATTATTTTATTTGACTGAGATTGAGTATTTTTTTATTATTCTTTTTATTTTATTTTGGTTGCAGTTATATTTTTTATTGTAGTCCCATTCCATAAGTAAATTACTAAAAAGAATAACAAAAAATAACACTTATGGAAATAAAAATGGGTTTTGTTCTTGCTTCAATAACAAAGATTTTTTATTTCAAATCATATCAATCATTTGATTTATGAATGATTAATTGGAACAAAAAAAGGAAGGGCCCGGCTAGTACCTAGCCGGGCCGTGGGAATAAAAAAAGAACCCTTCGTACAAAATCAAAGACGTAAGGTGCTTTTTCTATCTCTATTGATATATCCGGTTCGAATTGTTATCTAATTCATGCGCATTTTCATTTTTTACTTCCACATTTATCTCCATCACATCTTCAAAATTATTAAAATTATCGAGCAATACATAAATCTTAACTTAATGGTATTTTATTCATATACATGTAAATAGATGGACAATCGTTATAATTTATGAGACCCTTTTTTCTTTGAAGAGATATTCCACAGGTACCTGTTACACATTCAATTGAATTGGATACCCATTAGATACAGGTATCCATTGGAATGGGTTAGATTGAACCTAGACCTAGTAGCAATTGGTTGGGAGATGTTAGTAAACGAACGGGTCATACACCCGTTGTGTGAACACCGCTCTGATTTTTCGTTTCCTATTTATCCAGTCCTAAGAGTACTCTCTGCTGACAAGCCCCAAAAGGCGTGTTAATCGGATACAATTAGAGTTGGATGTTAATATATGGTGTTTGGATTTCTTCTTATAAAGAAGGGACTCTGTATTCAATGTATAATATAAGAGGACACGCCAGGCATTATCGTCAACATGGGGAGAGATCTTATCGTTATTAGTATTTTTAAATCGACCGGACGGCTGGTCCGATCGGTTCAACCGTGAACCGGACCCGGACCGATTTGGTTATCTCGATTTCATCGGTTCGGTTCAATTATTCACTTTTGGGGTTCAATCACCGATTTAATTAATTAGGTATCTAAATTCCGTTTTAACCTTTTCGATAAGGTTTCTGGTTCGACTCCTTATCGATTTCAAAAAAAGTGATCGTTATCCTAATTGTCTAGGTTCCAGTTCCACCTCCAATTCGATTTTTGATCGCTATCCTAATTATATAGGATTTTTATCAATTATGTCCTCCGAGATATTCTAATATAAGTTGTGTCCCTCTCTTTTTGGGAATTTTTAGTTGTGACCCCAACTTCTTACCATTTCAAACTTGTGCCCCTTGGGTTAATTGTCGTCCATGCTTAGCACAAATGGACGTTAATTTTGGGGACACGTCCAGAATTAAATTTAAAAAAAGGACTATAATGTCCATCTCTTTCTCCCTCTCCCTCCTCCTCCCCCTCCTCCCCCTCCTCCTCCCGACGCCTCGTTTCCCCACCACCGCACCTCTCCTCGCCCATGCACCTCCCCCATGCACCTCCCCCTTCGCCCTAGGTCCTCCCCCCGCCCCTGTACCTCCACCCAGGCCGCACAACTCCCCCTCTGTCTCGATGCCCTCCCCTCCGCCCCCTGACCCCCCTCCCCTGCCCCTGCACCTCTCCCCGCCCAGGCACCTCCCCCGTCGCTCTGAGGTCCTCCCCCCACCCCTGCACCTCCACCTAGCCCTCGCACCTCCCCCTCAACCATGATGGCCTCCCCCTCTGCCCCTGCACCCCTCCCCTGCCCCGAGGTCCTTCCCTGTCCCCGTACCTCCCATGCGCCCTTGCACCTCCCTCCCTTGCCCCCCACTTCCACCCAGCCTGCGCACCCTCCCCTCCACCCTGGTCTCCTCCCTTCCGCCCCTGCGCCCCCTCCTCCGCCCCGAGGTCCTGTCCGTCCCCGCAACTCCACTCCGCTCTTGCACTTCCCTTCCCTGCCCCCACACCCAACCTGCACACCTCCTCCTCCGCCTCGAGTTTGCCCCCCCGTCCTCCTTCGTCATCATTCTACTATCTATACTCTGGTCATTCATGAAGCTTCATAATATTCATATTGTATGAATTTAATGAAGCATGTATAAATGTTGAAATGCTCTTACATAAGAGATCCTTAGTCTTAAGCAATGGTTGCTTATAGATAAAGGGAGCGCAGTGGAAGCATGGGTTGGACCCGAGTAAGAAGTATGGTCAAAGATTTGACTATACATCTATGACTTCCATATGTCATCCGAAGAGTTGGATGAATGCCAATACTGCAATAAGTTGATGTGTTGATAGTATGACTATCAAGTCTATCTAGAATCCTTAGAGAAGGACTCGGATGGAGCATCAGATTAATCTACATAAATCATTGATAAGATAAAGTCAAATAATTGTATCTCAATCTTCTGATGACATTTGCAATAGGTTGCATATGTTTTAGAAGACTGGAAAATTTGATCTTAAAGTTTTATAGTTATCCACATGGATATTGATGCAATTGTTGCAACAATCTCTGTTGGATTGATAGACTTGTTAATTTCAGTGGGAGAGTCCTTAGTCTTAGAGAATGTCTCTATGACCTAGATATAAGAATACACTCATTGTTTGTTTCTAAATGTTGGAAATAAACATGAATTCTGAGGTAGAACTATCATAAAAAGTTATGATGGAGATATTTCAGATAGTAATCTAAAATCTAGTGGACTCCACTAAATTAGAAAATTAATGAATGGTTCATTAACATTTCTAAATACTAAAATTAAACCTTAAGATCAATAGGAGGATGAAGATCATTTGACAATGATCTAGCATCAAGCCTTGGACATTTGTCTATTGATTTGATCAATAGACTAGTAAGAGATGAAACTTTAGAATGTCTAAAATTTCAAAACTTACATACTTATGAATATTGTATTCAAAGAAAAATGTCCAATACACCCTTCTTAGAGAAAGGTGTAAGATGTCAAGGTATTCAGGATCTCATACATATTGATGTATGTAGATCATCTATATCATAGTAAACATTATGGATATGTGATATCTGTTGATGATCATGTATGATATGAGATTTCTTCTCTTCACCTAAGAAACCTTTGAAATGTTCAAAGATTTCATTATTTTAAAACCAAAGTATGAAGGAAGATAAAATGAATTTGATCTAATCTAGGTAGCAAGTACCTGTTAGATAAATTCAAAGAATACCTTATAGAGATATGAATATCATTTCTATCTCAATCCTCCTAACACACCTTAACTCAATAGAGTTATAGGCAGATACAATTGGATCATGTGTGACATGATCTTATCAATAATGAATTTTAGCATAATTATCCCTTAGTTTCCAGGTATATATGTGTAGTAGAGACTACAATGTATATCCTTAATAAGGTTCCATGCAAGATGGAATCTAGCACTTGAGAGTGCTGCTTCATTAGGAAAATAAAGGATGGTATTGGATACCTACTTTATGACCTTGAGATTCTTGAAATATCTCATCTCTGAGAATGTGATCCTTGGAGGTTGAGACTCTTGAGAATCAAGATAAAAAAATGAAGTGTAGGAACTCATTTAATCTTGAAAAGATAATGAGGCTCCTAAAATTGGAAACTAAAAGGATAATTGAAGATGAAACACTAAAACCTCTTCAAATAAGTTTGAGGATGGATTCCATGTGTCAGAGAAATCTGACAATGATCGAACTTCATGTGATGAAGCTTCTAAAGATCATAGCATGGATAGATGGATGTTAGCAATAAAAGTCTAATGTAGACTTCATGTACAAGTGTTGTATATGGACCCTCGAGGATCCACCTATATGGGTAAGACCCGTAAAGGTGTAAATGGATCTCCAAAGAAAGGGAACCTGATGAGAAGGTACATACCTTCAAAGCATAGTTCGTAGCAATGAGCTACACATGGAAGAGAAGACATTGCTTGCAATGAGACTTGCTTTTCGGTGAACATGCTTAAAATCATCAGAATATTGCTAACCTTAGCTACACAACTTGACTATTGCATCTTCGAGATGTAAGTCCAGATTGCATTCCTCTATGAATATCTCTCTGAGGATATTCACATGAAGTAGCCCCAGGGCTTCATGGTTGAGGAAAGCAAGGTGTGCAAGATAAGGAATCCATCTAAGGACTCAAATAAGCTTCTTTGAGATGGACCATAAGATTTGATGAAATTATAAATGTTATGATTTCAAATAAAATCTTGATGAGCCATGCGAAGCTTAGTGGGAGTGCCTATGTGTTCATTGCGCTAAATATAGATGATATCCTGATCATTTAAAATAAGGATAATAATAAGTGTTTTATAATCTGGTTATTCCATATCTTGAAATATGATTTCAAAGATACCTCTTAGATCTTAGTTCTGAAGTTGTTCAGAAGCCAAGAGAAGAGGATAATTGGACTGTCACATTTGTAGTATACCTTGGACATATTCTATTCATAGAAATTCCAAGAAAGGCTTCTAACCCTTAAGATATGGTACTGACCTATCTTAAGGGATAGCACCTCAAAGAGTTGAGGAAGTAAATGCTACAACTACTTGCACTTGTGCATTAGTTACGAGAAGCTGAGTGTATGCTAGAGTGTACAAATACCAGATGTCTGTCATGCAGTGGGAGTAGTAAATTGTTACTAATCCTACTGTAGAGATAAAACACTTGATTGCAGTAATAACAAAATCTTCATAGATGAGGAGATTTTTGAGATAGTAATCTCAAAGTCTTATCTTCTAAAGTTTAAGACCATGTAGATAGTGATCTATAAAGGTCTAAACTTTAGATACCTTAGGAGATAGAGATCTCCGGGAATGAAGGTATTCTAATAAGGATTATGGGGATACTGGTTATGATGTCAGGGACAATGTAACCAACTAGATTGAGTATTGGTTGCATGAGATGCAACATTCGCATTAGATGCGAGCACTGTTACTGGGGATATGCAAGTGCCGTAAAAGGACTTGGCATAGTCTCGCGGGAACAGAGTGACTGATCAGCTTACCTAGCTATTTTCTAAATAGCCTATGATTGTCACATGAGTGCGGGTTTAAATGATTAGCCCATTAATGGCTCTTTGGGCTAGTGGGAGATTGTTGGAAATGCGAGCCCACGGCGAGCCATTATGCAATAAATGTTATTGCAATTCACTCCTTAATCTGAAATGAAGAATACATAATTTGCATAATAGGTCCCTTAGTACAAATTAGGGTTATGTACCATGGCCATCTTAATGATCATACAGCTGTTGATTCAATTATTGAATCATAGAGGCTGGTGCTTAGATGAATATCTAATGAGTTAGATTGAGGACTCATCGAGCACCGTCAAATGATCGTTAAGAGATGATCTCCAGCCTGAGAAGGAGATGGCAATCCTTTCTCTAAAGGCTGATATCTAACCGACCTCTTGATGCAGGTCCTCTGCATAGGAATAGAGATTCGGAGGTGTCAGATTAGTTAGGTCAAAGAGTTGACTTAACGAGATCGAGATAACCAAAGTCCTATATCGTATGCTGTCATGATATAGGCACGCATCCTCTGACCAGAGACAGATGTGTTGCTATATGTCTAAGTATGTACATTTGGCAGACCAATAGGTTGATGACCTAATCAAGGTCTATACACCGGCGCGCTGGTGTGCATATAAGGGCATATGAGTAATACGATCTCTCAAAGGGATCATACAGGTTCAGTTACTGAACCAGAAGACATGAGCTCACTCATGAGATATTGGGAAGAATCAAATTCCGTGCGCAC
The DNA here is from genome assembly GCA_037367405.1 of Ottelia alismoides. NCBI lineage: Eukaryota > Viridiplantae > Streptophyta > Magnoliopsida > Alismatales > Hydrocharitaceae > Ottelia > Ottelia alismoides. Next base: position 447,537 of record JAZKJV010005026.1, read on the forward strand.
GGTCGTCTCGCTTTGGAAGCTTGACTGAATTTGTAGGTTTGATATATACTTTTGGAAAGTATATGATCAAGACCTAGGTATGATATATGCTTTTGGAAAGTATATGATTGATACCGACTCCCAATGATCGAATGAGAAACTTACTGATAAAACCATGAAGTAGACAGTATAAAGTTGATCGAATACTTCAGGTTTAGTCTGAGTCTTCCAGTATGCAGGATGTACAGGTATTGGGAATACCTGAGGGTGATGTGATCATAAACGATTGTATAACCATGACGCTTCCATTCCTAGGGAGTGATGAAACGGGTCTGGATTTTAGTGACTCCTCTCAGTAGAGAAGTGATCTGATCTTGGTCCAAGTATTGGACATTGATCTGAATGTGATTCAGATACAATGAGAAGATTAGATTTACGGTCTTGATTTAATCAAGCATCTATGGGAGGCCCGCGATCTGGATTTGAGATATGATCTCAATATCCATGTCACTATACGTGGAACAATACAATCGCCCTGTCCTTATCTCCAAGTATCTGCGGAGAAAGCGCATTATCCTTGAAGGAGTTCATGGATAATTCTATTGTTGATATATGTATCCGAGCATTGAGAATATGGATAATTAAATGTGATTTAATTATCATGAGTAATATGAATTTGATTCATATTATAAAGAGAGTTATCTTAGATAATTAAATGAGATTTAATTATCAAAGATGTAAATAATGTGAATGTGATTCATATTATTTGGACACAAGAGAATAGAGATCCAAGATGATTAAATATGATTTAATTATCATGGATATGAATAATGTGGATATCAATATCCATATTAGTCATATATATATTATAAATGTGATTTATAATATACAAGAGAGAGCTATTTGTAATTTACATTTGTTAATTAAATGTTAATGTGAATTGGATTCACATTGGACATCAAATTGAAAATGTAATTTACATTTTGTTTTGGGTTGTGAATGTGATTCACAATTTTTCAATGGCATGAATGCAATGTTCACAAAATAAATTGGATTTATTTTTTGTGAAATAATTTGCAACAAAAGTTGTTGCAAATAATGGAGATTACATAAAAGGTGAAATAGCCACCTTCCTAATGGAGGAGGGTGGACGGCCACCACTCCCATTAGGAAAGGGAGGCCGTCCCCCCTCTCCACATGGAAGGAGGCTATCTCTCCTTTCATTATCTCCATATATTGATGATTTAATTTTGTAATTAAATTGTGTTGATTTATCAACATATATTTAATTTAAATTAAATTAATTGTTGTTGTGTTTTTAGCAACAAATCATGACCATTGAAAGAAACACAAATTGATGTGGACCATTGGATTTGTGTTGACACATGGATTGAGATCCATGGATCCCAAAACCCTATAAAAGAAGAGGCACCCCATTGCTCTTCAAGGGACACATAAGTTGAGGCAACAAATCTCTCTCTCTCTCTCATTCTCTCTACACGTCCTCTCTCTATCTCTCTCATGTGGCCGTCCACCATGGATGCCCTAGAGAGGTACTCCATCGCCGCGGCATCGTCGTTATGCTGCCCGATGGTTTGCTCGTGGATCTCCATCTCCTTCGGTGCGCCCCGCTCGTGAAGAAGACATTGGATCTCGTGTGTCGAGATCAGGAGATCCGTCGCTTGGATCATCAACATGGATTGCGAGAAGCACGCGGTTCATCCCCGCGCTCGCAAGCGTCTCCTCCGTCGGATCGGACTTGAGACAGGAGGTCTCTTTGTTTAGAGACTTGATCGCAACTACGCTTCAAGAGGTAAACCTAATACTTGTTTGTGGTTTAGACGAAACGATCCGAGAAGTGTTCTTGGATCATGTGGTTTCGTCGCAAGAAAATTTTTTAATTTCCGCTGCATAGAACAACTAGTGCGACTAGTCGTTCTTCGTCGTATTCGATGCGACGATCACGCTTCCGTGATGTGCTTGAGGATCTAACCATATCCTTCAAGTGGTATCAGAGCCAGGTTGGTGTTTTTGGATACGATCCATAAACCGAGGACGACTTGGGTTCATTAGGGTTTGCGAAAGTTTACTTGCATTTCATTTTCGCATCTCTGTTTTGATACTATTTTCGGCACTGTTTAAATTGTTTAAACACGAAAATAATAATTGGATTTTATTCCCCATTAAATAAGGAAACCGTAGGATCTGAGTTTACGTGATTTCGATTCCGTTTGCTCTAGATATGCTCATTTTAGTGAACATGTATCCACTGTTTCGGGGACTGCGGATCATGACGTAGTTAAGATGTTAATTGCGGATTTGAAACGCCTTGAAATGCGTGCAAATCACTTGGGTTCTGTTGTAAATCAAGTTAGCAAACTTTAGAAATTTACTTTGCTTAATTTGGATTTAAATTGATTGAGATATGGTATTTTTAGTAAGTATGGGTCACTGCTGAAAATACTTTCCTAATCAAGAACCTAGTGATTGTCATTTAATTAATTAGTGAAATTAAATTGTTTAATTTCCTGGAATAATTATGCATAAATATTTATGAAATATTTGATGATAATTATGTCCTTAAATGACTTTGCCCTAACCAACAAATGATTAGATGTGATCTAGATCAAGATTGGTTACATGATCTACATGATCAACATTCCAACAAACATGTTGCTTGAATAGGACTTGGGATTTGTTTAGCAAATCTCATTATAATGTTAATCAAAATTGTTTTGATTATTACTATATGGTATAATTTCGGTTGAAGAACCGATGATCATCTCAAGTACAAAATGATCTATTTTGCATTATCCTTTCCCGAGGTGGATATGGTGTCTAGTCGGAGAGCATTGGGGTTGCGGGTTGCAACGTATGTGGTCCGTCCCACTCTCGTCGGTACTGGCCATGACAGCGGGTAGGGTTAGTATAATGCTTAAGAAATCATGATGTATTTCTAATTATTAAAATTCGAAATAATACGTATTTGAGATAATACCATAATTCAAGTAACAATTAAAAAAATTGTTTGTTGGATATTAATTGGATCATTAATTTAATATGATTAGATTAATTGGAATCCAATTAAAATTATGACACTCTATTATAAATAGATGTGTTATTTCCCTTGGAAGAATTAATCATAATGAATATGATTCATAATGATTAATTAGAATTTGAATATGATATGGAGGATCACATAAGTGACATCCATGGTCTCCCGTCAAGGCGAAGGGTTCCGTCGCCAGATATTGTATGTAGGAGACGCCTGTCCGAAGTGACAGCTCCTGCATACGATCCATTTGGATCGGGCTCTTCGCTTCTCGAAAGAGTAAGGACGTATGCGTAGTGACCCCAATATCGGGTCCTCATATTATTGGGGCGATATTGGATTGCGCATAGCGAGTTGTATTCCTGTTGACGGTTGGTTCAATTAATGACGGGTCAACATTGCCTTAGGGATGGTGGGCCCGGGCGTTAAAGATCGAATTGGGAGATGCAAGTTGGACTTGCAAGGCGGAATGTGTTCCCGCTTCTTTTTATCCGAGTTGTAGGTTCTCATATTATTGGGATGCAACAAAGATAAGGAAGGAGATCCCAGATCTTGTTGAGATATAATGGTAAGTATATCTCTTACATTGAAAGTGATTAAGGGAATGAACTTTCAGTATTGACAAGACAAGACAACTTTGATATAAAAATCCTAAATCAAAGTAAAATATATATATATTTATGCAAATTTCTTATTTCAGATAATCCTTCATTAAAACCCACTCAATGATATACTCAATAATAACCAGTAAAATATCATGGATTGGACTCATGATCCAGATATTGTACTTGCAATTGGACACATAATGTATGTGGTTGCAATATGCAAGTTTCCTCATAATATTGAGGAATGACAATTAAATAGATAATAGGACTACAACCCTAGGGTTTTTGTATGTCTCTATAGTCTTGATCTCTCATCGGATGTACTTTGGAAGTGACATGTCGATGATGATCGCAATTGTCAAATAATCCTTATAAAATTTATGAAGATATTCTGGCATACATATGTGCTCTTGACATTTAACATGAATGAGATGGTTCACTGCATCATGCAGAATGGTGGCTCTATAAGAGATGATGTATTCAAATTGTTTGAGTACCTACCTGAACCTATGTTTTAAGAGTTTAGATGGATGTAGATGATGAGTGTCATCATTCTACTATCTATACTCTGGTCATTCATGAAGCTTCATAATATTCATATTGTATGAATTTAATGAAGCATGTATAAATGTTGAAATGCTCTTACATAAGAGATCCTTAGTCTTAAGCAATGGTTGCTTATAGATAAAGGGAGCGCAGTAGAAGCATGGGTTGGACCCGAGTAAGAAGTATGGTCAAAGATTTGACTATACATCTATGACTTCCATATGTCATCCGAAGAGTTGGATGAATGCCAATACTGTAATAAGTTGATGTGTTGATAGTATGACTATCAAGTCTATCTAGAATCCTTAGAGAAGGACTCGGATGGAGCATCAGATTAATCTACATAAATCATTGATAAGATAAAGTCAAATAATTGTATCTCAATCTTCTGATGACATTTGCAATAGGTTGCATATGTTTTAGAAGACTGGAAAATTTGATCTTAAAGTTTTATAGTTATCCACATGGATATTGATGCAATTGTTGCAACAATCTCTGTTGGATTGATAGACTTGTTAATTTCAGTGGGAGAGTCCTTAGTCTTAGAGAATGTCTCTATGACCTATATATAAGAATACACTCATTGTTTGTTTCTAAATGTTGGAAATAAACATGAATTCTGAGGTAGAACTATCATAAAAAGTTATGATGGAGATATTTCAGATAGTAATCTAAAATCTAGTGGACTCCACTAAATTAGAAAATTAATGAATGGTTCATTAACATTTCTAAATACTAAAATTAAACCTTAAGATCAATAGGAGGATGAAGATCATTTGACAATGATCTAGCATCAAGCCTTGGACATTTGTCTATTGATTTGATCAATAGACTAGTAAGAGATGAAACTTTAGAATGTCTAAAATTTCAAAACTTACATACTTATGAATATTGTATTCAAAGAAAAATGTCCAATACACCCTTCTTAGAGAAAGGTGTAAGATGTCAAGGTATTCAGGATCTCATACATATTGATGTATGTAGATCATCTATATCATAGTAAACATTATGGATATGTGATATCTGTTGATGATTATGTATGATATGAGATTTCTTCTCTTCACCTAAGAAACCTTTGAAATGTTCAAAGATTTCATTATTTTAAAACCAAAGTTTGAAGGAAGATAAAATGAATTTGATCTAATCTAGGTAGCAAGTACCTGTTAGATAAATTCAAAGAATACCTTATAGAGATATGAATATCATTTCTATCTCAATCCTCCTAACACACCTTAACTCAATAGAGTTATAGGCAGATACAATTGGATCATGTGTGACATGATCTTATCAATAATGAATTTTAGCATAATTATCCCTTAGTTTCCAGGTATATATGTGTAGTAGAGACTACAATGTATATCCTTAATAAGGTTCCATGCAAGATGGAATCTAGCACTTGAGAGTGCTGCTTCATTAGGAAAATAAAGGATGGTATTGGATACCTACTTTATGACCTTGAGATTCTTGAAATATCTCATCTTTGAGAATGTGATCCTTGGAGGTTGAGACTCTTGAGAATCAAGATAAAAAAATGAAGTGTAGGAACTCATTTAATCTTGAAAAGATAATGAGGCTCCTAAAATTGGAAACTAAAAGGATAATTGAAGATGAAACACTAAAACCTCTTCAAATAAGTTTGAGGATGGATTCCATGTGTCAGAGAAATCTGACAATGATCGAACTTCATGTGATGAAGCTTCTGAAGATCATAGCATGGATAGATGGATGTTAGCAATAAAAGTCTAATGTAGACTTCATGTACAAGTATTGTATATGGACCCTCGAGGATCCACCTATATGGGTAAGACCCGTAAAGGTGTAAATGGATCTCCAAAGAAAGGGAACCTGATGAGAAGGTACATACCTTCAAAGCATAGTTCGTAGCAATGAGCTACACATGGAAGAGAAGACATTGCTTGCAATGAGACTTGCTTTTCGGTGAACATGCTTAAAATCATCAGAATATTGCTAACCTTAGCTACACAACTTGACTATTGCATCTTCAAGATGTAAGTCCAGATTGCATTCCTCTATGAATATCTCTCTGAGGATATTCACATGAAGTAGCCCCAGGGCTTCATGGTTGAGGAAAGCAAGGTGTGCAAGATAAGGAATCCATCTAAGGACTCAAATAAGCTTCTTTGAGATGGACCATAAGATTTGATGAAATTATAAATGTTATGATTTCAAATAAAATCTTGATGAGCCATGCGAAGCTTAGTGGGAGTGCCTATGTGTTCATTGCGCTAAATATAGATGATATCCTGATCATTTAAAATAAGGATAATAATAAGTGTTTTATAATCTGGTTATTCCATATCTTGAAATATGATTTCAAAGATACCTCTTAGATCTTAGTTCTGAAGTTGTTCAGAAGCCAAGAGAAGAGGATAATTGGACTATCACATTTGTAGTATACCTTGGACATATTCTATTCATAGAAATTCCAAGAAAGGCTTCTAACCCTTAAGATATGGTACTGACCTATCTTAAGGGATAGCACCTCAAAGAGTTGAGGAAGTAAATGCTACAACTACTTGCACTTGTGCATTAGTTACGAGAAGCTGAGTGTATGCTAGAGTGTACAAATACCAGATGTCTGTCATGCAGTGGGAGTAGTAAATTGTTACTAATCCTACTGTAGAGATAAAACACTTGATTGCAGTAATAACAAAATCTTCATAGATGAGGAGATTTTTGAGATAGTAATCTCAAAGTCTTATCTTCTAAAATTTAAGACCATGTAGATAGTGATCTATAAAGGTCTAAACTTTAGATACCTTAGGAGATAGAGATCTCCGGGAATGAAGGTATTCTAATAAGGATTATGGGGATACTGGTTATGATGTCAGGGACAATGTAACCAACTAGATTGAGTATTGGTTGCATGAGATGCAACATTCGCATTAGATGCGAGCACTGTTACTGGGGATATGCAAGTGCCGTAAAAGGACTTGGCATAGTCTCGCGGGAACAGAGTGACTGATCAGCTTACCTAGCTATTTTCTAAATAGCCTATGATTGTCACATGAGTGCGGGTTTAAATGATTAGCCCATTAATGGCTCTTTGGGCTAGTGGGAGATTGTTGGAAATGCGAGCCCACGGCGAGCCATTATGCAATAAATGTTATTGCAATTCACTCCTTAATCTGAAATGAAGAATACATAATTTGCATAATAGGTCCCTTAGTACAAATTAGGGTTATGTACCATGGCCATCTTAATGATCATACAGCTGTTGATTCAATTATTGAATCATAGAGGCTGGTGCTTAGATGAATATCTAATGAGTTAGATTGAGGACTCATCGAGCACCGTCAAATGATCGTTAAGAGATGATCTCCAGCCTGAGAAGGAGATGGCAATCCTTTCTCTAAAGGCTGATATCTAACCGACCTCTTGATGCAGGTCCTCTGCATAGGAATAGAGATTCGGAGGTGTCAGATTAGTTAGGTCAAAGAGTTGACTTAACGAGATCGAGATAACCAAAGTCCTATATCGTATGCTGTCATGATATAGGCACGCATCCTCTGACCAGAGACAGATGTGTTGCTATATGTCTAAGTATGTACATTTGGCAGACCAATAGGTTGATGACCTAATCAAGGTCTATACACCGGCGCGCTGGTGTGCATATAAGGGCATATGAGTAATACGATCTCTCAAAGGGATCATATAGGTTCAGTTACTGAACCAGAAGACATGAGCTCACTCATGAGATATTGGGAAGAATCAAATTCCGTGCGCACGGTCGTCTCGCTTTGGAAGCTTGACTGAATTTGTAGGTTTGATATATACTTTTGGAAAGTATATGATCAAGACCTAGGTATGATATATGCTTTTGGAAAGTATATGATCGATACCGACTCCCAATGATCGAATGAGAAACTTACTGATAAAACCATGAAGTAGACAGTATAAAGTTGATCGAATACTTCAGGTTTAGTCTAAGTCTTCCAGTATGCAGGATGTACAGGTATTGGGAATACCTGAGGGTGATGTGATCATAAACGATTGTATAACCATGACGCTTCCATTCCTAGGGAGTGATGAAACGGGTCTGGATTTTAGTGACTCCTCTCAGTAGAGAAGTGATCTGATCTTGGTCCAAGTATTGGACATTGATCTGAATGTGATTCAGATACAATGAGAAGATTAGATTTACGGTCTTGATTTAATCAAGCATCTATGGGAGGCCCGCGATCTGGATTTGAGATATGATCTCAATATCCATGTCACTATACGTGGAACAATACAATCGCCCTGTCCTTATCTCCAAGTATCTGCGGAGAAAGCGCATTATCCTTGAAGGAGTTCATGGATAATTCTATTGTTGATATATGTATCCGAGCATTGAGAATATGGATAATTAAATGTGATTTAATTATCATGAGTAATATGAATTTGATTCATATTATAAAGAGAGTTATCTTAGATAATTAAATGAGATTTAATTATCAAAGATGTAAATAATGTGAATGTGATTCATATTATTTGGACACAAGAGAATAGAGATCCAAGATGATTAAATATGATTTAATTATCATGGATATGAATAATGTGGATATCAATATCCATATTAGTCATATATATATTATAAATGTGATTTATAATATACAAGAGAGAGCTATTTGTAATTTACATTTGTTAATTAAATGTTAATCTGAATTGGATTCACATTGGACATCAAATTGAAAATGTAATTTACATTTTGTTTTGGGTTGTGAATGTGATTCACAATTTTTCAATGGCATGAATGCAATGTTCACAAAATAAATTGGATTTATTTTTTGTGAAATAATTTGCAACAAAAGTTGTTGCAAATAATGGAGATTACATAAAAGGTGAAATAGCCACCTTCCTAATGGAGGAGGGTGGACGGCCACCACTCCCATTAGGAAAGGGAGGCCGTCCCCCCTCTCCACATGGAAGGAGGCTATCTCTCCTTTCATTATCTCCATATATTGATGATTTAATTTTGTAATTAAATTGTGTTGATTTATCAACATATATTTAATTTAAATTAAATTAATTGTTGTTGTGTTTTTAGCAACAAATCATGACCATTGAAAGAAACACAAATTGATGTGGACCATTGGATTTGTGTTGACACATGGATTGAGATCCATGGATCCCAAAACCCTATAAAAGAAGAGGCACCCCATTGCTCTTCAAGGGACACATAAGTTGAGGCAATAAATCTCTCTCTCTCTCTCTCATTCTCTCTACACGTCCTCTCTCTATCTCTCTCATGTGGCCGTCCACCATGGATGCCCTAGAGAGGTACTCCATCGTCGCGGCATCGTCGTTATGCTGCCTGATGGTTTGCTCGTGGATCTCCATCTCCTTCGGTGCGCCCCGCTCGTGAAGAAGACATCGGATCTCGTGTGTCGAGATCATGAGATCCGTCGCTTGGATCATCAACATGGATTGCGAGAAGCACGCGGTTCATCCCCGCGCTCGCAAGCGTCTCCTCCGTCGGATCGGACTTGAGACAGGAGGTCTCTTTGTTTAGAGACTTGATCGCAACCACGCTTCAAGAGGTAAACCTAATACTTGTTTGTGGTTTAGACGAAACGATCCGAGAAGTGTTCTTGGATCATGTGGTTTCGTCGCAAGAAAATTTTTTAATTTCCGCTGCATAGAACAACTAGTGCGACTAGTCGTTCTTCGTCGTATTCGATGCGACGATCACGCTTCTGTGATGTGCTTGAGGATCTAACCATATCCTTCAAAAATTTCTCCACCAGATGTATACATACAGATGTTGATTTCTACTTATTCTTTGACATAGATAAAGACATGCTTATTCATTTTTTTAAAAAAATACAGATACGTATATAAAAATCTTGCCATTTCCAGAAAATATATACAAATAAGGTCATTATTTTTTATTCATAAGGACATTCATTTATTCCAAAAACAAAAATCTAAAGATACGTGTATAAGTAGCACTCAGAGGTGAAAACTATCATATATATTTTTATATCAGTATACAAATAGAGGTTAATGGGGTTGTCCCCTTGGAACTATCTCGATGGAGGCCATTAAATCGACACTAGCTCAATGGAGGCAATAACATGATTTGTTAAATCGACACTATCTCGATGGAGGCCGTTGGAGTCTCTGTTTCTGACGAAATTCGAATGACATATATGAGGGATATAAGGATGAATATACATGGGGATATTTTTCAAAAAAAATAAAAAAAAAATGTCGAAAATAGGGAGCGAGGCGGCCCCATTAAATCCATACAAATATAAATATATAAATATGTTATCGTATAAACAATACTTAGCAGCTAAGATAGTCATGTTTTATCTCTATACCTTCGTACGTTTGTAAATGTAAGGATATGGTTCGGGATAGGGATAATATAATAGATAAATGTTGAGGATACGGATAATATATAGATAAATGTTCGATGATTAAAATTGTCAACAACTACAATATTTCTTAAAACACGTTTACCCGTGCAATTGCACGGGTTCCGTACTAGTAACCCTTATTGCGCATTGCATTTCCAAAAGTGAGACAGGTGGAATGCTAAAACGGAGAGAGGCATTAATTTAAAGGATATTCTAAGAGAGATGGATGGGAAAATTCCAAAAAAATAGAACGGAAAAAAATAAGTGAGATGGATGGGAAAATGCAAAAGGCGGAAGGAAAAGAAGGAGTCGTATGATCGTCAGCGTGTCATAGGGCTGGAAAAAATGCAAAACAAGATCGGGAAGGGAAGACTCTCATCGGGGAACGTGTTACACCCAACCCAATTTTAAAGAGAGAAATAAATGGGAAGCGAAGGGCCCCACAAGGAAAGCCGCATCCTGCCACGTGCCAGGGTGAAAAATCCAGCAGAAACTGAAGAGGCGCACCGAGAAAGAACCTCGTCGTGCCACATGTCGCCAAATGGACGAAAAACCTGACTTTAAAGAAGGTATATAGATCCTCCAGCAAGAATTATTCAGTAGAAATTATCAATTAGATATCCTCGTGCAATAAATCACAACTTAGTTGATAAACACTTGGGTAGAATTAAGGATTTAGCCTCATAGTATCAAATATCAATAACATCTCTCTTTCCAAAGTTGTCAAAGAGAAGTAAGGGTAACATATGACCCGATGGGTACATCTATGCTAATGGTTGTGATACATCTACGATTCAAAAGTTAAATCCGATGAAGCCAATTTATGGCTCCAATGTGAAATTATATGAGAAGTTTTTTGCGTCATCACATTCAAGTAGAAAGGGGTCAATGGTTTCTAAGCCATTACCACATAAGTACCATAATAATGCAAGCTCGAATCCTTTTCTTTCCATTGCAGCATGAGTCAATATTTTATTTCGAAGGCAGAGTTAACATAAGTATGCTAATCTTGGTGGAGCATTAATTTATCATATAATTTGACATCAAGATAAGTAATATCCCCATTTAGTATACTTTCATAGCATGTCTTTTGTTCGAAACTTTTCTTATACTATGAGAAGAAGGTGTAGGTGTTTGGGATAAAAGGAGTGTCTCTAAATCCCTTTCCTGCAGCAAAGATGGCACACACCAAATATGGGTTCCCCACTTGGGAATCCAAGCAACCACACAAAACAAAGATTTTTACGTGGAAACCCTTACTCGATGTGAGCAAGGGAAAAGCCACGTGCAAGACCGACAACGAATCCACTATAGTCAAGCTGAGCCGAATGTTCTTTCGATTTTATTGCCCAACAAAATCGAGATACAAGTCACACGCACAATGATAGTTCTTCTACTAGTAGCTAACTATCCCTAAGTATCTAGTATTACCAAATGTGCTCTAACCCAAGAAGAATAGGTGGCTTCCCTAAAGCGCTCCCAGATGGAGACCCAAATGTGATGGCTCAGCTTCTTTGAGGTCGTCCGCAACGACCTTGTTGGACATGCGATCCCACGACGAGCCATTATGCAATAAATGTTATTGCGAATATCATTCCCTGATCTGAAATGAAGAATAACTAATTTACATAATAGGTCCCTTAGTACAATTAGGGTTATGTACCATGGCTATCTTAATGATCATACAGATGTTGATTCAATTATTGAATCATAGATGCTGGTGCTTGGATAAATATCTAAAGAGTTAGATTGAGGACTCATCAAGCACTGTCAAATGATTGTTAAGATGTGATCTCCAGCCTGAGTAGGAGATGGCAATCCTTTCTCACATAGGCTGATATCTGACTGACCTCTTGATGCATGTCCTCTGCATAGGAATAGATATTCATAGGTGTCAGATTAGTTAGGTCAAAGAGTTGACTTAACGAGATCGAGATAACCAAAGTCCTATGTCGTATGCTGTCATGGTATAGGCACGCATCCTCTGACCGGAGACAGATGTGTTACTATATGTCTGAATATGTACATTTGGCAGACCAATAGGTTGATGACCTAACCAAGGTCTATACACCGGCGCGCTGGTGTGCATATAAGGGCATATGAGTAATACGATCTCTCAAAGGGATTATACAGGTTCACTACTGAACCGAAAGACATGAGCTCACTCATGAGATATTGTGAAGAATCAAATTCCGTGCACGGTCGTCTCGCTTTGGAAGCTTGAGTGAGGTTGTAGTTTGATATATATTTTTGGAAAGTACATGATCAAGACCTAGGTATGATATATGCTTTTGGAAATTATATGATCGATACCAACTCCCAATGATCAAATGAGAAACTTACTGATAAAACACTAAAGTAGACAGTACAAAGTTGATCTAATACTTCGGGTTTATTCTAGGTCTTCCAGTATGCAGGATGTACAGGTATTGGGAATACCTGAGGGTGATGTGATCATAAACGATTGTATAACCATGACGCTTCCATTCCTAGGGAGTGATGAAACGGGTCTGGATTTTAGTAACTCCTCTCAGTAGAGAAGTAAACTGATCTTGGTCCAAATGTTGGACATTGATCTGAATGTGATTCAGATGTAATGAGAAGATTATATTTGCGGTCTTGATTTAATCAAGCATCTATGGGAGGTCCGAGATCTGGATATGAGATGTGATCTCAATATCCAAGTCACTATACGTATAACAATGCAATCGCCATGTCCTTATCTCCAAGTATCCGCGGAGAAAGCACATTTTCCTTGAAAAGAGTTCCTGGATAATTTCATTGTTGATATAAGTATCGAAGTATGGAGAAAATTGATAATTAAATGTGATTTAATTATCATGGATAATACGAATTTGATTCATATTATAAGGAGAGATATCTAAGATAATTAAATGTGATTTAATTATCAAAGATATGAATAATGTGAATGTGATTAATGTTATTTGGGCACATAAGAAAAGAAATCCAAGATGATTAAATGTGATGTAATTATCATGGATATGAATAATGTGGATAGCACTATCCATATTAATCATATATATTATAAATGTGATTTATAATATATAAGACAGAGCATATTGTGATTTAGATTTGTTAATTAATTATTAATGTGAATTTTATTTACATTAGATTATTAATTGAAAATATAATTTACATTTTGTTTTGGGCTGTGAATGTGATTCACATTTTTCTAATGGCATGATTGCAATATTTCACAAGATAATTGTGAATTATATTTGTGAAATAATTTACAACAATTTTTGTTGTAAAATTTGGAGATATATCACGAGATAATGAGATCTCATGAGACAATGAGATCTTGTGAGATAAATGAGATCTCATGAGAAGAGTGGACGTCCCCTATTTTTAGGGGATATGGTTTATCTCCTCATTATCTCCCAGGATAATTAATTGATTTGAATTGAATATATTGATTTATCGATATATATTAAATTAATTTAATTGTTGTTGTGTTTTTCACAACAAGATCATGGCCATTGAAAGAAACACAAATCAATCTCTACTGTTGATTGTGTGTTGTCCATGGATTGAGATCCATGGACTCCCAAAATCCTATATAAGAAGAGGCACCCTTGCTCTTCAAGATATGTGTTAGATGATTATAATGAATTCTCTATTCTCTCTCTCTCTCCGCGTCGTGTGCCTCTCTCCGTCTCTCTCTTATGGCCGTCCACCATGGAGCCTTTGAGAGAACCGGCATCGCTGCAGCATTGTTGTTATGCTGCTGGAGTTCTTACTCGTGGATCTCCATCTCCTTCGGTGCGTCTCGCTCGTGAAGAAGATGTTGGATCTCGTGTGACGAGATCAGGAGATCCACCACTTGGATCATCAACATGGATTGCGAGGAGCACGCGATTTATCCACGCGCTCACAATCGTCTCCTCCGTCGGATCGGACTTGAGACAGGAGGTCTCTCGGTTTAGAGACTCAGTCGCAACCACGCTTCAATAGGTAATCCTATTACTTGTTTGTGGTTTAGATGAAATGATCTGAGAAGTGTTCTTGGATCATGTGGTTTCATCACATAAAAAAATTTAATTTCCTCTGCATCGAGCAACTAGTGCGACTAGTCGCTCCCGATCACATATGATGTGATCATCACGCTTTTGTGATGCGCTTGAGGATTTTTCCCGTATCTTTTAAGTGGTTTGTATTAGATCCATGAATCTACAAAAATTTTGGCTCGTTTGGGTTCGTGAAGATTTTAGCATTTCGATTTTTGCAGCCCTGTCTTGTGATAAAATATCGACACTGTTTAAAATGTTTAAATACGAAATTTTAAATTAAAAAATACTTCCAATTAATCAAGGAAACAGTAGGATTTGAGTTTGCCTAATTTGGATTCCATTTGCTCAAGATATGATCGTTTTATTAACCATATATCCACTGTTTCGGGCATGGCGATTAGAGACGTAATTAAGATGTTAATTACGGTTTTAAAACGTCTGGAAATGCATGTTTATCACATGGTTTCATTTTTAAATCAAGTTATCAATCTCTCAAAATTGATTTTGCTTAATTTAGATTTAAAATGAATGAGATATGCTATTTTTAGTTAGTGAGGGTCACTGCTGGAAATTGCATGATTATCCAAAACCTTGTGATTGTCATTCAAATAAATTAATGGAAATTAATTGTTAATTTTCTGAAATGATTATTGATAAATATTTGGTAAATATTTAAAATGATAATCAATTACTTGAATGACATTTCACTAACCAAAATGATAAGATAGATGATCTTGATCATAATTGGTTGATATGAAATCATCAGCACATTGTTTTCATGCAAAACCCTAGTATATCCTACAATAGTTGTAGGAAAACTTTTACATGTAAAATCCTATTCCTTGAATAGGATTGGGGATTTGTTTAGCAAATCTCCTTATAATATAATCAAAATTTTTTTGATGTATATTATATGGTATAATTTCGATTGAAAAACCGATGAGCATCTCAAAGTACACAATGATCCATCTGGCATTATCTTTTCTGAGGTGGATATGGTGACTAGTCGAAGAGCACTGGGGTAGCGGGTTGCAACGTATGTGGTCTGTTTCACTCTCGTCGGTACTGGTCATGACAGCGGGTAGGGACTCGATAATGCCGGAGAAGTCAAAATGTATTTTTTTAATTATTAAAAATCGAATAATACGTACTTTGAGATTATACCTACTATTCAAGTAATAATCAAGTTTGTTGATTGAAAATTGGATTGATAATTAATTTAATGTGATTAAATTGATTATATCCAGTTAAAAACACTATATTATGAATAGATGTGTATTTCCCTTGGAAGAACTAATTATGTGAATATGATTCATGATAGTTAATTATTACAATTTGAATATGAGATGGAGGATCACATAAGTGACATCCATGGTCTCCCGTCAAGGCAAAGAATTCTGTCGCCAAATGTTGTATATAGGAGGCGTCTGTCCGAAGTGACAGATCATGTATATGATTTATTTGGATCGGATTCTTTGCTTCTCGAAAGAGTAAGGCCGTATACGTAGTGACCCCAATATCGGGTCCTCATATTATTGGGGAGATATTGGATTGCGTATATCGAGTATTAAGCCTGTTGACGGTTGGTTCAACTAATGACGGATCAACATCACCTTAGGGGTGGTGGGCCCGGGTGTTAAAGACTGAATTGGGAGATGCAACTTGGACTTGCAAGGCAGAATGTGTTCCTGCTTCTTTTTATCGAAGTCACAAGTTCTCATATTATTGGGATGTGACAAAGATAAGAAAGGAGTGTTGGAAATGCGAGCCCACAGCGAGCCATTATGCAATAAATGTTATTGCAAATATCATTCCCTGATCTGAAATGAAGAATAATTAATTTGCATAATAGATCCCTTAGTACAATTAGGGTTATGTACCATGGCCATCTCAATAATCATACAGTTGTTGATTCAACTATTGAATCATAGAGGCTGGTACTTGGATGAATATCTAAAGGGTTAGATTGAGGACTCATCAAGCACCACCAAATGATTGTTAAGAGATGATCTCCAGCCTGAGTAGGAGATGGCAATCCTTATCTCTGAAGGCTGATATCTGACCGACCTCTTGATGTAGATTTTCTGCATAGGAATAGAGATCCGGAGGTGTCAGATTAGTTAGGTTAAAGAGTTGACTTAACGAGATCGAGATAACCAAAGTCCTATATCATATGCTGTCATGATATAGGCACGCATCCTCTGACCGGAGACAGATGTGTTACTATATGTCTGAGTATGTACATTTGACAAACCAATAGGTTGATGACCTAACCAAGGTCTATACATTGGCGCGCTGGTGTGCATATAAGGGCATATGAGTAATATCATCTCTCAAAGGATTCATACAGGTTCAGTTACTGAACCGGAAGGCATGAGATCACTCATGAGATATTGGGAAGAATCAAATTCCATGCGCATGGTCGTCTCGCTTTGGAAGCTTGACTGAATTTGTAGGTTTGATATATACTTTCGGAAAGTATATGATCAAGACCTAGGTATGATATACGCTTTTAGAAAGTATAGGATTGATACCAACTCCCAATGATCAAATGAGAAACTTACTGATAAAACCATGAAGTAGACAGTGTAAAGTTGATCCAATACTTCGGGTTTATTCTGGGTCTTCCAGTATGCAGGATGTACAGGTATTGGGAATACATGAGGGTGATGTGATCATAAACGATTGTATAACCATGACACTTCCATTCCTAGGAAGTGATGAAACGGGTCTGGATTTTAGTGACTCCTCTCAGTAGAGAAGTGATCTGATCTTGGTCCCAGTGTTGGACATTGATCTGAATGTGATTCAGATGCAATGAGAAGATTAGATTTATGGTCTTGATTTAATCAAGCATCTATGGGAGGCCCGCGATATGGATTTGAGATATGATCTCAATATCCATGTCACTATACGTGGAACAATACAATCGCCCTGTCCTTATCTCCAAGTATCTGCGGAGAAAGTGCATTATCCTTGAAGGAGTTCATGGATAATTCTATTGTTGATATGTTTATCCGAGCATTGAGAAAAATGGATAATTAAATGTGATTTAATTATCATGATTAATATGAATTCGATTCATATTATAAATAGAGGTGTCTTAGATAATTAAATATGATTCGATTATCAAAGATGTAAATAATGTGAATATGATTCATATTATTTGAGAACAAGAGAATAGAGATCCAAGATGATTAAATGTGATTTAATTATCATGGATATGAATAATGTGGATAGCATTATCCATATTAGTCATATATATTATAAATGTGATTTATAATATATAAGAGAGAGCTATTTGTAATTTACATTTATTATTTAAATGTTAATGTGAATTGGATTCACATTGGACATTGAATTGAAAATGTAATTTACATTTTGTTTTGGGTTGTGAATATGGTTCATAAATTTTTCAATGGCAAGATTGCAATTTCTAAAAAATAATTATGAATTATTTTTTTAGAATAATTTGCAATAAAAGTTGTTGCATAATCTTGGAGATTACAATATAGAGATGAGAGCCACCTTCCATATATGTGGAGTGGACGGCCACCACTCCTATTAGGAATGTGTGGCTGTCCCCTCCTTCCAACATGGAAGGAGGCACTCTCTCTCCTATGATCTCCAAGAGATCTTGATTTAATTTCATAATTAAATTATATTGATTTATCAATATATATTTAATCTAAATTAAATTCGTTGTTGTTGGTTTTACCAACACAAATCTTAGTGATTAAAAGAAACACAATCAATGAGAGACATTGGATTTGTGTTGTCCCATGGATTGAGATCCATGGATCCCAAAACCTATAAAAGGAGAGGCACCACATTGCTCTTCCTTACACAATGCTTGAGAAGCATATCTCTCTCTCTCTTTTCTCTCTACACGTCAGCCCTCTCTCTCCCTCTCATGGCCGTCCATCATGGATGCCCTAAAGAGGTACTCCATCGCCGCAGCGTCGTCGTTATGTTGCCCGATGATTTGCTCGTGGATCTCCGTCTACTTCGGCGTGCCTTGCTCGTGAAGAAGACGTCGGATCTCGTGTGTCGAGATCAGGAGATCCGTCGCATGGATCATCAACATGGATTGCGAGAAGCACGCGGTTCATCCCCGCGCTCACAAGCGTCTCCTCCGTCAGATTGGACTTGAGACAGGAGGTCTCTTTGTTTAGAGATTCGATCGCAACCACGCTTCAAGAGGTAATCCTATTACTTGTTTGTGGTTTATACGAAACGATCCGAGAAGTGTTCTTGGATCATGTGGTTTCGTCACATAAAAATTTTTTAATTTCCGCTGCATAGAACAACTAGTCCGACTAGTCGTTCTTCGTCGTATTCAATACGACGTTCACGCTTCTGTAATGCGCTTGAGGATCTATCCATATCCTTCAAGTGGTATCAGAGCCTTATGTCGGTGTTTTTGGATACGATCCATAAACCAAGGACGATTTGGGATCATTAGGGTTTGCGAAAGTTTTCTTGCATTTCATTTTCGCACCTCTGTTTTGAGATTATTTTCGGCACTGTTTAAATTATTTAAACACGAAAATAATAATTGGATTTTGTTCCCCATTAAATAAGGAAACCGTAGGATCTGAGTTTACGTGATTTCGATTCCTTTTGCATTTTATTGAACATGTATCCACTGTTTCGGGGACTGCGGATCATGACGTAATTAAAATGTTAATTGCGGATTTGAAATGCCTTGAAATGCATGCAAATCACTTAGGTTCTGTTGTAAATCAAATTAGAAAACTTTAGGAACTTACTTTGCTTAATTTGGATTTAAATTGATTGAGATATGGTATGTTTAGTAGGTGAGGGTCACTGCTGGAAATACTTTCCTAATCAATAACCTAGTGATTGTCATTTAATCAATAAGTGAAATTAAATTATTTAATTTCCTGGAATAATTATGCATAAATATTTGTGAAATATTTGATGATAATTATGTCCTTAAATGACTTTGCCCTAACCAATAAATGATTAGATGTGATCTAGATCAAGATTGGTTACATGATCTATATTATCTATATTCCAACAAACATGTTGCTTGAATAGGATTTGGGATTTGTTTAACAAATCTCATTGTAATATTAATCAAAATTATTTTGATTATTATTATATGGTATAAATTCGGTTGAAGAACCGCTGATCATCTCAAGTACAAAATGATCTATTTTGCATTATCCTTTCCCGAGGTGGATATGGTGTCTAGTTGGAGAGCATTGGGTTGCGGGTTGCAACGTATGTGGTTCGTCCCACTCTCGTCGGTATGCCATGACAGCAGGTAGGGTTAGTATAATGCTTAAGAAATCATGATGTATTTCTAATTATTAGAATTCGAAATAATACGTATTTGAGATAATACCATAATTCAAGTAACAATAAAATGTTTATTGGATGTTAATTGGATCATTAATTTAATATGATTAGATTAATTGGAATCCAATTAAAATTAAGACACTCTATTATAAATAGATGTGTTATTTCCCTTGGAAGAATTAATCATAATGAATATGATTCATAATGATTAATTAGAAATTGAATGTGGTATGGAGGATCACATAAGTGACATCCATGGTCTCCCGTCAAGGCGGAGGGTTCCGTCACCAGGGATTGTATGTAGGAGACGCCTGTCCGAAGTGATAGCTCCTGTATGCAAGCGCATCTGGATCGGGCTCTTCGCTTCTCGAAAGAGTAAGGACGTATGCGTAGTGACCCCAATATCGGGTCTTCATATTATTGGGGCGATATTGGATTGCGCAAAGCGAGTTGTATTCCTGTTGACGGTTGGTTCTATTAATGACGGGTCAACATTACCTTAGGGGTGGTGGTCTCGGGTGTTAAAGACCGAATTGGGAGATGCAAGTTGGACTTGCAAGGTGGAATGTGTTCCCGCTTCTTTTTATCCGAGTTGTAGGTTCTCATATTATTGGGATGCAACAAAGATAAGGAAGGAGATCCCAGATCTTGCTTGAGATATAATGGTAAGTATATCTCTTACATTGAAAGTGATTAAGGGAATGAACTTTCAATGTTGACAAGGCAAGACAATTTTGATATAAAAATTCCTAAATTAAAGTAAAATATGTATATATATGAATATATACACTTATGCAAATTTCTTAATTCAGATAATCCTTCATTAAAACCCACTCAATGATATACTCAATAATAACCAGTAGAATATCATGGATTGGACTCATGATCCAGATATTGTACTTGCAGTTGAACATATATTGTATGTGGTTACAATATGCAAGTGTCCTTATAATAATGAGGAATGACAATTAAATAGATAATAGGACTACAACCCTAGGGTTTGTATGTCTCTGTAGTCTTGATCCCTCATCGGATGTACTTTGGAAGTGACATGTCGATGACGATCGCAATTGTCAAATAATCCTTATAAAATCAATGAAGATTTTCTGGCATACATATGTGCTCTTGACATTTAATCATGAGTGACATGGTTCTCTGCATCTTGTAGAATGGTAGCTCTATAAGAGATGATGTATTCAAATTGTTTGAGTACCTACCTAAACCTATGTTTTAAGAGTTTAGATGGATGTAGATGATGAGTGTCATCATTCTATTATCTATACTCTAATCATTCATGACGCTTCATAATATTCATATTGTATGAATTTAATGAAGCATGTATAAATGTTGAAATGCTCTTACATTGAATTCTTTTGAATTTAACGTAAGAGATCCTTAGTCTTAAGCAATGGCTGTTTATAGATGAAGGGAGCGCAGTGGAAGCATGGGTCGGACCCGATTAAGAAGGAAAGTCAAAGAGTTGACCTACTTCTCTGACTTCCATATGACATCCAAAGAGTTGGATGAATGCCAATACTGCAATAAGTTGATGTGTTGATAGTATGACTATCAAATCTGTCTAGAATCCTTAGAGAAGGACTCGAATAGAGCATCAGAATAATCTACATATAATCATTGAAATTGACTTTCTTATTTGATAAGATAAAGTCAAATAATTGTATCTCAATCTTCTAATGATACTTGCAATTGGTTGCATATTTATATTAAATGATTAGAAATTTGATCTAAAGGTTTAATAGTCATCCACATGGACATTGATGCAATTGTTGCAATAATCTCTGTTGGATTGATAGGCTTTTTAATTTCAGTGGGAGAGCCCTTAGTCGTAGAGAATGTCTCTATGACCTGGATATAAGAATACACTTATTGTTTGTTTCTAAATGTTGGAAATAAACATGAATTCTGAGATAGAACTATCATAAAGGTTATGATGGATATATTTCATATAGTAATCTAACATCTAGTGGACTCCACAAAATTAGAAAATCAATGAATGGTTCATTAAGATTTCTAATACTGAAAATTAAAACCCTTGTAAGATCAAATGGAGGATGAAGATCATTTGACAATGATCTGGCATCAAGTTTTGGACATATGTTTGTTGATGAGATCAATGGACTAGTGAGAGATGAAACTTTAGATTGTCTAAAGGTTCAAATCTTACATACCTGTGAATATTATATTCAAAAGTAAAAAATGTCCAATGCACCCTTCATTGGGAAAGGTGTAAGATGTCAAGGTATTCAGGATCTTATACATATTGATGTATGCAGATCATCTATATCATAGTAAACATTATGGATATGTGATATATGTTGATGATTATGTATGATATGATATTTCTTCTCTTCACTTAGAAACCTTTGAAAAGTTCAAAGATTTCACAAGTTTGATTTAGAACCAAAGTTTGAAGGAAGATAAAATGAATTTGATCTAATCTAGGTAGCAAATAAATTCAAAGAATACCTTATGGAGATATGAATATCATTTTATCTCAATCCTCCTAACACACCTTAACTCAATAGAGTTATAGGTAGATACAATTGGATCATGTGTGGCATGATCTTATCAATGATGAATTTTAGCATAATTATCCCTTAGTTTCCAGGTATATATGTGTATTAGAGACTACAATGTATATCCTTAATAAGGTTCCATGTATGTCGGAATCTAGCACTTGAGAGTGCTGCTTCATTAGGAAAATAAAGGATGGTATTGGATACCTACTTTATGACCTTGAGATTCTTAAAGTATCTCATCTCTAAGAATGTGATTCTTAGAGGTTGAGACTCTTGAGAATCAAGATGAGAATGAAGTGTAGGAACTCATTTAATCTTGAGAAGATAATGAGGCTCCTGAAATTGGAAACTAAAAGGAAAATTAAAGATGAAACACTAATACCTCTTGAAATGAGTTTGAGGAAGGATTCCATGTGTTAGAGAAATCTGACAATGATCGAACTTCATGTGATGAAGCTTCTGAAGATCATAGCATGGATAGATGGATAGCAATAAAAGTCTAATGTAGACTTCATATACAAGTATTGTATATGGACCCTCGAGGATCCACCTATATGGGTAATACCTGTAGAGGTGTAAATGGATCTTCAGGAGAAAGGGAACCTGGTGAGAAGGTAGAGACCTTCAAAGCACGGTTCGTAGCCATGAGCTACACGCCGGAAGAGAAGACATTGCTTGCGATGAGACTTGCTCTTCGGGGACCATGCTTAAAACCGTTAGAGTATTTCTAACCTTAGCTACACAACTTGACTATTGCATCTTCAAGATGTAAGTCAATATTGCATTCTTCTACGAATACCTCTCTGAGGATATTCACATGAAGTAGCCCCAAGGCTTCATGGTTGAGGAAAGCAAGGTGTGCAAGCTAAGGAATCCATCTATGGACTCAAATAAGCTTCTTGAAGTTGGATCATAAGATTTGATGAAATTATAAATGTTATGATTTCAGATAGAATCTGGATGAACCATGTGAAGCTTAGTGGGAGTGCCTTTGTGTTCATCGTGCTAAATGTAGATGATATCCTAATCCTTTGGAATGATATAAGGATAATATAAATGTTTTATGGACTGGCTATTCCATATCTTGAAATATGATTTCAAAGATACCTCTTAGATCTTAGTTCTAAAGTTGTTCAGAAGTAAAGAGAAGAGGATAATGGGACTGTCACATTTGTAGTACACCTTGGAAATATTCTATTCTTAGAAATTCTAAGAAAGGCTTCCATCCCTTAAGATATGGTACTGACCTATCTAAAGGGATAGCACCTCAAAGAGTTGAGGAAGTGAATGTTAGTACTTCTTGCACTTGTGCATCAGTTACGAGAAGCTGAGTGTATACTAGATGTGTACAAAAGTCAGATATCTGTCATGCAGTGGGAGTAGCAAAGTATTGCTAATCCTGCTATGGAGAGAAAACACTTGATTGCAGCAATAACAAAATCTTCATAGATGACAAGATTTTAGAGATAGTGATCTCGAAGTCTTATCTTCAAAAGTTTAAGACTTTATAGATAGTGATCTAAAAGGTCTTAATTGTAGATACCTTAGGAGATAGAGATCTCCAGAAATAAGGGTATTCTGATAAGGATTATGGAAATACTGGTTATGATAATTGTTAAGCTGTAGTGTCAAAGACACTGTAACTAACTAGATTGAGTATTGGTTGCATAAGATGCAACATTCGCATTGGATGCGAGCACTGTTACTGGGGATATGCAAGTGTCGTAAAAGGACTTGGCATAGTCTCGCGAGAACAGAGTGACTGATCAGCTTACCTAGCTATTTTCTAAATAGCCTATGATTGTCACATGAGTGTGGGTTTAAATGATTAGCCCATTAATGGCTCTTTGGGCTAGTGGAAGATTGTTGGAAATGCGAGCCAACGGCGAGCCATTATGCAATAAATGTTATTGCAAATATCATTCCCTGATCTGAAATGAAAAATAATTAATTTGATTAATAGGTCCCTTAGTACAATTAGGGTTATGTACCATGGTCATCTTAATAATCATTCAGTTGTTGATTCAATTGTTGAATCATAGAGGCTGGTGCTTGGATGAATATCTAAAGGGTTAGATTGAGGACTCATCAAGCACCGCCAAATGATTGTTAAGAGATGATCTCCAGCCTGAGTAGGAGATGGCAATCCTTATCTCTGAAGGCTGATATCTGACCGACCTCTTAATGCAGGTCCTCTGCATAGGAATAGAGATTCGAAGGTGTCAGATTAGTTAGGTCAAAGAGTTGACTTAACGAGATCGACATAACCAAAGTCCTATATCGTATGCTGTCATGATATAGGCACGCATCCTCTGACCGGAGATAGATGTGTTACTATATGTCTGAGTACGTACATTTGGCAGACCAATAGGTTGATGATCTAACTAAGGTCTATACACCGGCGCACTGGTGTGCATATAAGGGCATATGAGTAATACGATCTCTCAAAGGAATCATACAGGTTAAGTTACTGAACCGGAAGGCATGAGCTCACTCATGAGATACTGGGAAGAATCAAATTCCATGCGCATGGCCGTCTCACTTTGGAAGCTTGACTGAATTTGTAGGTTTGATATATACTTTTGGAAAGTATATGATCAAGACCTAGGTATGATATACGCTTTTGGAAAGTGTATGATTGATACCAACTCCTAATGATCGAATGAGAAACTTACTTATAAAACCATGAAGTAGATAGTGTAAAGTTGATCCAATACTTCGGTTTTATTCTGGGTCATCCAGTATGCATGATGTACAGGTATTGGGAATACCTGAGGGTGATGCGATCATAAACGATTGTATAACCATGACGCTTCCATTCCTAGGGAGTGATGAAACGGGTCTGGATTTTAGTGACTCCTCTCAGTAGAGAAGTGATCTGATCTTGGTCCAAGTGTTGGACATTGATCTGAATGTGATTCAGATGCAATGAGAAGATTAGATTTACGGTCTTGATTTATTAAAGCATCTATGGGAGGCCCGCGATATGGATATGAGATATGATCTCAATATCCATGTCACTATACGTGGAACAATACAATCGCCCTGTCCTTATCTCCAAGTATCTGCGGAGAAAGCGCATTATCCTGAAGGAGTTCATGGATAATTCTATTGTTGATATATATATCCGAGCATTGAGAAAATGGATAATTAAATGTGATTTAATTATCATGATTAATATGAATTCGATTCATATTATAAAGAGAGTTGTCTTAGATAATTAAATATGATTTGATTATCAAAGATGTAAATAATGTGAATATGATTCATATTATTTGAGAACAAGAGAATAGAGATCCAAGATGATTAAAATGTGATTTAATTGTCATGTATATGAATAATGTGGATAGCAATATCCATATTAGTCATATATTATAAATGTGATTTATAATATATAAGAGAGAGCTATTTGTAATTTACATTTGTTATTTAAATGTTAATGTGAATTGGATTCACATTGGACATTGAATTGAAAATGTAATTTACATTTTGTTTTGGGTTGTAAATATGATTCACAAATTTTTCAATGTCAAGATTGCAATGTCTAAAAATAATTGTGAATTATTTTTGTAGAATAATTTGCAACAAAATTTGTTGCATAATCTTCGAGATTACAATATAGAGTTGAGAGCCACCTTCCATATATATGGAGTGGACGACCACCACTCCTATTGGGAATGTGTGGTCGTCCCCTCCTTCCAACATGGAAGGAGGCACTCTCTCTCCTATGATCTCCAAGAGATCTTGATTTAATTTGATAATTAAATTATATTGATTTATCAATATATATATTTAATCTAAATTAAATTAGTTGTGGTTGGTTTTACCAACACAAATCTTAGCCATTAAAAAACAATCAATGAGAGCCACTGGATTTGTGTTGTCCCATGGATTGAAATCCATGAATCCCAAAACTCTATAAAAGGAGAGGCACCCCATTGCTCTTCTTTACACAATGCTTGCTAAGCATATCTCTCTCTTTTCTCTCTACACGTCAGCCCTCTCTCTCCCTCTCATGGCCGTCCACCATGGATGCCCTAGAGAGGTACTCCATCGCCACAGCGTCGTCGTTATGATGCCCGATGGTTTGCTCGTGGATCTCCGTCTACTTCGACGTGCCTTACTCGTGAAGAAGACGTTGGATCTCATGTGTCGAGATCAGGAGATCCGTCGCATGGATCATCAACATGGATTGTGAGAAGCACGCGGTTCATCCCCGCGCTCGCAACGTCTCCTCCGTCGGATCAGACTTGAGACAGGAGGTCTCTTTGTTTAGAGACTCGATTGCAACAACGCTTCAAGAGGTAATCCTATTACTTGTTTGCGGTTTATACGAAACGATCTGAGAAGTGTTCTTGGATCATGTGGTTTTGTCACATAAAATTATTTTAATTTCCGTTGAATAGAACAACTAGTACGACTAGTCGTCGTCGTATTCGATACGACGCTCACGCTTCCGTGATGCGCTTGAGGATCTAACCATATCCTTCAAGGAGATCCCAGATCTTGCTTGAGATATAATGGTAAGTATATCTCTTACAATGAAAGTGATTAAGGGAATGAACTTTCAGTATTGACAAAGCAAGACATCTTTGATATAAAAATTCCTAAATCAAAGAAAAATATGTATATATATTATATATACCCTTATGTAAATTTCTTATTTTAGATAATCCTTCATTAAACCCACTCAATGTTATACTCAATAATAACCAGTAAAATATCATGGATCGGACTCATGATCCAGATATTATACTTGCAATTGGATACATATTGTATGTGGTTACAATGTGCAAGTTTCCTCAATAAAATGAGGAATGACAATTAAATAAGACAGTAAGACATCACCTTAGGGTTCGTATGTCTCTATAGTCTTGATCTTTCATTGAGTGTACTTTAGAAGTGACATGTCGATGGTGATCGTAATTATTGAATAATCCTTATAAAATCAAAGAAGATATTTTGGCATACATATGTGCTCTAGACATTTAATCATGATTGACCTGGTTCTCTGCATTATGCAGAATGGTGGCTCGAAAAAGATGATGTATTCAAAATGTTTGAATTCCTACCTGAACCTAAGTCCCTAAGAGTTAAGATGTATGTAGATATGATGAGTGTCATCATTCTACCATCTACTCTCAAGTCATTCATGAAGCTTCATAATTATCATTTTGTATGAATTTAATGAAGCATGTATAAATGTTGAAGTGCTCTTGTATTGAAATCTTTTGAATTCAACATAAGAGATTCTTTGTCTTGAACAATGATTGTTTATAGATGAAAAGAGCACAGTGGAAGCATGGGTTGGACCTATGTGAGAAGGAAAGTCAAAGAGTTGATTGTACTTCTGTGACTTCCATATGACATCGAAAGAGTTGGAAGAATGCCAATACTGCAATAAGTTGATGTGTTGATAGTATGACTATCAAATCTATCTAAAATCCTTAGTGAAGGACTCAGATAGAGCATCAGAATAATCTACATATAATCATTGACTCTGACTTACTTATTTCATAAGATAAAGTCTGACAATTGTATCACAATCTTCTAATGACATTTGCAATTGGTTGTGTGTGTGTATATATATATATATTAGAAGATTAGAAATTTGATCTTAAGGTTTAGTAGTTATCCACATAGATATTGATGTAATTGTTGCAACAATCTCTGTTGGATTGATAGACTTCAAAGTTTCAGTGGAAGAGCCTTAGTATTAGAGAATGTCTCTATGACCTAGATATCAGAATACACTCATTGTTTGTTTCTAAATGTTGGAAATAAACATGAATTCTGAGATAGAATTATCATAAAAGGTTATGATGGATTTATTTCAGATAGTAATCTAACATCTAGTGGACTCC
Source organism: Ottelia alismoides (assembly GCA_037367405.1). NCBI lineage: Eukaryota > Viridiplantae > Streptophyta > Magnoliopsida > Alismatales > Hydrocharitaceae > Ottelia > Ottelia alismoides. Next base: position 475,850 of record JAZKJV010005026.1, read on the forward strand.
ACAAAATTAGAAAATTAATGAATGGTTCATTAAGATTTCTAATACTGAGAGTTAAACCTTAACAGATCAATAGGAGGATGAAGATCATTTGAAAATGATCCGGCATCGAGTCTTGGACTTATATCTATTGACATGATCAATAGACTAATGAGGTATTGAACTTTAGATTGTCTGAAGGTTCAAATCTTACATACTTGTGAATATTGTATTCAAAGTAAATTGTCCAATACACTCTTCTCTGGAAATAGTGTAAGATGTCAGGGTATTCATGATCTTATACATATTGATGTGTGTGGATCATCTGTATCATAATAAACATCGATGATATGTGATATCATTCAATGATTATTTGTGATATGAGATTTCTTCACTTCACCTGAGAAACCTTAGAAATGTTCAAAGATTTCACAATTTTGGTTTAGAACCAAAGTTTGAAGGAAGATTAAATGAATTTGATCTAACAAAGGTAGCAAGTAACTATTGGATGAATTCAAAGAATACCTCATGAAGATATGAGTATCATTTCTATCTCAATCCTCCTAACACACCTAAACTCAATGGAGTTGTAGGGAGATACAATTGGATCATGTGTGACATGGTTTGATCAATGATGAATTTTAGCATAATTATCCCTTAGTTTCCAGGTATATATGTGTAGTAGAGACTACAATATATATATCCTTAATAAGATTCCATGCAAGTAAGCTGGAATTAAGCACTGGAGAGTGCTACTTCATTAGGAAAATAAAGGATGGTATGGGATACCTACTTTATGACATTAAGATTCTTAAAATATCTCATCTCTGAGAATGTGATTCTTAGAGGCTGAGACTCTTGAGAATCAAGAAGAAAATGAAATAAAGGAACTCATTTAATCTTGAATTGATAATGAGGCTCCTGAAATCGGAAACTAAAAAGGATAATTAAAGATGAAAGATTAATACCTCTTCAAATGAGTTTGAGCATGTATTCCATGTGTCGATTAAGTCTGACAATGATCGGACTTCATGTGATGAAGCTCCTAAGGATCATGACGGGGGGGGGGGGGGGGGGGGGGCTGAAGCGGCGGCAGCATAGGGGGCTCCATCGGAAGCAACAGCGGCCGGGGGGGTGGGGGCTCCATCGGAAGCAGCGACAGGGGGGGCTCCATCGTCGACGGGGAGGGGCCTCCATCGGCGGGGGGTGGGGTGGGGCCAGGGAGCAGCATCGCCGGGGGCGGGGAGGGGGGAGCAGCAACGGCAGGGAAGGCTCCATTGCCCGGGGGAGGTCTTGGATGATGGAGTGGTACTCAATGTAAATTTAATAAACAAAATGGGTATAATATAAAGGAATGTGACGGAATCTGATTAATTTTAACGGGTAAATTAACGAGGCTTAACAGCGGGGTCTGTAGGGTAAGAGTTAACAATTTTAAAGGGTTGGGAGAGGAACTACGATGTTTCAAAAGTCGTAGAGGTAATTGAAAAAGATTATAAGATCTGCTGGGTAAAAATCCCTATATGCTTTACAGTGTTCAAATAAAAGATACACAGAATACTTGAAATGATGGATAATACATGCACAAGTAAAGATATATGCATCCTTTAGTTAAATGATATGGCAAGTGTGTCAACTAATTGGACGATTGGTGCATTTCCTACACGCAACGATTTAAATCATGGACTAGTTTTCTAAAACATGATGGTCTTCCTCGGGAACTTTCGTCGTGCGCTCCCTTCTTCCAAAAACATGTCCAATTTGAATTAAACAATAAGCACGAAGCTTATACGACTGCACTAAATCAGGAACATATATATAATGCAATAACAACGCTGACTCTAAGAGGGGAGTTCGTACTTCGTACTGCATTCCCAAATGTTGTACTGCACAAACAATTGGGAGATAATAAATTGGGGATTTGCGCACTTATATTCTTTAAAACAGTGTAGTTACTTGTGTGATCCTACATTTTCCACTATTTGCACGGTAATCTCAAGATAACTACTTAATTTTTTTCGCCCTTGTCTCAGAGGTGAGTGTGTAAGTTTACTGGTTTAATTAGTGTGAATATAACGACCCATAGTATAAATATGAAAAAAGAGGTGGGACGAGTGTAATTGCAATATTTTGTAGGGAAATACGTGTAAAATTTCTCACCAATCAGCTCAATAGATAATTGGATTACCGTTGTGTCTCTCTGAGATATTCTAATATCAGTTATACCCATCTTTTTTGGGAATATTAGTTGTGCCTCTAACTTCTTTCGTTATATCACTTGTACCCCTCGGTTACTTTAGCCATCAATAAGTTAAACTTAAACATGGTTCAAACCATGGTGAAGTTCAGAGGGGCATAACTCTCCAATTCTAAATCTCCCTCCTCCCCCTTCATCTCCATCCCCATGTTATGCTGAAATCCATCTTCATCTCCAGAGAATCATGTTGCTCTCGTAGTCGTTGAAATTAGGCCCACCGATGTCGCAAATCACGAGAGGTTCTCACTGTAAGTATTGACAATGTCATTGAGGATGCTAAACCCCCAACGGTGAACGTGGCGATGCATGCCCCGATGCCTTTGAACCTCGTGTAGCCGTCGGCGTTGTAGTTGATATTGAGCTCGTTGCGGGTTGCTGGTGAGGTGGGGCTTTGCGATGAGGTGGTCAAGGAGGGTGAGGTTGAAATCAGCGGGGACAGAGAAGATGTGTAAGGGCGATGGACGAGGTGCCGTCTGAGGGTGGAGTCGTGGTGGGGGACGGGAAGGGTGGTGGGGATGATAGGGTAGCAACTGGAGGTGGGGTGGCTGCCAACACTATTACAGTTGGGTATAGGTGCGGGGCATGATGGGTAGAGGTGTGACGGGGGGGCAAACTCGAGGCGGAGGAGGAGGTGTGCAGGTTGGGTGTGGGGGCAGGGAAGGGAAGTGCAAGAGCGGAGTGGAGTTGCGGGGACGGACAGGACCTCAGGGCGGAGGAGGGGGCGCAGGGGCGGAAGGGAGGAGACCAGGGTGGAGGGGAGGGTGCGCAGGCTGGGTGGAAGTGGGGGGCAAGGGAGGGAGGTGCAAGGGCGCATGGGAGGTACGGGGACAGGGAAGGACCTCGGGGCAGGGGAGGGGTGCAGGGGCAGAGGGGGAGGCCATCATGGTTGAGGGGGAGGTGCGAGGGCTAGGTGGAGGTGCAGGGGTGGGGGGAGGACCTCAGAGCGACGGGGGAGGTGCCTGGGCGGGGAGAGGTGCAGGGGCAGGGGAGGGGGGTCAGGGGGCGGAGGGGAGGGCATCGAGACAGAGGGGGAGTTGTGCGGCCTGGGTGGAGGTACAGGGGCGGGGGGAGGACCTAGGGCGAAGGGGGAGGTGCATGGGGGAGGTGCATGGGCGAGGAGAGGTGCGGTGGTGGGGAAACGAGGCGTCGGGAGGAGGAGGGGGAGGAGGGGGAGGAGGAGGGAGAGGGAGAAAGAGATGGACATTATAGTCCTTTTTTTAAATTTAATTCTGGACGTGTCCCCAAAATTAACGTCCATTTGTGCTAAGCATGGACGACAATTAACCCAAGGGGCACAAGTTTGAAATGGTAAGAAGTTGGGGTCACAACTAAAAATTCCCAAAAAGAGAGGGACACAACTTATATTAGAATATCTCGGAGGACATAATTGATAAAAATCCTATATAATTAGGATAGCGATCAAAAATCGAATTGGAGGTGGAACTGGAACCTAGACAATTAGGATAACGATCACTTTTTTTGAAATCGATAAGGAGTCGAACCAGAAACCTTATCGAAAAGGTTAAAACGGAATTTAGATACCTAATTAATTAAATCGGTGATTGAACCCCAAAAGTGAATAATTGAACCGAACCGATGAAATCGAGATAACCAAATCGGTCCGGGTCCGGTTCACGGTTGAACCGATCGGACCAGCCGTCCGGTCAATTTAAAAATACTAATAACGATAAGATCTCTCCCCATGTTGACGATAATGCCTGGCGTGTCCTCTTATATTATACATTGAATACAGAGTCCCTTCTTTATAAGAAGAAATCCAAACACCATATATTAACATCCAACTCTAATTGTATCCGATTAACACGCCTTTTGGGGCTTGTCAGCAGAGAGTACTCTTAGGACTGGATAAATAGGAAACGAAAAATCAGAGCGGTGTTCACACAACGGGTGTATGACCCGTTCGTTTACTAACATCTCCCAACCAATTGCTACTAGGTCTAGGTTCAATCTAACCCATTCCAATGGATACCTGTATCTAATGGGTATCCAATTCAATTGAATGTGTAACAGGTACCTGTGGAATATCTCTTCAAAGAAAAAAGGGTCTCATAAATTATAACGATTGTCCATCTATTTACATGTATATGAATAAAATACCATTAAGTTAAGATTTATGTATTGCTCGATAATTTTAATAATTTTGAAGATGTGATGGAGATAAATGTGGAAGTAAAAAATGAAAATGCGCATGAATTAGATAACAATTCGAACCGGATATATCAATAGAGATAGAAAAAGCACCTTACGTCTTTGATTTTGTACGAAGGGTTCTTTTTTTATTCCCACGGCCCGGCTAGGTACTAGCCGGGCCCTTCCTTTTTTTGTTCCAATTAATCATTCATAAATCAAATGATTGATATGATTTGAAATAAAAAATCTTTGTTATTGAAGCAAGAACAAAACCCATTTTTATTTCCATAAGTGTTATTTTTTGTTATTCTTTTTAGTAATTTACTTATGGAATGGGACTACAATAAAAAATATAACTGCAACCAAAATAAAATAAAAAGAATAATAAAAAAATACTCAATCTCAGTCAAATAAAATAATTAATATAGAATTATATATAAGAATAAGAAATATATAATTAATTTGATAATTATCATCAATTTGATAATTATCATAATTATTTCGACTTATTTATCTCTTACATTATACATAAAGGGTTTAACTGGACCAATACATGATATTCTTGTAGTATTTCTGGGATCAGTTCTTATATTAGGAAGTCTAGGGGTAGTTTTATTTACCAATCCTATTTTTTCTACCTTTTCATTGGGATTGGTTCTTTGAAAGAGAATCCACCACGCGAATGATCCAGAAGATCCAGGGGTCTCAATATATTGATGTATATAAACCAGTTGATCAATGCGAGGGGTTCACCCAGCGTACAAAAAGCCTGGCAATAGAGACGGGGGTAGAACCCGTCAATGAGGAGCAGTAGTGAGAAAATTCTCGTAGCCGACAGGGTCATCTCTGAAGATGTTTAGGTTATTTGTGGTGCTGATTTGATTGATGATGAGACTCGTAATATTATAGGGCAGAATCAACACGTCACGACTCCCTCTGCTGCCCACTCTTTACCCCGACCGGATGACTGACCGAACAACATCTGTTTTTTTGAGGATCCACTATAATAGTGAGAAAGATTTCTACGTATCCTCCACCCATTCCAAATGGGTGTCTGATTCTAATGTATACCCATTTAATTTCATTGCGTGACGGGAATTGTGGAAATATCACATTTATTAAGCGGAGATTAGTTAAATATGAAACAAATGATCAATGAAAGTGCAAAGTTGATAAACATATATTTTTTTATAAATTCGTTTATCAATCTTGAAATTTATGTCATGTTGTTTTTGTCATCTCTTCTTCACGGATTTGTATATTCGGTTGTTTAATTTGAAATTGCCTCATAATTTTATCTCAGGTGTAGTTATTATTTTATTGCAGAATTGTTTATTTCAGACATTGTTAATGATTCCATGATTTTTTTTACATCCATCGATGTACATGCTCAAATGTCAGTTCATTATCATATATGTTTATTCATAATTTGACATATGTGTCGATATCCATTTCAAAATGCATACAGGTATGGATACACCTATTTTTATTTTAAGTCGCTCAATACACTTTGGGGGCAAAATACAATGGTCAACCTAGATACCTGCTTGAGCCGCATATTTTTAATACCCCCGGACAGCAGCAAAGATGCTCACCAATTGTTAGACGAAGGAGATGGAAAAAATATTAAAATGTTGGAACGTTTGTCTTTTTTTTTGTGAAAGATCATTCTATCACGTTCGTATTCATGGATAATGGAAAATAAAACGGATAATAGAATATATGGCAGGAAATCACAAAGGAGGATGCATGGTTGGATGAAGGAAGAAAATGAAGAATAACTTAACAGAAGTTGGAAAAAGAGCACACCACCTGCCAAATGGTGTTAAAACCAACTCAACATACGGTGGACAATTGTAATGTCCTAAGTTTAGATTCCCGCACTACAAGAAAAAATGGTTGTAACGACCATTTTGTATTGACGAAAACGTGTGTTGACGAATAAGACCGTCACCACAATCCTTATAAAGGGAAAATTATAAAACTCCACTGAAATTATAGAGAAAATTGCAGATTATGACATATTTTCATAGTTAATATAATTTCACCTCTTGAACACATGTTTCCTGAATGAAACGTGCCCTAAGCAATGATATAAATGAGTCCTCCAGCCACCACTTTCTGCTCCTCTCACTTCTCCAGAAAAACCCTAGGAACCTCGTAACATTCTCTACCATTGTGGGAATTGGTGGTGGAGGCCGAAGTCGAGGTGGAGCTGGAGCTGGAGGTGGAGGTGGAGGTGGAGGTGAAGGGCGAGGTGGAGGCGGAGGCAGAGGTCGACACGGAGCCGAAGGTCGAGGTGAAGGTGGAGGGTAAGGCGGAGCCGAAGGTCAAGGTCAAGGCGAATAGCGAGGTTGAGCCGGAGGTCGAGATGGAGGCAGAGGACGAGGTGGAGTCGGAGGTCAAGGTGAAGACCGAGTGCGAGGTGGAGTTGGAGGTTAGAATGGAGGGTGAGGTGGAGGCAGAGGATGAGATGGAGACGGATATCACGATGAAGGCGAATATCGAGGTGGAACCAAAGGTCGAGATGGAGGTGGAGGACGAGGAGGAATCGGAGGTCGAGGTGAAGGCAGAGAGTTAGGTGGAGTCGGAAGTCTGGACTGAGTACTAGGTGGATGCGACGGTCGAGATGAAAGTGGGGGTCGAGGTGGAGGCAGAGGTCACAACGGATATGGTAGGAAGGTAGAGCTGGAGGTCGACGTGAAGGAAGAGGCAGAAAAAACTGGCGAGATGTGAGGGCAGGCAATAATCAGTGGTCTGAGGTTGATGGTGATATGCGATGGACAAGTCACGACGGCTATCTGCTTTGTGGCAGTAGGTGGTGTTGATGATTGGAGGGCAGACCATGAGAATATTGGGTAAAATTTGACATTCTAATTTTACAGCATAGAAACCCATGCAACATATCTTTTCCTGTGTTTTTCTCTGTTTGCTTAAATTCTATGAACCTAATGCTATCTACAATTTTTCTATGCAGTATAATTAACTTGAAGCTCTATGAATTATATCTACTCTTTTTTTATGTCTTGGTTATATTTCTCTTTCCTTGCTCACAATAAAATATAAAGTTTGATTTTTCCCTTCCTTTATATGATGTCAGAGTTGGGTGAGTAAATGCTCCAAGAGACACCATTAAATATTATTATATCTCATTAAAGTCATCCAGAAGATCAAAAACAATTGTCCACCATCAATAGCGTAATCACAATACTCATGTTCCTGATTCAACTGAGATTTTGATCTCAGTAGAAATTGCTCTCTTTTGTTCTACCGCTGCAATCATCTGCTTTAACGGCAACTCAAAATCATTATTATAAAAAACGAATGCTGCACACAAAAAGTTGTTGAAGCCCAACGTATGTTAAAGCTCAGTTTTCCTTGTGTTGATTTGGTCATTGGATGTTTCACATGCAAGTGGTCTGATTGCAAAAATGTGGTAGAGCTGATTTACAACATCTGATCTCCTCCATGGATATTAGAATTAATATGTAGCAATGTTATCTCTAATTCACTTTTTGGTATGTTAGACTTCTCTTTCAGGTGAAAGATCTGAGGATTTATTCATGCAGTTCTTTTGTCACTGTTTAAAGATACACATTCACAGGTAGGATTGGTTATTGAAGTGAAATGCAGAGGTCTTACTTTATATGTATTGTACTCATCTACTGAGGCATCAACAATATCATTGTTTGCTATGGTACCTAGGAACAAGTAGTATCTTATGTAAATTTTATTTTATCACCGAATTTTTGAAAGACAAGGGTAGAAATCCTCACTCTACTCATTAGAAAATATTAAATATTGTGAGAAATGCAAGAAAATAAGGCCCTTTATGAAACTCTAAGAACAAACTTTGTACTGTCATTGTATTAATGTCATACTAACTGGGTGATGTAGTTCTGCAACTGCAGACATTAAATGTATGCTTCACAAACAGTTTAGTACTAATCTTTTGGTGTTTTCCGTTCATTATTTGGCATTTAAAATGTCCCTAAATTTTGATCTATTTATGTCTTTATATCATCCTCTACAAATGCGAATTGATCGACACAGTTAGCTTTTTTGCACCTATGATGCCACATAGTGAAGTTGTATCTTAGCCATGGATTGTGTCAACCACACTCTTGTCCTGCTCGATACAAAATGATCATCGGATTTGATATTTTGCTTAAGATTTTTGGTAGAGCTCATAGAGTAGGGATGAATATCTCTTATTACATCATGTGGATTAGATAACTGTTGCCATTCAGTCATAAAGATGACCTCGTTGAATGCATAAAATGGGTGAAGTGGATAGTTATCAATTGATTTGGCATATTTATAATGCATCTATCCACCTACGTAGGGTACATACATGCATTTTATATAATGCATATTACACGTGCAATTGGTGGGCATATTTATAATCCATCTACCTACACCGTGTACATGTATGCATTTTATATATGCATATTACAGGATCAATGGATGGAGCATGCACGGGGTGGGTGATCCATTGGACGTGAAGGTCATGATCTAAGGAAGGAGTGCGGGAATTGTGAGTAAAATTTCACATTCTTATTACATGTTTCATATTGTTTTAAAAAATTGTAGCTATAATCTTATCTATCCCCATGGTTCTAGTTATTCTATGCATTTCCTATTCCTATCATTCCTTTTATAATCATATTCCTATTAAAGATCAAGATTGCTTGTCTTTGACAATTTTGCTGGAATTGTTTTGCAATTAACAGTCATGGAGTGCAGGGATTGTTCTGCTATAATTGTTATCAGGCCATATGTACAGCTTTCTACTACCAAACTCGGAGGATTTTAGAAGCAAATATTTTCTACATGAGTTCATAGACAAAAGATTAGAGGGTTATATCCTGAGGAAGAGGTCTATATGGCAGGTCGTCTTGCCGCTCAATGTGGCAGTGCCGAGCTTCATCTACATCTTGACATGCAATAAGTGTTGGCCATAATGGAAAGTGTACTTGATATATACCTATGAATAGGCTCTGCTTACTTGAAGGTGCCACCATTATTAAGCTCGGTAGTAAGTATGAGTATCAAATTGATTTCATTTCACTGTATAGAAGAACTTCTTTAACAAATCATCACATCAACAATTTAACAAGGACAAAGTTCATTTAATGGACTAATCTTCTTGCTCCAGAGAATGTGCTAGAAGAATGACACTTGCGTCCATCGATGCTTTTTTTCTTCTCCTTATATTTGTCTGCAAGCTTTTTGTAAGATATAGAGTTCTGAAATTCTTTTTTATTTTAATAAAATTATCTCATTGCTATTAGTCAATGTGGGTGAGAGTTTGGACCTCATAAGCTCAATGTGAAAGCCTATTGATGCCTATCTCTTTACCAATGACAAGAAGTTCACGAGCAAATATCGCATCTCTTCCAAAGCTATATGCATCAACGAGACCGCGCTTCATGTGAGTTTCATCAATTATTCAAACAAAAATAAGCTTGTTGTTGTAGCACACATTTTACGTTGAGCTAGTAGTTTGTTCTACACCCATTGTTTCACATTTCCCTTTGACACTCATTGTTCCACTCTTGCTTTTTTCTATTGGATTTGAAATGAATTCTATATCTGTTATACCATGAGTTATGTAATCACAGTGAATTTCTAAATATTGGATATGTTTTATTCATTAGCACACTTATAATCTTATCATTTTTTAAGAAAGATCTACAATTAAATTTGTTGTATTCTGGATTAATTCCTAAACATAGCATTTAAATATGGGCTTCAGTTCATATATTCTCTATTCACATTATTTTCAGATTTGGCACATCAAACATCATAATTAATATTATTCTAAAATTAAAGACTAAAGATCTCTTTATGATTAGATTGAATATAATACTGTGTTGAAATCGTTGACAACTTTTTGTTGATATTTGAGTAGGTTGTTTTTGGATAAGCAATGCAAAATCAATAAATGTGACACATCTATAGTAGTACTTGACTGTTATGCATGAACTTGAGAAAATCAATTTTACATTGATTGAGTTATGATGGCATCCTTATTAGAAATGAACCAAATCTATTTGATTCCTAGAGCATTTATAACATGAGTGTGAGTATATCAAGTGACTGTTTATAATTTACCATGCCCATCAAATACACTCAAAAATTTATAATAAATTTACCATGCTCATCAAACACAATGCAAGATTCATTGCATTCTCAAAAATTTACCATGCTCATCAAATACAATGCAAGATTGATTGCATTCTCAGGTATCATATCCATTTTAATGTCATTTTGTTCATAATAAATTTATATTTACTAATTTCTTTCTTATCTTGTTATAGGACCATGATCAAAGTTGGCTTGGATCTAGAAATGACAAGTCATTTGTCCCTTAAAGAGGATACACAATCACTTTTTTTGCTGATTTATACAATTTTTCGATGGTGGTGACCATCACCATGATATTTTGTGTTCTATACGATATTGACTTTGATGGACATTAAATTTCTTTGAATATTTCTTTTGATACATCTTTTTAGTTTTTTAATCTCCCTATAAAAATACTAGTTGGTACATTTTTTCCTTTTGTGCAATTGGTTACTCAATCAATTTTATTTATTGTTAGTCTACTACTTCATCTTTATTTTCCAAGTTTATATATCTGTTGTGTTAGTCTGTTTTGTTAGATCTGGTCAACAACAATGAAGTGATCATGCCAAGTTCTCAAGGTTAGTAATTCATTGTCAAGTTGCTTGTTAAAGAAACTATGAGTAATTTGACAAGGTCGTGAATTTATCAAACAAATCCTAATTGATGTTTCACCAACTTCACTATCATTGTTTTTATTTTTGTAATTTTGTAGGGAAATCTCTTGAGCATGTGCAGTCATGGATTATTGTGATTATGTGAATACCATGGTTCCATTCATATGAATCATGACCATATATGTTAAATTGTAGGTAATATGTAAATCAGGCGAATCAAGATCAATTCTGCACCCTCCCAACTTTTGGATGTCAGTTTATTCAATTGTTTGACCTTTCTGCATCAGGTTTGATTGATCTTATAATTCACTCCAGTGATAATGTAGACATAATGGAATTGGTCAAACATCTTCATCCGTAAGGAAGGGAATATTTGTATTGTTCTCGCGCATTGTTGTTTTCCCCTTCTCTTTCCCTAATATTTTTGATACTCCTTTTAGGGATTCCATTGTTGGAAGGGACTAATCCAGCTTCATGCTTTCTTCGCGTTGCTATTGGTTACGAGTCTTCTTGCTATAGCTATCTCTGGAGAGAGGTTAATATTGACATATGTATTGAATAAGATGTACTCCTAATCTGCTTGATCTCCTGGAATGCTTTCCTAAAAAAATCTACTTGAATGTTGTGATTCTTGTCATGCCAAACAGCTTTTTTATGTAGATATTTTCCTATCAAAGTTTCAAGAGAACATATGGAACCCTGATGTCCTGCAATTTGGACACAAGGTATGTCTATCAAAATATCAATAGATATGTGGACATGTTTGTTTGGAACGGAATATAATGCTTAAACTCGAGACAGCGAGTCCATTCTGTTGTATCAAGATATACAAAGGAAAACGTTTTTGTTATTTGACAGAGCTTGGCTTGCAGGATTTGTCGCAGACTTTTCCCGATCACCCTCGGTTGGACACAGCGGGAGATCTGCCTCTCTTCGGCATGTCCTTGGTGCATAATCTTTCCGTGATTCTGATGTTGGACATTTTCAGGTGAGTGGGCTTTTAATTTAGTTGCTTAATTTCTATATGATTTGAAATTAATTCTGAACTTTATGTTACTTCTGTTTAATTAAATTTCATAGTGTGTCGTAGGGTATAAACTATGTTGCAGCATTGCTGCTCCTTGTTATGAAGATAGAAGAGAAAGATGCATTTTGGATGCTTTTTGTGTTGCTGGAAAATGTTCCAGTGAGCGACTGCTACACTGACAATCTATCTATATGTCATGCTGAACAGAGGGTCTTCAAAGATTTGCTGGCAAAAAAATGCCCATGGTAGCTCTCAGAGTGAGCGTTGTTCATGGATGCTTAACAGGGTATGGTCGTCGTCATCGAGTTCGAGCGAGGAGGAGACCAACGCAACAAGATCTCTTCGTTGCGCACTGAGGGAGCCAATACACTCTCCTCAGAGCCACTGCAACATAAGGACAATGTGGAAGGAGACCGTGCTGCTGGAGCTATTGATGGAAAACCAGTTAGATCTCTGCAGCCCACGAGCTTTGTCGAGTTGTTCTGCTTTGCAGATGGGTTGGATTGTATATTGATGAGTATCGGTACTGTCGGAGCTCTGGTTCACGGCTGTTCACTTCCTATCTTTCTCCGGTTCTTCGCCAATCTTGTAAACTCCTTTGGGTCGAACACTACCGATACCGATGCCATGGTTCACCAAGTTTTGTCAAGGTAATGAGAATCGAAATGTGGGTCTGATTCAATAGTTGTTTCTCTTGGTTAATCGATACTTTTATCTGTTTGCAGTACGTGCACTACTTCCTGGTGGTAGGAGCTGCGATCTGGGCTTTGTCGTGGGCCGGTGAGCTTGTTCTTCGTAGAATTACCCATCAAGCTTCGTAGTTCGGTAGCTCATGGCTCAGTTTGGGTTTTTTTATGAACAAAGATATCGTGTTGGATGTGGACTGGGGAGAGGCGGAGCGTCAAGGTAAGGATCAAGTACCTAGACCCTGCTCTGAATCAAGATGTGTGGTACTTTGACACGCAAGTCCGGATCTCCAACGTCATCCATGCCATCAATGCTGATGTTGTATCTGTTCAAGATGCTATCAACGAGAAGGTGGGAATGCTCCGATACATGGCAACTTTCGTAGCTGGATTTGTCATTGGTTTCACAGCATCGTGGCACTGGAGATAAACGGGTTGCGTTGATCGTTGCCTTGTAACCCGAAAATAGGGTGATTGTAGATCTCGTCTCAAGGACAAACATGTAGCCATTGATGCAGTTGTTCTCATTCTTTTTTTATATATGTTAAAGTTTGTATGCAAGAGTGTCACCATTATATACACATACTTTTTGATATAATCTACATGTATATTTATTGATATTTATATAATTTTTCCCAGGCAAAATAATTTTCATTTGAAAATTCCAGGTAGTTGAGGTTGTGGTGACAGATCAAATTTGTCGTTACAACTATCTTTCTTTTATTACTTTGGTGACCAAATAGACGTCACAATAAACATTGTAACAGTCTTGTTGTCACTACAAACTGTAGTGACCCAGCTTTTGGAGATGGAACAATGGTGACGAATTGGTTGTCCTAATAACCATTTTCGTCACTACAAAATGTCATTCCGTCACTACAGTTTTGACACTAAAAGTCCATTTTGTTGTAGTGCCGGTCCATTATCGAGGGAAACTGGTCCCAACAACTTGTTGAGTTCGAGTCCAATTGAACATGTTGGCAACTACCCAAAATGCTTAAGCCCAAATTGTCAAGTAGTAATCTCCACCACTTATAAACCACACCCACACTTTGTGAGTTTTAGATGTGATACTATGTTTGGGGGTATGAGTGTTACAATAATGGATATCCTTTTGTAGACAAGCTCCAAGAGGGAAGCCAATTAGAGATGGTAAGAAAAAGAAGACATGATCACTTCATCCAACTTCATGTACTTCCGATTAGGGAAAGTCCAACTCTTGAACCACTTGTATGGTGGAGGAGACATGAAAGGATTCATTGCAAGGCATGCTTAGAACAGGTCTTGCATCAGGAAGTTGACACGGTTAGATGTCAAAAAAATAATAACACATGGTGGCCCCCTCTATCATGGTTGGAAGGGAAGGGTGGAAGGTGGTGTTGGATCTCCTTGCACAGCAAGAAACGAGAACACAATAATGGAGATGGACAGCTAGCTTGAACGGAGGGTAGTATGAGGTGGAGAAGACAGAAGCATAGGGACAGAGGGCAGCCTCGCGTGTTGGTGCACATGACCGTGAAGAGAAGGCACGTAACTTGGGTGAAAATTTTCCAAAAATAAGAAAAATTTAAGATACAGGGAGGCAAAAGAATGACCACTTAAGGAGGGATAATAAATAACTAGAGAAACAAGATTTATCTCTTACTCTTTGTCAATTGCTTTTGAAAGGTAACGAATACATAAATAATGTAGTTGAAGATAAAATTAATAAGGTACCATGATGTGATAGATTTAGTTTCGGATAATAAATTATGGACAAATTCCATTAATCTCGGGATAATAAGAAGACATACTGCTGGTAAATAAGGTGAGAAAATGAAAAGAAGGAGGTTTATTTTCAATTGTCACTTCTTCGTAAAGATTTTATTTTGGTGAGATGAATGAAAATTATTCATATTCCCTATTTTTTATTGTTTCAAAAATATGGAATAAATGTTGTTTATCGTGAATAAGTAAAAAGAATTGTGGAATCTGTAGTGTGAATAAATAATAAATAACGATTATTATTTTAAATCGGAGGATAAAGATGAAGTGAGGTAGTTGTGATATAAAGAATGAACATAGCTATAATTGTTGGAAACAAGGAAAAGCTCAGATTCCATACGAGGAAAATTGCTGGGATTTCAATATGCCTATTTTCCAGAAGAGCAGAAATGTTTGATAGGCTAATACGCTACGTACAACATGTATGTTCCAAACCGAGAGTTGATGACCGCAATAAGTGTACGGACTCATGCAATTGAAAACCATAGAAACCCATGCAACCAACAACCCGCTCCGCCCACAGATACAAAATCTTTCTACCTGAGCGTGGGATCGTTCAACTATCTGCTCAATGGAAAAACTGTAGGCACAGGACTCCTCCCACTTGTCTTCGTATTTTTTTAAATTGATAGAAGGAGATTTGGATGCCCACCACCTTCGGAGAAAGAAAGAAAGAAAGAAAGAAAGAAGAAAGAGGGGAGCCCTTCACACACCGCTTTTGACTGTGTCGTCGACGCGCCTAATCCTCCTATTATTTGATTTGGCTCGGTGGAGCTGGTCGTGCGACTACCGCGTCATCGCTCTCACAAGAAAGTTCCCAATCAGATCTTGCCACGTTGCATGGGAGTATGGATGCCACACGCCTTGCCCTGTTCTCCCCACTATGACGGCGACGCTCACCTCACCCAGTGGCACTTGGACACCTGTGACAAGGCGCGTGGCTACCACGGGCCGATTGAATGGCTTGGAATGGCCGAACAGGCTCCATTTTCTGTACAGGGATGCCTCAGTCATTTTTTTATGATCAAACTCCATTGGAACTGATCTTCGTGGCTTTAAATATATTAAATTATTACGACAATTCAATGAAATAGGAGCAGGAAGCCTCTCTAAAACAATTTAAAACTCTGTTCTGCCATCGTTGAAGAAAAGTAGATGATTATAGTAATGAACGATCATATCTCGGAGATCGTCATCACCCAGCTGGCAGTGGAACCCATAGGAAAAGATGCGATGGATTGATGTCGAAATGGTGGTACTGGAAGAGACGAGGGCATCCTACCCACGTTATATTATATTATCTAAGAGGAGGCGTAGGGCCTCCGAAGTAGTGGTTGAACGCACTACCGAGGAAGACGTTTAGATGCTGCTTTGCAAGTGTGGTAACCACGCGCCCATCTTTTTGTGTGGCTGAAACCACGGTTTGCTACACGAATTTCTTCAATATTTAAGACCTGATCCACTCCAATGCGGGCTTGTCGGACGGCCGTCGTAGCCTTATTGTTTGCAAAAGACTGGAATCGATTTGTATTAAATTGGACCGGGTCATACGTGACGTCGTTTACTTCTTCGGTACGGTGCGAAGGGACCGTGTATTCAATCAAATAGTCTTCACAATGTACTCTGGTCAAGCCTCAATCGCATGTCCTATTCTCATATCCTCCTTTTTCACTTGCGCCTAATCGAGGAAATATGAAAAATTTTGGGATTTTATTTATATTTATAAATAGAGAAGAAGGTCTTCCATAGGAAGTTTCATTATCTCTTTCTCTCTCTCTCTCTCTATCTCACTGATGACACAGCCATGAGGAAATTCATAATCGGTTGAGAGCAGGGGCGGAACTAGTATATATTATGGGGTGGTCATACACTCACATCATAATTATACGTCACTTGTACAATATATTAAGTTTTTAATACGATCCATCCGTAATTATATTATAATTACTGTTGTTAGAGAAAGGTTCGAGAATCATTAAATGATTAAGTGGTAAAGTGGTATTGTTATTATTTTGGAGACCAATGTTCGAATCGTATCTCCATCAATTTTACTTTCTTTTGTATGGTTTATCCAATCACCTCCAAAGTATCAAAATAATTTGATATAAAACTGTATTCTAGTTTATTTATCTCTCCTATTATTTTTAGTACTTCTTTTAAATAAAATAAAATTTATTATTTCCTTTTTATTATTGTTCGAAAATTTTACTTGATAATTTAGCCTTTTTTGCATGGATTTAGAGAAACTTAAATTATTATAAAAATAACCATTGAAAATATCAATCTATTTGAAATTCTAACGTCAATAATAAATTTAAATCCTATGTTTATCAAGAATGAGAGAGGTGCATTTTAAAAATATCAATTATATTTAAAAATATCATTCGAAAATAGATAGATTTTTTTCATTTTTGAGCATACATAATAATTGTCTACTCGGCCCCTTCTTGATGGAATTTTTGGTTCAGCCTCTAGTTGAGAGTGGTGGTTATTTTATTGGTAGCAGTAAAGTAATTTTTTATTTATGAAACAAATGATATCAGATTACAACACCACTACGGTTGGGAATTGTTGAATAGAGGGAAGGAGCATATAAGATGGTGTCCGAGGTGAAGTACTGTGTTTAAGTACATGTTTTTAACATTGAAATTGTTTTTGTGTATCTTAAAATTATTTTTAGTTTATATTATTAAAAAAGGAAATTACATATAGTGTAAGATAGGTTTAAGCATAGGAAGCATTGGAATTTGCAACTATATCTGAACTCTTTCATTTTTATATAAGTTGAGTGCACTTGTCTAGATATTCTAAGATTTTTATGACATTTTAAAAGTTAATTCTAATTTTTGGAAATAATTACTTGATAAAATTAAGAAAAATAATTTATATCCCAGGACTTATAAATCTATCAAACAAATACTACAAAATTATTAGTCGATAAAATTATTCAAATGGTAATAAACAATAAAGGAACTATCCTAACGATAATAAATATTGAAGGCACTAACAAAAAATCAATAGGATATACACTTTAAGTACATGTGAATTGTTTAATCTATCTAATAAAAGTGGATCTAAATAAAATAAATCAATAAATATGCAAGGCTAACCAATAAAAAACATCCCCTAGAATTATACAAATTTAAGAGGATACCTAGGCCCTGACGAGGACATGTTCTGGCTACCATATTTACAAGGGTCTTGCAAGGAGTTTACATGCAAAATATCATTATAAATTGAAAAGAAACAAAAAGTGGTGCCACCTTATTTTCATCCACCACCAGGAGTGAGGAAATTGTCAGGATAATCTTAAGGAGTCTGAGTGGATCGTAATGCTCTTCTGGATAGCCACAATAACAAATCTCAAACACACAACTTTACACATCACTTTTAAATTACAAAGAGATATAAATAAATAAATAAATCACAAAGTATACAAGGACTTTGTATGAACATCCTCTTAAGTAAAAAGCACTACATGAGTATTCCAGACTCAGACTTTCAAGTGACCGATCCTCGATAATCTTTTACTTAAACTTGATTGTTTCTGCATGCACCCCACTATATTACAATGAGTTGATTACACGACCAATTCCAACCATATTACACAATTATAAACCTCTTAATAACATCGATAAATTAAGAGCAATCAAAATGGGATTACTTGATTCGAAAATAAAATTAGTGGACCAGTGAGGTCATTAGTTGGCTGGTTTAAAAAATAATCAATTGAAAAGGGGTTGAGAATCAAATACATATATAATAGTTATTGATGAGGCATGATTCTCTTCGAGGTTATTTAAAACACTTACAAAGAAAAGTACAAGTTATAAAACTCGATAAAGGAAAGATTTCATCTTGCTTTGAACATGTGTTCCTTTCCTTAAACTTTGAGGATGAAAATAATCTTGAGTTCTTTATCTCAAACTCTGTCATCTTCTTTAAACTTTTGAGATCCCTTTACTTGAGCTTTTTCTTAGTCCTAACTTTCTTAATTTTAACCTAGTTGCATGTTAAAAGCTACAAGTTTTGTTATCAACAAAACATACATGCTTATGCATGACCTACTAGTCTCTCCCTTTTTGATGATGATTAAATAATTATGTGTTTGTAAAAATAAAGTGTTGGTATGAACACTTTGAAAACAATTCTGCAAAATACCTTTTGAGAATGTTTTTTCTCTTCTCCTTTTGGGCGTGATCAAAAAGATTTAAAAAGGTACTAAATAATATTCATGAAGATATTCTTCACCCCCTTTTCTTGAAAAATACTATTTTAGAAAAAAAATCTTTTTTGAGCTCCCCATAGGATCGATCTTCCTCTTAATACTTGCTTAAAGGCTCCCCTTTGAGATATCATTGGATGGTTCATAGTGACATGCATGCTTAACTAAATGCGAACTTGTCCAAACTTGATACCTTTTTCAAGATGGAAACATCCATCTTTTATTTTGCATTAGACTTTGTGGTTTCCATTTTGGACAAATATGCTGATATGGACTCCTCCATGTGTTTTTCTCCTTTGATGATCTTCGATAGCTACAATTTTCTTTTCTAGTGCCCTTTGTTATTTAATTCTACCGTGTTTAAATTTTCAGAATTCCTTTGAAATTCAAATCCATTTATTTCTCCTTTTATTTCTAAAATTAGATATAGAAGCATGAGTATGTGATCGTTATTTTTTATTTTCAATATTAGAATGAAAATTATTATTCTTCTATACTCGTTAATATCTTTTTTATAAATTAATAAATTTAATTTTACAACTACTTAAAACATTCTCTAGCAAATTTTTTATTTCTTTAAAGCATCCAAGTAATATAGCAAAAGAAATTTATATTTTGTAAATATTATTCTTTTTCATATTTCATAAATGATATGAGAATGCACTGAAATGGTAAGAATAAACTTTTATTGGTTAGTGTTATATGAGTAATTCCTTGCTGTGAACACAGTGTATAAATGGAAATTGTAGAAGTGCAAATGGGATGTTTATTTTATCCAGCAAGGTTGAACTCGAGAGACTTCTGAAGAGCTACCTAACTATAAATGATCCAGTATGGATTTTTTGTGTTTTTGAAATATTCTTTATTTTTACGTGGTTTTAAATTGTAAATTATTGTTTTTGTTTTATATCTTTATATATTATTTTTATATTTTCAGTTATTTTAGATTCTTTTATTAAATGATTTTGAATTCTTTAACTTTTAGGATCTTTAAACAATATGAAGTGATAACGAACTGGTAGAAAAATAAAGAGGTAATTTTTAGATTTTTTTAGTTTTGAAAAGGTTGTTTTAGAGCATTTTTTGGAGTTTTTAGATTTTAGGGTATTTTATAAGAATCCAAAGGAAAAATGGAATAATTAAAAGTTAGAGATAAGAAAATAGAAAAAGAATGAAAATGACCCTAAAAATATCAAATCGATTTTCATGACTTAGAGGACAATAAGTAGATAAAATGGTTCATTATTTTCTAATTTTGAATTTTATATATTTTATGTGTTGTTTCTAAGTTTTGCAATATTTTTGGGTTTTTTATCAAAAATTCATGGAATTTTTAAATGTTTTTTGGACAGATTTATATCTAATGGAGTTGCATTGAACTTTTAGAGTTTTTTCGATAGAAAAATAGTTTTTCAGAAAAATTAAGGCATACAATAGCTTTTTGATTTTTACTTTTTGACAAACAAGAAAATGTTAATTTGAAGCCTTTTGTCACTTTAAGCAGGGTCAGCTACATGGATTCTTTCTCAAATCCAAGTTGAAAGAGCCAAATATTTTTTACGCTAGTAGTCGTCTATCTAACACAAACCCCACGAGGAAGGATTTGAACCCTAGTATTTTGTGTGATAGACACACTTCACTACCATGTACGTCTAGTTCGAGGCTACCGGAAGGTATATTTGATTTTAAAACATGATGTAATATGTGTTTATAATAAGCTCACCAATGTGCAAACTATAAAATCTCACAAAATGACTTGGCAGAAATATAGATGTACCAAAGAGATACCAATATGCCATTTATGATATATGAATTTAATTTGTCGAAATATACCATTTCTTTTCAATAATTATATTAAATCAAAATGAGCTCCTAAAATTTTCAATCTTGAGTATGAATTGCACCATGAACCATATATCTTGCATAAAAATGGCATTTTAAAATTAATGCATGGTTTAATAGATATTAATTAGTTAATGTATGGACATAAATGAAAAAAATAAAGTTTAAGTTCTTTTACAAAAATGAGCAATGACCATGGTTTCTATTAAGTTGGTCAATCAACATTAGCCCACACGTCCCCTTCTGCCTCTTTTTTCTCCTTTAGTGTAGGTATGATTATATCGAATTATTTTTCACATGGATTAGATCACATAATAAAGACTTTTGGCATCTTTGGATCATACCAAGGTTCACATGTTCTAGTACAATGCTTTGAATCACAAACAAGGAAGCTTTTCACAAGTTTAGATAATATTCCAAAAATCATGTAACTTGGACCATACATCAAGTAACCTTTACAATAAATTAGGGAAGTAATGGAAAAGTTATTGAGAACCTTTTTTAAATCAAGCCTACATAATCTATATGCTAGCATTATGTATCCATGACGTAGACAATAACATTAGAAGTGTAAGATATTCAAACTAGAGATAAACAAGATAAGATAATGGAAGTTGGTCACATGTGGAATTGAATCACATATTAAAGCATACCTATAACGATTCATAGAGAGACAAAAGTGTGGACACTGATTGCAACTTGGGAAGAGCATATAGCAACATTGCAGAATTTCTTTAAACACTCTTTCTTTCTTGCATGTAAAGTTGTATGTATCTTTTCGGTACAAGAAAGAAGAGGTTACTATCTCATATAGAAGCAAAATAGCCGTTAAGACTTAATAGAGCCATTGGGGTCTATGTTAAGAATAAGACCATCTTTATAAATATTCTTGAAAAATAGAATTAATGGATCGATTTAAAAGAGTGATAGATTTTGATCAATCTGTTAAGTAAAGTTGAATGATAGAATAACTAACCATTGGAGGGCTCATTTGAAAAGTAACTTATCAGATCAATTGAATGATCGATCAGGAAATAACTAGTATCAAGGAAAATCCACGGTCCGACCCCATCATCTCCGTCTCGTAGGAACTACGAGATCACCCCATGGATGCCTTTGGAATCCAAGTGTCATGGATCCATCATAGATCATGTTCAATTTCCATTAGTCGAAGACATATTGTTCGCTCTCTTGTTGGAAAGTAAGGGTCGGAGAAGGACAATCACTCGTTCATAAAACCAGCATTCTTAAAATCAAAGACTCGAGCAGAAAAGTGTGGAGAGCTCTTTGTTCATGATTCTCATGTAGCTGGATCCTCCAAAACAACAAGAATCTAATCTTGAGAATGTGATTCCAACTCAGTATCTACATGTTCTATTTCGAGTAAAAATTCGCTTAAATTCTATTTGCGCATATAGGGCAAATGATATCAGTACCACTGACTTCCTTTTGTTAAGACTACATTTTTGAGAACCCACTTCTTCATATCTTCTGCCAAATTATTCGATATATTTTAAAATTTTATTAATTGAAAATTTGAGATAACTCCAATGTTTTAAAAAATGATTCATGACATAAGTTATAAAGAAGCCATTGCAATTGTCGAAAACACTAGGCCTATTAAAGGCATAAAAATTGAGAGGCGGTTAAATCAATTAATTTAGCTAGTGATACAAAATAACCAATCAGGTCAAAAAAAGTGATCGATCAAGATCCAGTGTTAGTCAGTAATCAAAAGTAATCAGATAAAATTTGATCATCAAGTTATAACAAATGATCGATTTGTTTTAACTAATAGCTAAAAAAGATCGATCATGTCTTAAAAAGTGATGGATCCGATTTTAATCAGCTATAAAAAGTGATCATCATCTATTAGAGGGCTCCTTTAAAAAGTGATCGATCTAATTAATTAATAAATTGATCAAGAAATAATTAATATCAAAAAATGTTCGACTACGTTGCAAAAGTGTTTGATAACGTTATACAAAGTGATCTATCGGATCATAAAATATAATCGATTATGTTTTAATCAATAATGAAACATGATTACTCATGTCACAAAAAGTGATCGATCGGATCACAAAAGTAATTGATTAGGTTTAACTAGTTACCAAAAGCGGTCCATCAGATAAAAAAATGATGCACCATATTTGAGTTCTTTATGCAAATTGACCTTTTGAGTATATGAATGCTCTTATATGATCATGTATTCATGTCTATATGCATATGTGAGACGTCACTACAAAATACGAAATACATCAGCGTTTGAGTAGAGAATGTGTAGATCTCGATCTTTTCTTTGGATGCTTGGATTTGATATCTTTGCCAGTTATGCATGTTACAAAGTTACGATAGTCTGTGTGTTTGTCGATCATTGTGGGTACCATTATTAAAATAAAGGCTTGGGATGCAAACCACTAACAACTAGGGTTTTAGTGTGTGAAAAGGGTAATCAACATATGTTTTTATATGCTAATTTATCAGATTTAGGTGAATCTCGCAACCAAATTTGTATCACTTAATTCAAGAGGCACTTAACCCCCAATTGCCCTCATCCACGTCTTCTTTTTCCTCTTTCCCATGCCACTCAACACCAGCACATTCCTTCAAGGATCTTGACCCTCCATGTGGTGGTTTAGAACACCATCCACCGTTAGATTTTAACTCCGCCTCTGCGACACTCTTCTAAGTAGCCTGCTCCAGTATGCTTGATTAGAGCCAATGTTGCATGATCCTCGCTTGGTTGCTCTTCATCATGTATGCTTGCTCCATGGCCCTTCAGATGATGGACTAGTCAGATAGGACGGATATTGCCCTCGGATGTTGGATGACTCGTAGAGTTGCATGTATCTTTTGTAAAGCTCCCTCCAATCCTAGAGCATTAAGCTTGCATGTCCTAACTCTAGCTGCAGTGACGGAGAGAGGGGGAGCGGCGGGTGGGGGCTTAGCCCCCCAGCTCTCAACGAAAGTTCATATTTATATTTAATATATGGTATTATATATAATCTAAATACATTGTTTAATAGTTAAAATATACATATTAGGTATAATAGCCCCTCATATCTGAACAAAAAAATCAATATATATATATATGATATAATTACAACAATTAATCGTTAACATTACATGATGTGCATAATCGGATACTGACACATATGTATATGTCCATCATCATACCCATTTATAAATCGTCATGGATTAGTTTTTATTTAGCATATATGGTATAGATAACGATCTTTCTTTTTTTTCTTTGCATATTAGGATATGGATGGATACCTCTTTCATTTTTTAAGATCTTAAAACGGATATGATTGCATATATTTCTAGTATATACATAGAGGCGCTTTTTTTTTATTTTTTTCAAAAAATATCACATGTATATTCATCCCTATATCCCTCCTATATGCCATTCAAATTTTGTTAGAAACAGAAACTCCTACGACCACCATCCGGATAGTCATTTTTTAACGGTAACATGATTTTTTAAATCGACACCATCTCGATGGAGGCCTTAGGAGTCTCTGTTTCTGACGAAATTCGATGGCATATAGAACGGATATATGGATGAATATACATGGCGATATTTTTCAAAAAATAAAAATAAAAATATTGAAAATGGCGCGGGGGCAGCCATTGTTGGTTGCCCAAGGGGGCAGCCCCATTAAACTCATATATATATATATATATATATATATATATATATATATATATATATATATATATATATATATATATATGGGTTTAATGTGGCTGCCCATAAGGGGAAGCTAACGTGGCTCCCCCACTCTATTTTTCCCATTTTTTTATTTTTTTTTAAATTTCTTCCGTGAATATTCATCACTATATTCCTATATTATGCTATTAAAAATTCGTGCGAAAAAGAGACTCCTACGGCCTCCATCCAGACAGTCATTTTTTACGGTAACAGAATTGCTAAAATCTACCCCGTCTGGATGGATGCCGTAGGAGTCTCTGTTCACACGAAATTTTAATAGCATAATATAGGGATATATTGATGAAAATCTACGAAAGAAATTTTCAAAAAAATAAAAAAATGGGGCGGGGGGAGCCAAGTTAGCTCCCCCTCAAGGGGGCAACCCCATTTTACCCTATACATATATGGAGACATGCATATTTATATCTGCATGTTTGCAACCCTATTTTATCTGCATCGATTTTAAAATAGTATGCGGATACATGTACACATGTCAAAATACGTATAATACATATGATAAGGGATTGGTAGACATTTATATATTTTTTTCATCCATATAAGTAAAATGTATTGTATAGTGTTACTTGTTTGAACATATTAAATTTAATGACATTACTTAGTAGAGTTTAATGGGACTGCCCCCGCACCGTTTTCGGCATTTTTTTTTATTTTTTTTATTTTTTTTGAAAAATATCGCATGTATATTCATCCCTATATCCTTCCTATATGTCATTCGAATTTCGTCAGAAACAGAGACTACTACGGCCTCATCGAGATGGTGTCGATTTAAAAAATCCTGTTACCGTTAAAAAATGACTGTCTGGATGGAGGCCGTAGGAGTCTCTGTTTCTGACGAAATTCAAATGGCATATAGAAGGGATATAGGGATGAATGTACATGCGATATTATTCAAAAATAAAAAATAAAAAATGCCGAAAACGGTGCGGGGGCAGCCCCATTAAACTCTACTTAATATCACATTAATAAATATATATTTCAGTGATATGAAGAGTTTTGTAGGGATCTTTTTGTCAATACGATATTTATAGATATTATTTATGTTTGATTATAAGTTTATACGGGTATTTTTTATAAAAAATACTTTCCCAATTTTAGTTTCAATCAATTACAAAATTATTGGAAGCTCACCTTATAGATTGAGTTTGTTTCCACACACCCAACCTCATAAATTAAAACTTCCGTTAATGTTTACATATCGTCCAAATTTCTCTCAAACCCGATATCATTTCCTATTTTATCTTAGTGATTAAAAGTCCAATAAATATTTAAGCAACTTAAATCATATTTAAAAGAGAACCAGACTCTTTACCATTGATATAAAATAGAAAATGATCGTGGATTTGGGCGAAAATCGAAGGATATGTATAACATTATTCGAAGATTTATAGGTTGGATTTCAAGAAATAAATTTCAATAAAATAGCTTTTGTAACTCACATTACAATAGAGGAGCCCCTGCCGAAATACTAACAACTAAAATGACAAGGTAAATTAGATAAATAATTTGTCCCCTCCCCACCCCACCTCCAAATAATTTAGCCCCCCCAAGAAGAATTTTCTGGCTTCGTCCCTGTCTAGCTGCAACACGATCCTCTGCATCTGCGGCTTTCAGTTCCGGCAATGAATGAGGGAAGGGTGATGGAAGGGAGTGGAATGAGGATGAAGGAAGAATAATGACTAGAGGGAGATGCGGATTACTTTTCTTTGGAGTGAGGGGTGTGAGGGATAAAAAAGGAAGAAGAGAGTGAGGGCAAAAAAATTTGCACATTTAGAAGGACCAATCAATAAATACTTTTATTACATTTCAGTCTTTAAAGTCATACTTAACGGTTCTACTAATGGGTTCTAATGGCATGAGCATATGGTATAAAAACGGATCAACTGTTAAGAAATTATAGTGAAATTTTGAATTATGGAAGCATCAACATGTTGTTATATATATACAAAGATATGTACGTAAATATCTTTCACATTTTATATTTATATGCTTATATAGATATAAATTTCCACTGGTCAACGAGTGAGTATCGTAGTTGGTTCATCCTGAAAAAAGGTATTACACAAGCGGGTCTATATTTATTAGGGATTTTTACACTCATAATTCTGAATAATTCCACAATAACATCCATAACCCCATATAATTGCGAATTACATGAGAAACCTCGAGTAATGCTTAACTCTTACATTACATAACCCTCTGTTATATTCTGTTTAGGATGAACGTTATAGTTGACGGTTTCCGTCGAAGAAGACAAAGCTACCCCCTAAAGTTCGTTTTTTTTTCAAAACATGACATCGTGCCCAACTCCTCCCTTGCTCGAACAACGGGAGCCACGTGCCTGCTCGAAGCCCCCCTCCCCACCGTTCCTTGCAAGCCCGTGCCCAGCTCTCCTGTTGCTGATGGAGCCTCGCGCCCCCGGTTCTCTTCTTCCCCTGAAACACAGGAACAGAAGCTACCCCTCGAGGGATGGGAGTTTCTTTTTACTTTGAATTAATTTTAACCGTTAGATTGATACTAAGTTAGATTAACTCGATGGTTTGGTTGGGGTTACCATTGAAACTAACAAAACGTTATGGGTGTGAGATGGAATAACTATCCAAGGTTTCTCATGTAAGTCATGATTATACAGGGTTATGAATGTTATTGCGGAATTACTCAAGGTTATGGATGTGAAAATCCCTATTTATTATAGTTACAAATGGAGATTTTTTCTTTTGAATTTTCCTCCGTTCACATAAATAGCAATTAGCTTTAACCTCTAACCGGCCAAATACAGAAAATAAAAAACTAAGATTATAAAGTATAATTTGGAAATTGAGGATTGAAGGATGCTCATGTCATTATACTTTCAAGGAAAATATAAGATCTCCAACGAAGAGGACTCTTTCTTATAGCACCGTAAAATGAAAAGAGATTACCTACACAGCTTATCGGATTCCAATGGAAAAGGGGAGTTCATCTATGCCAATTAGATGTGAATGTCTGAAACAAAAATCCATTAGAATTCAAATTTAAGCATCGTCTCCCGTATATAACAATGCATCCGAGTTACAATAACAAATTTAGTCTAACTCGATTTGCCAATAATTACCTTCTCATCCAAATTGTGCCTCGCCAATTTAGGTCTGGGAGCAGATCTTCTGCAGTTGTCCCTTGTCCCTTTCTTTTTTTTTTGCAAAATATTATTGAAAAATCTAACTGAATAGTTTCAATAGAGAGAGAGGACATTCCTCTAAAGTAACTATCAAATTTTGTCTCAACTCGATGTTTATAACATTTGATCTTAATGGTAAAAAAATAAGATTTTTTAAGATCCCATGAATGCTCAATTTAACTTTGACCTTTAAGACAAAATAACTACGAAAATCAGAGTGATACGAAAATTGAATGGTATAGAACAATATGTCCATGGTCGGATTTTTCACAGATTCCGCCAATAAAAATAAGGAAGAACAGAAGGCCTGCTCTGTTTTGTGCCCTCATGGTTTCATTCGTACAAAGGGAACTCCGATCTGCACATCCTCAATAATCTTAAACTTGTAGGTAGACCCAAATGATTCGACGCCGCAGTTCCAATCACTTGGATCCACATACCAAAGTCATCGAATCCTTCACGTTGAAGCAGCTAATCTTAACACAAGTATTCACAAGAATGATAATCTCCTCTCTATGCTATGCAACCATATCAATAAAAACTACAGTCTTTCACAGCCACTCGATCGGTCTATGCGACTAATATGAACAAACAATAAAAACTACCCAACATCCCTCAATTTCACAAGCACAAGCTCAAATCTAACTTGACATCCACAATTCCGGCCTCGCCATCGCTGAACTCGTCCTCTTCGGTTGATTGCATCGACCCTTCCGCGGTCAACATACTCTCGTTCTCCTCGCTCACCCTACCCGGTGAAACGTAGAACTGCCCCCATCTTGGATTGGTCGCAGTTGCAGCAGCGCTCGCGTGCTTGAACTGGGCATGACTTGCTCTCGCAACCTTGTGTAGGTCGACGACGTCGGTGTCATTCTTGAACACATGCCTTAAGCCAAAGGCTCGGAGCGACTGCAGGGGCACCCCTGCAGCCGTCTCCGAGGTCATCTGGACAATCGGGGAACCCTTGAGGACGGCTTCCACAGCCCTCTGGCAAAGCTGCCAATTCCCCGACCAGAGGAGGCCTACCGAGCCGTAGGTGGGGTTGACGACCCGCCCGCAGGCTTCGTAAAGCAATGATCTGAAAACATCTGCATACATAACTATCGTCAGTATCAGATCCGAACCGTCACGAAAGCTCCGGCGTGTGCAATTACCGTTGTTTAAGAAATGTGCTGACCTGGACGATGGCGTTCGGCAGCAGCATTGACAAGGTTGATGAGGCCGGCACGGCCGTAGAACTTGGCGAGGAAGAGGGTGGCGTTGGCCTGCGACTCGGGGCACTTCATCCACTGGAGGCACGGGCGGATGCAGCAGTCTTCTGCGCATGCCTTGCGCAGAATCCGGCAGCCATTGCAGCTCGCCCTCATCTTACACAATGAAGCAAAAGAGTTATGGTTTTTTTGAGGTTGCGGCGAGTCCAGAACAACAAAGACAGATGATGCGCCTGGTTCTGCTCAAGGGTCCGTCTATGATATCTCTACATATATAGATAGATAGATAGAAGTACAACATAAACATAGACATGAAGAGGAGTGCATTGTTTGTTTTGCCGTGGAATGGGGTCCCTGTCGACGTGTGAAAACCAGTAGCGGTGTGAATGTAAGATCTGTGGGCGATGACAACATTCTCTCTCTAATTAGGGAAATATTGTATCGAATTCTTGAGTATCAATTCATGTGGGTTTTCTCACCAATGCGGCGATAGGGATGCAAACGGTCGAATAAGGATACGGATATATGTACTATCACATTCTTATTTGTTTTCTAATACAAATACAAATGCAGATACAGATATTGATGGATATTAAAAATATCTTACCATATCCTTAAAAAACGGATATGGATGTAAAACAGATACTGATCGCACACAAGTAATGTTAGAAGTACTATATGTAATTGACTTAAATATACATAAATAAATGTATATTTAAATATGGTAAAAGGAGGTAGAGAATTATGTTATATAAGATTAAAAATAAATCTATAACTATATTTATATACGAAAACGAATATACGGAGACGGATACAGATGCTTGCGGATATCAAAATGATATCCATATCCATTTAAAACAGATACGGATACGGATGTCAAAATCTTTATAAAACGGATACGGTGACGGATCGGATACGGATATATTCGTATCCGTTTGCATCCCTAGTTGGCGAAGTTCTGTTGTGGGAAAAGTCGATGATGGGATCTAGACGTGCAAATTTCATTCATGTGGTGAAAGTTTTTAATCAGCCAGTTCAACAGATTAAACCAAGAAAGGGAAGAAAAATGGTCAAACCACCCGATTTTTATTCAAAAACTAAAAACCAATCAAAATCGGTCAAAACCTGATTGGATCGCTAAACCTAGTTGAACCAATTGAACCAAACCACCGGTTCAACCATCCATTTTTGACAAAAAAATAAAATTTGGTAATTTAATAAAATATAAACTTTTAAAAATTATTCATAATCTACTCTCGTTTAACCCATCGTACCCATTATTACGCTCACTTCATGTCATCTAGGCATTGCATCTTGTCTCACATATTACACGTGTTTGTCTACTTCCAACAACAACAAAGGAAGAATATATCATAGCTATACTACGAGAAGTAATAAATTAAAAACACTTATTATTAGTTAAAGTTTAAATAGTTTTGAAAGTATTAATTTTATATATCACACACACATGAATTTTACAAAATATGTTTATTATGCCCTTATGAACTTTTCTAATAACATTTATACCCCTAACATTTAGCAATGTCTCTTGTTCTCTTATATTCTTAAAAAAATCCACGATATTATTCTTATGTTGGTATAATATAGGAGCACACTAATACTAATAAAATGTCACTAGTATTCATTTTGTAAAAATATAGAGGGCTGCATAATTATAAAAAAGGAGTATAAGAGTTATTGGAAAACTATGAAGGACACGTATATATAGATCCTTTAAAGATATGATGTAGCATTTTTCATATTCATTTGTATGATACTACCGGTTTAACTCGGTTCAACCCGATTAAACAATATGAATCAAACCAATAGTACAACGGTTCGGTCTTTTCCGATTTTTATGAACTGCATGCCCGGTTTGATGTCCGGTTCAATTTCTAAAACCTTGGTAGAGTGTGCCGATTGGTCTCATCCCATGAAGATATTGATCATATTTTCTTTAGGTGCGACGGTTCGAGGGTAGTGTGGGAGAGATTTTGTTGGCTCAATCGTATCAAAGTTGAAGTGATGATATGAGCTCTCTGGTGGGCCAAGAATGCGTTGATCTTTCATTGGGATGCTTATGCTGAAAATGTAATTGAATATGCAAATTTCTTAGCCTATCACGGGTCCTAGTAATTTATTTTGCTGCTAAGATTGTAACTTATTTTTGTGAATACATGGTGAAGTTTTTGATCACAAAATTGTATGCTTTTTTCCTTTCAAAAGTTAATGAGTTTTTAATGACAATTTTTATTATATATTTAATAAAATAAACTAGTTTTTTTGTAAAATGACTGGCTGCGATGTTTGTGATTTAATTACCTAGTTGTCGATTTATTCCAGTTCATGGTTAAAGAGAAGCTTGGCATCGTCTAGGTTCATCTTTCACTCTTGTCGTGTATTCTAGCGAATAAATCGGTTATCTACAATCGGATCTTTGTTTGAATTTGGGTTATCTTATTTGTATACCAAGGTCTCTAGATTCGAATTATGAAGTGTATATATATCTCAATTTGCTTTATTATAATATTTCTAACATATTCAATTTAAACATTAAAAAAAAATAAAATTATATTCTAAATAAAAATGTTATTATATACAATATGTAAGTAATATCGAATAGCATCACGTTACCATTTCAATCCTTACCCCCAACAGACGCCCAGTATTTAGAAAAGGATCACACCATTCACTATCCGGAGTTATGAAACTTGGTCCAACACAACTAAGCATTTACCCAAATGGGTTCGTTACAAAAAAAGAAGGGGTCATTTTGTAGTGAGATTATAAATGGCTCGATCTACATATGTTTATCTATTAGTTGACTTTTTCCTATAAAATGTAAACATGAAATCATGATTAATTTAAAAATAATAACAGAGACAAGCACGTTTTTTTATTGAATAAACACAACAGATAGATAAACTACACATCTCTATTACTTACCGACAAGTGGCATTAGAGATACGGACGATTTGATAATCGGAAAGCTAAAGTTGCAAAACTTGGCATATCATAAGCAGCGGCTTCTTGCAATTCGATTCGAAAGGACGACGTAAGCACTTACGTCAGCAGGACTTGAGTATTGAAATTCCATTGTACTTAAGGAGCAAATAATTATTTCTCTGAAATGTCCACTTACAAACACAACAATGTTCATCGACTCCGATTGATGTGGCAGTTGCAACTCCTCAACTTGCTATGCTATTATCATAGTGTCGTTTATAATAAAGAAACAAATGGATGTCTTCCTATATATTCCCCCGATCCTTATCCGAATAATGGCGCTCTCAAAACAGGTATCATCTAACTAAATATCGGTATCTGACCTTTCTGGGAATATTTTTGGATCTTTATTGTCATCGCCATTATTATTTTAACAGTCACATTCCTGTTAGTGGAATATATCTGTGTGATTGAAGGGATAGAAGGAGTCAGAAAACACAAAAACAAGTAACCAAGAAGATTTTCTAAGTTCTGTCCTTTTTATTTGAACAAGCAAAGTTTGGAAGGACATGCCAGGAAATTAAGTTCCCAGATGATCCAACAAACCTGGATCCGAGAGAGTACAGAAATATTTTATTCGTACACATGAAAAGTTTTTCATCGAAAGAGCTCCACGTTAAACATCCAACTGACTGACATGAGGATGGGAGTGAGCGTCATTGTCCACGAAAATGCAAATTTATCAAATTCGGCTTAGAAGATAGTCCTGCAAGGGAGAGTAGAATAAACAGAAATAACATCAACCGCGTGAGAAGAGAACAAAACATAAACCATAGTCTTGTCTTCCTAAACCTATTACATCGTTCTTTTCAGAGGTGCTATAGCAATAAATATGATGATAATAATGCCTTAAGATTGCATCATGGCCCCTTTAAGTTTTTGCCTTAGTTTTTGCATCAGGGCCAAAGTCCTCCATAGAGGAATAAATCTTCCAGAGGTCCTTAGCAAGAGAAGCCGTAATAAACTTTCTTAGGATTGAAATTCCTCAACCTCCACACTTTTTTGAATGAAAAATAGTACTCTAAGGGTCTGTTCGGTTCGGAAATAAGCAAGAATAAGGATGGGGAATAAGGAGAATAAGAGTCTATTTTTTGTTCGGCTCGAGAATAGGAATAAGGAGAATAAGGTGAAATAAAGGTAGGTAAGGTGGAATAAAGATAGGAATAAGAGTGAAATAAGATGGAATAAGGAGGAATAATCGTACAACGGGAAACCGTGTCAGAAGCAGAATATGCCCCTTATTCCAGGGCCTATTCTCCAAACGAACAAGCCCTAAGAAATGGGATGAGAACGACCCGAGTCTGAAGTACCATTCCAAAGGTATTTAGAGTAAAAGGAATCCAACATATGCAACAAGTACTTCAGCATAAGGTTGATGGCCATGAAACGAGTAATGACCAGGCTTACCGCATCATTTAGCATAATATACCTTCAAGTGTTGGTAAGGGAATGCTTCTAAGAGATGGAACCCGTGTTGACCCTATCAATTACTCTACCTAAAAATGATTTGGGTAGGGGGATTAGAGTTAAGGTCATGACCTAGGTTATTGACGATCCAAGTGTTGTATTTAGAATTGTAATTAGATTTTAATGGGAAAGTCTATGTAATTACAATTGAAGTTGATTTGGTTTCAATTGGGAAACCGAATGGCTTGGAGGGAAAGTTGGGAATTCTCAAATTTGAAACATGAAAAAGCTTGGGCAGTAGGGGTGCTAATCGAATCGAATACCTTCGAATTCTCCATGATTCTGATTCAATTCATTATACAAATTTCGAATCCGAATTCGAATCAAATTTCAAACGAATTTACTAGCTTAAATTCAGATTCAATTCATTTTTAGTTTCGAATATTCAAATTCGATTGATTTTATTTCGAATTTGAAACGTCAATTGATGTTTTAGAGCTTATATAATTCATATTATATGAAAACTAATATAATATAAATATTTTAACATGTAATTCTAATTTTGAAAGTACTAAGATAAGTTGGAAAAACTATAAAATCAAGGAAAATATCAAACTGATACAATACATTAGATAAAAGTACATAATTTTTACAATTATTATGTGTCTTTTACAATTTAAATATACTCTTTTTTATGATGAATAAATATTTAAATACAATATGATTATATGAGCCTATCAAAGAGATGAATAGGACTTACGAAAAAGTTGAACACATTATAATTACCATTGCATGTTAAAGCAAGACAAGATCAAACTCATATAGAAAGTTGATACAAATTAATATTATTATTTGAAATAATGGGAATAGTAAAGAACAATGTACAAAGATAAACATCTTCATTAAGCGTGAGGATTTTCAATATAAAAAAACTAAGCCATGAAAATGAAATATCTAAAATTTTGATGTAGAAAAGAACAAGTTACATTATGGTGAGAAGAACTTGTATATTACTCATGTGATGATAAATATCGCCTTGACAATGATAATCTACAATTATTTTTTAGGATATTTGGTAGAAAATGAAACGAAATGAGGAATGGAAATGGCAGTGTAAGGGATATGGGAACATGAAAATTAACGTGTGGGTAAGGATTAAGAATAACAGTCTTAAACATTTGACCTTTCTTATTAGATTTTATGATTAATATTTTGTAATCCTTTTTATATTCAATATTTATTCTTTAACTAATAGCATAATACATAAAAATATTGACATATTAAATTGAGAATGGCTTAGAGTGCTTTGTATCCTCTTAATGCCTCAAAATTTCTGAATAGAACGTTAAGATTGATTATTGTATTTATACAAAGTAACTCATTCCCAAGCTACCGCCATTAGTTTAAAATAAGAATTAAATACATGAACTTAAATGCTTTATATAACCGATGCATGAAGGACCCACATCTCTAACTCATAACATATTTTGTAGTCAAACCACTTGAACTTAGTTATAAAGAGGAAAGGAAAGAGATTGTGCCTCATTAGGGAGGCCTAATTTTGCATATATACGTCACGCATTGACAAGTCATGTCGGTGTATCATGGTAGTATGAAGACCATAGAGGTGAATATTGCACATGATAAATCATATCACTAAAGTCTGGATATGATTATAAATTTAAAATTAACCACTTAATCATTGTAGTAAATTGGCTTGAGAGTATCTGAAAACCGGTCCTGAAGGGTAGGGTATAGGTGCTAAATATAGGTCGTCGCGACCCAAGCGATCAAGCCGTGTCAATCAAGAAAAATCGAACCGCGAAACGAGTCAAAAATCAAACAAGGCAAAACAAGCGGTCCTAGCTATGAGTTTAACTTGGTATAGCTCCCAGGGTCGAACACAAGGAGCACGGATTGGCCAAAGGCCTACGAAGTAGTCAAAGAATCAGTAAAAGGGAGAAAACATTTTTTAGTGGTTTTTAATTGTTTTTAATTGTTTTTTGGATTTTTAATATGTGAAGGAAATAAAAGAGAGTATAAACAAGCACACTTAAGCAATTTATTTAGCACACCAAAAATCAAGCAAAAATTCAAGAAAAATTGTTTTTATGCTTTTTGGGTTTTTAAGTGTTTTTGGTGAATTTTTAGGATTTTTATGAGGTATATTTAATTTTCTAAAAATCAAACAGTGCAAAGAAAACAAGGTACTGTCCAGCAGGGCCCAAAACCCAAAGATAAAATATCTAAAGATCTCAGATGGCCCTGGAGGTCATTTTCCTGTATTCTATAGAAAATAAGGAAAATTTGGGCACCAAAATTATTGTTTTTGGATTTTTAGATTATTTAATATGATTTTTATGAGTTTTTAGGTGTTTTTAGATTTTTAGGGTTTTTACTCAATGAAAAATAGCCAAAATTGGCTAGAAAATCAAACAACAAACAAAGAACAGTAACTAATTTTTATAGGATTTTTATAGGGGTTTTTATATTTTTTTGTGATTTTCCAATTCAAACAGTAGCTGAAATAGATGTTTTTGAATTTTTAAAAATAGTAAAAGAACTCAGAAATGTCCCCCAAAATTCTCAAAAATCCTACCACATGGCAGGAGCCATGTGTCAAATTTTTGTCGAATTTGGAGGTGATTTGATATTTTATTCAAAATCTAAAAGAGGGCACTGTGCACAAGGACGTATGTGCAAGTACCCGATAGTCCGGGGGCCAAGGTGCAAAATTCCCAGCAAGTCACGCGCGTGGCGCGTGGGTGGGGCACTCAGGGGCCTATTTGTAATAAAAACCAAGTTCCAGGGGCGTTTGATAACTCGTACCAAAAACCCAAGGATATGGTTGCAAAAAGCCCACTAAAATTCGCACATGTGTAATAAAAACACTCACGGGGGCACAACGGCAAATATCAAAAAGTTTTTCTTCATTTCATAACAGCCCAGATCTACAGGATAAAAGATGTAAAAAGCCCAGCAAAGCACGTGGCGAAGCACGTGGTCACATACACACAGGGGCATTCATGCAATTAAAACTAAGCACAAGGTCCACAGTGCAAATAACCCTACGTAAATAAAGTTCCAAAAATATTTACAGGACTAGAAATAAAATGACAAACTAAGAGGGGGTCCTAAGTAATTTACCCCTTTATTCATCGACGGCCAGATGCGCGCCACGTTGTGTATCCAACGGCTCTGATGCGTGGACGCTCTTCCTCTTCTTCTCTTGGGCCGGATCGACGGTCGAGGCGAGGACACGTGGAAGATCGGGTGGTGCTGGGCTCTGGTGCCTCTCCTCTCTGCTGCAACGGTCCGGATGCGCTCCTCAGATCGATCAACGGCTGCGGCTCCTCGAAGAATGGATGGTTGAGATCAAGTCTGGAGCGGAGGAGACATCGGACGGTTCTGGAGGATGATGGAAGAACTCGACGCCGGCGAACTTCGCCGGCCTCCTGCGTGAACTGCACTCCTCCTCAGCTGCTCTTGATGATCGGAACGGGTCCGCGGTGAAGCCCCGCAGCTAGTGGTAGCCTCCGATGGCCCGCCTGAGCCCTGGAGGGGCTCCGGCGAGGCTGGCGGCGCGAAGGAGCTGGCTGGAATGTAAGGGGGTCTCAGACGACTCCCTTTGGACCTGCAAAGCAAACCAACAGCTTCGCGGGTCAAGGGGGAAATGCCTCGACCCAAAGAAGCGAAGTGGGGGTGATCGGTGCGGCGGGGCGAAGGAGCTCCGGCGAGCGACAGGTGGTGGAGCTCGACTCCCAGCTCCGGGGCGAGCTGGGTTGAGTGAAAGTGCGAAGAATGCGCGTGGGGGAACGGCGAAGATGAGGGGGTGCTCCGATGATCGAGATATTAGGCGTGATGATCGGAATCAGAGGAACACGGCGATGGGTCGATTTGGGGGTAACTTAAAATTAGACTAAACAAGAGGGGACGACGGTTACCTGGGTGATGCGGGAGACTATGCTGGAGCTTAGCTAGCTCCTGGTCCTTGCCTCAAGGGTCGTCAACGCCCGAAGCTCGAGCTCCGGTCAGACGTCGGAGCACGGCTGCAAGAAGCGGCCGGATCGATGGTCCAAGCACCTCCCCCTCGCTGCGACACCGGCGGAGGCAAGCTGTCACCTTGCTGGTTGCGATGGAGCTCACTGGAGAAAGAATGGGGGGCCAAAGATGGCGTGAGAGTGCGGCGGAGCTCGGGCTTTATAGTGCTAGGGGTCCGGGAAGAAGAGAGTCGGGCGAGAAGCATGGAGCGCGGATCCCAAGGCAAACCTCCGGGCGGTGATCTCGGATGCACGCAGAAGGATTAAGACCCGGGGTTTGCGTGATTGGCAGGCGGATCAGGCGAGGAAAAATAAGGGAACTCGGGTCGACAGCCCGATCCGCGAAAGGGGAAGGTCCGCGGGGGGAGTTGACCGGGGGTCAACATCCCCCGTGGACCAATCAGGGAAAGCCAATTATTGCCTCTTTATTCGATTTTTTTGGGCCATAAAATGGCCGAATTTCCAAAAACTTAAAACACGAAAAATATTTATTTTATTTTTCTCTATTTTTTGGTGATTTTTAATTAATTTTTGGAAATAAAAATAAGGTATTTACATAATAGGTCTATACATAGGTATATGTACAATATGTGATTTTTAACTTTGATTTTTAATTAGTTATTTTTATACATTTTTATTTTATTTTTATTGTTTATATACATAGGGGAAATAATTATTTATGCACAATTATATACATGGTATATATACAAGATATTTTTGTGTTTTTAATTTTGTAATTTTTATTTGATTTTTGTTTTAATTCTTTTTATTTATTTTATTTACAAAACATAAAAAGGAATATTTACAAAAAGTTTTGGAAATAAATAAATTTATTTACAAGGTGAAATAAATAAGGGTGGTGGTCTATGTACAAGGTGAAAAGTTCTTTTTGGGTTTTTGATTTTTAAACTTTTTATTTTGTTTTTAATAGTTTCTAGATATATACAAAATATATACAAGTGTATTTTTGGATAGGAAAATATTATTTATTTATTTACATAAATATTTACACATGAGCCCCTATCTCCCTCTACTTGTGGCTTTTATGCGGTCAGGCCCATGCTGAGCCCTCCCTTGGGTTAGGTTGCTCAATATTTATTCTAAATATTTCCCTCTTTTTCTTTTTCCTCTTTATTCTTTTATTTTTGCACAAAAACATGCTAATTACATATTTTTACAAAATGCGTGCTTTTGCTAATTATTGATATTTACATATATCTACATGTATTTGCAAAGGTTTTTGTAGCTAAAATATAAGAATAAAGAGTGATGAATGGGTATTCATCACCCCCCTATACTATACTTTGCTAGTCCCTTAGCAAACACTTATTTGAAAAAGAAGTGAAAAAAAGAAAAAGAAAAGGAAAAAGAGGATGTACATGGATTAAGGTTGAGTTATTAAACTTTCCTTCATTAAATTGAAATATGGAGCTCGATCAGATCTTTGGATTATTAATGTGTCGGAACCTTATTTAGACTTAAGCTTAAAACTCAACAGCCTCCAAGTTCCACCAATCTATGGGCAAGACTCCTCAATAAACCAGATCAGAACAAGTCTACATACACAAACTCTAATGACCATGAATCTTTCCAAGCAGTGTAAGTGATATGTGGCTCCCTACCTCAGAAGCAACAAAGAAACAACCTCCCTCAACCTGGTAACTCTAATGCCCCGGTCTAGCAACTCTTTCCTCGAGAAGCGGGGTATTCCCTTCTAAGTTCAAGTGCAACCGGCTCAAGAGGTGGGGGTAGAAGTATAGAGTTTTGGAAGCCTAGCCAGTGTAGCTAGGTCTCCCGCTGCAAGCTTCATGAGATGTAGCATTGATACCATAAGCTTTTGCTTTATTTGACTATGTACACTCCGGTGGGGTTATTAAATTTTCAATCCGACCCACCACTTTTTTGGAGTTCTTTTTGCATTTTTGCATTTTTTTTTCAAAGACTTCTGTACAACATATCTACATGGTGCAGCATACACAAGAAATTTCCCCTTGAGCCAGTAGACTATCCCTCTTTTGAAGCTTTATTGCAACCCACGACTTCTGTCTTTAGCCTTCATCACCACTAGACCAAGTTGAGGTGCACTTCCTTCACTAGAAGAAGAAGAGAGGTTCCGCCTAGAAGTACTACCCTCATATGCTACCCCAAGCCAAAGGAAACTGCCTCCTCACTACCTCATCCGTGGAGAGCCATGTGTAAGTGCAGGTGCAAGTCAAGCCATTGTCTCTAAGAGTCATGCGTGTGTTGTTAAGTGCTCTACTTAAGCTCATCAAGATGACATATGCTCATAGCCTAGTGGACTCAAAGAATTAAGTCCTTATGGACCTGAAAAGCCTTAACCCTAAGTCCTATAAGGTTCCTCTTAAAGTTAAGTGGATTAAGATCTTATTCAAGCTCCATTTCTCAATTTAATTCCAGGCTTAGTTTAAATGTCAACTCTCATCCAGGAAAAACTATATACATATATGTACACAAGATGCTATTTACAAATATTTTACAATCATGCAAAATTTTTGAAAAATGTTTTGAAATCATGGATGATGATGATGCATGAGGTGCAAGTTTTGCAAAAAGATATTTACTAACATTTACAGAAGATTTTTGCAAACTTTTGATTTTCAAAACATTTTGGAAAAATTTTGTACTATGTACATAATTTTGATACAAAATATTTACACAAACTTTACACAAAAGATTTTTGAAATCCTTTTTACAAAAATACTTTGTACATTAGCTACGTATGTGCAAGCTAAAAGAGGTTTATGTACATGAAAATTTTTAAATTTTGTGATTTTTAGCCATTTTATTTATTAACACACTCACACAAAGTACGAGTTATGGCTAAAGTATATATGAAATATATACACACCCCCCCTATACTTAGCTCGAACGATGTCCTCAGAGTGATCAAGAGCGATGAAGAAGACATAACTCGTGCTTAGTAAAAGGGAAGTGAAAAGGAATGGCTATGTACAAGAACGAATGAATGAATAGAATGAGAGGGACTCGGTGATTTCCCCCTATACTTAGGATTAACTAATCCTAAGTATAGCAAGCTGTACATGAAGGGAAAGCCGAGTGAAGCAGATACAGAATCTGCCCCCCCCATACTTAGGGTAAAATATCCCTAAGTATGGGCAGCAAAACAGGGGCAGAACGAATGAAAAGAATACCCGCAGGTCCGACATCCCCCCTATACTTAGGGTAAAGTACACCCTAAGTATAGCATAATCATAAGATGAGAAAGGGA
Organism: Ottelia alismoides; assembly: GCA_037367405.1. Classification (NCBI taxonomy): domain Eukaryota; kingdom Viridiplantae; phylum Streptophyta; class Magnoliopsida; order Alismatales; family Hydrocharitaceae; genus Ottelia; species Ottelia alismoides. The sequence continues at coordinate 516,328 of JAZKJV010005026.1, forward strand.
TGTGGGACTAAAGAATAGAATGCTATGGACAACTGGATCTATACAGGCGGAGGATAGTGAAAATCAGGCGTGAGATGCAAAAGATGTGAGTCAAGAGACCACATCTCACGCAAAATGAATAGGGGCACAAATAATAACGTCCCGCGGCTCATGATCTAGAAATGGCTTGAGCCGCTGGCCGTTCACTCGAAAGGTGCTCTCAGAAGACAACTCGGATATATCAATACTACCATTGTCGTGCACCTTTCTGACGAGAAAAGGTCCCTTCCATTTGCTCTGTAGCTTCCCTGGAAATAGTCTAAGCCTCGCATCAAACAGCCACACTCTCTGTCCAATCTCAAAATGCTTGTGGCTGATATGAGAATCATGCCACTCCTTGACTTTCTCCTTGTAATGTAGGCTGCTTGAGAAAGCTGCATCTCTAAGCTCCTCCAGGGCAGCTAACTCTGCCCTCCTCTGGTCTCCCATACCATTTGGATCCATAAGAATATCAGTGATTGCCCAAAGTGACTTGTGCCTCAGCTCAACAGGTAAATGGCATGGCTTGCCATAAACGAGGCGAAAAGGAGATGTACCCAATGGAGTCTTGAAAGACGTCCGATATGCCCACAAGACCGAGTCCAAAAGCTGTGACCAATTCTTTCGGTCAGGGCGGACGACTTTCTGCAGAATAGTCTTGATCTCCCTGTTCGACACCTCAGCTAGACCATTCGTCTGTGGATGGTAAGGTGTGGCAACACGATGGTCTATACTGAACTCGTTAGCAAGGGCCTTTACCTGGTCTTTGATGAAATGAGACCCCCCATCAGAAATAAGAACTCGTGGAACCCCGAACCGCGTGATGATATGCTTCCTCAGAAATCTGCAAACTGTCCTCGCATCAGCGGCTCGGGTGGGGATAGCCACAACCCAACGACTAACATAATCTACGGCCAACAGAATGTACTCAAATCCCTGACTCTTAGGGAATGGACCCATGAAATCGATGCCCCATGCGTCAAAAACCTCACAGAAGTGAATGGGCTGCATCGGCATCATATCACGCTGTCCACAAGTGCCCATCCTCTGACAGTCAGTACACCTCTTCACGAACTCATCCGAGTCCTTGAAGAGGGTAGGCCACCACAAGCCGGATTGGAGCACTTTCTGTGCCGTTCTCCTCCCAGAATGATGTCCTCCTGCCTCAAGCTTGTGGCAGTAAGTGAGGACGCTATGGTGTTCCTCCTGAGGAATACACCGACGCCAGACGCTATCCCCTCCTTCGTGGTAAAGGATGGGATCCTCCCAGTGGTAGGACTTGGCCTTCGCAAGGAAGGTCTCAAGCCTCTGCCTGGGCCAATCTTGTGGGACTTTCCCTGCAACGAGAAAGTTCACAATATCGGCATACCACGGGAGTGAGGCGATAGCAAGGATCGCCTCATCTGGGAAGGTATCACGAATAGGATCAATCTGCTCAGAATCCTCAGGCTGCTCTAATCGGGAAAGATGATCCGCCACCACATTCTTGACTCCAGGCTTATCCTTAATCTCAATGTCGAACTCCTGGAGTAGAAGGATCCATCTCGTCAATCTGGCCTTGGCATCCTTCTTTGACATGAGGTACCGGATGGCGGTATGATCTGTAAACAAAGTCACTCTAGATCCAATGATATACGATCTGAACTTATCTAGGGCAAATACTACCGCTAGCATTTCCTTCTCTGTGACCGTATAATTCCGCTGGGCGGAATCCAATGTGCGGCTAGCATAGTGTATGGCAAATGGCACTCCATCCCTCCTCTGTCCCAGCACTGCCCCCACGGCAAAATCGGAGGCGTCCGTCATGATCTCGAATGGGAGAGACCAATCAGGCGGCTGGAGAACAGGAGCCTCAATCACACATCTCTGGAGAGTAGCAAACGACGAAAGACACTTGTCATCGACAAGGAACTCGGTGTCTTTCGTCAAGAGGTCAGTCAACGGTCGGGCAATCTTGCTGAAATCCTGAATGAACCTCCTATAAAATCCAACGTGCCCCAGGAATGACCGTTGCTGCCTCAAATTGGACGGCGGTGTGAGTTTTCTAATGACATCAACCTTGGCCGGATCAACCTCCATGCCCCTGTTGGAGATGATGTGGCCAAGCACCGTCCCTTGAGTCACCATGAAGTGACTCTTCTCCCAAGATAGCACCAAATGGAACTCAATACATCGCTGGAGTACCCGGTCTAGGCAGTCAAGACAGGAGTCGAATCCGTCGCCGTAGACCGAGAAATCGTCCATGAAGACCTCTAAGCAATCCCCTACCATGTCCGAAAATATCGACAGCATGCACCTCTGAAAAGTCGCAAGGGCGTTGCATAGCCCAAATGGCATGCGTCGAAAAGCGTATGTGCCAAAGGGACAGGTAAAGGTGGTCTTCTCCTGATCCTCAGGAGCGATGGCCACCTGGTTGTAGCCCGAGTACCCATCCAGGAAACAATAATGGCTCTTCCCTGCCAGTCTCTCAATGATCTGGTCAATAAAAGGCAGGGGGAAATGGTCCTTCTTGGTGGCTTGGTTGAGTCTCCTGTAGTCAACACAAACCCTCCAAGAGGTGGGTACTCGTGTAGCGATCTCCTCTCCCGACTCACTGATCACAGTCGTGATGCCCGTCTTCTTGGGCACCACATGCAAGGGGCTGACCCACTTGGAGTCGGAAATGGGATAAATAAAATCTGCACTCCACCATTTTGATATTTCTTTCATCACGACCTCTCTCAGGTTGGGGTTCAGTCGCCGCTGGAACTCACGCGACGGCTTCGCCCCCTCCTCAAGATAGATATGATGGGAGCACACTGCTGGACTAATCCCATGGAGATCCGCTACGCTCTATCCGATCGCCTTGCGGTTCTTTTCAAGAACCCCCATCAGACGGGATTCTTGCTCTCCAGTCAACTCGGCTGAGATGATGACTGGGTACATCTCTGGATCGCCCGCAAGGAATCGATACTTCAGCGAAGTAGGGAGCGACTTTCGCTCTGGAATGCTGGGTGCTGGCAAATCTGGCTGTGGAAGAAACCGAGTGAAAGCTGCAAGGTCGGCCACATCTTCCTGGGAAAGTGAAAGCGTACTCTCGCAAACTGGATCGGGAGAAGGCGGCTCAACTGTACTGCCTCTGCTCTGCTCTGCCTCTACCTCCTCCTCTGTAGGCTCAGGTGAACTCAGGTCTGGCATCTGATCATAACAATCTGCCCAATCAGACTCTGAATCCGAGGGATCTGCATCAGAAACGGTGGCATCAGTACCACCGGAAAACAAGGTGGCCTCAGCACCACCATCACGAGTCACTGTGCTGCGATCGAGGACCGGCTCTGCTGCCGTAAAGGTATCCGGAACCAGGTCTGTGCTCTCCAGACCCTCCTCTGCTATCGTCTCTGCATCAGCTGTATCTGAAAGTGAGAGGGTGGTCTGTGTCTCCAGGTCTGCCCAAGCTGCCTCATCGTCTGAAATCACAAAATCGCAGTCCTGGTGGATGTCTGGCTCTGCGTCTGTCAGCTGCTCTGAATCGGTACTCGCATCTGAGCGGGCTCTGAGTCTGGCTCTGTAGTCCTCAACCGTCTCTATTTGTATACTCTCGCCCTCGACGCGAAAGTACACCTTCCCGCTATCATGATCAGTCACCGCCTTGGCTGTGGCCAAGAACGGACGACCAAGGATGATGGGGGTATCGGTCACTGACTCACGGATCTCCATGTCCAACACTACGAAGTCCACGGGGAATTTCAGGCCCTGAATCGTGACGATAACATCTCGTAATAACCCCTTCGGCCTCTTGACAGATCGATCAGCGAACTGAAGGACTGTCCTGCTCTGTCGAAGAGTGCCCAACTCAAAGCGGTCGAGAAGGGCTGCCGGAAGAAGGTTAATCGACGATCCGCTATCTAGAAGAGTACGGTCGAACCGCTGCTCACTAATCTGGCATCTGACATACGGGGCCCCTGCATCTGGCCTCTTGGCTGGCAGTCGGTTCTGGATCACGAAGCACGTGGCTTTCGTCAGCACATGTATCTCTGAAGTATGGTTCCTCCTCCTCCTCCTAACTGTAGTCCTCTCTCTCAAAGATCTCTGGAGAAGGGGGATGTGCTGCAAAGCCTCCTGGAGGGTCAGCTAAATGTGGAATCGATCTATCATGCTCTGGCTGAACTCCTCGAACTCTCTCTTTTTTGTATTTTCTTTTTTCTTCCCCTTCCCCATCTGAAGGGCTCTAGGGAAGGGGATCACTGGGTCCTTCTCAGATGAAGGACTAGGAGAAGATCTACGCGGTTCAAGGACCGGATCCACACATACATCATGCACCACAGTGGGACCAAAAGAATGTAAACCTTTTCCTTTATTCATCACAGAATCCTGAGATACATGACCATGAGGAAAAACAACAACTCTCTCTCTACAGACACCGGTGGCCTCAGTACCACCACGGATGGGCTGCTCTGCTGCTGCTGGTGAAGGTAGACGTCGGGCGGCATCAGTACCGCTCGCTGGCTCGGCTGCTGCTGGGGTGGCATCAGTACCACCTCCTCGATCTGGTGAAGTGGCGGCCTCAGTACCGCCTGTGGGATCAGCATCATCGGTGGCCTCAGTACCACCGTCATCGACTGGAGCGGCCTCAGTACCGCTCCCCTCCTCCTCCTGGGGCGCCTCTGGATGGTGCTCAGCTGAGGCGCCGCCGCCGGCTGGGGTCCTACCGCTCCTAAGCGTGGCAAAATCAACATCAAACAGATCTGAAGAAGTATCATCAAATGGATCGCTAGGAGTGGCTAACTCAGTATGTACTACCTGCTCAGACTTCCGCTTCAGGTTGTTCGGATTGGGCTCTATCTGTGCAGGTATGGCGGCCTTCCCTCTCACCAAGTCCCGCATCTCCTGGCGGAACTCATCCATCTCCCGTCTGAAGGTCGCCTGCTGGTCCGTGAGGAGGCGGGCGATATCATCCAAGGCAGGGCTCTCGTGGGAGCCCGACGGGTAGCCTCTCTGTGGGTGAGGCTGCTGGTACTGCTGTGGGTGAGAGGGGTAGGACGGAGGGTGCTGCTGGTGCTGGTATCCCGGGTGAGCTTGCTGCTCACGTCTCCCAGACTGTCCCTGCAGCTGATAGGGACGAGGACCGTAGGATGGCTGCTGCTGATACACTGGGGGCTGCTGCTGCGACTGGTGCTGGTCTCTCTGATGGGAGTACTGCCCTCCCTGACCTGACGGCTGCTGCTGGGGCTGGGCACCACCACTCCCCCACCTGAATCCGGGATGGTCTCGTCGGATCCCAGGCTGGGGACGGTCGTACCAGATCCCGTTGACATCCATCAACGGCTCTGCTTCCAAGGGGGCTGGGGGTAGTACTGCCAACGGCTGGTCCGGCTGGTAGAGCACCATCTGCATCTCTGAAGATGGTGGAGACTGGTAGGTGGGCTGCGGCTGCTGGTACGGCTCCGCCTGTACAAAGTGAACCTGTCTAGGCTGCTCTGAGGAGCTGGAGCGCTGGGACGAGCTGCTGCTGCCGCCGGTATCGCCTCGCAACAGAAGACGGGGCTGCGAAGCCGTCTGTGTCTCCTGGAGACACATGAGCTGTGTCTTCATGTCGCTCAAGACCTGTGCCATCTGCTCCATCTGCGTGATACTCTGGCACTGCTTCTTCTCTATCAGCTCCATGCGGTCCAACTTCTCGCTGATAATGCCCATGTCCGCAGCGGACGACTCGGCCTGTGCTGCTGCTACTGCGGACGAACTGGATGGACCTGCATCTACCCGTGCTATCCTCTGGTACTGCACGGGTCCTGGCTGATGTGGCTGGGTCTTCTGCGTATAGAGCCTGGTCTGAGACATCACCATGTAGTTCTCTGACATCTCCTCGTAAATGGCCTAGACCTACTCGTGGTCCTTGGCGAAGTAGGACCCGCCGCAAGAAGCGTTCACCAGACCCTGAAGCTCTGGCGTCAACCCGCTGAAAAAGCTCTGAACTAGGTTCGGCTTCGATATGTCGTGGTGCGGGCATCTGTCTAAGAGCTCTCTGAACCTCTCCCAAGCCTCGTGGAACTGCTCGTTGGGGAACATGGAGAAGTTGCTGATCAGGGCCCTCGCTGCATTCGTCCGCCCGAGTGGATAGTACTTCTTCAAGTACTCGGTGCGGAGCTGCTCCCAGGTGTGGACGAACTTCCCTAGATGCTTCAGCCAGGTGGCTGCTCTATCTGCCAGTGAAAAAGGGAAGGCTATCATCCGGATCGTGTCCTGGTCCACGTGACGATCGTGGACAGTGCTGCAGATCATCAGAAACTCCTGGAGGTGGAGGTGGGGCTCCTCTGTGGCTAGCCCGTGGAAACGGGGTAGTAACTGCAAGGTGTTCGGGGGGAACTTGAAGTCCCCCACGATAGCTGGCACTACCACCCAGTGATGCATCAGAGTGGATCCGGGGTTGTGTAACGCCCGCATCGGCTGTGGTACTCCTCTCGCAGCAGCGGCTGCTGCTGCGGCGGCGGCTGCTGCTGATGCTGCTGCGGCTGCTGCCTCTGCGTCCTCTGCATCAGGTATATCCTCGGGCTCGCTCTGCTCTGAACCTCGCTCTGCTCGGAGCCTCTCCAACTCGCGCCTCATCTCAATCATAAACGCCCCCGATCACGTAACTGCTGCTGAACCGTTTCTAGCGATGCGATCGGGGTGGAGTTGATCGCTCCCTGGTCAAGTATAACATGCTGGTCTCCCTGTGGACCTCTGGAGTGATCATCTGATCTGGCTGCCATAGCGACGTCTGCAAGACCAAACGAGCCCAACTCAGGTGCTGTCAAATGTATCAATCTCTCCTCGGGCTCGTGTCTCTCAGGAAGGTCAGAAAGGGGGTCGAGGGGGAACAGGGCGGAATCGTACTCGGGCTCGGAGAGCTGGTCTGGGCCCTCACGAGCCAACCTAGATGATCGGGTAGACGTGCCCGAAAGCGGTGCAGCCAGAGGCTGCCTAAGAGACCGTCTACCCATCATCTTGATCTGGGCGAGTAAGGCGGATGAGATCTGGAATCAACTATGATCACAAAACAAACCCCCGGTTCACCAACGCAACGCGAGCTGAAGAATGTGAAAGTTCGGTCAAATTATCTTGTCTATTTTATTTTGGCGAACACACAAAGTATCAGAGCGCTTACGTGACCTGTTAGGATATCCGATGCTAGCCCCAACCGACTGGCCCACACTAAGAAGTCGGTAATCAGTCGGGTCTAGCACCGGGAGGCTCTACCTAGGGTGCGGGTCACTCTCTCGCGTATCCAAACCAGACAATGAGGGGGTTGCTCTCCTCAAGACAAAGTTTTTAGGGTGAGCGGTTTTTAATGATCAAGTATGATTAGCAGTCCCGATTTTATTGTTTTTCTTTTTAATATTTTTCAAAGCAATCAAAAGGCCTAACGAATTTTTCGGTTCTCCTGATTATTTAAGCCGAAAACAGGGGGGAGAAGACGAAAACGTCGATGCGCGAGAAAATCAATGATGCATGCAGAGATAGAAATGCGTACCTTGTCTCCAGCACTCTACATGCAAGTGATCCGCGCAGAATTGAAAGACAGGAAATAAACTACCTAAATGATGCAACGGGAAAAATCGAGGCCCTGAACAGCAGTGCTAGCGTAGAACCGTCTAACCGATCACCGACCTCCAAGCCAAAGAGTCCGGTCTTGGCTTACCCCTCCTCTTCTCGACAGGTCGAGTTCAGGAGTAGCGCTTGTGGGGCAGGCTCGCGGCACGTAGGCTGCGAAGGCAAATGAGTCGGTTATTTTTATTAATTATTTTTAGTAGGTCCAATCACGGTCTATAGGAACAGATAATCAATTAGGTGTTGGGATCCTACTATTACGGCACAGTCACCAGAAAATCCTACTGCTAGGGGCTCGATCAAAAAGCCGCGTAAACACCGGAAAGGCAGTAAAAAATGTAGAAAATGAAAGCCGCGGAAAACCGCGAAAAACCGCTAAGTTCTAAAGGGTCCCCCGAGCACACCGGTACTCGGCGAAACAGACTCGAGAGTGTTCAAGTCCAAAAGTCTGAGTGTACCTGTATTATTACAATAATAAATGAATAAACCTAAGCTATCCTCACCCACTCAACTCTCTCTCCCTCGCTCTCTCCTGCGGCTTCGTGAAGAAGGAAGCCGCCTCCGCCTCGCTCGGGTGCACCGGCGCTCCTAGGAATGCCGCCCTCACTCCTCGGGCCCTCGCAAGAAAAAGAAAGACAAGTGGTCAGTCCAAAAGTTATTCAAAAATATCAGAAGAATATATATATACAAAAATCTATACAAAAAGCCGCGAATCAAAAAGCCGCGGAAAAATCTAAAAGACTACTAAGCCGTGCTCCCCGGCAACGGCGCCATTCTGAAAACCGGTCCTGAAGGCTAGGGTATAGGTGCTAAATATAGGTCGTCGCGACCCAAGCGATCAAGCCGTGTCAATCAAGAAAAATCGAACCGCGAAACGAGTCAAAAATCAAACAAGGCAAAACAAGCGGTCCTAGCTATGAGTTTAACCTGGTATAGCTCCCAGGGTCGAACACAAGGAGCACGGATTGGCCAAAGGCCTACGAAGTAGTCAAAGAATCAGTAAAAGGGAGAAAACATTTTTTTAGTGGTTTTTAATTGTTTTTAAATTTTTTTTGGATTTTTAATATGTGAAGGAAATAAAAGAGAGTATAAACAAGCACACTTAAGCAATTTATTTAGCACACCAAAAATCAAGCAAAAATTCAAGAAAAATTGTTTTTATGCTTTTTGGGTTTTTAAGTGTTTTTGGTGAATTTTTAGGATTTTTATGAGGTATATTTAATTTTCTAAAAATCAAACAGTGCAAAGAAAACAAGGTACTGTCCAGCAGGGCCCAAAACCCAAAGATAAAATATCTAAGGATCTCAGATGGCCCTGGAGGTCATTTTCCTGTATTCTATAGAAAATAAGGAAAATTTGGGCACCAAAATTATTGTTTTTGGATTTTTAGATTATTTAATATGATTTTTATGAGTTTTTAGGTGTTTTTAGATTTTTAGGGTTTTTACTCAATGAAAAATAGCCAAAATTGGCTAGAAAATCAAACAACAAACAAAGAACAGTAACTAATTTTTATAGGATTTTTATAGGTGTTTTTATATTTTTTTGTGATTTTCCAATTCAAACAGTAGCTGAAATAGATGTTTTTGAATTTTTAAAAATAGTAAAAGAACTCAGAAATGTCCCCCAAAATTCTCAAAAATCCTACCACATGGCAGGAGCCATGTGTCAAATTTTTGTCGAATTTGGAGGTGATTTGATATTTTATTCAAAATCTAAAAGAGGGCACTGTGCACAAGGACGTATGTGCAAATACCCGATAGTCCGGGGGCCAAGGTGCAAAATTCCCAGCAAGTCACGTGCGTGGCGCGTGGGTGGGGCACTCAGGGGCCTATTTGTAATAAAAACCAAGTTCCAGGGGCGTTTGATAACTCGTACCAAAAACCCAAGGATATGGTTGCAAAAAGCCCACTAAAATTCGCACATGTGTAATAAAAACACTCACGGGGGTACAACGGCAAATATCAAAAAGTTTTTCTTCATTTCATAACAGCCCAGATCTACAGGATAAAAGATGTAAAAAGCCCAGCAAAGCACGTGGCGAAGCACGTGGTCACATACACACAGGGGCATTCATGCAATTAAAACTAAGCACAAGGTCCACAGTGCAAATAACCCTACGTAAATAAAGTTCCAAAAATATTTACAGGACTAGAAATAAAATGACAAACTAAGAGGGGGTCCTAAGTAATTTACCCCTTTATTCATCGACGGCCAGATGCGCGCCACGTTGTGTATCCAACGGCTCTGATGCGTGGACGCTCTTCCTCTTCTTCTCTTGGGCCGGATCGACGGTCGAGGCGAGGACACGTGGAAGATCGGGTGGTGCTGGGCTCTGGTGCCTCTCCTCTCTGCTGCAACGGTCCGGATGCGCTCCTCAGATCGATCAACGGCTGCGGCTCCTCGAAGAATGGACGGCTGAGATCAAGTCTGGAGCGGAGGAGACATCGGACGGTTCTGGAGGATGATGGAAGAACTCGACGCCGGCGAACTTCGCCGGCCTCCTGCGTGAACTGCACTCCTCCTCAGCTGCTCCTGATGATCGGAACGGGTCCGCGGTGAAGCCCCGCAACTAGTGGTAGCCTCCGATGGCCCGCCTGAGCCCTGGAGGGGCTCCGGCGAGGCTGGCGGCGCGAAGGAGCTGGCTGGAATGTAAGGGGGTCTCAGACGACTCCCTTTGGACCTGCAAAGCAAACCAACAGCTTCGCGGGTCGAGGGGGAAATGCCTCGACCCAAAGAAGCGAAGTGGGGGTGATCGGTGCGGCGGGGCGAAGGAGCTCCGGCGAGCGACAGGTGGTGGAGCTCGACTCCCAGCTCCGGGGCGAGCTGGGTTGAGTGAAAGTGCGAAGAATGTGCGTGGGGGAACGGCGAAGATGAGGGGGTGCTCCGATGATCGAGATATTAGGCGTGATGATCGGAATCAGAGGAACACGGCGATGGGTCGATTTGGGGGTAACTTAAAATTAGACTAAACAAGAGGGGACGACGGTTACCTGGGTGATGCGGGAGACTATGCTGGAGCTTAGCTAGCTCCTGGTCCTTGCCTCAAGGGTCGTCAATGCCCGAGGCTCGAGCTCCGGTCAGACGTCGGAGCACGGCTGCAAGAAGCGGCCGGATCGATGGTCCAAGCACCTCCCCCTCGCTGCGACACCGGCGGAGGCAAGCTGTCACCTTGCTGGTTGCGATGGAGCTCACTGGAGAAAGAATGGGGGGCCAAAGATGGCGTGAGAGTGCGGTGGAGCTCGGGCTTTATAGTGCTAGGGGTCCGGGAAGAAGAGAGTCGGGCGAGAAGCATGGAGCGCGGATCCCAAGGCAAACCTCCGGGCGGTGATCTCGGATGCACGCAGAAGGATTAAGACCCGGGGTTTGCGTGATTGGCAGGCGGATCAGGCGAGGAAAAATAAGGGAACTCGGGTCGACAGCCCGATCCGCGAAAGGGGAAGGTCCGCGGGGGGAGTTGACCGGGGGTCAACATCCCCCGTGGACCAATCAGGGAAAGCCAATTATTACCTCTTTATTCGATTTTTTTGGGCCATAAAATGGCCGAATTTCCAAAAACTTAAAACACGAAAAATATTTATTTTATTTTTCTCTATTTTTTGGTGATTTTTAATTAATTTTTGGAAATAAAAATAAGGTATTTACATAATAGGTCTATACATAGCTATATGTACAATATGTGATTTTTAACTTTGATTTTTAATTAGTTATTTTTATACATTTTTATTTTATTTTTATTGTTTATATACATAGGGGAAATAATTATTTATGCACAATTATATACATGGTATATATACAAGATATTTTTGTATTTTTAATTTTGTAATTTTTATTTGATTTTTGTTTTAATTCTTTTTATTTATTTTATTTACAAAACATAAAAAGGAATATTTACAAAAAGTTTTGGAAATAAATAAATTTATTTACAAGGTGAAATAAATAAGGGTGGTGGTCTATGTACAAGGTGAAAAGTTCTTTTTGGGTTTTTGATTTTTAAACTTTTTATTTTGTTTTTAATAGTTTCTAGATATATACAAAATATATACAAGTGTATTTTTGGATGAGGAAAATATTATTTATTTATTTACATAAATATTTACACATGAGCCCCTATCTCCCTCTACTTGTGGCTTTTATGCGGCCAGGCCCATGCTGAGCCCTCCCTTGGGTTAGGTTGCTCAATATTTATTCTAAATATTTCCCTCTTTTTCTTTTTCCTCTTTATTCTTTTATTTTTGCACAAAAACATGCTAATTACATATTTTTACAAAATGCGTGCTTTTGCTAATTATTGATATTTACATATATCTACATGTATTTGCAAAGGTTTTTGTAGCTAAAATATAAGAATAAAGAGTGATGAATGGGTATTCATCAGTATCTTTAGTTGCTTGCACATGTTATGCTTAGGGATATAATGCAAATGTTAAATCTTTCAATGTAAATTAACCTTGGTAACTTTTTAATGCATATTCATATATTTCTTTCTGCATCTATTTATTTACACGTGTCAACCTCTTGATATAATCATGCTATAATTCCTTGCACGAGAATATTAAAAAAGAACCCAATCAATCGAGAGTGGTTGTTACATATATGTAGGTGAATATGTATGTATTATATGCATGATATGTACGTACTACATATATATAAATACATGGATACATATATACATATGTATGTATATAAATATCGAATCGAATCGAATTATTATCGAACGAATTCAGGTTAATTAAAATTCGATTCATGTGGGAATCGAATTCACAAGTTAAATTCAAATTCAATTGATTTGATTTTGAATCGAACTTTTTCAAATTTTTATCGAACGAATTCTAATCGAATTTGAATGATTCAGTTCAATTAGCAGCCCCACTGGATAGAAGTTTAGTACCATACCTAGTATGTCTAAACTTTTAGTGGACTTATATATGAGTTCACACCCCAAGCTCTTGTAGCAATAGTAGAGAGGAGGAATGGAAGGCCAAACACGTGCGCGCGCACTCTTCGCTCTGTCTCCGGCTCCGGCACCGGCTCGGGCTTGGGAGAGTCAATTCGGATCTTAATATTTTTGTTGTGGGTTTCATTTGGTAAGTCGATTAAATTAATCACACGATTAAATTAATCACACGATTAAATTAATCACACGATTAATTTGGTAAGTCAAATAAGATAGGAATTCAACTCAATCAAAATGGTTCATTAAGCCCACGTATCCCGAAATGACGTGCCCATTGAGAGACATTTTCGAAAACCGAAGGGTGCCACGCGCTAGAGCATGCGACCGTCTTTATATACCCCTTCCCCCACGCCATTTTCTTCACTCGTAAGAAAAATCTCATGCCGCCTCTGTTCTCGTTCTAATTCTTCCTCTCGCAAACGAGCCACCTTCTCTTTCTTTCGGTTGCAAGTTCTCGGAGGTACTTTCGAGGACGGTCAAGTCGGTGTGCACAGACGAAGATCATGGATCATTGTATCCTGGGAACGGATCGTCAGTACCCTTTGCACCGGTATTGTGGGGGCGATATCCTCTCTAAGGATAGTTCATTTCATGGACTTTTCGGTGATCTCTAACATTATTCTTATTCATTTTGTTTGTCGCAATTCGTTTATTGCTTCATCTTTGTTGGATCTCGCCCTAATTTATGTTTCCATTTATTCAATCGGTTCATGCTTGCATTATGTAATCAGATAATGGATTGGAAATGCACGACGATGATATTGTTAATTTGTAATTCTTTTCTTTCAATTCATTTGGATTCGTGCAATTACTGTTTAATATATGCCATGATGATCCTGTTTTCAATAATCTTAGAGAGTATATCCGGAACTGGTTTTAAAATAATATCGAAAATGATGTTTAAATCGAGGGTGGATATGACAGGTATGCCTGAAAAATTCGGTGGACAAAACTTTAAGCGTTGGCAATAATGCATGAAGATCTGGTTAACCACCATAATACTAATCTCGATTCTTGAAACTGATCGTCCTACGGTGAAAAAGAAAACCCCTCACCCGATAGTCAGAAGGCGTAATCTGCATGGAAGGAACACGATCGTATATGTCATGGTTGCATCTTGTTGGCTCTATCTAACACGTTGTTTGATGTATATTGTTCGTCCACGCAGACTGCAAAGGTTATGGGAAGATTTGGATCGGAAGTATAATATCAAAGATCTTGGTATTGTGAAATACTCTGTGGCCAAGTTTTTGAAGTTTTCTATGATCGAAGGGAAGTCGATTTCTGAACAGGCTCATGAGTTTTCACTCCTGCTCCATGATTTAGAATATGCCGAAATGAAACTTTCAGAGAAGTTTAAGGTCATGAGTATCATAGAAAAATTCTCTAATTCTTGGTAAGACTTCGGCATGACCCTGAAACATAGGAAGGGAAATTTTCTATGGATGACTTGATGCTGGCAATTTCCATAAAGGAGGAACACATGAAACAAAAGCTTGTGCTTCCTATCGATATTCAGGTTAAGGTCAATTTCATGACCTCGAAGGGTAAGGATAAAAAGGAAAAGGGTAATAACAACATTAAAATGAAACCAAAGGGCAAGATCTAGAAAAAGGCAAAGAATAAACCCTGCTGGCATTGTAATCAGGTTAGCCATTGGAAGAAGGATTGTCCATCCTTAAAGGCTTAACCGAAGACTGCAGACGGGAGTCCACAAGTGATCACTATGGGACTTGGGGCTAGCGAGGGGCATGTCTCTGTAAAAACTGAACTATAGTATATTCATGATCTAAAAGAGTGGCTCGTGGATACATGAGCTAATGTAAATATTTGTTCTGACAGAACATTGTTTTCTTCTTATCAGACTTGCAGTGGTGGGACTGTGAAGATGGGGAACGACTCTGCAGGTAGGGTGCAAGGGTCGGACAAGTCAACTTGAGGTTCTCCTCTGGACATGTTTGGACGTTGCACAAGGTGCTGCATGTTCCTGACATCAAGAAGAATGTTTTATCTGGCTCTATCTTAGTTAGAAATGGTTTTGAATTAAACTTTAAATGTAACAAAGTTGTCATTCTGAGACATGATATTTTTATGGAAAAGGATATTTGGTTGATTTTGATTTGTTATTTATAATTAGATGTGATTCAGTAAGCATTAATGTATTGAATATTTTGAATTCTCGATGTTCTAATTCTGTGTCTCTTATAGTTAATAATCTAAAATCTTGTGATCTGTGGCATGGTAGATTGGGACATGCAAACTTAAATTCAATTAAAAGAATGATGAATTTAGAGTTGATCCCTAAACACACTACTGATAAAACTCAAAAATGTGAAATCTGCGTGCAAGCTAAGACACCTAAGAAGTCTTTTCATTCTGTCTCTAGAGATACTGAAATCTTGGATCTAGTGCACACGGATATCTATGAGTTTAGTGGTGTGTTGACCCGAGATAATAAGAAATATTTTATTACCTTTATAGATGATGGCATTAGATACTGCTATGTATATCTAATGAAAACCAAGGATGAAGCCTTAGAAAAATTTCTTATATTTCAGAATGAAGGTGAGACACAAACATGAAAAGTGCTTAAACACCTTAGGTCAGATAGAGGAGTCGAATATACCTCTAACTTGTTTGAGGAACAATGAAAATCGTTTGGCATAGTTCATGAAGTTACGACCCCATATTCACCGCAAACAAATGGGATAGCATAATGGAAAAATAGAACCTTAACTGACATGATCATGTTCTCCTACAGAGTTTTGGACTTCCAACCTATATGTGGGGAGAAGCTTTGAATACGGCTTGCCATATTCTGAATAGGGTTCCTCCAAGACATATGGAAAATTTTCCTTTTGAATTATGGAGAAATAGGAAATCAAGTTTAAGATATCTCAAAGTGTGGCTGACTCACGAAGGTTTTAGTCCCAGAACACAAGAGAAGGAAGCTAGGTCCTAAAACTGTTGATACGGTCTTCTTAGGTTACTTGGAAAATAGCTATGCATATAGGTTCTTTGTAATTCGGTCTGAGATACCATGCATAGATGTCAACACTATTGTTGAACTCCGTGATGCTACCTTCTTTGAGGATATCTTCCCTATGAAGACTGGGATTCCTCAGAATCTGACCATTGATAGCGCCTCCACATCAGGATCCTTTCCAGATCAAGTGGAAAGGATAAAAATGTGAGGGCTGAGACTCAACCTGAACCCAATGACCTTTCAGAAGAAGTTGAGCCAAGGAGGAGTAAAAGACCTCGAATATCCAAGGATCCGGGTAGCGACTTTGTTATCTACCAGATCGAGGGTGATCCACCAAGTTACAAGGAAGCCATGGCTTCATCTAAAGCAAAACAATGGAAGGAAGCCATCAAATCTGAGATGGATTCCGTTATGGCTAATGCAACATGGGAGTTGATTGATTTACCCAAAAGGTTCTCTACAATTGGGTGCAAGTAAGTGTTTAAGAGAAATCTTAGACCTGACGGATCAATTGAAAAGTATAAAGCTAGATTAGTTGCTAAAGGCTTTAGGCAAAAGGAAGGTATCGATTATTTTGATACTTATTCCCCTGTGACTAGGATGACCACAATCTGGATGCTCATAGAATTGGCATATGTATATGATCTCTCTATCCACCAGATGGATGTGAAGATCGCCTTCTTGCATGGCGATCTTGAGGAAGAGATCTATATGGATCAACCAGATCGACTTGTAACTCCTGGGAATGAGGGAAAGGTTTGCAAGCCTGTTAAATCCCTTTACGAATTGAAACAAGTACCAAAGCAGTGGCATGAAAAAATTGACAAAACTATTTTTTTCATGTGGCTTTAAGGTTCATGAATCCGATAAGTGTGTCTATTCCAAGATGAAAGGTGATGAGTGTATTGTCTTGTAGCTGTATGTTGATGATATATTGTTGTTTGGATCACATATGAGGATTATTAATGAGACTAAGGCATTCTTAAGTAGCAAGTTTGAGATGAAGGACATGGGTGTTGCTGATGTCATCTTGGGTCTCAAACTGACAAAATCAGTTGATGGGATTGTAGTTTCTCAATCTCACTATGTTGATAAGGAACTTGAGAAATTTGAATATCAAGATTGCAAAGTTATAAGCACTCCTTTGGATTCATCCAAAATGTTGTTTAAGAATAAAAGTGGAGTACATGTAGCTAAACTAAAGTATTCACAAGTGATAGGAAGTTTAATGTATCTTGGAAATTGCACGAGGCCTGATATTTCATTCTTGGTTGCAAAGCTAAGCAGATATACTAGCTGTCCTGACCGTACTCACTGGAAGGCTCTGGATCGAGTACTGAAGTACTTGAAGGGAACTATTTCCCTTAGTTTGCATTTTGGTAGACATCCATCTGTACTAGAAGGGTATAGTGATGCAAGCTGGATAGGAAAAATAGAGGAGTATGGGAGTAATGGTGTCACTGGGTATGTCTTTACCCTTGGAGGTGATGCAATCTCCTGTAGGTCTGCGAAGCAGACCATTCTAGCTCGATCCACCTTTGAGGTCGAGATGTGTACTTTGGACACCACTGGAATTGAGGCTGAATGGCTAAGGAAACTTCTGTCTGAAATTCCCATGGTATATCAGTCAGTTCCTGCGATCTCGATACATTGTGATAATATGACCACAATTGCCAAGATCAAGAGTTCAAAGTTCAATCAGAAAACAAGAAAACACATACAACTCGGATTTAAGATGTTAAGGGATTTGGTGTCTCGAGGAGTGTTGTCTATAGATTTTATTGAATCCGAAGACAACACGGCAGATCCGTTGACTAAGGGACTTGATAGATCGTTAGCCCTAAAGTCTATGCTTGGGATGGGATTGAGATCCATCGGGAGTTCCGCTATAGTAGCAACCCAACCTATCTGAGTGGAGATCCCACAAAGTACGTTCAATGTGGTAATAACAAGCTGTTTAGGAGAACTGGTTGGCACTCTTAGTTTAATGCTTATGCATGAGTGTCCTATCCCTGTGAGCTTGAGTCCCATTTGAGCTGCAAGTCGAGGAAGAGCGTAGGCTCTGAATGGGTTCAAGTCTTTGGACATGATGATAGCAATGCATCCTTGGAGAACGCCACCTATGTGAGTGTTACTGTGGGCCGCAGTTAAAGGAAGAGGGCCTTTCCTGAACACACTCATGAAACAGGATAATGATGCATGACTTTAAGAGCACCAACCCTAAAGATTGTACCAAAAAATGCTTTGTTGTTTCTACCGTATACTTTAACACCAAGGTCCGAAGTTAAAGATGTAGTTCACTTCCTTCCTGTTAAAGTGAAAGTAGTAAACTCAGGTAGAGGTTCAAACCGAAAGGTACCTTTACTAAAAGCAAAGTATGGAAGCTGAAAGTTGTGTTTTAACTCTCTTTGAATCTCTTTACAAATTAGTGAATTCGTGGGGGATTGTTGTATTTAGAATTGTAATTAGATTTAATTGGAAAGTCTTTGTAATTACAATTGAAGTTGATTTGGTTTCAATTTGGAAACCAAATGGCTTGGAGGGAAAGTTGGGAATTCCCAAATTTGAAACATGGAAAAGCCTAGGTAGAAGTTTAGTACCATACCTAGTATGTCTAAACTTTTGGTGGACTTATATATAAGTTCATATTGTAAGCTCTTGTAGAAATAGTAGAGAGGAAGAATGGCGAGCCACACATGTGCGCGCCCGCTCTGCTCCGTCTCGGGCTCCGTCTCCGGCTCTAGCACCGGCACCACCCGACACCGGCTTCAGCTCCAGTTCGGGAGAGTCAATTCAGATATCAGATCTCGATACTTTTGCTGCAGATTTCATTTGATAAGTCGATTAAATTAATCACATGATTAATTTGGTAAGTGCTGAATCCACGATTCATCATCTCAATATCTTGATCTTAGCAAAATCCCTGAGTAAAATCTCGAAAAAATATCCATAAATCAATAAATTAACAAAATGACTCTTATAAATAAAACACACTAATTATTGTATATTGGATTGTACAAAATAAATTACCCATAAAAAGCCGCAAAATTAAAGGAGTTTTTCACCTATAAATAGCCCTAAACTTCACGTATTTTTTATAATTTCATTTCAACTCCTTTTTAGCTAATTATTTATCTAACCTGTTCATAAAAATGTATATAAAAATACAAAAATACAAAACAAATTTTACCTTAAATAAATGCTCCTAGATCCCAAAGGGAAAAAGCCATAAAGACCAACTTCCAAGCCAAATTCCCGCTACGTATGAAATCCAAATTCACCAAACCTACTTTTGAAGTTCAAGTTAGAAAATTATCAACGGAAGGGTTTCAATAAAATCAGAGCTCATTTGCAAAAGTTGGGTTTTGGGACCTACATGTACATCGTATATTATGTATATATTTATTTGTTCTTCATTTTTTATTTTATCTTTCCCAATTACTAAAAATAAAAAAAAATCATGGTTGTTTTGTATTTTAATTGTAGTATTTTATCGTATTTTCCTGTTGTAAATATCTCCTATTAAAAAGATAAAAAAAATATAAATTAGAAAAGCAAACAAAAAATGTACATATTGTTTGTCTTCTTTTGTAAATTCTCCACTTTTTCTCTTTTTCTTTTCTCCCTTTTTAGTAGTCTACTTTTTGTATTTTATTTAAATTAACATTCTCTACAATAACTTCTATTTTCCTCCATTAATCTCCAAGTCTTCTTTCAACCTCCATTCCACTCCACCATTTTTTTAACCTCTCATTCAACTCCACCAATAATATAACCTCCCACTCAACTCCACCACCTATCTAACCTCCCTTTTCTCTTCTCTTTATATTCATTTGTACATCCTCATTTTTTTCCCATCTGCCATTCTAATAGAATAAGAAGAGAGCTTGGATTGTTTTGTTCGTGACAGCAACGAAGCATCTTCCTCAAGCGACGACCTCCTTCAGGCGAGATCCGCGGAGCTCCATTCTGGGTCACGAGTTCTCCATCGAACTTGCGTAGCTTTACCGATTTTTATTTCGCCAATCAGACCGAAGTGACGACAGGACTCCAGCGTAGCTGATCCGCAAATCCGGCGAACCTCAGGTAAGTGCCTCCTCATTTCTCTCATTATTTTATTTTATCTAATATTATGCCCTTTATTGTGTCACCATCATTTTTATATCACTCCACCACACCATCTCCACCATTTACCATTTCCCCCCTTTATGTGTACATATTGTTTCTTGTCTTAAAAAATATAAAAAAAATTTAAAAACTAAAACAAAAAATAGTACTATAACAGATTAAAAAAACAAAAAAACACGCCGACCCCCCATCCTCCAACAGGCAGCGGCGTCGCCCGCCACCTTCCCCGTAGCCCGCGGCCGCGCGTGCGACGCCTCTGCCCACTGTCGCCAGCGTCTCCGCGCTCCAGGCCCTCCGCCGTGCGCGACCGTGCCCTGCGCGCACCCCCACGCCATCGCCGTCCCTCACCTCTACGGCCACCCGCAACCAGCCATAGCCCAACCTCACTCTCCTCCGCCAACCTGCCCGCATAGCCGTGCCCCCCCTGAGCCGTCCGCCACGTACGCGAGCCGCCACCGCCGTCCACCCCTTTTGGGTTCCCCCATCGTGCACAAGGAAGAAGGTCTTTTATTATTTTTTTTTAATTTATGTGAAAATTGAATTTTATATTTTTCTATTTTTTGTAATTACAATCGAGTCCCTGTGTGTAGTTTGTATAGCATTTTCAAAATCTGGTTTTGTACGAATACCCTTGTGTTTGTATTTTAATTCGGACTTCAATATTGCATTTTTATTCAATAAAAAATGCCATTGTGTTGAGTAACTAATTGTCTACATTCTAAATATTTATTTGGATTTTTATGTTACTTGGGTAATTAATTAAAATTGTTTAATTGAAATTCTGCATATGTTACCCATTCTGTGCTATTAAATTCATATCTGACACATAGTTGCTCTAACAACTCCACAAAAATTTGAGATTATACTTGAAATACGTTTGAATTACTTTCCAAATCTCATCCAAAGTGGAGTTGTCTTGTGCTTGAAAAAAATCATAGAGTGATTTTCGTATTTGATTTTTAATTAAATCTGCATACATCCTTTTCACGAGATTTTAACTCTCCTGGATTTTTATATAAATATCTATTTGAGATAATTCGCTCTCTATCTAATTTGATAACGTAGATTTATTAGGCATTAATTACTTACTGTCACTCTGTTTTCACTAAAAAATCCATAATTTGCTAAAGAATTCCAAAATAATTACTGTAGTCTCATTTCATCATGTTTATATTCTAGTAAATTTTTCATGATTTTTGCTTACTGTTTGTGTAAAAAACTGTTAAGAAACCCCTAAAAAGTGTGTATTTTTCATTGTTGCATTTTAATTCCTAAAAATACAAAAAACAACGTGTCTTGCATTCATCACTGGATTAGGATTCTAGGAAAAATATAACTTGGTTAAACTGGATTGATTTTCTATTCAAATTAATTTGGCTAAGTTGTGTGATTTTTTAGTAGCTTAATTCACCTGCATTTGCATTCTTTTTGCATAAAAAATATAAAAAAATCGCATTGGAAATCTAGATCTAAACTTTTGAATTAACCCCAGAGTTGTTCCTTTACCTCCCTGTGTTCGACCCCGGATTTGCCCGGGATATAAATTAAGTTGAGACACTCTTCACGGAGATCTTCTCTCAATTCTGACTGAATCAATAAGTATACGTACCACAATGTATCCTAATTAATTATCCTATTTAGCGACTCGTCAGGTTGCGCCGTTGCCGGGAAAGCAAACAACTTAGGGATTAATTTAGAAATTTGGATTTAGATTTCATTTACTCGGGTAGTCTAACCCCCGAGCCACTTTATAATTAATCCATATTTCTTCTCAATTATTTCTCTTCATATTTTTGTATATATTTTGTTTTTATCTCTCTAATATAATTCTCATTTTCCTTACGAGGGCTCGGTGGACTTGAACTGCATCGGAGGTCGACGGACGTGACACGCGCCGACTGCTGAAGAGTGAGGATAATTGATTTATCTTTGAGAGATTTTTTGTAAATTTTTGTAATTATTTTGTTGTAATAATTTAGGTAATTTTCCCTTTACATCGGCTCTTGTTTGAGAGCTCGCGCGTGTATCTGGACTGGACATTGGACCCGCTCGTGGTCGTGCGATTGATTGACGTAGAATAGGACTTGCACTCGCAGCTCTTAGAGCATATTTTATTAGAATATTTTATTCCTTGTATTCTTAATTTTAGGACCACACATCACATTTAATGAGACACACTTAGACCTTAGGGCTATTAGTCAAATTTAACTTGTTTATCACTCGCCAATAGAACTGCCTGTCTAGGAACGGTTTTCTCGTTTGCATTCATATAGAATAATATTTCAATTCTACCTTGCATCCCGCATGTAGAGAAAGATGATCACTGTAAGTCTTCTCAATTGGACATGCATCATTGATTTCACTATTTGCATCGGTTTTTCTCGACTCCCTCCCCCTTGGTTTTTGAAACTTAGGTTAAAAGGAAATCGGGACTGATCGTTAGGCATTCTTTGTTTGTGGATTAATCAAGCGATAACCAAACTTAAAATCGAGACTGCTTATCAGAATTGACCAAAAAAGAACTGACTAAAATTAACACTTGTTTTGGGAGAGAAAAACCTTCATTGTATGCTTGGCTATTGCGATTGTTGAGAGGAAAGGATGCATCCCTAGGATAGTTGTGCCCAAAGCCTACTTTTAAGCCTTGCATAATTGGACTCATATCTTGATTTATTTCCTAATTAAAATCGAAAAGATAAATGGTCGGACTCTTGCGACCATCACAGTGTTGAGTAAGTGAACTCAGGGTTTGCTCTAGTGTTTGTTTGTTTGTGTGTTATTCGGTGCACTTGCATGCCTTCTTCCTTGATCCACTTCATTCTCCCATTTCCCTTCCACGATGTCAGAATATTGGTCATCATATCCACGTCACTCTTCTTCGACCATATTTCGACCATCTCCACCTTCTTATTCCTCTTCATACCTACACCTCAATCGCGAAGTCAGAACTCCGACTGATTTCTCCACTTCTTCGTCCTTCTCACCTGCCCCACATTCTTATACCCTTTACCCACAACCACCCTGGATTGACTCACCGTTTTCTCGCCCGTTTCCTGGAATTAAGGAACAAACCAAAGAGCAAGCCACTATTGAGATGAATGATTGGCATAATTAGTTGACCCCACCTACATCATTCTCACCTAGAGTTAGGACTGGGCAACCATTGACTTATAAACATCCCGACTTGACCTTTGGGTACAACACGATCGATCAAACAAACTGAATGGAGAGGCCTACACTACATGATCTTCCTGACTTGATTGACCTGAGCGATCAAGCCAACATTGACAAACCTTCATATCACCCATTCGGAGAGCCGATATATACAGGGGAATCGACTCATGAGACCGATCTACAGACCCCCTGTCTACTGACTCCACCTTATGAGGCTCCGACCAACATCTGACAGACAGATAGGACATACTCAACCCAGCATAACACGCATGAGTCAAGGTGTGTTGAGTATAAAAGCCCGAGTTCTCAGCAGTATCCTCCAATTGCACAAACTTCTCTCATGAGATGTCATGAAAACTTAGTGGAGGATGACATTTGTAGACCGATCAAGAGTCCAGGTAGGAATGTGGATCATGGATTTTGCGGATTAAATTTTGAAAATCTGGAAGACATTAGATTGACCACACGTCATGTACAGCTGGAGTCCCTTCTATCTCTCTCTTCTATTAATCACTTTTCCTCCAAAGCAGAGTCTGTACATTCTCCTAATCCTCCTTCACCCATCAAAAAGACAAAAAAAATTGAAAACTCAGAAAATAACATAAAAATTGAAAACAGAAAAGATCTACAAAAATTGGATCCTACACATAGGGAAGCATTGGATAGAAAGTTGATTTTTGAGCTTCCATTGATAACGGCCATTGAACACTTTTCCAACCTTAAAAGATTTGTGAGAAGTGAATTGATGCCTAAAAGGTTGGGCAATAAGAGAACAAAGACTGAGAGACATATAGTGTCTATGGCCACATCTTTGATGATAGGGAGAAAAACTAAGAGCTGCAAAGTAAAGCGGTTGCCTAGGTATGATTGTGAAATCAAAGATACCACATTCACCCATGCAAGAATCGATGATGACTCACCGATTAATATCCTTCCGACCTCCGTGTTTGCCAAGCTCAAACTCGGATCTGCCAAGAAGTCAAGAGAGATCATTCAATTGGCAGGTCGGTACATTAAATGGTCGAGAGGAACCATTTCAGTCATCGTTACTTTCCAAGGTGCTCTATTGTAGATAGACTTCACGATCATTGACAATGAGCACCGAGGAGAGTTCACCCAGTCTCCAATCATTCTCGGGAAGTCGTTATTAGCCTTGGCTAAGGCAACTATATATTGCGAGACTCGGGAGATCGATTTCACTGCATTGAGAGCACTTCGACCTCGTCCGATCTTTGAGGACGCATGATATTCCAAGGTAATCCGTAAAGTCGCAGACAATCGTGACCTTCGAAAGACAGCTAAGTCCTGTCTCTCTACTACACCTGCGATACCGACTGTCCAGGCGACCATTGGTTCAGAGACTCCCTATACCTGCACACCACCCACTGCTTGCATTACCACCACCGTGACAGCTTCTTGAGAGGACTCACAATAAGAAGTTGTCCCTGAGTCGGACATGAGCATTTTAGATTTTCTTGACTTTTTAGATGATCCGACTCATGAGCTAATCAATGTCAAGCCAACTGAGAACACTATACCTTACTAGAGACGTGTGCTGACCCTGCAGGAGTATTACAATACATATGGTGACTCATATAATGATGAACCTCTGGTCAGTACCTCACACACAACACATCCAAGACCTACACAAAAAGAGACAACTGGGACCAAATCGACCAATCTTGATAAATCAGTTGCTCCATCCTCTAGTCGGTCATCTGGTAAGAAGAAGAAGGGTATTGATTCCTTGAGGTGTTACCCCGAACTCCTTAAGATGTATTAATCTCCTCTTCCTCTTGGTGCTCCAGGTTCAAGAAAACCGGCTAAGAAAGTTACCTTTGACTTACCAGAGAAGGAACTTTCAGAGGAGTCCTCATCAGGTCCGGATTAGGTGATCTATATGAGTGAGCTCAGTTCGGTTGTTATGAAGCCGTATTTGAGCAAGCAGCCGTGTCGACCCGCGTTGGACGTTCCCTATACCTCACTATTATTCTTCGGAGGGTGATTCTGACAGCAACACGTGTTTACTACCCATCTCCTCACTCCCGCAAGAAGGTCCGTCACAAACCTTCTTGATCCTTGTATATTCTCACTCCTCCTTGTAGATTTTCCTCCCTTTATTTCCCTCCCTCTCCCGTGATTCGCATCACTAGCCCCAATTCCGTATCATTTTCATTTTGTGGCTATACTTAGGATGACTAGATCCTAAGTATAGGGGAGTGAGTGAACCAAGTTGCTCCATTTTCTTCTTGTATATTCCTGTCCACTCTCATCAGTTCCCTAATCTTGTGTTCTATCCATTACTTAGACTGACCATAGCTTAAGTATAGGGGGGCCAATGCCCGTTGTGTATTCTCCCATATTCTTATATTCTTTTCACCCACTTATAAGTAGTACGAGCTATGGCTTTTTATCACTTAGTGCCATGAGGACATAGCAAATGCTAAGTATAGAGGGACATTTATATATTACATATATACTTTACCCATAGCTCGTACTTTCACGTATTTTTGTATATATTATATAATAATTATGGGGTCGGTAAAAAAGGAAAAGAAAATCTTTTTTAAAAAATCTCTTAAAAGACTTTTCAAAAAACTTGAGTTGTTTTCCTTATTTGCTTTAAAAAAACTTTTTCAAAAAATGTGCTATCTTATTTACCTATTTTTTTCAAAAAAAACCTTTTCAAAAAGAAACTCTTGAAAAAAAACAAAACTTTTTCTAAAAAAACTTTCTTCTTTCCTTTGATTTTTAAAAAAACTAACTAATAAGTTGGTTTAATCC
The DNA here is from genome assembly GCA_037367405.1 of Ottelia alismoides. Taxonomy (NCBI): domain Eukaryota; kingdom Viridiplantae; phylum Streptophyta; class Magnoliopsida; order Alismatales; family Hydrocharitaceae; genus Ottelia; species Ottelia alismoides. Next base: position 541,941 of record JAZKJV010005026.1, read on the forward strand.
CTGACACCTTCACTTTCACACAAGACTAGTGATGTTCAAGAACACTTGGTTTATGAGGTCTTGAGATTTTGAGTTAACCAACATTAGTCATTAGGGTCCTTGACTTAATTATTCACATCTCCCTAGTTTGAAAGATTTGTATACTATATTGCATGCTTAGTCTCTACCTTAAGAATATGATCAGCACTTTACACACACGACTGTAGTTATGATGAGATGAGTTGAAATTTCACTTGAGAAACTAGGATGAGGGATTTGAGTTTGGACTTGATTCGATGATGCTCGAGCATGGGATAAAATCAATGATGGCTTCATGAAACCTGAGTGTCAGCATCTTTAGCCAGTATGAGAACATGGTTCGTGTACAATCTTTGACATTTACCTATGTGCCATGGTATGATAAAAAAAATTATTGATCAGTGTGGGCCAACTCTTGGTAAAAGCAGTGGAGCTAGCCAAAAATACTACAAATCAATGAAATGTTAAAGAAAAGCACTCTTTCCACAAAGTCAAATATCAATGAGATTCCACCAAAGGCGAGCGCTCCCAATCATTTCAATGTGACCACTTGGACCATCGCTATTAGGACCAGGAGTTGGGTTTGCACCAAAAAAGGGCTCTGCATCGTAAATGCTACAAGTCTGGGTGTAGAAGGTATGGTAGGTACTCAAAAAGGCACACCCCGATGTACTCCCAGGAAAACAAGTGCAGACGACTCCAACTTCTCTTGACGGACGCACTGATGAACACCAAAAATATGCGTTCCGTAATAAAGCACTTGAGAGAATCCTTGTTTTAATGAGAGGGAGAGAAGAAATGACACAATTCTATGCCCTCCATCAATTAGCCTTCCATCTACACTTTCAAGTCTGACAACTAAAGAGACAGTGGATTGGATGCAAGAAATGATTTATTCCCAAGTGTTGAGGATCGGGTTCTTAGGAGAGTCTCTTGGACTGGAACCTTGGATGATGTTGTGACTCTACTCTTATAACTACAGTCAACACTTAATGTCATATCCCTACAATATATGTATACAAAGAGAGTCTGACGATTAGGGAAATTGGATACCTTTTGAGTAGAGCTTGGTTCAGCTTATAATTTCAGGATATCTAAAACAGAGAGTTCTTGAACATATCAAGTCTTGTATTCACATGTACAGTCAGAGGTTAACCCAACTTATTCATTCTTTATTTGCTCGAGGACTAGCAAAGTTTAAGTATAGGGAGTTGATGAATCCACGATTTATCATCTTAATATCTTGATCTTAGCAAAATCTCTGAGTAAAATCCCGGAAAAATATCCATAAAATCAATAAATTAACAAAATAACCCTTATAAATAAAATACATTAATTATTGTATATTGGATTGTACAAAATAAATTACCCATAAAAAGTCGCAAAATTAAAAGAGTTTTTCATCTGTAAATAGCCCAAAACATATTTTTAATAATTTCATTTCAACTCCTTTTTAGCTAATTCTTTCTCTAACCTGTTCATAAAAATATACATAAAAATACCAAAATACAAAACAAATTTTAGCTTAAATAAATGCTCCTAGATCTCAAAGGAAAAAGCCGTAAAGACCAACTTCCAAACTAAATTTCCGCTCCGTATGAATTCCAAATTCACCAAACCCACTTTTAAAGTTCAAGTTAGAAAATTATCTATCCAAAGGAAGTGGTTTCATTAAAATCGAAGCTCATTTGCAAAAGTTGGGTTTTGGGACCTACATGTACATTGTATATTATGTATATATTTATTATTTCTTTATTTTTTTATCTTTTCCATTACTAAAAATGCAAAAAGTCATGGTTGTCTTGTATTTTAATTGTAGTATTTTATTGTATTTTTCTGTTGTAAATATCTCCTATTAAAAAGACAAAAAAATGTAAATTAGAAAAGCAAATAAAAAATGTACATATTGTTTGTCTTCTTTTGTAAATTCTCCACTTTTCCTATTTTAATTTTCTCCCTTTTTAGTAGCCTACTTTTTTTATTTTATTTAAATTAACATTCTTTAAAATAACTTCCATTTTCCTCCATTAACCTCCAAGTTTGCTTTCAACCTCCATTCCACTCCACCATTTTTTAACCTCTCATTCAACTCCACCAATAATATAACCTTCCATTCAACTCCACCACCTATCTAGCCTCCCTTTTCTCTTCTCTTTATATTCATTTGTACATCCTCATTTTTTACCATCCGCCATTCTAATAGAATAAATAGAGAGCTTGGATTGTTTTGTTGGTGACAGCGGTGAAGCGTCATGCTCAAGCGACGACCTCATTCAGGAGAGATCCACGGAGCTCTGCTCCGCATCACGAGTTCCCCATCGAGCTCTCGTAGCTTCTCCGATTTTTATTTCGCCAATCGGATCGAACCGACGACAAGAGTCCAGTGTAGCTGCTTCGCAAATCCAACAAAGCTCAGGTAAGTACCTCCTCATTTCTCTCGTTATTTTATTTTATCTAATATTATGCCCTTTGTTGTGTCACCATCATTTTTATATCTCTCCACCACACCGTCTCCAACATTTCCCATTTTCCCTTTTTATGAGTACATATTATTTCTTATCTTAAAAAATATTAAAAATTTTAAAACTAAGACAAATAATAATAATAAAGCGGATTTAAAAAAAATAAAAAAACACGCGAGACAACATCGCCGCCCGCCGCCCCCCATCCTCCCACAGGCAGCGGTGCCGCCCGCCACCTTCCTCGCAGCCCGCGGCCGCGCGTGCGGCACCTCCGCCCACCGCCACCAGCATCTTCATGCTCCAGGCCCTCCGTCGTGTGCGGCCGTGCCTCATGCACACCCCCGCGCCATCGCCGGCCCTCACCTCTACGGCCGCCCCGACCAACCACAACTCATCCTCACTCTCATCCGCCGACCTGGCCGCGCTGCCGCACCCCCCTGAGCCGTCCGCCACGTGCGCGAGCCGCCGCCACCGTCCACCCCCTTTGGGTTCCCCCATTGTGCCCAAGGAAGAAGAAGGTCTTTTATTATTATTTTTTAATTTATGTGAAAATTGCATTTTATATTTTTCTATTTTTTGTAATTACAATCGAGTCCATGTGTGTAGTTTGTATAGCATTTTCAATTTCTGATTTTGCGCGGATACCCCTGTGTTCATATTTTAATTTGGACTTCAATATTGCATCTTTTTATTCAATGAAAAATGTCATTGTACTGAGTAACTAATTGTCTACATTCTGAATATTTATTTGGATTTTTATGGTATTTGGGTATTTAATTAAATTTATTTAACTGAAATTCTAATATTTTACACATTCTGTGCTTCTAAATTCATATCTGACACATAGTTACTCTAAAAATTCCGCAAAAATGTAAGATGATGCCTTGAAATACGTTTGAACTACTTTCCAAATCTCATCCAAAGTGGAGTTGTCTTGTGCTTGAAATAAATCATAGGGTAATTTTCATATTTGATTTCTAATTAAATCTACGAACATCCTTTTCGCGAGATTTCAACTCTCCTGGATTTTTATATAAATAACTATTTGAGATAATTCGCTTTCTATCTAATTTGATAACGTAGATTTATTAGGCATTAATTACTCACTGTCACTCTGTTTTCACTAAAAAATTCATAAAAAAGTCATAATTTGCTAAAAAATTCCAAAACAATTACTTAGTCTCATTTCATCATGTTTATGTTCCAGTAAATTTTTCATGATTTTTGCTTACTGTTTGTGTGAAAAATTGCTAAGAAACCCATAAAAAGTGTGTATTTTTCATTGTTGCATTTTAATTCCTAAAAATACAAAAAAATGTCTTGTATTCATCACTGGATTAGGATTCAAGGAAAAATATAACTTGGTTAAACTGGATTTATTTTCTATTCAAATTAATTTGGCTAAGTTGTGTGATTTCTTAGTAGCTTAATTCACCTGCATTTGCATTCTTTTTGCATAGAAAATATAAAAAAATCGCATTGGAAATCTAGATCTAAACTTTCGAATTAACCCCAGAGTTGTTCCTTTCCTCCTTGTGTTCGACCCCGGACTTGCCCGGGATATAAATTAAGCCGAGACACTCTTCACGGAGATTTTCTCTTGGTTCTGACTGAATCACTAAGTACACGAACTACAACGCGTCCGAATTAATTATCGTATTTAGCGACTCATCAGATGACGTCGTTGCCGGAGAAGCAAACAACTTAGCGATTAGTTTAGAAATTTGGATTCAGATTTTCATTTACTCGGGTAGTCTGACCTCCGAGCCACCTTGTAATTAATCCATATTTCTTCTCAATTATTTCTCTTCATATTTTTATATATATTTTGCTTTTATCTCTCTAATATAAATCTTGTTTTCCTTGTGAGGGTCCGGTGGACTTAAAGTGCATAGGAGGTCTACAGACATGACACGCGCCGATTGCTGAAGAGTGAGGATAATTAATTTATCTTTAAGAGATTTTTTGTAAATTTTTGTAATTATTGTGTTTTAATAATTTAGATAATTCACCCTTTACATCGGCTCTTGTTTGAGAGCTCGCGCGTGTATCCGAACTGGACATTGGACCTGCTCGTGGTCGTGCAATTGATTGACGTAGAATAGGACTTGCACTTGCGGCCCTTAGAGCATATTTTATTAGAATATTTTATTGCTTGTGCTCATAACTTTACGACCACACATCACATTTAATGAGACACACTTAAACCGTAGGGCTATTAGTCAAATTTAACTTGTTCATCACTCGCTAATAGAACTGCCTATCTAGGAACGGTTTTCTCGTTTGCATTCATATAGAATAAAATGTCAATCATGCCTTACATCCCGCATGTAGAGCATGAGGATCACTGTAAGTCTTCTGAACCGAGCATGCATCATAGATTTCACTATTTGCATCGGTTTTTCTAGACTCCCTCCCCTTGGTTTTTGAAACATAGGTTAAAAGGAAATCAGGACTGATCGTTAGGCGTGCTTTGTTTGGTGGATTAATCAAGTGATAACCAAACTTAAAATCGAGACTGCTAATCAAAATTGACCTAAAAAACTGACTAAAATTAACACTTATTTTGGGAGAGAAAAACCCTCATTATATGCTTGGCTATTGCGATTGTTGAGAGGTAAGGACACATCACTAGGATAGTAATGCCCAAAACCTACTTTTAAGCCTTGCGTAATTGAACTTATATCTTGATCTATTACCTAATTAAAATCGAAAAGAAAAATGGTCGGACTCTTCCGACCATCACAGTGTTGAGTAGGTGAACTCAGGGTTTGCTCTAGTGTTTGTTTGTTTGTGTGTTATTCGAAGCACTTGCACGCCTTCTTCCTCGATCCGCTTCATTCTCCCATTTCCCTTCCACGATGTTAGAATATTGGTCATCATATCCACGTCACTCTTCTTCGACCATATTTCGACCATCCCCACCTTCTTATTCCTCTTCATACCTACACCTCGACCGCGAAGTCAGAACTCCGACTGATTTCTCCACTTCTTCATCCTTCTCACCTGCCCCACATTCTTATACCCATGACCCACAACCACCCTGGATTGACTCATCGTATTCTCGCCCGCTTGCTGGAATTAAGGAACTGAAGGATATGGAATTATCCTCAAGCGCATCACGGAAGCGTGATCGTCGTATCGGATACGACGAAAAACGACTAGTCGTACTAGTTGTTCGGTGCAGCGGAATTTAAAAAATTTTATTCGATGAAACCACATGATACGAGAACCATTCTCAGATCGTTTCATCTATAACCACAACAAGTATAATGCAATACCTCTTGAAGCGTGGTTGATCAAATCTCTAAAGAAAGAGACCTCCTGTCTCAAGTCCGATCGTCGGCGAGACTGCTTGCGAGCGCGGGGATGAACCGCGTTGTCCTCGCAATCCAAGAAGATGATCCAAGCATGGTTGCTCCTGATCTCGTCGCACGAGATCAAACGTCTCCTTCGTGAGAGGAACTCTCCAAGAAGACGGAGAACCGAAGAACGTCGAAGCGGCGGCGCGGTGGCGAAGGCGACGACGGTTCTCTCCTCTAGGGTTTGGTGGTCGGCCACCAATTAGAGGGAGAGAGGGCTGACGTGTATAGAGAAGAAAGAGAGAGAGAGCTCCAATATTGCAAGTCATTAGAGAGCATAGTATGCCTCTCTATTTATAGGGTTTTGGGATCCATGGATCTCAATCCATGGGACACATAAAATCAATGGGTGAGATTGATTTGTGTCAATCCAATGGCCAAGATTGTTGTTGTCAAAAGCAACAAATTTAGGTCAAAATATATTTGACAAAATCAAATATAATTTATTCCTAAATCAACCCAACAAATAAGGAGAGAAGATACATGGAGATTTTATCTCCATGTACCTTCCAAGTGGACGGCTACACATTCCTTATAGGAATGATGTGCCGCCCCTTGAGATTGCATGGAGATTGCAATCTCATGGAAATCCATGAGATTGCATATCTCCTTGGAATCTCTCTTATTTATTTGCAACAAATTTATTGGGTTTTATTCTCCAAAAAATAATTCACAATTATCTTTGAGAATATTGCATTCTTGCCATGGAAAAAATTGTGAATCATATTCACAACCCAAAACAACATATAATTCATATTGTTAATTAATTACAAAATGTGTATCCAATACACATAATAATTAATCAACACATATAAATTATAATTAGCTCTCTCTAATACATTATAAATCACATTTATAATATATTATGAATAATTGGATATTTCTATCCACATTATTCTTATCCACATTAATTAAATCACATTTAATTAAATTGGATAATTTCTTCACACATCAAGATGATTAAATCACATTTAATCATTATTTCTTCATTGATTAGATCTTATGGAATTATTCTTAAACCCTTCAAGAATAATGCAATCTCTCCGCAGATACTTGGAGATAAGGACAGGGCGATTGTATTGTTCCACGTATAGTGACATGGATATTGAGATCATATCTCAAATCCAGATCGCGGGCCTCTCATAGATGCTTGATTAAATCAAGACCGTAAATCTAATCTTCTCATTGTATCTGAATCACATTCAGATAAATGTCCAACACTTGGACCAAGATCAGATCACTTCTCTACTGAGAGGAGTCACTAAAATCCAGACCCGTTTCATCACTCCCTAGGAATGGAAGCGTCATGGTTATACAATCGTTTATGATCAAATCACCCTCAGGTATTCCCAATACCTGTACATCCTGCATACTGGAAGACTCAGACTAAACCCGAAGTATCAGATCAACTTTATACTGTCTACTTCATGGTTTTATCAGTAAGTTTCTCATTCGATCATTGGGAGTTGGTATCAATCATACACTTTCCAAAAGCGTAGATTATACCTAGGCCTTGATCATATACTAAAAGTATATATCAAACCTACAAATTCAGTCAAGCTTCCAAAGCGAGACGACCATGCGCATGGAATTTGATTCTTCCCAATATCTCATGAGTGAGCTCATGTCTTCCGATTCAGTATCTGAACTTGTATGATCCCTTTGAGAGATCGTATTACTCATATGCCCTTATATGCATACCAGCGCGCCGGTGTATAGACCTTGATTAGGTCATCAACCTATTGGTCTGCCAAATGTACACACTCAGACATATAGTAACACATCTGTCTCCGGTCAGAGGATGCGTGCCTATATCATGACAACATATGATATAGGACTTTAGTTATCTCAATCTCGTTAATTCAACTCTTTGACCTAACTAATCTGACACCTCCGAATCTCTATTCCTATGCAGAGGACCTGCATCAAGAGGTCGGTCAGATATCAGCCTTCAGAGATAGGATTGCCATCTCCTACTCAGGCTGGAGATCATCTCTTAATAATCATTTGACGGTGCTTGATGAGTTCTCAATCTAACTCTTTAGATATTCATCCAAGCACCAGCCTCTATGATTCAATAGTTGAACCAACAGCTGTATGATTATTAAGATGGCCATGGTACATAACCCTAATTGTACTAAGGGACCTATTATACAAATTATTCATTCTTCATTTCAGATCAGGGAATGATATATGCAATAACATTTACTGCATAATGGCTCGCCGTGGGCTCGCATTTCCAACAGGAACAAACCAAAGAGCAAGCCACTCTTGAGACGAATGATTGGTAGAATCAGTTGACCCCACCTACCTCATTCTCACCTAGAGTTAGGACTGGGCAACCATTGACTTATACACATCCTGACTTGACCTTTGGGTACAACACGGTCGATCAAACAAACCGAATGGAGAGGCCTACACTACATGATCTTCCTGACTTGATTGACCTTAGTGATCAAGCCAACATTAACCAACCTTCATATCACCCATTCGGAGAGCCGATATATACATGGGATTGGACTCATGAGACCGATCTACAGACCCCCTGTCTACTGACTCCACCTTATGAGGTTCCGACCAACATCTGCCATACAGATAGGTCATACTCAACCCAACATTACACGCTTGAGTCAAGTGTGTTGAGTATAAGAGCCCGAGTTCTCAACTGTATCCTCCAATTACAAAGACTTCTCTCATGAGGTGTCATGAGAACTTATTGGAGGATGACATTTGTAGACCGATCAAGAGTCCAGGTAGGAATGTGGATCATGGATTTTGCGGATTGAATTTTGAAAATCTGGAAGACACCGGATTGACCACACGCCATGTACAGCTGGAGTCCCTTCTATCTCCCTCTTTTACTAATCACTTTCCTCCAAACCAGAGTCTGTACATTCTCCTAATCCTCCTTCACCCATCAAAAAGACCAAAAAAATTGAAAACTTAGAAAACAACATAAAAATTAAAAACAGAAAAGATCTACAAAAATTGGATCCTACACTTAGGGAAGCATTGGATAGAAAGTTGATTTTCGAGCTTCCCTTGATAATGGCCATTGAACACTTTCCCGACCTTAAAAGATTTGTGAAAAGTAAATTGATGCCTAAAAGGTCGGGCAATAAGAGAACAAGGACTATGAGACATATAGTGTCTATGGCCACATCTTTGATGATAGGGAGAAAAACTAAGAGCCGCAAAGTAAAGCGGTTGCCTAGGTATGATTGTGAAATCAAAGATACCACATTCACCCATGCAAGAGTTGATGATGACTCACCGATTAATATCCTTCCGACCTCCGTGTTTGCCAAGCTCAAACTTGGATCTACCAAGAAGTCAAGAGAGATCATTCAATTGGCAGATCGGTCCATTAAACGGTCGAGAGGAACCATTTCAATCATCGTTACTTTCCAAGGTGCTCTATTGTAGATAGACTTCACGATCATTGAAATTGAGCACCGAGGAGAGTTCACCCAGTCTCCAATCATTCTTGGGAAGTCGTTCTTAGCCTTGGCTAAGGCAACTATAGATTGCGAGACTCGGGAGATCTATTTCACTGCATTGGGAGCACTTCAACCTCATCCGATCTTTGAGGATGCACGATATTCCAAGGTAACCCGTAAAGTCGCAGACAATCGTGACCTTCGAGAGACAGTTGAGTCATGTCTCTCTACTACATTGACGGGTCCGAAATCGCAGCGTTAAAAAGATATTTTTATATTGTTCATGCTTAAAGAATAATGAGTTGTGCGTTTTAGGCGGCAATCGGAATCGTTCAAGAAATAACCACAAATATTTAATCAATTTTTAATCAAATGGTTTTATGTTTATTTTACTTGGGCAAGTCCCAAGGTCGAACACAAGGAGGTAAAGGAACAACCTAGAATTATGTTTATCAAAATCCGTGAACGGTTTTCGAGGCGGTCTTTTTTTGGAATTTTTAATGCAAATAAGGGATGCAAGATGCAATTTCGGCGTATTTTAGGCACTAAAATGCAAATTACATTCAAATGATTTCTGAAAAATACGAAACTGGGCCACAATGTAAATTATGATAAAATGAATGCACTGTTATATTTTTGGAATTTTTGGATGTAATATGAATTTTTTATGATTTTTTAGGTGCAAATAGAATGATTTTCAATATTTAATTATAATAAATATTAAACCAACTTCTTTTCAGAGAAAGAAATTTTCTAAGATCTATCACTAGGTGATTAATCTCAGAAAAATCCTAAACCTTGAAAATGTAAGATCTAATACCTATTAAAAATCAAACACTGAAATATGAAAAATGATTTTTACAGGGCAAATTACGCATGCAATGCAAATCTTTTTGGGCAGAATGTCAGACACAATTAATACCACAATATTTGAGTTTTTGGGAATTTTTAGAGTAACAGTTAATGAAATACAAATTTCCGAGCACAAACTAGGCAAAATATGTAATTTTCCACAAAAAAATTAATTATTAATTAACCATTAATCTCAAAAATGTCCACAATACGTCAAAATGTAGAGAATTAGACGATAAAGATCATGTTATTTAAGGATAAATAAAATAATGTGGAGAATAGTAAGAAAACATACAGGAACGCAGGGGTAGAACTGATATACAATAAATAGATAAAATAAGAAAAAAATGCAAGGGGTTCTATTTGTAATTACCGAGATATGCATGGATACTTCTGCAAATTCCAGCCAATCACGTGTCGTGCACGTGATCACTGGTCGGTGGTGGCGTGTTGGCAAATAAAGCGACCTCCGGGGTTATGATCGCAATTATCCCACCCCTGCACGTCTGTTTCATGTGAGAGGGGGTGGCTTTGCTGCTGACGTTACCTCCTCACGTGTTGCGCACGTGGGAGGACCTCGGGTCAGGCCCGACGCTAGAGGCGAATGGGCGGAGGGTCTGGCAGAGCTCTGAAGGGCTCCCCTGGTGCGGTTGACACGGCGGTGGTGGTAGATGTAAGGGGGTGTGAAGGTGGAGTACGCCGCCTTCCGCTGCTGTCGAAGATGAGCATGGTGGAATCGCAGCAGGCTGATGTCGATGTCGAAGCGGTTGTCGGTGATGCTCGGAGGTCGAAGTCGAGTCGGTGGAGACGACTCCTATCGAAGGAGACCGTATCATGGACGAAGCGTTGTTGAGTAGTCACAAAAGATGTCGCTGAAATTGGGCGGAGAGGCGGTGGGGAGGACGGTGGAGCTACTGGTTATCAATGGCGTTGCAAGCGGCTTGGAGGAGATTGGTCGGAGCGGGCATTGATGATGGTGGTTGTCGATGGTGGAGCATTTGTCGGAGTCGAAGAGGCGGAGGCGGTCGATGAAGGTCGAAAATAATGGCGGAGCGAAGGGGAAGATCGTGATATGAAGTCGTGGAGGAGGAGGAGTAGCGTGGACGGAGAAGATGAAAGGTGCGGCGGAGGAAGGATACCTGGAGGAGGCTCGACGGCGATGTACGACCGGAGCTGGAGCAGCTGCGGAGAGCAATAGCTGCGAGGGGTGACCTCGGATCACACCGAGGCGCTGGCTGTCACGACCTGGCTGATAAACGGTGGATGGTTTGGAAATCGGGGGGGGGGGGGGGGTCTTCTTAAATAGGAGAAGGGGCGAGCGGCCGATGAGGGAAGGTACGAGAAGTACGGAGGAGGTTGGTGAAGTTTGCGGAGTTCGTTGGTGGCGCGGTCAAACGACGAAGCTTACGGAGGGTGGCGGTTGTGAGGGGGGCGCCTGGGGAAGACGATGGGCGCAGGTCGTTCGATCGACCATGATCGAACGGTTGTGGAGGCACCGCGTGGTGGCTGAAAGGGAGAGGGCGCGACACGTGCGGAGCACGTGCGGTTATTTTCATTTTTTTAAACGAATTTAAAAGAGGCCATAAAATGCTGACACGTGGCGGCCCTAGGGGCTGCCACATGTCAGCACCAGAAAAAATCCCCAGATAAAGACTTTGTAAAATTAAAAAAATAAATAGCAAATAACCTCGGATCGAAAAAATTTCTTCACAAAAATTGCTCATCTTGATGAGATCTACAACTTTCATGAAGTCATCAAAACCAAAATCGATTAAATACACAAAGTGATATTTTTGGGGTATCCCATTTACATAGAATACCTTGATTTTTTTTATTTTGTAATTTTTATGTTATTTTTAAATCAGATAAAAAATCCGAAAAAAATATGGAAAAATCAAAGATAAATAAATATATCTAAATCTATTTTTTTGGAATTTTATTAATTAAGAAAATATGTACATAAAATATCAGGTCAAAACTGCTAAAATACACAATGTACAAAAGAGGCCCAAAACCCAACTTTCACATATGAGCTCCGATTCACTTGAACTTGGTCTTGTTTTGAAGGTAATTGAATGACATTAGTTAAAAAGTGAGTAGAAACAAAACGGACATTGGATGGGGAAGATATGGGGCTTTTAGTCCGAAAATCCTAAAATTAGGGTTTGGGTTTTTGGTCCACTTCTTTGGGTTAATTATTTTTTTGTATTTTTATTTATTCTTGTGAGTGATATGTATATAGTGGAAGTGGTTTTGGATCATTAGGAGTTAGCATTAAGGAGTTAAAAATAAGGGAAATTAGGCTATTTACAGGTCAATTTTGGCTTGGATTTTTGGCTTCTTACTTTGTGCAAAAATGATGGATGAAATGCCATTATTATGAATATACGCATGAATGCTAATTATGTAGAATAAATGCAAAATGCTGACGATTTTGAGGGATTTGAGCTTAATAAATGAGAATTAGAGAGATGAGTCTGAGATTCATCATCCCCTATACTTAAACCATGCTCGTCCCTGAGCATAAAAAAGAAATGCCATGAGGTGAAATGAGATTGGGTTCCATACCAATATCATGAGCTGAACGTGAAAATGAACTAGATTCGACCTTTGGATTAATAGTGTGGCAGATCTTCTCTAAGACTTAGAATTTTAAAATCAACAACCTTCAAGTTCTACACATCATTTTCACAGTTTCGGCTCAACAGCCATCTTAGATCAATCCTCTTCCCAAAGTATACGCTATGAACATTGAAAAATCGACTCATGTGTGTGAAAGGTTTTAGCTCTTCCCATCCAGAATGCCGGACTACCATGCTCCTCTCCTCTCCAGTAACTCGTCCTCTGGGAGTCAGGTATTTCCTTCTAAGGTCTGTCACACTGTGTTCACAATCGAATTGGGGAAGAAGTTAGAAGAAGGGGAAAAGAACTGGAGGATGGTTAGTGTAGTCACCTCTCCTCGTGAAGATGGCCAGTGTAGCTGAGTCTCCATCAAGATCTGCAGGTTTCTTGAAGCTTGGACCTTTTTGGTCAGATTTTTATTTGGTAGTTGCTTCTTTGTATTTGGAATTTTTGGTGGTTCTACTTGGATCTTGTTGTGCCCCTACGGATATAGAATCTTTTTGTTCCGTACATTTTTGGGGTCATAGAAAAAAGGGATATTTACCCAGCAGACCCTGAAATCTTTCTAAATTACCTCTACGACCTTTGAAACATCGATATTCCTCCCTCGACCCCGTAATCTTGCTCCGTTTTACCCCATGAACCCTACCGTTAAATTGACACATCTACAGTTAACTTCTTTGAGTTAGAAACAAGTTAATCTAACCCATCCATGATCGGACGGCTAGAAGTTAATCAGCCCTTCACGTGCTGCCCCCTTTATCCTTCCATCGTCCCTTTCCTCTTTGGGTGACGCCACTGCCTGTCATCCTCCACGGATCTCGACCACCCTCCATTCCATCTGTGGCCGAAGCACCCCCTTTCCTTCTTCGCCACTGGCCGTAACTCCAGAAATTTTGCGCATGTCCTTCCCATCAGAAATCATCGATCTTGCATCCCCATCAAATCCACTCTCGTCAATCTCCAATCCCCTTGCCCTAACCTATTTAACCATCACCGCTCCTCCATTATCTGTATCCACCAGTAGCATTAACTCGTGAAGGAGATCGGTCGTGAGAGCCTAAGATCCTCCCCTTTCAACCTGATGAGATCTGAGGGATCTTTCCCTCGTTGCAACTGCAGCCATCGACCTCGCTGCTTCCACTCCGGCCATTGTAGCTGTTGATCCACCGCTTGAATCACCTCTGTAGCAAGCTTCATCGACCATTTACCCAGCAGACGGGGATGGTGCGAGCCAGGGGCAGGGCGAGGGGGAGGGGAGGCCTTCCATCGAGCAGCGGCAGGGGTGCGGGAAGGGGGGTGGGGCTTCGAACACGGCGGCGAGGGTGCGAGAAGGGAGGGGGCTTCGAGCATAAGTTTGCGAGTTTAGTTCGACGCTATTCACGTCGCCAGAGTTACCATGATCGCGCATATCCCGTTTGTCGGTGTGTTCTTCAGGTCGAGCATCTTCTCAAAGAGAAGCAGCGCTTCAAGGCCGTGTGATGCTCCGGCATCCTTTTGATCGTTGGATTGTTCACGGAGATTTGATTCTCCTGGAGCTCCGATTTGATCGCGAGAGCATGCATCTGCATCCCGTTAGATGGCGAAGAGCAAGAACGGATCACGCACACGATGCTGCAATCGTCCGGGCAGTGCCCCACACGCTGCATCTCACGAAAACAACGCAGACCCTCTTCAGCGAACTCGTCGTGTCAGGGAGCCGCATCGCCGGGGACAGGGGCAACTGGCGGTAGAGGAGGGGCCTCCATTGTCGGTCGGGGGGAGGGGGAGGGAGCCGCATCGCCGGGGACGCGGGGCTGGGGGATAGCCGCATCGCCGGGGACGCGGGGGGGGGGGGGGGGGAGGGGGGGGTCTGATAGGCCCCAGAACCGACCGGTCTTGTGTTCCACACAAGGCGGGAGCACAATCGTAGTGTCGACCAACCAAATCCTGGAGTCAATCAACAATTAACCCACAAAGCAAGAATGTATCAATTAAGTCCAAAAAAATAAATGTGAATTAATTTTTATTACTCTACAACAAAATGTATAGTGACAAGCATGTAGAGGTCGAACCACAGAGAGCAATACAAAATGCGTAGCCTAGATGTATCACCAAGTCATCCATGTGTGAAGCTTGTTTTTATGTGGGTTTTTAATTTTATATTTTTTTTATATTTTTTTTTATGCTTTTTATTTTGTTTTCATATTTTTATATATTTTTTTTTACATTTTCTTTTTATATATATTATCTATATAGGGACATAGATATACACAGAATATATAATATAGGTATAGGGATATATATATATATAGAGATAGGTGTGAGGAGAAAAAGATATATAGAGTACATATATCAATATATATGTATTTATGCAAAATATAGTATCTACAAGATCCTTTTTTTTTTTAATTTCAAAAAGGTCCTTAATATAGGACTATATTAATGGCCGAATACAATTAGGGCTTTTAAAAATATCAAATGAATCCAAAAATTGCCCAAATTAATTTTACTAAGTAAATAATATATATACATAATTATTAAACAGAGAAATATGTTTTTGGTATTTTTCTGGGGTTTTTACATTTTTTTGATGGACTTTGAAGCTTTTTAATTTTTATGTTTTCTTTTTCTTATTTTTAGGTTTTTTCATTTTCTGGACTCAATATATAGATATTTATACCATATATATTTTTTTGGAATTTTTCAAAAACATTTTATAATTTTTTTTGTATTTTATAAATTAGACAGTGAAGAAAATGCATGTTTTTGATTTTTAATAAATACCAAAATGCAACAAAATTCAAATCTAAAAACATAGCAAGCAAGGGTACCCTAACCGGAGCATATGCCTATTTTTTCAAAATTTTTCAAAGAAATATAGAGCACAAAATAAATAGACAAAGCATCCCAAAATATATGGCCTGGCAGGGGCATTGTTGCAATTATAACATTTGTTCGGGGTGTCCATGCAAATATCACAGTACAAATAAACATTTCTTTTTATTTTACAGGCCATTTTACAATTATCAAAACCCGGCAGGGGTTATGTGCAAAAACTCCTGCGCCTCACGTGGGACTACACGTGAGGCGCAGAGGGACCCATCTGCAAATAAAATTAAACTAAGGGATCAAACTGCAAATTATACAAGTTATTTACAACGTGACATTTTATTTTTGGAATCAAATATTAATTACAAAAAGGCGGGGGGGTGTATGTGAAGTTTACCCCCTCAGGCGCTTCATCCAACGGCTGATCTTCGCTCACTTGCCACGCGGCGCCTCCACGTGAGCCGATACCGTTTCGCCGATGGAGGGCTGGGATTAGATCACTTGAGGTGATCTGACGGTTGCTGCGGGGCTCCATCCAACGGCTCCCTTCTAATCTGGGACCTTCATCTTCATCCAACGGCGGAGAGGACGCCTGGAAGAACAGGGAAGAACGCTCGCCTGAGCGAGCTTCTCCCGGCTGGATCTCGCACCTCCGCCGTCCATCACTGCTCCACGGTGTCCCAAAAGCTTCCTGGAAGGTTCCTCTGTCGTCCGGAGGTGTTGGATCGACCAGAGGTACACTGGAGCACCCTCGCGAGGTCGGAGAAGAAGTGGGGCTCCAGGTACCTCCGGCGTGACTTGATTTCGCCTCAGGGTGCTTATTTGCGCACCAGACCTGCACAGGAAGATAGCATGGCTCGAGGGGATGCTCCTCAACCAAAAAGGTTGAAGCTGTGCAGCAAAATGAGGTGGAACGGAGGAGCTCCGACGAAGGGCGGAGGAGGAGCTCCGATTCGCCAAGACCTGGGGTCCTGGGTTGAACAAGTGTGTGCATTTGATGGAGAACTCGAAGGGGATGGAGATGAGGCGATTTAGGCGGTCGGAGACAGATAGGATCACAGTGGGGAAGTCGCCGGAGCTCAGCTCCGGCGAACTTCGAATTTCGGATTTTGGCCTAAGCCAATCATCTAAATGCTAACCTAAGGACTGGAATTAAAAGCTAATACTAAAACCTAACTACTAAGCAAGAAAGAACAGCTCTTATACCTGGGGGCCTCCAGGGAGCAGGGCGGACGCCGGAGCTCCGCCGCGTCAAAATTCTCCTCCCTCCGGCCGAGTCTCGATGCTGGGCTACTCCCCCTGTCACGAGGAATAATCCAGGCACAAGATCTAGGCGTTAGGTTGGAATGAAAGTGGCCAAATTCGAGGAGGAAGGCGGAGCTTTTTATTTATAGACATTGACGAGTGGCCTTATTGACCGGCGATTATTGATTAAACCAATGAGTATCAGATTGATCTATGATCTTGGCAGGCATCATGGATGATCAGAGGACAAATCTTGTGAAGGAAGCGAGTGCGATGGTTCACTGAGCCAGGCGGGAAAAATGGCGGAAATTGGGGAAAAGACAGGTTGCGTGAAGTCAGACGCCTGGAGGTCCAGTTGACCGGGGTCAACGCGCGGAGGGATTGGGTTGGTCCACCTCAGCCCGCTACAAGACAGAATAGGGAATATTTCGCGAAATTGAATTATTTGGCATAGTAAATGATTTTATTATTTTTTTCCTATAAAATAAAGAATGTTTATTATTTCATGTAGTCTTTATTTATGATTTTTATTTATTTTTTTGGATTATTTTATTATGGTTTTATTAAAATAATGTGTATATGTATGTATTTACATGTGTTTTTGTGTATTTTATTTTTAATTTGTTTATTTTATTTTATTATTTTATTTTCTTATTTTATGAATTTATAACTTATTTTTATGAGTATAAGGGTATTTTTGTTTGATTTTTATGTATTCATTTACATTTTCAAATAAATATGTATATGTATAAGTAAGTATACTTATAGGTATTTTACCTATAGATTATATACATCTTATTTATTTAGTGAATTTCTTTATTTTTCTTTTAGATTTGTATTTTTAATATGTTTTATGTAATATTTACAATATTATATAAAAAAATGTGGATGAATAAATAATAAAGGAGTAAAATCCCCTTTTACATATAAGTGGTATAGGTATTTTGTCTATGTGGTACATAGACTTATTTTATTTTACAAATTATTTTTGGTTTTCTTTTAATGTCACTATGTATAAGTATTATATACATTATTTACAAGATTCTAAAAATATGAATTTGTAAGAATAATAACTATTGAATAAAATGAATATTTTAATCGGGTACTATATACAATGAGGGTCAAAAACCTAACTTCCACAGATGGACTCTAAAAATTATGAAACTATTTTTATAAAATAGTTCATGAAATGCTATGTACAATTAAAGGTGAGTTTGGGTGATTTGGAGTTTTTATTTGCAAGATATGGGTCTGTGAAGTTGAGATTTTTGGTTTTTATTTTGTGTATAAAATGTACACTGGGTATTATTTTTACACAAACTCAATTTTGTATTTTTATTTACATTATTATCTACAACTTTCATGTACAAAAGATTTTAATTTGATGAATAAATAATTATGCATAAAATAGGTGTCAAAAATGCATAAAGGGATGAATAAATAAATGAGGTATTTATTGTATATCAGCCCTTATCTCCCCCTACTTTATTCCTTGTCGACCAATACCATGCTGGCCTTGGTCTCGGGGTTAGGGTCATAAAATATTTGCAATATTTTATTCCTTTTTCTTTTCTTCTCTTTATTCTACAATTTTGGCATTAAAAGCCTTATTTAACGTACAATTAATGCAATGAATAATGAATGTTATTATGTACAAATTGATGCTATTTACATGCATTTGCCGGGGTTTTTGAGGCCAAAATGATAGAATAAAGGTGATGAAATAGAGATTCATCACCCCCCTATACTTGCCTTTGCTAGTCCCTAGCAAATACTTATGCAATAAGTACAAAAAGAATAAAGAAAAGAAAAAGGAAAATGAAAGGAAGATAGAGTGAATAGGGGTGCTTTCAGTGCAATGCATGTCTCTACAAAATCTGAGATTGGAGCTCCTGTCAGTCCTTAGGTGTGGATGTGTGTGGAACCTAGTCGGGAACCAAATTTAAAACACAACAGCCTTCGATAGTCGCAGAACCTGGTTCAAAGCACCTTAATAGCCTGGTCAGAACTAGCCTACACCATACACAAACCCTTATGACTATGAAGCTGACTTGTACAGTGTAAGTGATAGTGGCTCCCCACCTCAGAAGTGGCAAAGAAACAACCTCCCCCATCCTGGTAACTCTAATGCCTCGGTCTAGCAACTCTTTCCTCGAGAAGCGGGGTATTCCCTTCTAAGTTCAAGTGCAACCGGCTCAAGAAGAGGGGGAAGAAGTATAGACTTTTGGAAGCTCAGCCAGTGTAGCCGAGTCTCCCGCTGCAAGCTTCATGAGATGAAACATGGATACCATAAGCTTTTGCTTTATTGAACTATATACACTCCGGTGGGGTTATTAAATTTTCAATCCGACCCACCACTTTTTTGGAGTTCCTTTTTGCATTTTTTTTTTCAATTGCATCTGTACAACATATCTACATGGTGCAGCATATATACAAGAAATTTCTTCTTGAGCCAGTAGACTATCCCTCTTTTGAAGCTTTATTGCAACCCTCGGCTTCTGTCTTTAGCCTTCATCACCACTAGACCAAGTTGAGGTGCACTTCCTTCACTATAAGAAGAAGAGAGGTTCCGCCTAGAAGTACTACCCTCATATGCCACCCCAAGCCAAAGGAAACTGCCTCCTCACCACCTCATCCATGGAGAGCTATGTGAAAGGTGCAGGTGTCCAAGTTAGGTCACGGCCGACAAGAGTCATGCGTGTGTTTCGAAAAGTTCTAGTTAGTCCACTGAGGTGCCTTGAACCCAGCCCTGCTTTCTCAAAGAGTTAAGTCTGACTGGACCTGAAGTACCTTAAACCTAGTTCCCATAAGGTTCCAGTGCAGTTAAGTGCAGTAAGGTCCAACCGAGCTCCACTCTGAGACTTTATTAGACTGATTCAATCATCAAGCTCACTCAAAAAGAGTATGCATGGTATGCTTATGCTATGCACAATGAATGATGCAATTTTTCACAAAGAAGCAAAGAATGTTTTTACACAAAGAAATTTTGCAAACAAAATAAGAGCTTGACACATACAAAGAGTATCTACCATTATTTACATGGGCGTACTGCTTTATTTACAAAATATATGAATTTATACAGACTTTACATGGAATAGTTTATTTAGGTTGTTGAGAAAGAATTTTATGTACTTTATTTCTTATTTACAGGTATTTGTAATAGTGATCTTATCCTTCAGTTCTAGTTTTGAAAATAGTTTTGCAAACTATAGTACACGATAATTTTTGCAATCATTTACACGCATTTGAAAACTATTTTTGCAAAGAATTTTCACACTATATGTACATTTTTCGCAATAATTTTGACAAGCATTTTTCAAAACATTTGCACATAGGTTTTTGAAATCCTTTCTTTCACGCAAAGAAAAAATTTTGCAATCAACACAGTTTCACGCATATGAAATCATTTCACATCAAATTTTCAAAACTGGTCACACTATTTTTTCAAATCATACTGTATAGGTCTCTGATTTATTAATCAGTAGGTCCAAAAGAAGAAGAAATTGTATTTGACGTATAGTATGGTTCTGTTCTCATAAACTTTATTTGGCTTAGTCCTCATTTACAAATGAAAGATTTTTGTGCAAATTCCTCAGACTTACTCGAGAAACATTTTCACAAGGGTTTTCGAAAACTCTAGTCCAAAATAATTTTTGTAACATGTACACGCATTTGAAAACCCTTTTACCAATGTTTTACACAACACAGATAGATTTTTCAAAACAATTTTTGACAATCAACTTTTCACAATCATTTGCACACTAATTTCCACATATTTTGCTTTCACTCAAAGAAAATAGGTTTTACACATAAACTAATCTTTTCAATCGTTGAATACTTGTTCACGCTATTTTCAAACAACTTTCACAAGATTTTTCAAAGGAAAACGTTTCATACAAAACCCTTTTCTGACTTACTAGTCAGTATAATTACAATGAGTCTGAGGATCTCACAATCATCTTTCATTATTATAAAGCTACGTTTTACATTTTATTTTATGTTGTAGTGATATTTTATTTTTCAGTACGAGTTATGGCTTTTAGTATATACACAGTATATACGACCCCCCTATACTTAGCTTGAGCTATGTCCTCATAGATCGGAAGGAAAAGCACAGACATAACTCGTACTGCGTATAGGCAGATCTAAAGAATAAATACGAATGAAATGAATGAATTAGAAGTTGACCGTCCCCCCTATACTAAGGATCAAATAATCCGAAGTATAGCAGGTGTACAAAAAGCGGGGAGGGTCAAGGGTGAGAATACACTGATCGTACTCAGATTGTCTCCCCCTATACTTAGGGTAAGATACTCCTAAGTATAGACAAGAAGAGGAGACAATGGAGAGGATCGAACAGAAATGAGAAACCCTAGGTGCACATCCCCCTATACTTAGGACCAAGTACGTCCTAAGTAGAGAAAACTGTCTACAAAGGCGGCACCTTTTTGATAGAAGAAGAAAATAGATACGGAAAAGAAGAAAAGAAGAAAAGAAGAAAATCAGAGCAATAATGGTTGGAGTACATTGTCTGAATCTTTTGGAGCTGCAAGAGGTGTAGAGATATCCTCGGGGTGCACTAACTGAATAGAGTCAACAACGGCCAAGAACGAATCTGGTTCCAAGTAAGGCTTCAGTAGTTGGCCGTTGACGACGAAGGGCTGTGCGTCAGGGGACAATTCTGATATAGCAATGCTTCCGTTGTCACGCACTTCACATACTCGAAATGGCCCTGTCCACTTACTTTTTAATTTACCTGCGAATATCCGCAACTTTGCATCAAACAACCACACTTTCTGCCCAACATCGAAGGTCTTTCGTCTGATGTGCCGGTCATGCCAGCGTTTCACCTTCTCTTTGTACATCAAGGTGTTATCGTATGCGCAGTCTCGGAATTCCAAGAGCCTGTTCAGATCATCCTTTCGCTTCTGACCACCTTTTCGTGAGTCCAAGTTACAATTACTAATTGCCCAAAGGGATTTGTGAATTAATTCCATGGGCAGATGGCATGGTTTTCCATATACAAGACGGTAGGGCGACATGCCCAAGGGAGACTTGTAGGCCGTACGGTAAGCCCAAAGAGCTGAGTCCAAGAGTTGAGACCAGTCTTTTCTGTTTGGCCTAACAAGTTTCTGCAATATGGTCTTGATTTCTCTATTGGATAACTCCGCCATGCCATTGGTCTGCGGATGATAAGGAGATGCGACGCGGTGATCGATGCCGTACTCCTTCGTTAACTTCTTGACCTCTTTGTTGATGAAATGACTACCCCCGTCGGATATGAGAATCTTCGGTATCCCAAACCGCGAAATGATGTTCTTCTTCAGAAACTGGCAAACTGTTTTGCTGTCGGCGGCTCGGGCGGGGGTAGCTTCAACCCAACGACTCACGTAATCTACGGCAAGAAGGATGTGCTCAAAACCTTGGCTGTTAGGGAAAGGTCCCAGGAAGTCAATGCCCCATGCATCGAAAACATCTGCTATCTGAATGATTTTCAGAGGCATTGAGTCTTTGGCAGTGAGTGTTCCTTTCAGTCGCTGACAATCAAGACATCTTTTAGCAAATTCTGCTGCATCCTTAAATAAAGTGGGCCACCAGAGGCCACACTGCAATACTTTCGCTGCCGTACGATCTCCAGAATGGTGCCCACCAGATTCGAGCGAATGACAATGCTCGAGGACACTAGATTGCTCCGTCTGAGGAATGCACCTGCGCCAAATACAATCTGCTCCTTCCCTGAATAGAAGGGGATCTTCCCACTGGTAAAAGCGGATGGTCGACATGAATTTGTTCTTCTGATTCTTCGACTGATCCGAAGGTATTACCCCAGAGGCGAGGTAATTTACAATGTCAGCATACCAAGGGAGGGCATCCACGGCTAAGATAGCTTCGTCAGGGAAGGTCTCTGTGATAGGTGCGTTGCTCAAAGGAGAGTCATACTGCTCTATTCTGGAGAGGTGATCTGCTACCACGTTCTGAACTCCAGGTTTGTCCTTAATTTCCAGATCGAATTCCTGGAGGAGAAGGATCCAACGAATCAGTCTGGGCTTGGCATCCTTCTTCTGCTGTAGGTACCGAATAGCAGAGTGGTCTGTGAAAATTGTGACCTTTGACCCCAACAGATAGGATCTGAACTTCTCTAAGGCGAAAACCACAGCCAGCAGTTCTTTCTCTGTTACTGTATAATTTCTTTGAGCTTCATCTAACGTTCTGCTGGCATAGTGAATGGCATAGGGCGCCTTATCTTTCCTCTGCCCTAGAACAGCTCCGACAGCAAAATCTGACGCATCGGTCATTATTTCAAAGGGAAGAGTCCAGTCTGGAGGCTGCAAGATTGGAGCTTGAGTGATAAGCTCCTTCAATTGATTGAAGGCAAGGAGAACTGGCTGATCAACAATAAACTCTGTCTCCTTGCACAAAAGTTCTGTCAGAGGTCGGGCAATGCGGCTGAAGTCCTTGATAAATCGTCTGTAGAATCCCACATGCCCCAAGAATGACCTCACATTTTTTACTGACTGAGGTGGCTGAAGGTTTGAAATGACATCCACCTTGGCTGGGTCGACTTCCATGCCACGTTTGGAAACGACATGGCCCAACACAATACCCTCTGTGACCATAAAGTGGCTCTTTTCCCATGAGAGCACTAAATTGACTTCCCGGCATTTCTGAAGCACTCTGTCTAGGTGCTCGAGGCAAGAATCGAAACTGTCACCATAGACGGAGAAATCATCCATGAACACCTCGAGAAAACTGCCTACCATTTCGGCGAACACTGCTAGCATGCATCTTTGGAAGGTTGCGGGTGCATTGCATAATCCAAAGGGCATCCTTTTGAAGGCGTAGGTGCCGAACGGGCAAGTGAAGGTAGTCTTCTCTTGATCCTCAGGGGCGATCGCCACTTGGTTGTACCCGGAGTACCCGTCCAGGAAGCAGAAGAACTCCTTGCCTGCTAATCTCTCCAAGACTTGATCAATAAATGGCAAGGGAAAGTGGTCCTTCTTGGTTGCTGCATTTAGGCGGCGGTAGTCAACACACACCCGCCAGGATGTCGGTACCCGAGTTGAAATCTCCTCTCCTTTTTCATTTGTGACCACAGTAAGCCCGGATTTCTTGGGAACTACATGCAGGGGGCTTACCCACTTTGAATCGGAGATGGGATAAATGAAGCCTGCATCACACCACTTTGTGATTTCTTTCATTACCACGTCCCGAAGGTTAGGGTTTAGCCTTCTCTGAAATTCGCGGGACGGCTTGGCATCGTCTTCTAGATAGATATGGTGTGAGCACAGAGCTGGATTTATCCCTCGGAGGTCTGATACGCTCCAACCAAGTGCCTTGCGATTCTTTTCTAAAATCTCGAGAAGTCGAGATTCTTGATCCAGATTCAGCCTGCTGCTGATGATGACTGGATGCATGTGTTCTTCACCCGTAAGGAAAGCATACTTCAGGCCTGCAGGAAGTGGCTTGAGTTCTGGTTTCGGTCTGTCCCCTTTACCGGTCACTTCTGATACCATGCTGGTGGTGGAATGTATTTTGAGACTGTTACCATCCTCAACATCCTGTTGAGATCCCAGTGATGTACCGAACGGTTCTGCGGTGAGCTGATTATGTTCGGTCTGGAGTGAATGCTCAAGAAGATGCGCCTGCATCTGAGAATCTGTCTCCCACAATTCATCGGAGCCTATGCTGACTGTGCCTTCCAAGTCCTCCTCAAGAGTGAGGATTTCCTGGGTCCAAGGATCGTCCAGTGACAACTCCGAGTCTCTGATCTTCGCAATAAAATCACAGTCAGCTTCTGATGCTGCTTGACTTTCATCAGTTGTGGTGTTCTGTTCCTTGTTCATGGTGAGCGTGATTTGTTGGGTGTTCGAGCTGAAGGTGATCTTGCCAGACCCGTAATCAACCACGGCACCGGAAGTACGGAGAAATGGTCTGCCGAGGATGATAGGAGTCTGGAGCAGTGGTGCAGGAGAGTCCAAGTCAAGGACTACAAAATCAGCTGGGAATTTCATATCCTGCACGGTAACTATCACGTCTTCCAACAAACCACGGGGCCGCTTAACGGATCGGTCAGCGAACTGAAGGATCATTCGTGTCTGCTTGAGCGGTCCCAGCCCGAATTCTTGCATTATGGACGAGGGCAGAAGGTTGATGGAAGAACCACTGTCAAGAAGAGTACGCTCGAAGACCTGATCAAAAATCACACAACTGATCAGAGGTGCTCCTGAGTCTTGCTTTTTCTGGGGGAGGTTGGTGATAGCTGCAACTGTGGCCATGGACAGAACGTGTTTTTCTACCTCTCGGCGTCTGTTGTCTTGCGCTGGGCGACGTCTGTTAGTACATGCTTCTTTCAATCCTTTCTTCACAGCTGGCATGTATTCCACGGCCTTTAACAAGGGAATCTCAACAGTCAATTTATCCAAAATATCTACAACACCAGGATCAGACAATGCAGTTTTTCTTTTTGCCATTTTTTTGGATTTTTGTATTGCATGAGGAAAAGGAATATTCACATTACTGGCAGGGAAATTAGAGTTCTTATTTACATCAAGATTATCGCCCACAGAATGTTGTACATCCGGACTACAAAAAGGCGTACAAGCTGGATTTAACTCTGTTGGTGCTGCTGGGCGATCAAAAAGGGTAACATTGGCTCCATCGGCTGGCACAGGATCGGCTGCTGCTGGCGGCTCCTCCAAGGCTGGCGCGGCTTCACTTCTGCTACAGGCTTCTTTTTGGTGTTTTTGTTTTTGCGGATTTTTTTGTATTTTTGGCTGGAATTGCTTCTGGCAATGCACGACGGCTGGACTGGCTTCTCCTTCCTCTTCCTCCTCACCCGCCCCTGGAGCTGGCACGGCTGATGCGGAAGATGACGATCCACCTGTTTCTTTATTCACCCCATATCTGGTAGCAGGCGGAGGCAAGGCCCTACCGCTCCTGAGAGTAACAGCATTAGAAAACGCAGTAATATCATTATCACACGCGGACTGGACATCACATTCTACCTGCTCCTTCTTCTTGAAATTGTTGGGGTTGGCTTCGACCTGCGCCGGAATGGTAGTGCGAGTGGCGGTCAGGTCATCAAGCCGCTTGGTCATCTCCGCTAGCCCTTGGACAAGCTGGGCTAGACACTCCATGGTGGGATTAGCTGGGGGCACATCAGAAGATGCAGCGTGCATACCACGCTGCTGTTGGTTAGATGGATGGGGAGGCTGCTGATGGTGTTGCTGTGGTGGAGCAGGAAGTTGAAGTTGTTGGTAGGACGGAGAGGGATACTGCTGGTATGATTGAGGCTGAGCAGCCGCGTATTGGTGATACGGCTGTGGATGGCGATACTGTGGCTGCTGCTGATACGGAAAGTTCTGCCTCCATTGGTGTGCGAACTGAGGAGGCTGCTGGTGTTGCTGAGAGGGGTGCCCAAAACGACCACCCTGAGGTTGGTGGTACTGCCGGTTGGCAAATGGCTGACCCTGGAGTTGTCCCTGAGGACGGGTCGGCTGTGCATCATTAGTCCAAACCCCATTAACTTCCTGGACCAGGGGTGGTGGCGGGAACACTGAATCGGTGTCTGAGATAAACTCTGGTTGGTACACAACCATCTGCTGTTGCGGCTGGCTCTGATCAGGTGCCTGCACGTAGTACACGTGCTGAACTGTCGGTGGTTGCTGGCTTGGCTGAGGCTGGTGTAGCGGTGGTTGCTCGTCTTTTCTCTCAGCTGGAGCTTCGAGCGGTGCTGCCGACTGAACAGAATTGATGGTACCTACCAGCAGTTCTAGCTGCTTGGTGATGTGATCCAGTTTGTCCAAACTCTGGGTCCTCTTCTCTATTAAGGCGAGTTTTTCGAGATCTTTTGATCGCTTCTCGATAATGTCAACTTTAGAGAGATGCCCCCCGATGATGCTGAGGTTGGAGCTTTCATCTCTCTCTGATTCCTTAGATGCTGCCATGTGCACTTGCTTTTGAAGGATCTGGGGTTGCTTCTGATAAGCCCTGGATGAAGAGAGGGCGGCCTCTCCTTCGGCCATTTCTTCGAAAATTTGCCATACCACATCTTCATCCTTGTTGAAGTGGGAGCCCCCACATGCTGCATCCACGAGTCTTTGACTTTCAATATTGAGTCCCCCAAAGAAATGCTGGACCAGGCTGGTCTTAGGGATCTCATGGTGGGGACACTTCTCCTGCAGATCAGTGAATCTCTCCCAGGCCTCATGTACGGACTCATGTGCCCCTTGGGAGAAATTGCTAATACGGGCTCGCATCTGGTTGAGCCGACCGAGAGGGTAGTACTTGTGCAGGAAGGCGGATTTCAACTCCTCCCAGGTCGTCACGACCTTTACCATGTGATTGACCCAATAAAGGGCCTTATCCTGTAGACTGAAGGGGAAAGCCGTCATCTTGACAATGTCCAGGGGGACATTCGGATAGTGGGTGGTGCGGCAAATGCGGGAGAATTGCTGCAGGTGAATGTATGGCTCTTCATTGGTGTTGCCATGGAATGCAGGGAGAAGGGCTATGAATTGGGGTTTCAGCTCGAAGTGAGCGTGTACCGGTGGGATGAGAATCCACTCGGTCATCTGGCTGTCTCCTGGATTGTATGTTTCTTTGAGTGTTGGCTTCGGCTGTGGTTGGAATTCAGGATCATCATTGGGGTCGTCACCACCTCCTCCACCTCCATCTCCTCCTCCCCTGCCTCCTCTGCCTCGGCCTCCTCCTCCGTCGTTACGGTTTATCACATCATTCAACATGTCCTGGAAAGCGGTCTGCGTAAGGGCCTGCTCAGTCAGCTGCTGCTGGATAGCCTGGATAGATGCCAGTAACTGTGCATTGACTTTGTTCTGATCTGGCACCTGTCCCTCTGGTGTGGGTGGCTGCTGACCCTTGCCCTTTCCTCCTGGCGCCATGTCAGGGTCTGAATCGGACGAAATGAACTCTGGAGTAGTCTCCAGGGCTCGCACTGTCTTCTATCTGCATAATGAGACGGTCCGAATCAGATCACTTGCCATAAATACTCAGCTGTCGTGATGAGGCTGGAGTTCAAGTCAACCCCAGCGTGTTGTGAATGGAAAAATGATGTAGACTGTAATCGACTCCCATTCACAACGGTGATAGTGGGACAAAAGTGATCCCAGTTTATTTGGTGGCCAAGAGAAAGGTAGAAGACGAGGAGTCTGGAGTTCGATCCGCAAAGTCTGGATCGGTTCTCTGGAATCGCCTCGAAATTATTGGCGAAGGTGAGTCCATGGAATCGATGTAGGTGTCGGCATGGTCCCGACGAAACCATCCATGGATCAACTTCGCGGAGTACGAGAGAATATCGGATTTTGGAAGAACGATACGATGGTCAACGAGGAACAAAAAGGAGTGTAAAACAGTAGAAAGGCTCGGTGGAGCGGGGTGGTCAAAGGAAGACATAACAGAATTGGCGCAAAGGCGCGGGACTTTGATCTTTGAACCTTAATCTAGATACAAACACAAGACAAAATCGGGTTCACCAACTCACGCCATGTGAAGCCGTGAAAGCTCGGCTATTTATTATCTTTTCATTTTTAGAGTTGTGATTCTCAGGCATATCTTATAACAAGTCCTTAGTACGCTACCCTATAGGAGAGAGAGTACTGCCGGAAGAGTATCCCGTACTTGTCCTCCTCCTGTGTAACCTGTAGTCTGTACTTTTTGGAGTCCTTGTAACCCTTCCTGGATCCCTACTCAGCCAAAGAAAAGAGAGAGGAAGCCGATAGGCGAAACCAATACTTCGGTTCTCGCTCGCAACGGAATCACCCGTGAGCGTGCAAGAACCTACTCGGACGCAGGACAATGAGACAGACACCCCCGTGAAGGCGTGGCCTATGCTCAATACTTCGGACAGGGTCGATGCTCATCACAACAGAGAGTCATCATTGGTGACCAAGCCCTACTCGCCTACGTACGATAGAAGCGCCATTACTTCGGAAATCCAGGCGATACACAAGGCAGTTGCAGACTGGGTTTTTGGCTCTAATCCTTAGGGTTCGCACTCGCTCAAGGGAGTAGGGTTTTGGTCCCCCTCCAAGGTACCTGAAAACAATGAGGGCTTTATGAACCCGGTACAATGATAGTTCATTACGGATTTTAATTAAGGTCAAAGTTTATTTAGCAGTCCCCTAGTTTTAATTTTTGGATTTTCACTTTTTTTGGATCTGTTTCATACCAGCGCCTAACGTTTTGGTAGATTTTTGTTTAAGTCCTAGGTGCTCAAAATCAGAGGGAGATAGCGGAAAAGCCATGCAAGTGGTTCTATGATGGAAATCTCACCATTGAACCGAATGATGCATGCTGAGTTAGAAGACTTACAGTGCATCCCAGCTCTCTCCATGTGGTATGCAAAACAGAATTTTTAAACCTATCTACATGGCGGTGTGC
Organism: Ottelia alismoides; assembly: GCA_037367405.1. Classification (NCBI taxonomy): domain Eukaryota; kingdom Viridiplantae; phylum Streptophyta; class Magnoliopsida; order Alismatales; family Hydrocharitaceae; genus Ottelia; species Ottelia alismoides. The sequence continues at coordinate 571,152 of JAZKJV010005026.1, forward strand.
ATTCGTCAAAATCGCCCTAAACATTAGCTGCTATTAACGTGAAGAACCATAAGCTTGGTCATTCATCTTTAACCTAAGGGTCCGGTCTTGGCTCACCCCTCCTCTTCTCGACACACTCGAGTTTAGGAGTAGCGCTTGATGGGGCTCGCTCACGGCACGTGGGTTAAGAGATAAATGACTTAGCTGTTTAAGTTTGACTAGATCCATACGAAGTGGACTATAGGAACATGCATTCTTATTAATGTTTGGACCTAGCTACCGAGTCAAGCAACCTATATCTAGGGGCTCCAAGCACACAAAACAAAGTAAAATAAAGGCGAAAAGCACAAAACAGCGGAAAACAAAGGAAAGAAGGCGGTAGAAATCACGGAAAACAACGATGAGGCCCCCAGGTGAACAGACACCCGGGCACTGGACCTCATTGTGAAGAGTAGAGTCTTGTTAATTATTACATGCCAAAATTGTCTCTCTCTCACCAAAAATTACAGAGATAATCCTAAGTGTTCTAAGCCTATCTAATCCACATCTCCTTGCTTCCTTGATACTCTCTCCTGATGGTCATGCGAAGGGAAGACCATCCTCCTCCAAGCTTGGCTGCATTGGCCTCCTAAGAAGCCATCCTTGCGTGGCGGACCCTCGCATCAAAGTCACAAAAAGAGTGTGTTAGAATAGCTCGAATCAATCAATTATAGAGCACATAAAGATAATCACAAGAAATGGATCAATGAAGCACAGTGATTAATGGCAATAAAATAGCTGCTCACAAAATATCATCAATTATGAATCAAAAATGCACACAAGAATGACAAAAATAACGTAGGCTATGCTCATTGCTCCCCGGCAACGGCGCCATTTGATAGGCCCCAGAACCGACCGGTCTTGTGTTCCACACAAGGCGGGAGCACAGTCGTAGTGTCGACCAACCAAATCCTGGAGTCAATCAACAATTAACCCACAAAGCAAGAATGTATCAATTAAGTCCAAAAAAATAAATGTGAATTAATTTTTATTACTCTACAACAAAATGTATAGTGACAAGCATGTAGAGGTCGAACCACAGAGAGCAATACAAAATGCGTAGCCTAGATGTATCACCAAGTCATCCATGTGTGAAGCTTGTTTTTATGTGGGTTTTTAATTTTATATTTTTTTTTTATTTTTTTTATGCTTTTTATTTTGTTTTCATATTTTTATATATATTTTTTTACATTTTCTTTTTATATATATTATCTATATAGGGACATAGATATACACAGAATATATAATATAGGTATAGGGATATATATATATATATAGAGAGAGAGATAGGTGTGAGGAGAAAAAGATATATAGAGTACATATATCAATATATATGTATTTATGCAAAATATAGTATCTACAAGATCCTTTTTTTTTTTTTAATTTCAAAAAGGTCCTTAATATAGGACTATATTAATGGCCGAATACAATTAGGGCTTTTAAAAATATCAAATGAATCCAAAAATTGCCCAAATTAATTTTACTAAGTAAATAATATATATACATAATTATTAAACAGAGAAATATGTTTTTGGTATTTTTCTGGGGTTTTTACATTTTTTTGATGGACTTTGAAGCTTTTTAATTTTTATGTTTTTCTTTTTCTTATTTTTAGGTTTTTTCATTTTCTGGACTCAATATATAGATATTTATACCATATATATTTTTTTGGAATTTTTCAAAAACATTTTATAATTTTTTTTGTATTTTATAAATTAGACAGTGAAGAAAATGCATGTTTTTGATTTTTAATAAATACCAAAATGCAACAAAATTCAAATCTAAAAACATAGCAAGCAAGGGTACCCTAACCGGAGCATATGCCTATTTTTTCAAAAATTTTCAAAGAAATATAGAGCACAAAATAAATAGACAAAGCATCCCAAAATATATGGCCTGGCAGGGGCATTGTTGCAATTATAACATTTGTTCGGGGTGTCCATGCAAATATCACAGTACAAATAAACATTTCTTTTTATTTTACAGGCCATTTTACAATTATCAAAACCCGGCAGGGGTTATGTGCAAAAACTCCTGCGCCTCACGTGGGACTACACGTGAGGCGCAGAGGGACCCATCTGCAAATAAAATTAAACTAAGGGATCAAACTGCAAATTATACAAGTTATTTACAACGTGACATTTTATTTTTGGAATCAAATATTAATTACAAAAAGGCGGGGCGGTGTATGTGAAGTTTACCCCCTCAGGCGCTTCATCCAACGGCTGATCTTCGCTCACTTGCCACGCGGCGCCTCCACGTGAGCCGATACCGCTTCGCCGATGGAGGGCTGGGATTAGATCACTTGAGGTGATCTGACGGTTGCTGCGGGGCTCCATCCAACGGCTCCCTTCTAATCTGGGACCTTCATCTTCATCCAACGGCGGAGAGGACGCCTGGAAGAACAGGGAAGAACGCTCGCCTGAGCGAGCTTCTCCCGGCTGGATCTCGCACCTCCGCTGTCCATCACTGCTCCACGGTGTCCCAAAAGCTTCCTGGAAGGTTCCTCTGTCGTCCGGAGGTGTTGGATCGACCAGAGGTACACTGGAGCACCCTCGCGAGGTCGGAGAAGAAGTGGGGCTCCAGGTACCTCCGGCGTGACTTGATTTCGCCTCAGGGTGCTTATTTGCGCACCAGACCTGCACAGGAAGATAGCATGGCTCGAGGGGATGCTCCTCGACCAAAAAGGTTGAAGCTGTGCAGCAAAATGAGGTGGAACGGAGGAGCTCCGACGAAGGGCGGAGGAGGAGCTCTGATTCACCAAGACCTGGGGTCCTGGGTTGAACAAGTGTGTGCATTTGATGGAGAACTCGAAGGGGATGGAGATGAGGCGATTTAGGCGGTCGGAGACAGATAGGATCACAGTGGGGAAGTCGCCGGAGCTCAGCTCCGGCGAACTTCGAATTTCGGATTTTGGCCTAAGCCAATCATCTAAATGCTAACCTAAGGACTGGAATTAAAAGCTAATACTAAAACCTAACTACTAAGCAAGAAAGAACAGCTCTTATACCTGGGGGCCTCCAGGGAGCAGGGCGGACGCCGGAGCTCCGCCGCGTCAAAATTCTCCTCCCTCCGGCCGAGTCTCGATGCTGGGCTACTCCCCCTGTCACGAGGAATAATCCAGGCACAAGATCTAGGCGTTAGGTTGGAATGAAAGTGGCCAAATTCGAGGAGGAAGGCGGAGCTTTTTATTTATAGACATTGACGAGTGGCCTTATTGACCGGCGATTATTGATTAAACCAATGAGTATCAGATTGATCTATGATCTTGGCGGGCATCATGGATGATCAGAGGACAAATCTTGTGAAGGAAGCGAGTGCGATGGTTCACTGAGCCAGGCGGGAAAAATGGCGGAAATTGGGGAAAAGACAGGTTGCGTGAAGTCAGACGCCTGGAGGTCCAGTTGACCGGGGTCAACGCGCGGAGGGATTGGGTTGGTCCACCTCAGCCCGCTACAAGACAGAATAGGGAATATTTCGCGAAATTGAATTATTTGGCATAGTAAATGATTTTATTATTTTTTTCCTATAAAATAAAGAATGTGTATTATTTCATGTAGTATTTATTTATGATTTTTATTTATTTTTTTGGATTATTTTATTATGGTTTTATTAAAATAATGTGTATATGTATGTATTTACATGTGTTTTTGTGTATTTTATTTTTAATTTGTTTATTTTATTTTATTATTTTATTTTCTTATTTTATGAATTTATAACTTATTTTTATGAGTATAAGGGTATTTTTGTTTGATTTTTATGTATTCATTTACATTTTCAAATAAATATGTATATGTATAAGTAAGTATACTTATAGGTATTTTACCTATAGATTATATACATCTTATTTATTTAGTGAATTTTCTTTATTTTTCTTTTAGATTTGTATTTTTAATATGTTTTATGTAATATTTACAATATTATATAAAAAAATGTGGATGAATAAATAATAAAGGAGTAAAATCCCCTTTTACATATAAGTGGTATAGGTATTTTGTCTATGTGGTACATAGACTTATTTTATTTTACAAATTATTTTTGGTTTTCTTTTAATGTCACTATGTATAAGTATTATATACATTATTTACAAGATTCTAAAAATATGAATTTGTAAGAATAATAACTATTGAATAAAATGAATATTTTAATCGGGTACTATATACAATGAGGGTCAAAAACCTAACTTCCACAGATGGACTCTAAAAATTATGAAACTATTTTTATAAAATAGTTCATGAAATGCTATGTACAATTAAAGGTGAGTTTGGGTGATTTGGAGTTTTTATTTGCAAGATATGGGTCTGTGAAGTTGAGATTTTTGGTTTTTATTTTGTGTATAAAATGTACACTGGGTATTATTTTTACACAAACTCAATTTTGTATTTTTATTTACATTATTATCTACAACTTTCATGTACAAAAGATTTTAATTTGATGAATAAATAATTATGCATAAAATAGGTGTCAAAAATGCATAAAGGGATGAATAAATAAATGAGGTATTTATTGTATATCAGCCCTTATCTCCCCCTACTTTATTCCTTGTCGACCAATACCATGCTGGCCTTGGTCTCGGGGTTAGGGTCATAAAATATTTGCAATATTTTATTCCTTTTTCTTTTCTTCTCTTTATTCTACAATTTTGGCATTAAAAGCCTTATTTAACGTACAATTAATGCAATGAATAATGAATGTTATTATGTACAAATTGATGCTATTTACATGCATTTGCCGGGGTTTTTGAGGCCAAAATGATAGAATAAAGGTGATGAAATAGAGATTCATCAGGGTCTCAGATAGTGGCACTCCTTGTAAATTTAATAAACAAATTGGGTATAATATAAATGAATATAACGGAATCAGGTTAATTTTAACGGGTCAATTAACGGGGGTTAACCACAGGGTCTGTAGGGTAAGAGTTAGCAAGATTATGGGGTCGTGGGAGGAATTAGGATGTTTCAAAGGTCGTAGAGGTAATTTCAAAAGATTTCAGGGTCTGCTGGGTAAATATCCCTAGAAAAAATTGTGGCCAACCGTCCTTTCCTTTTTCGAAGCTTTATTTCAGCCCGTACTTTGGTCTTTAGATTTCCACGCTACCCGAAAAGAAACTCACACAGTCTTCCAACATCCCGTCTGAATTGAGCTAAGTGCATAGTGTGAGAGTACAAATTAATCCCCTATTCCAGAGTTGTACTCAGAATGAAGAGACCAGGTTAGATACTAAGAGTCAAATGCTGCACATTGTCATATGGAACTCAAAGAATTAAGTCAAAGACCTGAAGTTTCTAAAATCCAATTTCTCAGTGAAGTTCCTCTGAAAATTATGTGGATTAAGGTCGAGTCCAGACCACTCTCGATTTCTACTCACAACTCGGTTCAGAACCAATGCCTTTTCACAGAAGCAGATGAATGCGATGCTGGATGAAGTGCAGGTGTGTGAAATGCAGACACACATTTTTTTCTTTTTATGCAAGGGATTTTTTTATGCAAATAAGAAGCCATTTTCAAAATTTTTGGGCAAAGTCAGTGTTAGTAGCAAAATCCTCTCTCTCTCTCTCTCTTTTCAAATTAATTACTCACCCCGTAAATACATATAGACTTACACGAAAGTACAAGATATGGATAAAATATATACAAAGTATATATACAGACCCCCTACACTTAGCGAGTGCTGTGTCCTCACAACACAAGAAGCGAAAAGAAGACATAGCTCGGGCTAAGCAGAAGAGAGAGAAAAATTTATATACAATGGTCTGCCCCACTATACTTAGAGTGTGAACAGTCTAAGTATAGAAGAAGAGCGCAAAAGAGGCGGTCAGGATATGTAAATGAGGAGAGTATATATAGGTAGGTATCGGTTCCCCCTATACTTAGGCTCTGGTCAGCCTATGTATAGGAGAAGGGTGGAAATGGAGTGATCGGGAAAGAGAAGTGTGATGAGAGAAATGGTATATACATATGGCACCGGTCTCCTCCTATACTTAGGCCTTGGTCTAAGTGGAGGAAGAAGCTGTACAAGGAGATCGATGTGGTCGGGAGGGAGGGTGGGACTGATCTGATGAATCTTCAATGTCCTCGCTCTTCGTGAAATAGATGGCCTCAACTTGAACTGTCTGCTCTTTGGGTGATTCAATATATGGCTTCAGCAACTGTCCATTTATTGAGAAAGGTTGTGCATCATCTTTGAGTTCCGCAATATCTATACTTCCATTGGTATGCACACCGATGACATTGTAAGGACCCGTCCATTTTGATTTTAGTTTCCCATGAAAAATCTTTAACCGAGCATTAAACAACCACACTTTCTATCCAGGGACAAAGGTCTTGTCTCGAATGTTTCTATCATGCCATCTCTTGATCTTGTCTTTATAGATTACACTGTTGTCGTATGCTCGGTTTTGGATTTCAATTAGCTCATTCAGATTTAAGTCTTGACATAGTTTCCCAAGGTGACAACTCCAATTCAACTTTTTGATCTCCCATTCTGATCATCCTAAAAGGTGAAGTACCGAGTGGAGTCTTATAGGTTGTCCTATAGGCCCATAGAACTTGGTCCAACAGTTTCGACCAATTCTTTCTATCTGGACGAACCAACTTATGAAGAATACCTTTCACCTCTCTATTAGAAACCTCTGCCATGCCATTAGATTGTGGATGATATGGGTTGGCTATTCTATGATCAAATTTGTAATTTTTAGCCAAAGATCTCATCTCCTTGTTCACAAAGTGGCTACCTCCATCATAAATCAAAACTTTTGGTATCCCGAACCTTGCAATGATATTATCCTTGATAAATTAACGACTTTGCTATCTGCGGTTCGGGTTGGAATACCCTCTACCCATCTTCATAAATAATCAATCGCTAACAAGATGTACTCAAATCCAATGCTATTGAGAAAGGGACCCATAAAATCAATCCCCCATGCATCGAAAACATCACAGAAAATCATTGGTTGCATGGGCATTTCATCTCTATGACCAACAATCCCTCCCATCCTTTGGCAAGTCGAGCATGACCGTACAAATTCATTAGCATCTCTAAATAAGGTCTGCCAGTAAAATCCACATTGGAGTATCTTGTGCGCGGTTCTCTTTCCCGAATGGTGTCCTCCAGCCTCGAGAGAATGACAATGTGTGAGGACACTCTGATATTCCTCCTGAGGAATACATCTTCACCAGACATAATCTGGTCCTTCATAGAAAAGGAAAGGATCGTCCCAATGGTATTTTCTCGAATCTGACTTTAATCGATCAATCATTCTCTTGGTCCAACCAAAGGGAACCTTCTTGGAGACAATATAGCTCACTATGTCGGAATACCATGGGGTTGAATCAATAACGCAAACTGATTCGTCTGGAAAAGTCTCCTTAATTGGTCCAGTTCCAGGACAATCGTTTTGCTCAATTCGGGAGAGGTGATCAGCAACAACATTCTTTATTCTAGATTTATCTTTGATCTCCAAATTAAATTATTGGATTAAGAAGATCCATCTCAAGAGTCGTTCCTTGGCATCCTTCTTATCTATGAGATATCTAATTGACGTGTGATCTGTGAAAAATGTCACCTCGGAACCCAATATGTATGATCTGAATTTTTCAAGGGCCCAAACAATCGTGAGCATTTCCTTTTCAGTCACTGTATAATTTCTTTGTGCAGGATCTAACGCTTTGCTCGCGTAGTGAATCGCATAAGGAATTCCATCTCTTCTTTGTCCAAGTACCATTCCGACAGTAAAATCCGATGCATCATTCATGATCTCGAAGGGAAAAGACCAGTCGGGAGCTTGTAATATCGGCGATTCACATATTTTCTTTTTCAGGAGCTCGAAGGCCTCTAGACACCTCTGATTTACAATAAATTCGATGTCTTTGCCTAAGAGCTCAGTCAATGGGTGGGCGATCTTTGAAAAATCAGGGATGAACCTTCGATAAAATCCAACATGCCCTAAGAAAGACCTCACTGACTTGACGTTTGTTGGTGGCTCAAGTTTCTTGATCACATCCATCTTGACAGGATCGATCTCCATTCCCTTTTTGGAGATGACGTGCCCCAACATGATACCCTCAGTCACCATAAAGTAACTTTTCTCCCAGGAGAGTACCAAATTAACCTCACTGCATCTCTGGAGGACTCGGTCTAAGTGCTCTAAACATGTATCAAATGAATCACCATGAACCGAGAAGTCATCCATGAAGAGTTACGTTAAATCACCAACCATTTCGGCAAATACGACAATCATACACCGCTGAAATGTGTCTGGGGCATTATAAAGCCCGAATGTCATTCGCTTGAATGCGTAGTTACCGAAGGGACATGTGAACGTGGTCTTTTCCTGATCCTCGGGAGCGATAGCTACTTGATTGTAGCCGGAGTACCCATCAAGAAAACAGAAGAATGCTTTCCCTACAAGTCTCTCCCATTTTTGATCAATAAATGGCAGTGGAAAGTAATCTTTCTTGGTCGCAGCATTCAGGCGCCTGTAATCGACACAGACGCGCCACGACGTGGGTACTCGGGTCACGATCTCTACCGCCTCCTCGTTGGTGACCATCTGGATTTCTGACTTCTTCGGGACAACATGAAGGGGGGACACCCACTTGGAGTCAGAAATAGGGTATATAAATCCTGCTTTGCACCATTTCTCTATCTCTTTCTTAACCACTTCCTGAAGATTGGGGTTTAATCTTCTCTGAAATTCACGAGAAGGTCTTGCATTATCCTCAACATAAATTTGGTGCGAGCAGAGAGCTGGGTTTATTCCTACAAGATCCGATACAGTCCAACCGATGGCTTTTCGATTTCGCTCAAGAACTTCTTGTAATCTAGATTCCTGGTCTACGGTTAATGATGAGCTAATGATAACATGGAATTTTTCTTTGGGTCCATTTATAAATGCATACTTCAGTGTGGGTGGCAGTGGTTTCAGCTCTGGCAAGTCTGAATCATCAATTAAGTCCGGCTGAATGATTTTTGTATTTGGCTCAGTGTCAGTTGGCGGTGAATCACTGTGTGAGGTGCTGGCTACCAAATCCGAAGAAAGGTGAGTCGGATAGCTAAAGTAATATGATAATTCGGCCAGAGCTGCGTCTGACTCGTCATCGATATTTCTTGATTGTCCCGAAGATGACGGGACGGACAAACCCGAAAGGATTTCTGTGTCATCAAGATTGTAGTAATCTGGGTGACTATATTATCTCGCAAATTGCATTGTGTATTGCTTCTTCTTCTGATGATGTGCTTTCAATCTGCATGTCTGGCAGTTGGTCCCACGATCCAGTAGTGCTGAGGAGATTGCATTCTGATGTTTCGCCATATTCAGTGGTGTATTCGGAGTCTGGCCTTTGCCACTTTATTTATTTCATCTCCAAGTCTACTTCTCCGCCTCAAGAACGGAATTTCATCATTCCGGAATCGTAATCGAATACAGCTTTAACGGTTCTTAAGAATGGTCTTCCAAGGATGATTTGTGATTCCTTCCAATGGTTTGGTGTCTCCATATCAAGGATAGTGAAGTCCACTTTATATTCCGTACCCTCGATCATGATGATGATATTTTTTACTTCTCCCTTAGGTATTTTAGTTGATTTATCAGCAAATTGGAGTAAAGATAATGATTTCTTGAGAGGGCCTAACTCCAATCTGTAATATAAGGCTAGGGGTAAAAGATTTATGTAAGAATCATTGTCAAGAAGTACGCGTGCGAACACAATGCCGCCAATGCGACTATCCACATAATGGGCAACGAGATCCCTTTTCTTTCTTGGCAAATGCTGATTTTTGACACATTTGGTAGTGGCAACTGTCAAGATGTGAGTCTCCACAAATTGACTTGTTTTCTTAGTACGAGTCCTGGTGGGAGTGCATTTCACCTTCAAGTACTTCTGAAAGGCTGGATTACTGGCCACATACTGATCAAAGGGTACCTTGACTGTGATATTTTGCTGGCAGAATCTTTCCATTACTGGATCATAATGAATGTTTTTCTTTTATTTTCCTTTCTTAAGAGCAAGGGGGAAAGGAATGGAAGCATTTGAGATAGGAGATAGAGAGCCAGAATCATAAATAAGAGCATCTTTATTAGAATTGGAGTTCTTATTACAATCATAAGATTTCTGATAATAATCAAAATCAGGTTGCTGAAAGGTGACAAAGGTATTTTTGCAGCAACTAGAGGTTCAAGGTACTCTGCTGACTCCATAGATGCTTTCCCTTTCTCTTGTGCTGGGATCTTCATGCGTCCTTCTTCTTCCTCCTCGAAAGCATCCTCTGACTGATCTTCCAAGTCTTCATGGTTCGATTCCCTTGCCCGGTCAGGTACGACGACGGTCCTTCCGCTCTTGAGTGACGTGGCATTGATATTGTCAAATGAAAGGGTCTCATGTTCAGATGTGGAAAAATTTGAATAGTATGCCTGGCCATTGTGTTGAGATGATTGAGATTTGTTCAAGCTATTGGGGTTAGCATGAACTTGGGTAGGAATGGTTGTGGCTGGGGTTGTCTGTTCATCCTTCCAATTTGATAAATGATTGACATTGACCCGTTGATCGTACAACTCATTTCGGAAGTTGTGAATTTCTTGAAGCATTTGCCTCTGGATATCGACTGGTTATTCTAGAGGGTTGGATGATTGAGCTGATTATTTGGGAGCTTGATATTGCTGACGGTATTGTTGAGGTTGGTTCTGTCGATTGTAGGGCTGCTGCTGCTTCTGATGCTGGAAAGATGAAGTGTTCTGAGTGTGCTGTAGAGGCGGAGGAAATGCGGCATTATAGAAAGTGGGCGGACGTTGATAAGGCTGACGGTCCCCCATATTACCCTATAGGGTAGTGTCCTGTATGTACCAAATGTCGTTTACTTCGAATCTCAGAGGCGGGGCTTCTTTGAATGTCTCGGCAGGTGGGGGTGGCTGCTGAGAAGTTTGGACATAGGATTGGTCCTGCACTCATGGTTGTTGTTGTTCTGACCCTGGCTGGTCCTGGACATGATGCACATGGTAGATCGGAACCGTAGGTGCAGTAGGCATCCCCATCTTGGACACCTTTGTAGTGAGCTCCTCCATCTGCTTTGGGAATTGGGAGATCCTGTTGTCGATGACGTTTATTCTCTTGTCCACTACTGTCAATTTATCATCTATGAAGTTGATGTTCGGAATCAAATCCTCTGCTATCTCTGCGACAGTCTTCTTCCTGCCTTTGGCTTGAAGGGTGTTCAGGGAATCGGTGTATGCTCTATTGGCAATCTGAGAACGGCTTGTTTATGCCATCTACTCCAGTACTTTATAGACGGTCTCAGCTTCATGCGATGTGTAATTCCCTCTGCAGGCAGCGCTAACTAACCCTTGAGTCTCGTAGTTGAGGCCAGAGTAGATGACTGAACTAGGATGTTGTTATCCAGGTCATGGCAGGGACATTTCTGTAGTAGGTCTTTAAACCTATTCCAAGCCTCACAGAGTGGTTCATTGGGCATCTAAGAGAAACTGGTGATGCGGGTCCTCATTTGGTTGGTCCGACTCAAGGGGTAGAATTTCTTCAAAAATAGGTTTTTGAACCTCTCATAAGTAGTCAAAGTCATTCCTAAGTTCTTCACCCAGTAGTCTACCTTCCCTTTCAAGGTGAAAGGTAGTGCAGTGAGACGAATGTAGTCTTGGCTGACTTGTGGGTGCCTCAGATTAGAACATATCAGATCCAAGTCACGCAAGAATTCATATGGCTCTTCAGTCGTATTACCATGGAATTGGGGTAATTGACTTACAAAATGTGGCTTCAGTTCATAGTGAGTTCTGGCTGTGGTGGTTGCAAATAATTCCTCACTCTGTACTGTCCAGATTGTATGCGGTTTTCATTGGCAGTTCTTCCCCAGCATTCAACTGCTCAAGTTGTTCCCTCAGTAACATCTGTTGCTGCTCAGAAGCGGCTAATCTTGTCAGAATCATCTGAATAGGATCATCATTGGGTTCATCTTCAGGATCTTTCTTGGAAGACATCTTGGGAGTCATCTTTTCTTCTTCACCTTCAGAATTTAAGGGGTTCGAGTTAATAGAGTTGAAAGAATTGATGTAAAAGTTTTCTTCGATTTGTTTCGGTGACAGAGAAATAGTGTGGGTTTGTCCTCCCTCTAGAAAGAAGAATGAATCGTAGGAATAGGATTGTTGGGAAGGGTTTCCCTGAGGCCAAGGAGGTCCAGAGAAAGAGTCTCTCTAGGCTTTTGAGATTGGAGAGTTTGTGGTAGTGAGAGAAGAGTTCGCGGAGTCCGAACAAGAATTGTCACAATCTTCCATGCTCGACGTCAACAAGAGGTTTGCAGTTTATGATGTAGGCACAAGTGTGCGGTATTCATTGATTACTTACTTTCTACGCACAAACCAAACACAATACAAGGATTTCTTTCACCAACTCACTCAGTGAAGGCCGTAAGGGTTCGTCCAATTATCTTGTCAATTTTAAATTAGTGAGAATTCAAATCTTGCAAACCGTTTAACGAGCTGTTAGGTACCAAAATTTCCTTAAAGACTGTCCCGAGTTCGTACGACTAGTTGCATCCACTTCAGCCAGTATAGGTGTAAGTACGGACCGTAAAATGGCTACCCGTGTTACCTAAGGATGGAGCCTTGCGCAGTGTCCTTTAAACCACCCACTATACTAAGGAAGTCTGGACCGTTTACCGGCTACCCGTATTCCTCACTGAAAAGTAGCTAATCATTTTTAAAATCAGCAGTCTATATGAAAACCTTGGCTTGGCGCGATCCTAGTGTACATTTCTCTCCTCGCTGCAAGATAAAATCAAACCATGTCGGGGTTGCTCTTCCGTAAGAATTTTTGATTTTATGGGTTCTTAAGATCAGCTATATTTAGCAGTCCCAATTTTAATTAGGTGATCACTGAAGAATTTAAATGAGGACAAATACACGTCTACCGTCCAGTCTCAATTTCCTTTAAAATTATATGATAAAACAAGTGGGAGGAGTTCGGGAAAAACTGATGCACGCGAAAACAATGATGTATGCTCAGTTAGAAGACTTACTGGGCTTCCTCGCAATCTCCATATGGATGCAGTACAGAATTGAAAAGTTATTCTAAATGAATGCAAGCTGATGAAAAACCGCACCTAAGTAGAAAGTTCTATTAGTCGGAAAGAATTGAGTTAAATTTTGGCTAAATTGAACGATCTAATGTGCGTCTCAATTAAAGTACAATGTGGACTTAGATCCTACAAGCACAATCAAAAAATATAAAAGCTCAAAGAGCCATATGCGCAGGTCTATCCTAATCGCCACTCAAGTCAGGCCCCACCCTCACCGAAGAGTGAAATAGGCCACGACACACCACAGAAAAGTTCAAGGTCTTTTTACACGCGCGAGAATCCAAACGGACACCGTTGTAAATGAGCAATTAAATAAAATTGCAGAAATTAAAAACCTAAACTCTATGGTCTCTCACGACTCAACTCGATCTTAAATTAATTACGACTTTTTCGGATGTCGGTGAAGATGCTTCGGTTTCTTGAAAAACCGCTCCAAGTACGTCGGGTACCTCACAAGAAAAATAAGAGAGATTTGTGTAAGAGAGTGACTCAGAAAATAATCAAGAATAAAATAAGTGAAATAAATGCTGAAAAATAAATACAGGAAATAAAAATGTAATTTACAATGAAAAATTCGGGGGTCAGACGACCCGAATGTGGAAAACCGAACAAGAAATTTCAAAACACAAAACTAAGTTGTTTGCCTCCCCAGCAACGGTGCCATCTGACGGGTCCGAAATCGTAGCGTTAAAAAGATGTTTTTATATTGTTCGTGCTTAAAGAATAATGAGTCGTACGTTATAAGCGGCAATCAAAATCGGTCAAGAAATAATCACAAATATTTAATCAATTTTTAATCAAGTGGTTTTATGTTTATTTTACTTGGACAAGTCTCAAGATCGAACACAAGGAGGCAAAGGAACAACCTAGAATTATGTTTATCAAAATTCGCGAACGGTTTTCAAGGAGATATTCTTTTTGGAATTTTTAATGCAAATAAGGGATGCAAGATGCAATTTCGACCTATTTTAGGGACTAAAATGAAAATTACATTCAAATGATGTCTGAAAAATACGAAACTTGGTCACAATGTAAATTATGATAAAATAAATGCACTGTAATATTTTTGGAATTTTTGGATACAATATAAATTTTTTTATGAATTTTTAGGTGTAAACATATTGATTTTCAATATTTAATTATAATAAATATTAAACGTAATTCTTTCAGGGAATAAAATTATCTAAGATCTATCATTAGGTGATTGATCTCAGAAAAATCCTAAACCTTGAAAATGTAAGATCTAATACCTATTAAAAATCAAACACTGAAATATGCAAAATAATTTTTACAGGGCAAATTATGCATGCAAATGCAAATCTTTTTGGGCACAATGTCAAGCACAATTAATCCTACAATATTGATTGTTTGGGAATTTTTAGAGTAACGGTTAATCAAATACAAATTTTGGAGCACAAATTGGGAAAAATATGCAATTTTCCACAAAACAATTAATTATTAATTAACCATTAATCACAAAAATGTCTACAATACGTCAAATTGTAGAGAATTAGATGACAAACATCATGCTATTTTTGGATAAATAAAATAGTGTGGAGAATAGTCAGAAAACACAGGGGAACGCAGGGGTAGAACTGATGTACAATAATAGATAAAATAAGAAAAAAATGCAAGGGGGTTCTATTTGTAATTACCGAGATATACGTGGATACTTCTGCAAAATTCCAGCCAATAACGTGTCGTGCACGTGATCACAGGTTGGTGGGAGCGTGTTGGCAAATAAAGGGACCTCTGGGGGTATGATCGCAATTATCCCACCCTTGCACGTGTGTATCACGTGAGAGGGGGTGTCTTTGCTGCTGACGTTTCCTCGACACGTGCTGCGCACGTGGGAGGACCTCCGGTCGGGCCCGACACTAGAGGCGGATGGGCGGAGGGTGTGGCGGAGCTCCGAAGGGCTTCCCTAGTGTGGTTGACATGGCAGTGGTGGCTGACGCAAGGGGGCGTGAAGGTGGAGTACACCGCCTTCCACGGCTGTCAAAGATGAGCGTGGTGGAGTCGCAGCTGGCCGGCGTTGATGTCGAAGAAGTTGCCGGTGATGCTCGGAGGTCAAAGTCGAGTCGGTGGAGACGGCTCATGTCGAAGGAGACCGAGTCATGGACGGAGCGTTGTTTAGTGGTCGGAGAAGATGTCGGTGAAGCTTGGCGGAGAGTCGGTGGGGAGGACGGTGGAGCTGCTGGTTGTCGATGGCGTTGCAGACGGCTTGGAGGAGGTTGGTCGGAGCGGGCATTGATGACGGTGGTTTTCGATGGTGGAGCGTTTGTCGAAGTCGAAGAGGCGGAGGCAGTCGATGAAGGTGGAAAATAATGGCGGAGCGAAGGAGAAGATCGTGATATGAAGTTGCAGAGGAGGAGGAGTAGCGTGGACGGAGAATATGAAAGGTACGACGGAGGAAGGATAGCTGGAGGAGGCTCGACGGCGATGTACGACCGGAGCTGGAGCAGCTGCAGAGTGCAAGGGCTGCGACGAGGTCGAGGGGTGGCCTCGAATCACGCCGAGGCGCTGGCTGTCACGACCTGGTTGATAAACGGTGGATGTTTTGGAGGTCCGGGGGGGGGGGGGGTCTTCTTAAATAGGAGAAGGGGCGAGCGGCAGGTGAGGGAAGGCATGAGAAGTGAGGAAGAGGTTGGCGGTTGGTGAAGTTTGCGGAGTTCGTTGGCAGCGCGGTCAAACGGTGAAGCTTACGGAGGGCGGCAGTTGTGAGGGGGGCACGTGGGGAAGACGATGGGCGCAGGACACTCGATCGGCCATGATCGAACGGTTGTGGAGGCACCACGTGGTTTCCGAAAGGGAGAGGGTGCGGAGCACGTGCGATGCAAGTGTGGTTATTTTAAATTTTTTTAAATGAATTTAAAAGAGGCCATAAAATGCTGACATGTGGCGACCCCAGGGGTTGCCACGTGTTAGCACCAGAAAAATCCACAGATAAAGACTTTGTAAAATCAAAAATAAATAACAAACAACCTCAGATCGAAATTGTTTCTTCACAAAAATTGCTCGTCTCGATGAGATCTACAACTTTTATAAAGAATCAAAACCAAAAACAATTAAATGCACAAAGTGATATTTTCGGGGTATCCCATGTACATAGAATACCTTGATTTTTTAGGTTTTGTAATTTTTATGTCATTTTTAAATCAGATAAAAAATCCGGAAAAAAATATAGAAAATATGTACATAATTTTTTTGGATTTTTATTAATTAAGAAAATATGTACATAAAATATCAGGTCAAAAACCGCTAAAATACACAATGTACAAAAGAGGCCCAAAACCCAACTTTCACATATGAGCTCCGATTCACTTGAACTTGGTCTTGTTTTGAAGTTAATTGAATGTACATTAGTTCAAAGTGAGTAGGATCAAAACGGACACTGGATAGGGAAGATATGGGGCTTTTATTCCGGAAATCCTGAAACCAGAGTTTGGGTTTTCGGTCCACTTCTTTGAGTTAATTATTTTTTTGTATTTTTCATTTATTCTTGTGAGTGATATGTACACAGTGGAGTGGTTTTGGATCATTAGGAGTTAGCATTAAGGAGTTAAAAATCAGGGAAGTTAGGCTTTTTACAGGTCAATTTTGGCTTGGATTTTTGACTTCTTATTTTGTGCAAAAATGATGGATAAAATGCCATTCTTATGAAAATACGCATGAATGCTAATTATGCAGAATAAATGCATAAATGCTGATGATTTTGAGGGATTTGAGCTTAATAAATGAGAATTAGAGAGATGAATCTGAGATTCATCATACACCTGCGATACCGACTGTCCAGGCGACCATTGGTTCAGAGACTCCCTACACCTCCACACCACCCACTGCTTGCATTACCACCACCGTGACAGCTTCTCGAGAGGACTCACAATCAGAAGTTGTCTTGAGTCGGACATGATCATTTTTTATTTTCTTGACTTTTTAGATGATCCGACTCATGAGCTAATCAATGCCAAGCCAAGTGAGAACTTATGCCTTACCAGAGACTTGTGCTGACCCTGCAGGAGTATTATAATGCATATGGTGACTCATATGATGATGAACCTCTGGTCAAAACCTCACACACAACACATTCAAGACCTACACCAAAAGAGATAACTGGGAACAAGATGACCAATCTTGATAAATGAGTTGCTTCATCCTCTTGTCGGTCATCTGGTAAGAAGAAGAAGGGTATTGATTGTTTGAGGTGTTTTCCCGAACTCCTTAAGACGTATCAATCTCCTCTTCCTCTTGATGCTTCAGGTTCTAGAAAATCGGCTAAGAAAGTTGCCTTCGACTTACCAGAGAAGGAACTTTCTGAGGAGTCATCATCAGGTCTGGATGAGGTGATCTATATGAGTGAGCTCAGTTCGGTTGTTCTGAAGCCATATTTGAGCAAGCAGCCGTGTGTCGACCCTCGTTGGACTTTCCCTACACCTCACTATTATTCTTTGGAGGGTTATTCTGACAGCGAAACATGTGTTTACTACGCACCCCCTCACTCCCGCAAGAAACCTTCTTGATCCTTGTATATTCTCACTCCTCCTTATAGATTTTCCTCCCTTTATTTCCCTCCCTCTCTCGTGATTCTCATCACTCGCCCCAGTTCTGTATCATTTTTATTTTGTGGCTATACCTAGGATGACTAGATCCTAAGTATAGGGGGGTGAGTGAACCGAGTTGCTCCATTTTCTTCTTGTATATTCCTGTCCACTCTCATCGGTTCCCCCTAATCTTGTGTTCTATCCAATACTTAGGCTGACCATAGCTTAAGTATAGGGGGGCCGATGCCCGCTATGTATTCTCCCATATTCTTATATTCTTTTCACCCACTTATACTTAGTACGAGTTATGGATTTTTGTCACTTAGTGCCATGAGGAGATATCATATGCTAAGTATAGGGGCATGTATATATTACATATATACTTTACCCATAGCTCGTACTTCACGTATTTTTGTATATATTATACAATAATTACGGGGTGGGTAAAAAAAAGAAAAAGAAAATCTTTTTAAAAAAATCTCTTAAAAAACTTTAAAAAAACTTGATTTGTTTTCCTTATTTGCTTTAAAAAAACTTTTTCAAAAAATGTCCTTTCTTATTTACCTATCTTTTTTAAAAAAACCTTTAAAAAACTCTTGAAAAAGAAGCAAAACTTTTTCTAAAAAAGCTTTCTTCTTTTCCTTTATTTTTTTTAAAAAACTAACTAATAAGTTGGTTTAATCCATGACACCTTCACTTTCACACAAGACTAGTGATGCTCAAGAACACTTGGTTGTTGAGGTCTTGAGATTTTGAGTTAACCAGCCTTAGTCATTAGGGTCCTTGACTTAATTATTCACATTTCCCTAGTTTGAAAGATTTGTGTGCTATATTGCATGGTTAGTCTCTACCTTAAGAATATGATCAACACCTCACATACACGACTGCAGTTATGATGAGATGAGTTGAAATTTCACTTGAGGAACTGGGATGAGGGGTTTGAGTTTGGACTTGATTTGATGATGCGGGATGGGATAAAATCAATGATGGCTTCATGAAACCTGAGTGTCAGTATCTTTAGCCAGTATGAGAACATGGTTCTTGTACTATCTCTTGACATTTACCTATGTGCCAGGGTGTGATAAAATAAAAATATTTTTGATAAGTGTGCGCCAACTCTTGGTAAAAGCAGTGGAGCTAGCCAAAAATACTACAAATCAATGAAATGTTAAAGAAAAGCTCTCATTCCACAAAGTCAAATATTAAAGAGCTTCCACCAAAGGCGAGCACTCCCAACCATTTCAATGTGTCCACTTGGAACACCGCTATTAGGACCAGGAGTTGGGCTTGCACCAAAAAAGGGCTCTGCATCGTAAATGCTACAAGTCTGGATGTAGAAGGTACGATAGGTACTATAAAAAGGCACACCCCGATGTACTCCTAGGAAAACAAGTGTAGACGACTCCAACTTCTCTTGACGGACGCACTGATCAACACCCAAAATATGCATTGCGTAATAAGACACATGAGAAAATCCTTGTTTCAATGAGAGGGAGAGAAGAAATGACACAATCCCATGCCCTCCATCAACTGGCCTTCCATCTACACTTTCAAGTCTGACAACTAAAGAGACGGTGGATTGGATGCAAGAAATGGTTTATTCCCTAGTGTTGAGGATCGGGTTCTTAAGAGAGTCTCTTGGACTGGAACCTTGGGTGACGTTGTGACTCTACTCTTGTAACTGTAGTCAACACTTAATGTCATATCCCTACTATATATGTATAATGTCATATCCCTACTATATATGTATACAAAGAGAGTATGATGATTAGGGAAATTGGACACCTTTTAACTAGAGCTTGGTTCAGCTTAGAATTTTAGGATATCTAAAATCGAGAATTCTTGAATGGATCAAGTCTTGTATTCACATGTACAGTCAGAGGTTAACCCAACTTATTCATTCTTTATTTGCTCGAGGACTAGCAAAGTTTATGTATAGGGGGGGGGGTGATGAATCCGCGATTCATCATCTCAATATCTTGATCTTAGCAAAATCCCCAAGTAAAATCTCGAAAAAATATCTATAAAATCAATAAATTAATAAAATAACTCTTATAAATAAAACACACTAATTATTGTATATTGGATTTACAAAATAAATTACCCATAAAAAGCCGCAAAATTAAAGGAGTTTTTCACCTGGAAATAGCCCAAAATATATTTTTAATAATTTCATTTCAACTCCTTTTTGGCTAATTCTATCTCTAACCTATTCATAAAAATGTATATAAAAATATAAAAATACAAAACAAATTTTAGTTTAAATAAATGCGTCTAGATCCCAAAGGGAAAAAACCGAAAAGACCAACTTTCAAGCCAAATTTCCGCTGCGTATGAACTCCAAATTCACCAGACTCACTTTTAAAATTCAAGTTAGAAAAGTATCTATCCAAGAAAAGTGATTTCATTAAAATCAGAGCTCATTTGCAAAAGTTGGGTTTTGGGACCTACATGTACATTGTATATTATATATATATATATATATATATATATATATTTCTTCATTTTTTATTTTATCTTTCCCAATTATTAAAAATACGAAAAAATCATGATTGTGTTGTATTTTAAATGTAGTATTTTATTGTATTTTCCTGTTGTAAATATCTCCTATTAAAAAGACAAAAAAATATAAATTAGAAAAGAAAACAAAAAATGTACATATTGTTTGTCTTCTTTCGTAAATTCTCCACTTTTTCTCTTTTTATTTTCTCCATTTTTAGTAGCCTACTTTTTGTATTTTATTTAAATTAACATTATTTACAATAACTTCCATTTTCCTCCATTAACCTCCAAGTCTTCTTTCAACCTCCATTCCACTCCACCATTTTTTTAACCTCTCATTCAACTCCACCAATAATATAACCTCCCATTCAACTCCACCACCTATCTAACATCCCTTTTATCTTCTCTTTATATTCATTTATACGTCCTCATTTTTTCCCATCAGCCATTCTAATAGAATAAGGAGAGAGCTTGGATTGTTTTGTTGGTGACAGCGGCGAATCGTCTTCCTCAAGCGACCACTTCCTTCAGGCGAGATCCGCGGAGCTCCGCTCCGCGTCACGAGTTCCCCATCGAGCTCGCGTAGCTTCTCTGATTTTTATTTCGCCAATCCGATCGAAGCGACGATAGGAGTCCAGTGTAGCTGCTCCGCAAATCCGGCGAAGCTCAGGTTAGTACCTCCTCATTTCTCTCGTTATTTTATTTTATCTAATATTATGCCCTTTGTTGTGTCACCATCATTTTTATATCACTCAACCACACCATCTCCACCATTTCCCATTTCCCCCCTTTATGTGTACATATTATTTCTTCTCTTAAAAAAATAAAAAATTAAAAACTAAAACGAAAAAAATAGTACTGCAACTGATTAAGAAAAATAAAAAAATACGCGAGACAGCAGCGTCGCCCGCCGCTGCCCATCCTCCCATAGGAAGCGGCGCCGCCCGCCACCTTCCCCGCAGCCTGCGGTCGCGTGTGCGGTGCCTCAGACCACCGCCGTGCGTGACCGTGCCCCGCGCGCACCCCCGCACCATCGCCGACCCTCACCTCTGCAGCCGCCCGCGACCAGCCATAGCCCAGCCTCACTCTCCTCCGCCGACCTACCCGCACCGCTGCGTACCCCTAAGCTGCCCGCCACGCGCAAGAGCCGCCGCCACCGTCCACCCCTTTTGGGTTCCCCCATCGTGCCTAAGGAAGAAGGTCTTTTATTATTTTTTAAATTATGTAAAAAATGCATTTTATATTTTTCTATTTTTTGTAATTACAATCGAGTCCCAGTGTGTAGTTTGTAGAACATTTTCAATATTTGGTTTTACACAGATACCCCTATATTCATATTTTAATTTGGACATCAATATTGCATCATTTTATTTAGTGAAAAATGTCATTGTGTTGAGTAACTAATTGTCTACATTCTGAATATTTATTTGGATTTTTATGATATTTGAGTAATTAATTAAAATTGTTTAACTTAAATTCTGCATATTTTACTCATTCTGTAATATTAAATTCATATCTGACACATAATTGCTCTAAAAATTTCATAAAAATTTGAGATGATGCCTTGAAATACGTTTGAATCATTATCCAAATTTCATCCAAAGTGGAGTTGTCTTGTGCCTGAAATAAATCATAGAGTGATTTTCGTATTTGATTTTTAATTAAGCTCACATACATCCTTTTCGCGAGATTTCATTTCTCATGGATTGTTTATATAAACATATGTTGATATAATTCGCTCTTTATCTAATTTGATAACGTTGATTTATTAGGAATTAATTACTGACTGCCACTCTGTTTTCACTAAAAAATTCATAAAAAAATTATAATTAGTTAAATAATTCTAAAACAATTGTTGTAGTCTCATTTCATCATGTTTATTTTCCACTAAATTTTCATGATTTTTGCTTACTGTTTGTGTAAAAAAAATGCTAAAAACCCCACAAAAAGTTTGTATTTTTCATTGTTGCATTTTAATTCCTAAAAATACAAAAAATATGTTTTGCATTCATTACTAGATTAGGATTCTAGGAAAAATATAACTTGATTAAATTGGATTTACTTTTTATTCAAATTTATTTGGTTAAGTTGTGTGATTTCTTAGTAGCTTAATTCACCTGCATTTGCATTCTTTTTGCATAAAAAATATAAAAAAATCGCATTGGAAATCTAGATCTAAACTTTCGAATTAACCCCAGAGTTGTTCCTTTGCCTCCTTGTGTTCGACCCTGGACTTGCCCGGGATATAAATTAAGCCGAGACACTCTTCACGGAGATTTTCTCTTGGTTCTGACCGAATCACTAAGTACACGTACTACAACGTGTCCGAATTAATTATCGTATTTAGGGACTCGTCAGTAGGTCGACTAAGATGGGAATTCAACTCGATCCAAAACGGCTCATTAAGGCCACGATTTCGGGATCCGAAATGGTGTGCCCGTTGAGGGACGTTTTCGGAAACTGAAGGGTACCGCGCGCTAGAGCATGCGACCTTCTTTATATACCCCTTCACCCACGCTGTTTTCTTCCCTCGTAAGAAAAATCTCACACTGCCTCTGTTCTCGTTCTGGTTCTTCCTCTTGCGGACGAACCACCTTCTCTTTGTCTTGGCTGCAAGTTCTCGGAGGTACTTTCGAGGATGGTCTCGTTGGTGTGCGTGGACGAAGACCGTGGACCATCGTATCCTGAGAGCGGATCGCCAATACCCTTCGCACCGATATTGTGGGGGCGATATACTCTCGAAGAACGGTCCATTTCATGGATGCTTTGGTGATCTCTAACCTTATTCTTCTTTCATTTTGTTTCTGCAATTTGTTTATTGCTTTACCTTTCCTAGATCTCACCCTAATTTATGTTTCCGTTTATTTAATCAATTTTTGCTTGCATTCTATAATCAGATAATGGATTGGAAATGCACGACGATGGTATTGTTAATTTTTAATGTTTTTCTTTCAATTCATTTGGATCCGTGCAATTACTGTTTAATATATGCGATGATGATCCTATTTTCAACATCAAGTTCCCCTACAGAATCCATGGGACTGGAAAATGGGTGAAGAGGAGTTTCAATTATTAATCACAAGTAAAAATAATTTGGAGTAGATAATCTTGAGTCTAGAAATCTTGCAAGATCGAGGAAATGATTGTAGAGAAAAATATTGTCTACCTAAAAAAATGAGTGAGGTCATCTGCAAATTGGAGACCTAGGATGGCGATTTTTTAATTTTGATGCTAATACCTTTACAAGTGACACTCTCTGAGCATAATTTAATATGCTATGAAGGTTTGAGTAGAAGTGACGACAATATCCCCTTGGCGCAAGCCTTTCAAGGGGTGAGAAGTTCTTGGAGTCATAGTTACTAATTAGAACCACAAATCTCATCGTGCAAAGTATCTTTTCTATATAAGAGAATAAACATTTATGGAACCCATATTAATGGATATATTTGAGTAAGAACACCTAATCCATACAACCAAAATTTTTTGGAAATACACTTTTTAGATAAAATAGCTCTTATCTTACACCATTTCAATTCAGTCATAATCTCCAAAGTTGTAGCCATGCCATCAATGTCCATTCTATTCTTTGAGTAGGATTTGAAATTGGGTGACAACTGGCATGCCATTATGATGAATCCGTGATTTAATGCATTGATTTAATACAGGAATTTTAGTTTGAATCCTTATTAAAAAATTAAATACAAACAACTAAATTAAATAAAATAATAAAATATACTTTGCAATAAAATTGACTAAAAAACGTATTTTTATATTGTAAACGAGTCTATGAAATAATCTAGAATAAAAGCTATAAAAATAAGGAATAGATTGTATATATTTACCTATAAATAAAAAAATGGCCTAATTTTTAATAAATTTATATTAATTCCAATTGATATAAAATCAATTCATTATGTACATACAAATAAGAGTTCGAAAAATAAAAAATGCTAAGAAATTCCTAGCTCGTATATATGTCAAATGAACTCAAATCCTAATTTGGAGATAATCTCCATTGTTTAAAAGATTTGGTTTGCATTCCAGTCTGATGAATAATAGATAATATTTTCCCTATCATTGAGTACATTTACGATTATTTTGACTAATTACATTTTCAGTATCCTATTCCTGGCATCTTACGAGTTCGGAGATTATTACGTCTATTTTTTTAATATAAAATAGGAAATGGACTCCAAATTCCACAAAATTTGGACGGCTAACTATTCACATGTATACTTCACATCCGTAAGGTTGGAATCCAAATTCCACAAAATTTGGACGGCTAACTATTCACATATATACTTCACATCCGTAAGGTTGGATTGTGTTTTCCAACATGAAATCACGTGATGCGATGAAGACAACGCATATAAAATAAAACATTCAATGCACACAACTTATTTTAAATTGGAATCGATGCCAATAAAAGCTTAAATTTGTTTTGGCATATCATCCCACTTAAATGGATGGGTGACATAACACCCAAAGCATTAGGCAACATCAAGAGATCTATGTGAGTTATTTTTGAAAGAAGAGAGGATGATGTCTCAAGGTGGGATTCACCTCAAAAGTGACTACATTGATAATATATTCTATGTGAGTTGCGTAACTAAGGTGTTTTATATGGTTGACCTTCGTAATATTCTCCCTCTTGTTCTATGCATTCTTTGTGAATTCTTCAAAATTTACGAATCTTAACATTTGTACCCAAGAGGTAGAGTTTAGGATGATCTAATTATGAATCTTTGGAATTTTGGAGAAGAATTTAAGGGAAGTTGCGTGTTTTAAGAGGTAGATTAATGCTTCTAGGTCTTCCTAATTCAAAAAGCACTAGCAACGCAGCTTGTTGCCCACTTATCTCATGTTTCAATGTAAGTTTTTCTTATTATATTAACAGTCTAGACTATCATCAAACCAATATAATTTTAAAATATGAACTATGCGTACGTCCATGGTGGTTAAGGCTTGTAATTTTGGGAAAGTACAATAAGAACTCCAAATTCCTCTTCCTTCCTCTCTGTTATGGTCACTCCCCTTGCGAGGTTCGTCTAGGAGGACAACTCGGCCCTTCCCCGGCCTCTACTCGATCGCTGCATGCTTTCTCCTCACACACTCGGTCCTTTCTCCAGCCATTCCATGGCCTACACTTACTAGAAATCTGATTGAGGTCTGCTCGCCAATCTCCAACCATCGCTCTCTCCAACCATTATCAGGCACTCCATGTAATCCATATGCATACTTTTTCTAGAGCAGTAGTTCATGTCATTGAGTTATCTCGTGTGTACATGTTTTCTCCTTTTCTACATTCAAATCCCTTTTTAATGATCTTATAGATCTAAGTTATGCATCCGGTACCTCAAAATTTATGATAAAACCATCTCAGGAGCATTGCGATTTTGATCTTTAGAAAGTGTTCGATATATCGATCGATGATAATACGTGGAATTGATGTTGTTCTTGATTTGGTCATAAAATACATTGAGATTATTATGTGGTCCCATACATAATTGATCTCTCATTCTAGATTCGTTTCACATATCTTTGTACCAGATTTTGGTCTATTTTTGTAGAAGAATCTCATGTTATGAGAGTCTATGGCCTATTTCTTCATGATTTGTTTTTTTTCCTGTGATTATTTATATGAGATTTTAACTTCATATTCCTTCTTTATTCGATGATTTTGAATTGTTATCTTGGATTCAAATAGGAGCTTTGACTCAAATGCAGATTCAGGACTTATCGACAAACTCGGCCAAGGTAAAGACTCTCATTCCTCGATCTCACTACAAAAAAAGATTTAGAAAAATCTGATCTGTTTCTTTTGAGTTCCATAGTTTATATTAAATAATGTCCTGTCATATGATTTGAACGAGTGTTTAAAGTAAAGAATAATTCAAAAT
The DNA here is from genome assembly GCA_037367405.1 of Ottelia alismoides. Classification (NCBI taxonomy): domain Eukaryota; kingdom Viridiplantae; phylum Streptophyta; class Magnoliopsida; order Alismatales; family Hydrocharitaceae; genus Ottelia; species Ottelia alismoides. The sequence goes on from JAZKJV010005026.1 coordinate 597,194, forward strand.
AGAATGAATTTCTTTGGGTGGTATATTCAGAGCCTTAATAGATATCGATCAACAGGGTGATTATGATCGAATCAGGATGTGTAATTGACCTAGTATTTCTTTTAAATGTTATTATTATAATTTTGTAAAAGTTGTTATTTTTGGTATAGAACTCCGTAGATATCGAGGAATTTAGTACCGATAGAAGAGTAAAGAAGCAATTAATCATCGTTTAACAAAGCATCTTAGGGAGCGTCAATACAATTTAAAGAAAGCATGGAAAGAGAAAGGAGATGCAGCTAGGTCCCAAAATGTAGTAGTTGAATTGGAATGGCATTGTAATATGGACAAAGCCAGATCATCAAGTAAGTCTGTAAATGAAAGTTAACTATATTTTATTTGCAAGTTGAACTTTATATATTTATAAATACTTTAAATATTTCTTTTATGGGTTATTTATGAAAAAAATAGGATTGGTGTCAAAAGAACAACGACACACATATAAACATTGTTAAGAGTCTTTCCACTACTGGATCAAGGTTATACGCAGTCATTTGGCAAGAGACAGTGAGCGTTTTTTAAATTCAATTCTTGTTGAATATGTTAGTTATTGTAATTTCTTTAACTTTCTTGATTATCTAAGTCTCGTGATGAACTCTATGGTCGATCGTGCGGAGTGATACTCTTATTCAAAAAGATAAAGTCTAGTATTGACATAACAAGACACATCATTGGACGAAATTGTAGGGAAACACGGACATTAGTCAACATCTGAAACTAAACAAACAAATGTAAGTTGACTAAATGATTAATATAAATTAAATTGTACATATATAACATTTTACTCTTTTATCTTTTATATATTACAATGGTAGATATGCGTGCTAAGGTCGGTGCAGAAGTACAATCCACCACAGATGCTGATATAGCTAATATTCTACTACATAATTAAATATGATTCGATTGTTTTAAGGTAGGAAGCAAGGATATGTGCCTAAAGAAATAGGACAACGTAGATCAGCATCCATTTCAAGTGATGTAATTGAGTAGAGAGTGGTGGAAGAGTGATGAAAAATGGAGGTCGAAAATGAAAAGAATGTGACATCCCTTCAACATTAAGTGTTTGATTTGAAGTCACAGATAGATACAATTAATATGAGGACGCCAACAGAGCTTCAAGATAATTAGCGGTTAGAATAGTAGCATATTTTAAGACTTACCTATTAATAGATGGGATGTCATCGTCACTTTCTCCACTTGCATTCTGTGGTGATTATTTTAAAAAGTATGATCATTTTAGTATATATTTTTAAATCATGTATAATCTACTTCTTCTATATTAGTTGTTTCTCAAAGATGATCAAGAGGCTATTGATCGATGGTGTTGATCCTGATGTAGAGACAGGAGAAGATGCTTACATACTTTGATGTTTTTATTCATCTTCAATGTACTTTTATTTTATTTTTTTGAATGAACAAAAAGAACTTTGGAATTTCTTGTAATCACGTGGATACTCAACTTTACTCTCATATTTTAATGCATGTCTTACTTCTGACTTTGGTCGTACTACACTCGTAATTGTAATTATTTTTGCGCGATGTCTTTTTGTGCTCGAGTAGAAATTGTTAGCTTTTGATTATTAATGTAATCATATTATTGCTCATGCTAATAATGGCTTCTTAAATATTGATAAACCTTGTTTGATTGTATGCCCTTATATAACTAATTACACCTAAACATTTGATTGATATTTAAGCATGTCCACATACAATATACGTGCATGTCTATTAAGGTCTGCTTTTATAATTTATGTGTGGACGGTATTAAAAAATGATCATTAAAACTTAATTCTAGATCAACAATTAAAGAGGTCAAAATAGATTGTATGCAGATGTTTACTAATGTCTCTATATTTTTATTAATTTGTAGGCATTCTTAAAGAACATCCACAAAGCATATCTCTTCACATATGTTTTTAAATATCTTCAAAGATGTAGATGTATCGACGTTCTTATAAAAAGTCCATAAAAACCTATCCTGAAAAGGTTAACCCGATGCAACATTTGGACGTTTTCTAATATGTGAATAGAGGTCTTCCGATGATAGAAAAACCCTACATATATGCTTCAAAACATCGATAAAGATAATTTATGTGGTAGTGTCATATGCAGTGTTACAATAGCATAATCTTTTAGTGACTATATTTTTTCACAGCATCTTTGGAATACACGCTCACTATGTTATGCCTACATTAAACCTCGTGTTGATGTAAGTGAGGGAGAGATACATACAGTCTATCACATTCAAATCACATGGAAGAAGAGACCCTACAAATTGAAGGTGGTTAATCACCCTCGCGACAATCCGAGACAAGATGATTACGAAGAATAATAAGTAGAACTCTCCGTTCTCTTGCACACACACGTGCACACTCTTTGTTTCTTTCTCTTTCTCCGTGTGTGTGCGTGTCCATATGTGTTTGCAGTGGGAATCAACGAATGCATCCGTCTAATCAGAACTCCCAATACTAGATTCTTGCCGTATTCGTTTAAAAGTTCACATGAAATATAACTCTGTTAATAGTAGAATTAAGACTATTATTTTTTTATAGATGAAAAAAACAACTAATAACTAGTTTATAGATTAGGAAGTGCATACCCAAAAAAATGGAATAATCAAGCATGAGCTAAAGGTTTTGGAACCAAGTTTAATTTGATATGGGCTCTACTCCTCATAGTTGGCAATTCGTCCTATTTATTATACATCTGAGAAGGACTGATCACCCTTGAACTCACGGTTGGCATTGGAGAGAGGATCCAAATCCTGT